>OZ030007.1:0-1200000 GCA_964023405.1 Apodemus agrarius | reverse complement strand
TGGTGCTGATATATTTCACCACTTTGTTAAGTTAGAACAAAAAAATACCTGAAATGTCATTGAGAAGGCCATATGCATGAATGATTGCATGTTTTCCTAATGTATGAGCACAGGAATTTATTCTTATGACCAATCTCCCTTTCAAGCAATATTGGGCCTTTATTTGTGGCCAGTTAATGAATGTAGTAAAAAGAGGATTGACCTAACATTATTGTAACAAAATGATTTATTGACAGTTAAGGTAATGTTAACATTGCTTTAGAAACATTTCAAGGATTTGACGAACAGACAGATGTCCATATCCTCTCCCCTAGAATGATTCATTGTTCCTTGGTATGTCTATGAGATGCTGAGGCTGGAACAAGGAGCTAAGGTATTTTCCTTTCCTGTTTATTGAACTAGCCATGCATTTGGTTTTCTCTTCAGAATTTAATATATTAAAAAAGACTAGGAACATAAAATTTTCAGCGTGATCTTCCTCTTAATACTTTTAGAGACAAGGTTTCACAGTGTAGCTTTTGTGGTCCCGAAATCCTCTCTGTAGACCAGCCTGGCCTCTACTTCACAGAGCTACACTTGACTCAGTTCCTGAGTGCCAAGATTACAGATGAGCTTCTTTTTCTTGTTGACGAAGGGGCTATATATAGCTGGATCTTACTTGACCCTCAACAGTCCATTTACTAAATGCATGGCACCATTGGGGATGGTAGAACTTTCAGGAGGTAAGGCTAAGTGTCAAATAAGCTCATTGAGCGAAAACACTAGGACTCTTCCCTGTTTTATTTCCCTATTTTCTAACTTCCATGAACTAAGCAGTATACTCTGTCATATGCATCTATCAAAGTGAAATGCTCCAAGCCCCCAAACTGCCAGTCATCTGTAGCTGACACCTCAGAAACCATAAAACAAAGTGATTCCTTATTGTAAGGTTCTTATCATGGATATTTTATCATAGCACCACCAAACTTCTTGACACAGTTATAATATTTAATCCCATAAAAATCTTTCTCATAGTTCTATATAATCAGAAAAGCTCTAAATCATGGTGACTTTAGGTTGGATTGTTTGGTCAAGGACTGATTCTTACTTCTAAGCTAGCACCTTGTTGCAACTATTCCAAATGGGACAAAATATTTCTTTTCCCAGAGCAGAAGATGAAAAAATAAGCTAACTGGAGACTGAATGAAGCCACTTTTATAACCTTAGCAGGGATATGAGCCTGCATGACCTAAATCTCTTACCTACCTCCTTTCTCTACCATCTTCGTGGCCAGTACATTTAAACCTGCATTTTTTAATAATACATAGAAGGATGACTTCTCTATGAGACATATACCTAAAAAACACCCTATCTGTTCTTAACAGTAAGTAACTTTAATAGTAGGGACTCTGAAAATCTAAATTATTCATTTCTGCTCTGTGTGTTTATTATCATCATTCAACAAAGTGAATTAAACTTACCACTTGCTTCATCACAAAATTATGGGACAAGACTACTAAATGCAATTTCGTTTAATTAAGGAGTAAGTCGATCTCTGTTCTGCCCCAATTGCTTGGTATAGAGAAAAACATTCATACAACATTCATACAAAGCAAAAGTACTAAATTTCTCTTTTTAATTAGATAATTTATTTACATTTCAAATGTTATCCCTTTTCCTGGTTTCCCCTCCAAAAACCACCTTATCTCATCCCCCTCCCCCTGCTTACCAACCCACCTACTCCCAGCTTCCCTGTCCTGGCATTCCCCTATACTGGAGCAGTGAGCCTTCTCAGGACTAAGGGTTTCTCCTCCCTTTGATGTCCAACAAGGCCATCCTCTGCTACATATGCTGCTGGAGCCATGGGTCCCTACATGTGTATTCTTTGGTACACATGGTTTAGGAGCTCCCCTTGGAGCTCTGGGGGTAATGGTTGATTTATCAATGGAAGGTTCACCAAATGTAGTTCCACCCAGATGTGGATGTTATTCCTATGAACTGTGTGTGTAACTGTTCCCCATTACAGGAAATCTCACCACATCTGAGACTCCACCACACCCACTCAATTTCTCCTCTGTGCTGTTACTGGCATTGGTGATATGGATTTCTGACTCTGAAGCAGAGGAAGATGGTGCTAACCATTAATGAAGAAAGAACAATTGGGTGGGCAGTCTCCAATATAATCCAATATTTGGATCTCAAACTTATTGAGAACTTTTGTAAAGTGTGCATTTCAGTGACTTTTACAATGTCTCAAAAGAAATAAAATATGTGTTCTTGATCTCCAACTTCCACATGGAAAACAATAGAATGCACAAGTCACTATCTTCTAGTTTGGAACTTCCATGAGAACCTGACAGTATATGTAATTGTAAATATGTACATGTCTACTTAGATTTTTTTAGCACCAGAAGAACATTTTAATGGAGAGGTAGAAAGTCTCAAGTTTATTTCTGATAATATAGAATATTTTACTATAGAAGATGATCTAATAGGATCCAATAGGAATCTAATAATTTATAAAATGTGATAACATGTAGATTCCATATATTTTGTTTAATATTGTGCAGCTTCCTTTTACAAGATACATATAAGCACTTAACGCAATTTCTGGGACACAGTACATGTTCAGTGAACATTCACAGCAAGTGTTCTATGACATATGCCAATAGAAGGGGATTTTAAATTGTTTCATTTGCCTAGCATTAAAAAACAATGGTCTGGGAGCACTGCCAGTGGACAAGCTGCCTTTGTCATTCTGGATGATACAGCTCAGTCTTGAGCTTGAGGCTGGATAATGAATGAATTAGGAAAAGCTGCGGCAAACACGTGGGTGGATGTCCTCTGTCAGAGCTTTGATTTGGATTCCTTGCACAACATAAATGTTCATTATATTTTCATTCCTTTCAAAATACAAAGAATAGCAAAGCTTCACGATTAGAACAGCAATGCATCATCCAGGAGGAAGTAGTTTTAGTGAATTTAAAAGCAGCCTCTAGGAATCAGGCCATTGCAGGTGTTTTCATTATTATTTCTTCTGTTCACTGTTTGGCACCATTGTCTATTTTGAACCATTCCTACAGATATGTAGATGTTAACATGCTAAAATGTGACAACCACACCAACGGAAGGGTCTGCAGCTTATATAAAAGGCAGCCAATTATTAAGTAGATTTCTGATTTGCTGCTGTTCATATGTTCTTTAGCAGCAGAACAGAAGCTGGTGGGTGTGGAGGGAGGAGCTCCCATTATAACCATGGGTAAAGAGATGGTTTCCTCTGACATTTTTCTTTCAGAAAGAGTAAGCAAAATTGCAGTACGGTTTAACAGTACCCTTCTTAACTCACTGCAGGTTGCCATAGAAACAGGAATTTCTCCCCAACATGAAAGGCATTTAGGGAATCTGTTAGGCTATAACATTAGCACCATCCAAGCATCCATTCTTACTGTTAACAAGTCCAGCATATCTTTTAGAACATCATTAATTCTCATTAAATTTCTTTGCATGTAGTTCATAGGATCTTCAAATCTTATCTGAGAATTGTTTTGTGACTGATCAAATTGTCTGAGATCATGAACTTTGCAGCACTGTACTTAACTCAGCCGGAATGTGAAAAAACATTCCATTCCATGAAATTGCAATTTTCACCTGATCCAGATTTAGATCATAATAGATATCATGATTGCAATAAAAATTATGGAAATATATAAATACCTGAGAAAGTTTTTAAATAATGAATTTTTTAAAAAAGAAGAAAATAAGAGTTTTTGTTCCAACAATGATGTTTAATGGAAACAACCCATGTAGCCTTTAGTTTATTATGTTAAATTTTAAGTTAGATCTCAAATTTTTGCCAGGTAGTATTTTTTAGTGCTTGATTTTGAAGTACTTGATTTTTAAAACACTGGTATAAATACATAGCAGTATGTATTATACTGTGTGTGTGTGTGTGTGTGTGTGTGTGTGTGTGTTTGCGTGTGTGTATGTATGTGAGTGTGTAGTATGATATGAAGTAAAATGGCACTAACTTAATAGTTGATATCCTATACTTCACTAACTATCCCTCTTCCAAGTTGGCTACATGTTTTCTCATTAAATAAATTATATTGGTCACTTTCAACACTTTTCCACTTACACAGGGCCGAGCTGAACACACTGGCTATAGAATCAGAAAGTTCAGCTTAAACTGTTGTCCTCATGGTTTACTAGGGATTGACTCTAAGAATGGTCCATATTCTCGTACCTTTTCATCCTAAAATCAGGAAGAGTATCAACATAAACAACCCATACACAACAACTGCATGTTTTCTTCTAGTAATTAAAACCTCTCACAAATAATACCCTCTGGATTTTAGTTTCTGTCATTGCAATAATTATATAACTTAAGCAATTTGGCAGCATTTCTAAACTAATTTCCCTTTTTCTCTTTCCTTTCCTTTCCTTTCCTTTCCTTTCCTTTCTTTCTTGTTTTTTTTTCTTTTCTTGAAGAAAACATCCAGGATGAACTGCTAGTGAGAAATACTTTGGGCTGATTTTTTCCCCTGAACCTATTCACTTTGAGAAAAAGTATATTACACATTTTAAAATGTCAGAAATGCAGAATCAGGGAAAAGAAGATTTGGCAGAAACCAGAATTAAGATTTTTTTGGAGAGATACCGAACATGCCCCCCAATTACCACTTCTGAATGTACCAGCCAGGTAACAAGTAGTAAGCTAGAAGTGTTACTCCAATCAGTTACCCTCTGCCTAGTACAACATGAGTGTACAAATTGTTGCTAATGAGGCATAGTTCACCTTGAGCTTTACAGCTGCCAGACAGTACAAAATTGTTATGAATTTGACAGAAAAAAGGGCCCCAAATTGGAAATTTTTTCCATTCCTTGACTGATCATGCATAAAAAATGTCATTGAACTTCTGGGTAGTAGCAAAGACTAGACCCCTGGGTCAGGCTATGCTCCTTGGATAATCCACAATGAGCTGGCAGCTGCATGCTATTACCTACAGTATATCAACTCTACTTTCAAGTTAGGATAATTTCATATTATGGAAGGCTGTTGGGGCAGCTCCACTAAAATCTGAGATACACCTGTACTGCTTTCTAGATATAGAGCACATTGCTCAAGCATTGGAAATAAAATAAATCTCACAATTCTTCAAGTTACAAATGTCAGGTGGAGGACACCCTTAACTTCCTGTCTTTAAAAATAAGAAATTTGTAGGCAGTGATTTTTTTTTAGAAGATTAAAATAAATCAGTGGAAGAGGAGGACAGCACAGTGGGAAACTACAGGAGATAATTAGTGGAATGGCAGGTTAGAAAAAGCAGTTTGATAAGAGATAATAGGGGAAGTGGGTGACATTTTTTTGATACATGGGAGAAATAAATGTTACTTTTATTCCTGAGAGACAGTTCTGGAGACAAATGGAGTATGGCATGTAAAGGGATATCTACTGGGCAGACAAGCAACTGATGGCTCTCTTTCTCAGCATTCCAGATCTAGCAAGAATGTTACATCGCCAGCAAAAGTTAACATACTAGTCTACATACCCAGGAGATTTAAAATCTGGCTACAACAATGTGATCTTTCATGACTTCCATTATCTCCCTTTGAATAGCTTGATATACTTGTTAAAAATTTTCCAGTTTGCTTTACACAGACATCCAACTTCTTCCCACTCTTTTATGTTTATATACTCTTGCCTTAATTTTTTGTCTGTCTCTTAATTTTGTTACCTTTTCTTTTTGGTTTGTTTTCCTTCAAGACTCTGATTAAGATACTGCTCTGAAATTATACAGTCAATGACAAGCAAGGTTGCCACTAACAAAACCTTCTTTCTCTCATTTTTGCTTACACACTGTTGTTAGTAAATTTATCATTAAAACTGCAACCAAGTACAGAGATAAAGGCCATTCTGAGATTGTTCTGAGAAATGAGCATGGACCTCATTCAAACTGGCAGTATTACCCAAGGCTTCTGTTACCTCCTGCTTAATGGCGATTTTAGTTCTATCTTAACATCCTTTTCCTATAAGCAAATTCACAATTTCTGTTGATCAATATTGATGAGATAAATTATTTGAACTTACAGTATAAGTTACTGAAAGTGTTATTAAATCTTAATCTTTACTGTTCTTCAAACAGTGATGGCATTAGTTATTTTTCCTATTTATTTTCCATAAATACGTGACCAAAGCAATTTAAGGAATAATGTATTTTGGATCACAGCTATGGGAGATACTAGCCAATCATGGTGAAGAAGTCATGTTCACAAGAACATGGGATAACTGGTCTCACAGACAGGAAACAGAGAGAAATGGGCACTGGTGCTCAGTCTACTTTTTCCTTATTCAGCCTTGTGACTCAGCTCATGGTATAGTGCTGTTCATAGCAAGGGTGGACATTTCTACCTCAATTAAGCTGACTTAGAAACTCCTTCAGATATTCCCAAAGGTTTTTTTTTTTAGGTCATTTCAGATCATATTGACTTGACAGTGAATATTAACCACCACAATGTCATAAATTAGATGACAGTTTCCTTGTATATGTCCACATCCTCACTCACACATCTATAGTATCTTAAATTTAATGTGTCTGAATTCAGCTCCTCATGCTGCCTCAACATCCGCCTTCTTCATTTAACCACTTTGAACCAGTCCTCCCAGCTGACAAGCTATTACACTTAGGAATACTTTATGCTGTTCTCTTAATCTCTACTTTGAATCTGTTCTGTTATCAATTACTGCTAGCTACCACATTTCCTGTTTCTTAAAGAATACAAATGGTTCAGATTCTAGAGAATCCTTCCACTTGTATTTTTGCATTTGTTCCATGCTTAATACAGCACAAAAGAATGTAAATTTTATGTATGTACACCAAATGCTCTAGTTGTTCAAAATTTTATCAGTACCCTAGACCTTTCTGTAATAGACTCCAAAATATTTTACTTTATTTCCATGACCTACATCTGAAGGGCACTATCTTAAGTCAAACAGATGACTAATTGCATGAGGTTGAGGATTGGCTTCTTTTCCACCCCTAATCCTTGTCAGCCCCTTGTCTTATGCTAAAAAGCTAGTGAAATAGCTTGAGAAATCTGTTGTTTCCTCTTTAGTAACATTAATATGTGAAAAACTTTTTAGTGGTATTTCTTTATCTGTGCACATGTGCACATGTTCACACATGTTGCAGTGCATCTGTGGAGGTCATAGGACAACTTCATCAGTAACTTCTCGTTGTCTTCCATGTTGAGCCAAGGAATGAAAGCATGAAACTCAAATCATAAGGCTTGGTGGCAAGTGCTTTTACATACTGATCTGATTTACTACCTCCCAACATGATTCTTCTGTTTTTTTTTTGTGTGGTTTTTTTTTTTTTTTTTTTTTGTGTGTGTGTGTGTGTCTTGGCACACAAAGCAAAGTTTTATCAAGACCTCTTCTGATTCTGATGGAGATGGTAATACTAACTGACTAAAATAATGATTGACTGAAGGAATATTGACTGAGTGAGTGAATGAATGAGTTACTGGTTGACTGAATAAATAAATTACAAACTATTTAATGAGAGAATAAATGAATTACTGACTGATTGAATTTATTACTGTCTGACTGACTAAATTACTGAATGATTAATTACTGACTAAATGGCTTCTTGTACTTTATCTTATGTTTAAGACTTGTCTATAAGGAAACAATCTTGTCTAATATATCCTTAACATTCATTTGCATTCTTTTTAATAACTTAAGAAAGTTGAATCAGTTTCTGTCTGTCTGTCTGTCTGCCTGCTTGTCTTTTTTCTTTCCTTATCACCCCATTGTCATATTTACTTTACTTGGTACGTTTGTCTTTTATTCTGGTGTTTTTATTTTTAAAATGCTATATAGGACTCCTAAAGTATATATATATATATATATATATATATATATATATATATATATATAATTCATTCTTTCTCATGAAAGCAATTTATATCATTTACTACCAAACATGTTACCACTTGGGTATTTTGAAAGATATGTCCTATTTATCAACCTGCTTACCATTAAGAACAACTTATCTGCTCTAATGGAATTTTGATATGATTCTATTTGTCTCTGTCAAACTCTGTGGCTTTTGAGAAATTAATTTCAGCTACTATCATATTATCATCAGAAAGCATAATGTCTTTCACTATATTACATTATCTGTTGATATACATCCTATCAATTCTTTTGGTGAGTACTTCAAATTAAAATGGTGACTAACTATGAACATGGTCAATACATATTTCACTTTCAAACTCATGTACAAAATGTACCTAAATGTGTGCCTTGAATTTTATTTTTTTATTTTACTTTATTCCTCAACCTGGGTCCAAAAATAAATGGGTTTATTTATGGGTATATATGTATGTGTGTGTGTGTGTGTGTGTATATATATATATATATATATATATATATATATATATATATATAAAATGTCTTTATTTTCCTTTAATATATCTTGTGATTTTATGTTGATATTTTATGTCTTTTAAAATGTATATAAGGATTGCTGCCTTGTTTAACTTGTTAGAGATTACCTATCATCTTGCTATCTCATCCCTTTCTTTCCCTGGTTAATAATCAGAATATTCTTTAGATGAATCAGTGAATTTGTTAGTAGCATCTCTCTTGTTATATAACGTGCATATTCATGACTTGTGTAGCAATCACTGTGTGGCAAGCTCTCTCACTCTCTTCACAGGTCTTTAGAGCTTTGGGATATTTTGTGATCTCCAGATATCAGTCTCTCTACAGTCCATTATTAACTACAATATGTTATCAGGACAGTTTTATTTTTCCTGACACCATTTGTGTTTGATGAAGAATTCATCAAAAGTGTATGCTGGGCAGCCCTGGCTAAGATTCACCCTTGGAGTGTGTTTTGACCTGGGGATTTGCTTCTTTATTTTAGACACAGTTTTTTAATTAATGCTTTCTGGCTTTTTTTTAAAAAATTTAATTTAATTTTATTTTTAATTATGTGTAAGTGTATACATATTTGTGTGTTTGTTGATGGGCCTGTGCATGAGCATGTACATGCCCTTGGAGACATGAAGTTAAGATTCCCTGAAGATGGAATGGCAAGCAATTGTAAAATGTTCAATGTTCAGTGAGTTAGACCTAGAACTGAATTCAAATCTTCTGAAAGAGTAGTATATGCTGTTCAGTGAGATGCCATCTCTACACGCTATTAATGCTTTCTGAATTTCCAGTGATAGAAGAAATAACAAGAGATGTAGAAGCAAAGAAGAATGTTTTTTATTAACGGAATGGAAATGAACAGAATTGGCCTAAGGAGTGGAATAGTATGCTCTGTGGTTTGCACATCTTATTCTTCTGAGAACAGCTGTAGGATGGTTATGTCAAACCATGGTAGACCATAGTAGAAAAAAAACAATGGTGTGATAAATTAACAATCCTGGGCTAAATCATTCCCACTGCAGGAACAACTCTACAGGGTAGAGATCTCTTCTGTTCTCAGATACCTTTCTGATCATGTCTGTGCAGACCAAGTTCTCTCTTAATACTTTTTCCTCTGTAATAATAACTTAAAATACAAGCTATTTTACATGATCAATCCATGATATTTCTAATGTGACTATATACCTCCAAAAATGAGAATTAGTACATATGTAGATCATATGACATTCTAGATACACTGTACTAAGTAATTTATCTCCTCATAACTCATATAGAAATATGTACTTCTCATAACTTCCATTTTTAAAACACAATTAGAGGGCTGGTGAAATCGTTGTGTAAATGCCCTTGCCACACAAGCATGGTGTTCTGACTTGGAGCCACAGGACCTATGTAAAAGGGGGAAGAGTGCTAATTACAAAAAGTTGTCTTTGATTCCCACATGCATATGATAACATGCAAACCAACACACACACATATATACATGCACACACTCACAGTATGCACATATACAATAATAATAAATTATAAAACTTAAAAATCACAATAATAAATGCACATAGTTTACAAAATAGTAAGATTCTAGCAAAAATAGAACACACACTGTTACTCAAATGGAGAATTGGCACATGTGTTCTCTCCCTTTCTACTCAGTCTATAAACAGATATAATGAATGTGTGCTTATTCTTTACTACAAAATACTTTATTGCTAAAAAAAAGTAGTATAAGCTTTTAAAAGATTGTATTATGAATATTGATATCTTATGTTTTCTAACAAAACTGTTGTTACCCATCCTCCCTTTTATGATATTCCAATTCTCTACTATATCTATTATGATTCCTTTTAATCAAATTTTATCAGTTTTTCTAATTTAAAATGTATCTTTCTTTTGAAAAATAAAACAGCCCAATTCTGGATTTTTTTAATTGATTACATACTTTTCTTCCTTTTTAAAACATTTTTAAATTGGATATTTTCTTTATTTACATTTCCAATGTTATCACCTTTTCTTATTTTTCCCCCAGAACTCCCCTATCCCATCCCTAGTCCTCTTGCTTCTATGAGAGTGTTCCCCAACCCACTACCCACTCCCGCCTCTCTGCACTCCCATTCCCCTACACTAGGGCATCAAGCCTTCACAGGACCAAGGGCCTCTCCTTCCATTGATATCCAACAAAGCCACCCTCTGCTACATATGTGGCTGGAGCCACATACTCATTGGTTTGAAGTTTAGTCCCTGTGATGTCTGGGGGGCTGGTTCAAATTGTTCCTCTTATGGGGCTGCCAACCCCTTCAGCTCTTTCAGCCCTTTCTCTAGCTCCTCCATTGGGAACCCTGTGCTCAGTCCAATGGTTGGCTGGGAGCATCCACATCTGTACTTGTCAGGCTCTGGCAGAGCCTCACAGGAGACAAGTATATCAGACTCCTGTCATCATGTACTTCTTGGAATCCAAATAGTGTTTGGATTTGGTGACTCTGTACAGGATGGATTCCCAGGTAGAGCAGGCTCTGGATGGCCTTTTCTTCAGTCTCTGCTCTGCATTTTGTCTTCATATTTGCTTCCATGAATATTTTGTTCCCCTTTCTAAGAGGGACAGAAGTACCCACATGTTGGTCTTCCTTCTTCTTGAGCTTCATGTAGTCTTTGAATTATATCTTGGTGGTTTTTCAAAAAATGGACATAGTATTACCTGAGGACCTAGCTATACCACTCTTGAGCATATACCCAAAAGATTCTCCAACATATAACAAAGACACATGCTACACTATGTTCATAGCAGCCTTATTTATGATAACCAGAAGCTGGAAAGAACCCAGATGTCCTTCAACAAAGGAATGGATACATAAAATGTGGTACATTGGCACAATGGAGTACTCCTCACCCATTAAAAACAATGAATTATGAAATTCTTAAGCAAATGAATGGAACTAGAAAATATCAACCTGAGTGAGTTAACCCAATCACAAAAGGACATACATGGTATATGCACTCTGATAAATGGATATTAGCCCAAAGGTTCATACTATCCAATCTTGGAATCTTAATAGCACTCTGTATATATGTCTAATGCTAGGTTGTATTAGACTTGCATCTAGTGGAACAACTTTTCAACTTGCATATGAAGAATTTGGGGGAGAAATAGTTATCTTTCCAAGGTATGCAGTTAGGATTTAATTCTGAAGTCTAGTTTCAGAGTTGGTATGGCATACTGCCCTCTATGATATCATTACAATTGTACTGTATGAAAGTAAGATAGATATTGTGTGACTTGCTGGAGGCTGTGCAATCAAAGCTAAGACATTATACAAATTTCAGGATGCCTTCTCCCACAGATCCTCATTTTTCTTAGTTTGGCATTCTTTTCTAGGTCCAAATCCTGGTCTTATAACTCTGTTCCCATAAGGACTGCTCTCCCTACTGTTTTTTTGAGAGTTCCTTTATTCTCTAATTACCTCTTGAGGGAAATGGCTTATGCATAGTCTGTGTTTTATCCACAAAGTGAAAATTTATCTCTGAATTATGGATATAACTTATATTTCTTTCAATTTATTATATGTCCTTATGTCTTACACAGAATTTATATACAGTTTTTACCTCTTAGAGCCCCATCTGCTGACCTTCTAATATTCTGCATTCAGTTCTATTTATAGAAAACTCTCTTACATTTAGCTTCATGGTATTTTATTTTTCATTGATTGCAATAAATGTGAAAATTTCTTTGATCACCCTCTTTTCATTTTTCTTTGGATCATTTTTTCAGTGCTTTGACCATTTAATTAACACTCACAGCTGGTGAAATGGCTCAATTGGTCAAGGTGTCTGCCTCTGAGCCAACGCCCTGAATTCAGTTCTTAGGCACAGATGGTAGATTACAATCAATTTTTCAAGCAATCCTCTGACTTACATCCATAGGATGTGGCACATGAACACCAAACACATCCATATGTGAGTAAAATGAATGTAATTCATACTGAACATGTATACAAATTAAGGACAATAACCACCTTTTTTTCTGCCATGCTAGTAAGGACATAACTAGAGGTAGTCAATGAAAATTGACCACAAGTTTTTTTTTAAAATAATTACTATCTTTCACTCCTGTGATTCCTTTATATTTTAGTAATGCAAACTCAAGTCACTTCTGGAATTTTAGAAAGTTCATGATTCAACCTAAATCTTATCTGTTACCTTTAGGCATGGAAATTATTCTTTCAATTTTGTTAACGCCTTTTGCTCAAAATGTGCCTTTTTCTATATTGCTACCTACTAAAATTCTGCTTGTAATTCCATGTCCAGGTTAGGAAGATAACTTCTATCCCTGAATACTCTTCTGATCAGAACTGATCACAATTCAGAGCATATATGTTCTGAGAACAATGCTACAGCTTAGGTACCAGCTCTGATGCTGGCTAGCTGGGAGACTTCAGACTTTTCTCTACATTGTATACTACCCAAACATGAGTTATCATGAATGAAACACAACCTAGTAGAATTGCGAAAACTATTCAATCATCGGTATACTAGCCCTCTCTTTTATACTTGAAATTTGAGGCATTATTTTTAAATTACAGGTTCAGCTGCATATCCCACTCTCATGTCTCTTTTGTATTTGTTCACAACAGCCATTGGCTATAACATTATTAATTCCTTGTCACAGGCATAAAAATTGAAATTTGGAGGTATCTTACAGTACACATCATCTTTAGTATTGTGCTCTCTGAATGACCATTTATACCTTAGAAAATCATGCATTTGTGTGGGAGAGAGGTTCTAGAAGAGAACATATATATGGAGAGAAGAAACATGATAACATGAAATGTCACTAGATAATGACTTACAGCATCTTCCCTTATTAAGTACATTTCCACTGTATTTATGGGGCATTGCCATCTTTTTGGATCAAATGACACATAATGTACCACTAAAAATAACATCTGAAACCTAATGTGTCATTTGGAAACTTACAATCTGATCACACAATGCAATGGCCATTTGATTACAGACCAAGGAAAGGGTCACCTTTGCCCTCCTCTATGAGCAGGCAGCTATTGCATCTTCTATCTAATGGGACAGGATGTGTCTTTAGATAAAATTGCCTGTTGGTAATATCACCCTCATTATATAATCTAGGCTGAGTTGATGTAAAGGGTATAATTAAGCATTGCCACCAACTTTGTGTCTCTTGTGGCAAAGCAAATACTAGTCCCTTAGCTTCCTTTTCTTTGAATTATTAGAACATGGTTGACTGAAATTTCTGTTTGATGTATGCAATGTTGTTGTTAGGATTTAGATATCATAAACCTTTTATTGGGAGAATATTTGTGTTATTTATATAAAAATGATTATTGCATATTTAAACTGTAAGTGTTTTAGTTCTTATTATTTATTATGTCCTTTTAAAGGGAAGAGTCTTGTATGTGTTGTAAATGTTATATTAGTAAGATAATACATATCATATTTATATGACATTTATATATCAATATTTATTATACTTTCAATGTAGGTGTATGTTTGTATATAGGTAGATGAAAGAAGAGACACATGATAGAGCCCCGATAATCTTTTCAACAAAATAAGCAAGAAGATAATAAACAATAAGTATGATTTTTAATGTAGAAATACAACAATAAATAAGTTCTGGTCCTAACATCTGAGGAATATTTATGTAGTATCTTAATGACAAAGATACTCTGCTTAAAATATTTCCCAAATAAAAAGGTAGATGAGTATTCTAAGCTGAGGTCTAGTATAATTGTTAGCCTCTATGTTAGCCTTATATATCTATCCTCAGGAATCAGCAGCTTAGCTAACAAGGTAAGGAAAAGAAATGAAGCATAGAGGCATGACTCTATGACAGTACACCAGATCAGCAAGATGGTCCTAGTGATCAAGAAAACAGAAGGAAAACCAAATGTGTTCCAAGAGGAGGTATAATCGTAAGCAATTGCTGGGACACAGTGGGAAGTGGTATCCCAAGAAGGAATCCTTACTCCTCACCGTCTCTTGACAGGAAATTATGGAGAACAGCTGCTAGTGGGAGCCTTATGGTGTTCACAGCTTCCAGGATGGATGATTATCCAATCAGGCAAACAGAAAAGGCAAAGAAAGAAATGAATATGTTTTTCATCCAGAAATAAAAATCTTAGCAAGCACCAGGAGTTAGGGACCTGACAACATAGATTCATAAGCCACTGGGCTTGCCTGAGACCATTCACAATACACTGGGTGTTGCATTAGGAGGAGGTTACTCAATACTGTCTATCGTCTGCCAACTGCCTGAGGATATTCTGCACCTTGCCTCTCACTTTATTATCATTTTCAGAGAAATACCAAAGAAGAGAGGTGTATAAGAAAAATGATTAAACTCATCCCTGTCTAAATTTTAGTGAATGAGACCCAAACTATGATGTATATTTATTAGATTCTGTACAAGTACTAGGTAATTACCACTAATCTAAATCTATAATTGCCAGTCAAGCTACTGCCTCAACTGTGGTACCTAAATACTTGCTGTTTGAAACTCTCTTAATTACTTCTGCTCTAAGAGTCTTGCCTCCTGGAGAGGCATATCACTCTGGTATTTGTTGCTGGTCCATCAGGACTCCTAGAGACCTCTTGTTCTGTCTTCTCCTCCTCCATGCTCCCTGTCACTCTTCTTGCTCCTCCCCCTCATGGTGCCTACCTGGGACACCTCAGCGTTTCAACTCAAACTTTACCCTCTACTGTTTTATTTTACCAGGAGTTTTAAATTTGGGATAAAAGTTTACATAGCATCACAGTGTGTACATGAATATCTGCAATAAGATCTTGGAAGTCAGTATTTAGCATTTATTTTACTTTTATTTTTTATTTAATTTTTATTTTCTATATTCTATGTTTACATTCCAAAGGCTTTCCCCTTTCCCAGTCCCCCGCCACCATATGTCCCATAATTCCTCTCCCCCCCAGCTATTCCCCAATCATTCCCCCCCCCATGATTTCTCTGTTCTGGGTCTACAATACTGGATCCAATCTTTACAGGCCCAGGGTCCTCTCCTTTCTTCTTCTTGGGAGTCATTTGACTTACTAATTGTGCCTTGAGTATTTAGGGCTTCTGGGCTCATAAATATCCACTTATCAGTGATTGCATTTCATGTATATTCTTTTGTGATTGGGTTAGCTCACTTAGGATGATATTTTCCAGATCTAACCATTTACCTACAAATTGCATGAGTTCATTATTTTTAATTGCTGAGTAGTACTCCATTGTATAAATATACCACATTTTCTGTATCCATTCTTCTTTTGAGGGATATCTGGGCTCCTTCCAATTTCTGGCTATTATAAACAAGGCTGCTATAAACATAGTGGAGCATGTGTCTTTATTGTATGCAGGGGAATCCTCTGGGTATATGCCCAGGAGTGGTACGCCAGGGTCCTCTGGAAGTGACATGCCCAATTTTCTGAGGAACTGCCACAGTGATTTCCAGAGCGGTTTTACCATTTTGCAATCCCACCAACAGTGGAGGAGTATTCCTCTTTCTCCACATCCTCGCCAGCACTTGTTGTCTCTTGAGTTTTTAATCTTAGCCATTCTGACTGGTATGAGGTGGAATCTCAGGATTGTTTTGATTTGCATTTCCGTGATGACTAATGATTTTGACGATCTCTTAAGGTGTTTCTCGGCCATCCAAATTTCTCCTGGTGAAAATTCTTTGTTTAGCTCTGTACCCCATTTTTGATAGGGTTATTTGGTTCTTTGCGGTCTAACTTCTTGAGTTCTTTGTATATATTGGATATTAGCCCTCTGTCAGATGTGGGGTTGGTGAAGATCATTTCGTACTTTGTTGGTTGCTGTTTTGTCCTTCTGACGGTGTCCTTTGCCTTACAGAAACTTTGTAATTTTATGAGGTCCCATTTGTCAATTCTTGATCTTAGAGTGTAAGCTATTGGTGTTCTGTTCAGGAACTTTCCCCCTGTGCCCATGTACTCCAGGGTCTTCCCAAGTTTCATTTCTAATAGTTTCAGTGTGTCTTGTTTTATGTGGAGGTCCTTGATCCACTTGGAGTTGATCTTAGTACAAGAGATAAGAGTAGGTCAATTCGCATTCTTCTGCATGTTGACCTCCAGTTGAACCAGCACCATTTGTTGAAAAGGCTATCTTTTTTCCACTGGATGGTTGTGGCTCCTTTATCAAAGATCAAGTGACCATAAGTCTGTGGGTTAATTTCTGGGTCTTCAATCCTATTCCATTGATCTACTTGCCTGTTGCTGTACCAATACTATGCAGTTTTTAACACAATTGCTCTGTAGTACTGCTTGAGGTCAGGGATATTGATTCCCCCAGAAGTCCTTTTATTGTTGAGAATAGTTTTAGCTATCCTGGGTTTTTTGTTGCTCCAGATGAATTTGAGAATTGCTCTTTCTAGATCTATGAAGAATTGATTTGGGATTTTGATGGGGATTGCATTGAATCAGTATATTGCTTTTGGTAAGATGGCCATTTTTACTATATTGATCCTGCCAATCCAGGAGCAAGAAATATTTTTCCATCTTCTGAGGTCTTCTTTGATTTCTTTCTTCATGGAGTTGAAGTTCCTGTCATACAGATCTTTTGCTTGTTTGGTTAGAGTTACGCCAAAGTACTTTATGTTGTTTGTGGCTATTGTGAAGGGTGTTATTTCCCTAACTTCTTTCTCAGCCTGCTGTCCTTTGAGTACAAAAAGGCTACTGATTTGCTTGAGTTAATTTTATAACCAGCCACTTTGCTGAAGTTGTTTATCAGCTGTAGAAGTTCTCTGGTGGAGTTTTTTGGGTCGCTTAAGTAGACTAGCATATCATGTGCAAATAATGATACTTTGACTTCTTCCTTTCCAATTTGTATCCCTGTGACTTCCTTATGTTGTCTAATTGCTCTCGCTAGAACTTCAAGTACTATATTGAAAAGATATGGAGAGAGAGGGCAGCCTTGTCTAGTCCCTGATTTTAGTGGGATTGTTTCAAGTTTCTCTCCATTTATTTTGATGTTGGCTACTGGTTTGCTATAGATTGCTTTTACTATGTTTAGGTATGGGCCTTGAATTCCTGCTCTTTCCAAGACTTTTAGCATGAAAGGATGCTGAATTTTGTCGAATGCTTTTTCAGCATCTAATGAGATGAACATGTGGTTTTTTTTCTTTTAGTTTGTTTATGTAGTGGATTACATTGATGGATTTCTGTATATTGAACCATCCCTGCATCCCTGGAATGAAGCCTACTTGATCATGGTGAATGATCGTTTTGATATGCTCTTGGATTCGGTTGGCAAGAATTTTATTTAGTATTTTTGCATCAATATTCATAAAAGAAATTGGCCTGTAGTTCTCTTTCTTTGTTGGATCTTTTTGTGGTTGAGGTATCAGCGTAATTGTGGTTTCGAAGAATGAGTTGGGCAGTGTCCCTTCTGTCTCTATTTTGTGGAAAAGTTTGAAGAGTATTGGCGTTAAGTCTTCTTTGAAGGTCTGGTAGAATTCTGCACTAAAACCATCTGGTCCTGTACTTTTTTTGGTTGGGAGGCTTTCTATAACCCCTTCTATTTCTTTAGGGGTTATGGGAGTGTTTAGCTGATCTACTTGATGCTGATTTAATTTTGGTATTTGATATCTGTCTAGGAAATTGTCCATTTCCTCCAGATTCTCCAGTTGTTTTGAGTATAGGCCTTTGTAGTAGGATCTGATGATCTTTTGAATTTTCCCAGTTTCTGTTGTTATATCCCCCTTTTCATTTCTAATTTTGTTAATTTGGATACTGTCTCTGTGACCTTTGGTTAGTCTAGCTAAGGGTTTATCTATCTTGTTGATTTTCTCGAAGAACCAGCTCTTGGTTTCGTTGATTCTTTGTATGGTTCTCTTTGTTTCTACTTGATTGATTTCAGCCCTTAGTTTGATGATTTCCTCTCTTCTACTCCTCCTGGGTGAATTAGCTTCTTTTTGTTCCAGGGCCTTCAGGTGTGCTGTTAAGTTGCTCATGTATGCCCTCTCCATTTTCTTTTTGGAGGCACTCAGGGCTATGAGTTTTCCTCTTAGCACTGCTTTCATTGTGTCCCAAAGATTTGGGTAGGTCGTACCTTCATTTTCATTGAAGTCTAAAAAGTCTTTGATTTCTTTCTTTATTTCTTCCTTGACCAAGGTGTCATTGAGTAGAGTATTGTTCAGTTTCCATGTGTATGTGGGCTTTCTGTTGTTCTTCTTGCTATTGAAGACCACTTTTACTCCATAGTGATCCGATAGGAGACATGGGATTAGTTTGGTCTTCTTGTATTTGTTGAGGTCTGTCTTGCGACCAATTATATGATCAATTTTTGAGAAGGTACCGTGCGGTGTTGAGAAGAAGGTATACTCTTTTGCTTTAGGATGGAATGTTCTATGTATATCTGTTAAATCCAATTGGTCCAGAGTTTCAATTAGTTTCACTGTGTCCCTGTTTAGTTTCTGCTTTCCTGATCGGTCCATTGAGGAGAGTGGAGTGTTGAAGTCACTTACAATTATTGTGTTAGGTGCAATGTCTGCTTTAAGCTTTAGTAAAGTTTCTTTTACAAATGAGGGTGCCCTTATATTTGGCGCATAGATGTTCAGTATTGAGAATTCTTCTTGGTAGATTTTCCCCTTGACAAGCAAGAAGTGACCTTCTGAGTCTCTTTTGATGACTTTAGGTTGAAAGTCAATTTTATCTGATATTAGAATGGCTACTCCGACTTGGTTCCTGAGACCATTTGCTTGTAAAACTGTCTTCCAGCCTTTTACTCTAAGGTGGTGTTTGTCTTTGACACTGAGATGTGTTTCCTGTATGCAGCAAAATATAGGGTCCTGTTTCCATATCCAGTCTGTTAGTCTGTATCTTTTTATTGGGGAATTGAGTCCATTGATATTGAGATATTAATGAATAGCAATTATTACTTCCTGACATTTTGGGCGTTATTATTATTTTTTGTATTTGAGTGGTTCTCTTCTTTTGCTTTGGATGAGATGGGATTTCTATCTTGTTTCTTCTGGGGTGTAGTTTCCCCCCTTGTGTTGGTATTTTTCCCCTATTATCCTTTGTAGGGCTGGGTTTGTAGATAAGTATCGTGCAAATTTGGTTTTGTCGTGGAATACCTTGGTTTCCCCATCTATGGCAATTGAGAGTTTTGCTGGGTATAGTAGTTTTGGCTGAAGTTTGTGTTCTCTTAGGGTCTGCATGAGGTCTGCCCAGGATCTTCTAGCTTTCATGGTCTCAGGTGAGAAGTCTGGTGATATTCTGATAGGTCTTCCTTTATATGTTACTTGGCCTTTTTCTCTTACTGCTTTTCTTTCTTTGTTTAGTACATTTGGGGTTTTGATTATTATGTGATGAGAAGTATTTCTGTTCTGGTCCAGTCTATTTGGGGTTCTATAGGCTTCTTGTATATTCATGGACATCTCTCTCTTTAGGTTGGGGAAGTTTTCTTCCATAATGTTGTAGAAGATATTTGCTGGCCCTTTAAGTTGTAGATCTTCATTCTCATCTATCCCTATAATCCTTAGGTTTGGTCTTCTCATTGTGTCCTGGATTTCCTGAATGTTTTGGGTTACCAGCTTTTTGCATTTTGCATTTTCTTTAATTGTTGAATCCATGGTTCCTATGGTATCTTCAGCATCTGAGATTCTGTCTTCTATCTCTTGTATTCTATTGTTGATATTTGCATCTATGACTCCTGATTTCTTCCCAAGGTTTTCTATCTCCAACGTTGTCTCCCTTTGCGATTGCTTAGTTGTTTCTACTTCTGTTTTTAGATTCTGTATGGTTTTGCTCAGATCTTTCAATTGCTTGTTTTTGTTTTCCTGTAATTCTTTAAGGGATTTTTGTGTTTCCTCTTTTATGACTTCTACTTGTTGACCCATGTTCTCTTGTATTTCTTTAAGTGATTTTTGTTTCTCCCCCTTATTGGGATTCATTTTTTGCTCTATATTCTCCTGGATTTCTTTAAGTGATTTTTGTGTCTGCCTTGTATGGGCTTCTAGCTTTTGATCTATTTTCTCCTCTATTACTTTAAGAAATTTATCTAAGTGATCCTCAATCTGCATCTTTACCAGTGATTTTAGATTTGAGTCTTGTTTTTCTGGTGTGTTGAGATATCTGAGATTTAATTGTGTTTGTCTTGTAAGGGCTTCTAGCTTTTGATCTATTTTCTCATGTATTATTTTAAGAGATTTATCTAAGTGTTCCTCTATCAGCATCCTGACCAGTGATTTTAGATCTGAGTCTTGTTTTTCTGGTGTTTTGGGGTATCCAAGATTTATTGCTGTCGGGGAACTGGGTTCGGATGCCGCCATACTGCCTTGATTTCTGTTAGTAATGATCTTATGTTTGCCTTTTGCCATCTGGCTAACTCTGGTGTTAGTTGGTCCTGTAGTTTACTAGCTGGTGCTTGACCCTCCTGTGGGCTCGTAAGGCTATTTCCCAGCGACTGGGACACCTGAACCACTGCCCTGCAGGGCTCCTGCTTACAGATTGCTGACAGGTGGCCTGAGTCCCCTGAGGTCTTAAACTCAGGATATCCCAGGTACTTGGTTCTGCCTGTTGGGCAGCTGCTCTGCACTGCTCCTGCTCAGGCTTTCCTGTCTGGTATCCTGATTCCCCAGAGGTCTTAAAGTTGGGATATTTCAGTTATCTGGTTCTGCCTGCTGGTCCAAAGCTGCTGGGAAGGTGGCTGAGGCTGGCTTTCCCGCCACCTGCTGGTTTTGCAGGCTGGGTCTGAGCACCTGGGTAGCTGGCTGGGGCTGGCTTCCCCGCCACAGGCTGGATGGGAGGCTGCAGGAAGATGGTGCTGTCTGCAGGGAGTTCGGGGTCCGCCCTGGTTCTGCAGGCTGGGTCTAAGCACCTGGGAAGCTCGTTGGGTCTGGCTTCCCCGCCACTGGCTGGATGGGAAGCTGCAGGCAAGATGGCGCTGCCTGCAGGGAGTTCAGGGTCTGCCCTGTGAGCACAGAGCACAGGTTTGGCCGCTGTGCCCCCAACCGCTACTCTGTGCGCAGCTCCCGCTCCGGGCCTGAGTCCCGGAAGGTCTTAAACTCAGGCTATCTCGGGTACCTGGTTCCTCAGACTGGGTCTGAGCACCTGGGAAGCTGGTTGGGTCTGGCTTCCCCGCCACCAGCTGGATGTGAAGCTGCAGGAAAGATGGCGCTGCCTGCAGGGAGTTCGGGGTCTGCCCTGCGAGGGCAGAGCGCAGGCTTGGCCAGTGTCCCCCAAACCGCTACTCTGTGTGGTTTACTCTGAGGTCTTAAACTCAGGATATCCCAGGTACTTGGTTCCGCCTGTTGGGCAGCTGCTCTGCACTGCTCCTACTCAGGGTTTGCTGTCTGGTATCCTGATTCCCCAAAGGTCTTAAAGTTGGGATATCTCAGTTATCTGGTTCCGCCTGCTGGTCCAAAGCTGCTGGGAAGCTGGCTGGAGCCTGCTTCCCTGCCGCCAGCTGGATGGGAAGCAGCAGGCAAGATGGCGCTGTCTGCAGGGAGTTCGGGGTCTGCCCTGCGAGCGCTGAGCACAGGCTCGGCCGGTCTACTTTTATTTTTTTATAAATAATCAGATCCTACTACAAAAGCTTACACTCAACAAAATTGGAAAATCTGGATGAAATGGACAATTTTCTAGACAAATACCAAGTACCATAGTTCGTTCAAACAGGATCGGATAAACCATCTAAATAGTACCAATACCCCTAAAGAAGCAGTCATTAATACTCTCCCAACAAAAAAAAGCCCAGGACCAGATGAGTTTAGTGGAAAATTCTATCAGGCCTTCAAAGAAGACCTAATAACAATACTCTTTAAATTATTCCACAAAAATAGAAACAGAAGGAACACTACCCAATTCATTCTATGAAGCCACAATTATGCTTATACCTAAACCACACAAGGACCAAACAAAGAAAGAGAACTTCAGACCAATTTCTTTTTTGAAGATTGATGCAAAAATACTCAATAATATTCTCGCCAACTGAATCCAAGAGCACATCAAAACAATCATTCACCACGATCAAGTAGACTTCATCTCAGGGATGGAGGGTTGGTTTAATATATAGAAATCCATCAACATAATCCACTACATAAACAAACTCAAAGAAAAAACCATGATCATTTCATTAGATGCTGAAAAAGTATTTTACAAAATTCAGCATCCCTTCCAGTTAAATGCATTTAGCATTTAAATGCAAGAATGACCAGAGCAGTCTCCAAGAGAGGTGGGGTGGAAAAAGTGACTAAACTAAAAGTTAGATTACCTTCATTCATCTCTCTTCAGGTACTTCTCAGACATCTGAAGAGAGATTAACTAAATGAATGAAGGAAACACATTACCTTAAGAACAAAGGCACAGACAGTCTTTATTTCTGTTATTTCTTTTCATGAAACTAAATATTCATACTAAGAGAAGAGGAAGTGCTGGCATTCCTACCTGCCTGAGTCAGCCTACATATAGTGAGTTCACTCACCACAGGAGAGACACAGAAAACTAAAGGGCAGTGTTTTTGGGAAATACAACTTCTAGTTTCATGGGGAATGAAGTGAGATGTGTGGTAAAACCCTCACAGGTTTCATGGGGAATGAGGGGGGCTGATCCTCAATGCTCCTGCCAGACAGGTGGGAAGATGAGACTAGAGTTAGGTGAGTGTTGAAAGGGGGTCAGGAGCTCATGTTGCATCTAGAGATGGAGGCAGGGTTAAAAAGAAAACAGAATGAAGAAAAATGATAGAGAGAACAAAATAAAGTAGAGGAAGAGGAAAGAAAAAAAAGCCTGAAGTGTAAAGGAACATGTAAGAAAAGGCAGTGAATCTTTAGGACTTCAGCAAAGACAAAATTGGCACAGCCTAGGATATAAAACAATGGCTCAGGAACATTTTAGATTTTGCTTTTTATGCTGGCCTACATTTCAGGACACCCACTCTCTTTAGATCTGTAGGTAACAAAGAGTTCCTACAAGCATGTTCTCATTTGGCCTTCAGAAGACCCTGAAAAATATCTATGAACTCATGCAAGTCAAGGGCTAAAAGGCAGAAACAGAGACCCACTGGGGGAGTAATTTATTTTAGTCCACAGAATTATGAATAAATATATGGACATAGAAAGAATGGGGGTTCTAGGTAAGAAGTTTGTGAAAAACAGCTAGGAAGATTTAGACTTTGTGTTGCATTCTATGGGCATCAACTGAAAGGTCTGAAAACAAGGATAATTATTACTTCACTTTGACAGTAAACACATGTGAAGTGCCTGCTGTATGCCAAACACTGAGCTGAGAATAGCACAGTCCTCTATTCCTACAAGTACAGATTAAGTGAGTTTAATAGGTTAAGACTCCTAAGCAAATGAAAAAAACTGATGCTTATCATTGGTAGCACTGCAGTGAAGTATTATGTGCTTATTTATGAGGTAATAATCACTTTTAAACTAAGTGTTGGTTTTAGAAGTAAAAGTGGAAGAGAAAAGCTGTTAAGACAGCTCTTTAACTATTTGGAGGGACCTATTTAGTATAGAAGTAGAGAGTGAATTCTGTACAGTAAGAAACATCAGATTCCTGAAGCCCACAGTCATCACCCTTGTTTGAGACATTATGAACAATTGTAGATATTGATGATGGTATATATTTAGAGAATGATGTGGGATGGGAAGCAGCTATCCAGGCAGATCATCATGATTGAGACTACACATAAGTCTGATCCCAGCACTAGTGTGCAGAAAAGGTTCGTATTGAGGTTAGTGAATATTAGATTTTATTTGCAAGTGGATTCAAAGACATCACCAAAAGCATGCCAGCAGCTGTGGGGAGAGAAGAAATCCTGTACACTAGTTAAGACATCAGACTCTTAAAATGAGGAGTGCCTGTAGCTGACATTTTAGATCCAATTTTGATCTTTTAGTATCTAGAGACAATCACAGTCATCTCAAGGTAACTGTTGCCTCTGAATATGCAGAACAGTCTTGTGAGCCTTTATTGTCACTGCTGTTCAAATACACATTACTTCTAAGACATGTCTGTGTATACAGCTGAGTTTGCTGCAGCATTCATTTTTGGTACAGTCTGAGATCTCATGTATGAGACTATAAAGGAAGTGGCTAACCTTACTACTGTGGAACTATAGCACTTACAAAATCTACCATAATTAATAATAATTTAAAATTTATGCAAGGGCAGTGGGGCCAAGAGAATTCTAACTTATAGCAATATCCTGAGCCCAGAACATAAAACTCAAGGAATGGAAGAGGAAAATGCCTGCAAATTAAAAAAGGGGAAGATAAAGCCAGAGAGATGGCTCAGTGGTTAAGAGCACTCACTGGCTCCCTTTGTAAAAAAAAATCTCAATTTTATTCCCAGCACCCCCAGAGGGGCTTACAACCATCTATAACTTCAGTTCCAGGATACCCTGCACCTTCTTTTGGCCTCCACAGGCACTACATATATGTGGTGCAGAGAACATCAGCACATATGCAAAGTAAGTAAATCTTTAAAAAAATATTAAAGAGAAATGGTGATAGGATCATAGGATAGTCTGTAGAACAGATTGTGGTATTTGCTTCTTTCATTTACAAATGGAACTTTTTTGTGTAAGATAGCAGCAGACAACTAAAGTATAGTTAAAAACTAGGTGCAAGTAGGCAACTTTTTAAAAGCCATCACTTTTTAACGAATGACTTCTGTTCTAACATAATAATCTCAAGAAAAACTCAGTCACCATTTTTTATCTTTATGAAAAATGTATGAATATTTTGAGGAATCCAAGTGCTTGTTAGAAGGTATGGTGGGTCGCCTGTGTTGAGCTTGTGGAAATCAGAGTTTGACATTGGGTGTCTTTCTCCATGTTTTTCCCATTTATTAATTGATTGATGATTAATGATTGATTGAGTGACACAGGCTCACTGAGCTCAGAGCTCACTGTTAGAGCTAGATTGTCTGATCAGTGAACCTCTGGAATCCACTTGTCTCTGCCTCCTGTGGACTGTTGTTACAGGCCAGGATGCCTACGTTTTATTTTTAAATGGATGTTGGAGATGTGAATTTAGTTCCCCATTATTAATTAGCAAGCATTGTACCATCTCCATAGTCCTGATCTAAACATTTTAAGGAACATCCTAAATCCAGATAGCAGTTGGAAGAATTTATTTACTTCGGGTTTTAGTTTGCTTTTTTCTTTTTCTTTTTTTCTTTTTTTAGATTCTATATTCTATGTTTACATTCCAAAGGCTTTCCCCTTTCCCAGTTCCCCCCTCCCTATGTCCCATAGTTGCTCTCCCCCCAACTATTCCCCAATCATTCCCCCTCCCCCCACAGTTTCTCTACAAAATTGGATCCAATCTTTCCAGGCCAAGGGTCCTCTCCTTTCTTCTTGGGAATCATTTGACTTGCTAATTGTGCCTTGAGTATTTAGGGCTTCTGGGCTCATTAATATCCACTTATCAGTGATTGCATTTCATGTGTATTATTTTGTGATGGGGTTAGCTCACTCAGGATGATATTTTCCAGGTCTAACAATTTACCTACAAATTGCATGAATTCATTATTTTTAATTGCTGAGTAGTATTCCATTGTATAAATATAATACATTTTCTGTATCCATTTCTCCTTTGAGGGATATTTGGGCTCCTTCCAATTTCTGGCTATTATAAACAAGGCTGCTATAAAAATAGTGGAGCATGTGTCTTTATTGTATGCAGGGGAATCCTCTGGGTATATGCCCACGAGTGGTATGCCAGGGTCCTCTGGAAGGAACATGCCCAATTTTCTGAGGAACCGCCACAGTGATTTCCAGAGCGGTTTTACCATTTTGCAATCCCACCAACAGTGGAGGAGTGTTCCTCTTTCTCCACATCCTCGCCAGCATTTGTCATCTCTTGAGTTTTTAATCTTAGCCATTCTGACTGGAGTGAGGTGGAATCTCAGGGTTGTTTTGATTTGCGTTTCTCTGATGACTAACGATGTTGAACATCTCTTAAGGTGTTTCTCAGCCATCCGAATTTCTTCTGGTGAAAATTCTTTGTTTCGCTCTGTACCCCATTTTTTGATAGAGTTATTTGGTTCTTTGGGTTCTAACTTCTTGAGTTCTTTGTATATATTGGATATTAGCCCTCTGTCGGATGTGGGGTTGGTGAAGATCTTTTCCCACTTTGTTGGTTGCCGTTTTGTCATTCTGACAGTATCCTTTGCCTTGCAGAAACTTTGTAATTTTACGAGGTCCCATTTGTCAATTCTTGATCTTAGTGCATAAGCTATTGGTGTTCTGTTCAGGAACATTCCCCCTGTGCCTATGTACTCCAGGGTCTTCCCAAGTTTCTTTCCTAATAGTTTCAGTGTGTCTGGTTTTATGTGGAGGTCCTTGATCCACTTGGAGTTGATCTTAGTGCAAGGAGATAAGGGTGGGTCAATTCGCATTCTTCTGCATGTTGACCTCCAGTTGAACCAGCACCATTTGTTGAAAAGACTATCTTTTTTCCACTGGATGGTTGTGGCTCCTTTATCAAAGATCAAGTGACCATAAGTCTGTGGGTTAATTTCTGGGTCTTCAATCCTATTCCATTGATACACTTGCCTGTTGCTGTACCAATACCATGCAGTTTTTAACACAATTGCTCTGTAGTACTGATTAAGGTCAGGGATATTGATTCCCCCAGAAGTCCTTTTATTGTTGAGAATAGTTTTAGCTATCCTGGGTTTTTGTTGCTCCTGATGAATTTGAGAATTGCTCTTTCTAGATCTATAAAGAATTGAGTTGGGATTTTGATGGGGATCGCATTGAATCTGTATATTGCTTTTGGTAAGATGGCCATTTTTACTATATTGATCCTGCCAATCCAGGAGCAAGAAATATTTTTCCATCTTCTGAGGTCTTCTTCGATTTCTTTCTTCAAGGACTTGAAGTTCCTGTCATAGATCTTTCGCTTGTTTGGTTAGTTACGCCAAGGTACTTTATGTTGTTTGTGGCTATTGTGAAGGGTGTTATTTCCCTAACTTCTTTCTTAGCCTGCTTGTCCTTTGAGTACAAGAAGGCTACTGATTTACTTGAGTTAATTTTATAACCAGCCACTTTGCTGAAGTTGTTTATCAGCTGTAGAAGTTCTCTGGTGGAGTTTTTTGGGTCGCTTAAGTAGACTAGCATATCATGTGCAAATAATGATACTTTGACTTCTTCCTTTCCAATTTGTATCCCTGTGACTTCCTTATGTTGTCTAATTGCTCTCGCTAGAACTTCAAGTACTATATTGAAAAGATATGGAGAGAGAGGGCAGCCTTGTCTAGTCCCTGATTTTAGTGGGATTGTTTCAAGTTTCTCTCCATTTATTTTGATGTTGGCTACTGGTTTGCTGTAGATTGCTTTTACTATGTTTAGGTATGGGCTTTGAATTCCTGCTCTTTCCAAGACTTTTAGCATGAAAGGATGCTGAATTTTGTCGAATGCTTTTTCAGCATCTAATGAGATGAACATGTGGTTTTTTTCTTTTAGTTTGTTTATGTAGTGGATTACATTGATGGATTTCCATATGTTGAACCATCCCTGCATCCCTGGGATGAAGCCTACTTTATCATGGTGAATGATCGTTTTGATGTGCTCTTGGATTCGGTTGGCAAGAATTTTATTTAGTATTTTTGCATCGCTATTCATAAGAGAAATTGGCCTGTAGTTCTCTTTCTTTGTTGGATCTTTTTGTGGTTGAGGTATTAGCGTAATTGTGGCTTGAAAGAATGAGTTGGGCAGTATCCCTTCTGTCTCTATTTTGTGGAATAGTTTGAAAAGTATTGGTGTTAAGTCTTCTTTGAAGGTCTGGTAGAATTCTGCACTAAAACCATCTGCTCCCGTACTTTTCTTGGTTGGGAGGCTTTCTATAACCCCTTCTATTTCTTTAGGGGTTATGGGACTATTTAGCTGGTCTATTTGATGCTGATTTAATTTTGGTATTTGGTATCTGTCTAGGAAATTGTCCATTTCCTCTAGATTCTCCAGTTGTTTTGAGTATAGACCTTTGTAGTAGGATCTGATGGTCTTTTGAATTTCCTTAGTTTCTGTTGTTATGTCTCCCTTTTCATTTCTAATTTTGTTAATTTGGTACTGTCTCTGTGTCCTTTGGTTAGTCTGGCTAGGGGTTTATCTATCTTGTTGATTTTCTCAAAGAACCAGCTCCTGGTCTTGTTGATTCTTTGTATGGTTCTCTTTGTTTCTATTTGATTGATTTCAGCCCTGAGTTTGATGATTTCTTGTCTTCTACTCCTGCTGGGTGAATTAACTTGTTTTTCTTCCAGGGCTTTAAGGTATGCTGTTATGCTGCTAGTGTATGCTCTCTCCAGTTTCTTTTTTGATGCACTTAGAGCTATGAGTTTTCCTCTTAGCTGTGCTTTCATTGTGTCCCATAGATTTGGGTAGGTTGTACCTTCATTTTCATTGAATTCTAAAAAGTCTTTGATTTCTTTTTTTATTTCTTCCTTGACCAAGGTGTCATTGAGTAGAGTTTCCATGTGTTTGTGGGCTTTCTGTTGTTTTTGTTGCTATTCAAGACCACTCTTACTCCATGGTGATCTGATAGGAGGCATGGGATTAGCTCGATCTTCTTGTATTTGTTGACATCTGTCTTGTGACCATTTATATGGTCTATTTTGGAGAAGGTACCATGTGGAGCTAAGAAAAAGGTATATTCTTTAGCTTTAGGATGAAATGTTCTATATATATCTGTTAAATCCAATTGGTCCAAAGTTTCAATTAGTTTCACTGTGTCCCTGTTTATTTTCTGCTTTCCTGATCGGTCCATTGAGGAGAGTGGAGTGTTGAAGTCACCCACAATTATTGTGTTCAGTGTAATGTGTGCTTTAAGCTTTAGTAAGGTTTCTTTTACGAATGAGGGTGCCCTTGCATTTGGAGCGTAGATGTTCAGTATTGAGAGCTCTTCTTGGTGGATTTTCCCTTTGGCCAGCAAGAAGTGACCTTCTGAGTCTCTTTTGATGATTTTAGGTTGGAAGTCAATTTTATCTGATATTAGAATGGCTACTCCAGCTTGTTTCCTGAGACCATTTGCTTGTAAAATTGTCTTCCAACCTTTTACTCTAAGGCAGTGTTTGTCTTTAACACTGAGATGTGTTTCCTGTATGCAACAAAATGTAGGGTCCTGTTTCTGTATCCAGTCTGTTAATCTATGTCTTTTTATTGGGGAATTGAGTCCATTGATGTTAAGAGATATAAAGGAATAGTAATTATTACCTCCAGACATTTTTGAAATTATATTTATTTATTTTATTTATTTTTTATATTCGAGAGGTTACCTTCTTTTGGGTTTGATGAGAGGAGGTTTCTATCTTGCTTCTTCCCGGGTGTAGTTTTGGTCCTTGTCTTGGTGTTTTCCCCCTATTATCCTTTGTAGGGCTGGATTTGTGGAAAGATATCTTGCAAATTTGGTTTTGTCATGGAATACCTTGATGTCTCCATCTATAGCGATTGAGAGTTTTGCTGGGTAAAGTAGTTTTGGCTGAAGTTTGTGTTCTCTTAGAGTTTGCATGATATCTGCCCAGGATCTTCTAGCTTTCATGGTCTCAGGTGAGAAGTCTGGTGTTATTCTGATAGGTCTTCCTTTATAAGTTACTTGGCCTTTTTCTCTTGCTGCCTTTAATATTCTTTCTTTGTTTAATACATTTGGAGTTTTGATTATTATGTGACGGGATGTATTTCTGTTCTGATCCAGTCTGTTTGGGGTTCTATATGCTTCTTGTATATTCATGGGCATCTCTCTCTTTAGGTTGGGGAAGTTTTCTTCCATAATTTTGTAGAAGATATTTCCTGGCCCTTTAACTTGTAAATCTTCACTCTCGTCTATACCTATGATCCTTATGTTTGGTCTTCTTATTTTGTCCTGGATTTCCTGGATGTTTTGGGTTACAGCCTTTTTGCATTTAGTATTTTCTTTGACTGTTGAATCAATGGTTCCTATGGTATCTTTGGCTTCTGATATTCTGTCTTCTATCTCTTGTATTCTATTGTTGATATTTGCATCTATGGCCCCTGATTTCTTCCCAAGGTTTTCTATCTCCAATGTTGTCTCCCTCTGCGATTTCTTAGTTGTTCCTACTTCTGTTTTTAGTACCTGGATGGATATGCTCAGATCTTTAGCTTGCTTGATTGTGTTTTCGTGTATTTCTTTAATAGATTTTTGTGTTTCCTCTTTCATAGCTTCTACTTGTTGGCCCACGTTCTTCTGTATTTCTTTAAGTGATTTTTGTCTTTCTTCCTTATTGTCTTCTTCTTTTTGATCCATCTTCTCCTGCATTTCTTGAAGTGATTTTTGTATTTGCCTTGTAAAGGCTTCTAACTTTTGATCCATTTTCTCCTCTATTTCTTTACGAGATTTTTCTATGTGTTCAGCTACCAGCATCCTGACCAGTGATTTCATATCCAAGTCTTGTTTTTCTGGTGTTTTGGGGTATCCAGGGCTTCCTGTTGTTGGCGAACTGGGTTCAGATGCTGTCATGTTGCCTTGATTTCTGTTAGTGACGTTCCTTCATTTACCTTTTGCCATCTGGTTATTTCTGGTGTTAGTTGACCTTGTTGTCACTGGCTGGTGTTTGAATCTCCTGTGAGGCTGGGCTTACCTGTTGTTTCTCTACTGGTGGTTATTCGTGATTGCTGCTCAACGGGATCATGAGCTGGCTGCCACCTGCTGACTTTGTGCATGGCCTGAGGTCTCTGGGAAGTGTGGGGGAGTGCAGCAGAGCCTTGGCGGGAGCTGCTGGGCCTGCCTAGTAGCGAGAGCCTAGCAGATCCCCCCACGCGGTACCCCCTGATGGAATCTGTCTTCCTGTGCCTTTCCAGCTGTGTTCTGGTTGCAATATGGAGGCCTGCCGCTATTGCTGGTCTGGGGTCCTGGGGAGCTGGGTGGCTCCGGCTGCCTGGGTGCAAGGCCTAATCTCGTAGGGACGTGCAGCAGAGCCTAGTCGCCCGCCACGCCCGCCTGGGGGCAAGAGCTTAGCAGATCTCCCTGCTCTAGCCCCAGAACGAGTCTGTGTACTTGCACCTTTCCAGCTGTGTCCTAGTTGCAATATGGAGGCCTGCCGCTATTGCTAGTCCGGGGTCCTGGGGAGCTCAGTTTGCTTTTTTCTTATAAGGGAAAACTGAAGAAAAAAGAACAAGCAAACCAAAAACAAAAATTAAAAAGTTATATACCAACACAAATAAGAAACACATTCTTTCAGTGACTATGTAGTGTGCCAGGGATTTTCTTTGACAGTTATGGTGAGAGAGGCTCAGAACACTCTCAGTTTCCAGGTCTATCCACTCACTGCTTAGCAGGTACAAGTCAGATTGCATGAATCTGTTCCTGGTCTACAGTGTCTGAAAAAGCAGCCTTGAAAGTCCATAATTGTAATAAATGCATTTTCATGCTCTAGAGAAGGTATCCCTCTGCTAGGATTCCACCCTCTGTTAGCCTGTATCCACATTGTGCTCTGCATGGAAAGGACAATATTTGAAGAGAACAAGCAGGGTATTTATGAAACTGTAGGAATGAGCATTTCATTTGGAAGTGCTAACTGTGCCTTCCATGAACTTCTTTTAGAGTCATCTCCATGGGAAGCCAGTATAAGTGCACCTATTATTTTGGTGAGTTGAGCTCCTAATTTACATCTGCTTTCTATTGGATAACTCTAGGAAATTGAGATCACAAAGTTTAAAAAGAATACCTGCTTAATGTTCCATGCAGTCAGATTTTGTGTTTGGTGCTTGCTTACAGCCAAAGCCTGAGGCAAGAGACAGAATGAGCAATTTAACCAATCATTGGCTGTCCGAGTCCATTATGCAAATAGAAATAAAGCCCTCTTCAGTGCAAGAAAATAAGACCTTTCCTACAACTTTTCCTTGTTCAGATAGACTTATTTTAATGCCTGTCCTATAAAATAGGCTCCTTAAGGCAATCTGTAAAATTTAAGAAAGGAAGCCTGTTTCAAAGTTATTGACATATAGGAACCTAGTATTAAGAGGTATCATACAAAAATCTCATTTCCTCTTCTTTGTTGGATATAACAAATACCATTTTTAAACTTTAAAGTATAAAGGATCCTGGGAAGTTTATGGATATTTTTTGATAACTAACTTCTTCAGTCTCAGCCCCCTCCCCCACTAAATTCCTCAAGGATCAGACTGTTTGAATATAATTTGTATGAATCCTTGAAACAAACAGCATTAAGCTTTGGTGATGGGTCCTAGGAAAACTGATAGTTACCTGCATTTGGAACTAGTCCTCCTAAACTTTTTTCTCACTAATTTCTTTATTTATTCACTTTACAACCAGATCAAAACACTCTCCTCCAGGCCCCCTTCACAGCTCCTCCCCACCCTCTCTTGCCTTCTCCTCTGAAAAGGCAAAGGCCTCCCTGCATATCACACAACCCTGACACATCAAGTCACTGCAGCACTAGCTGTATCCTCTTCCAACAAGGCCAGACTAGGTGGCCAAATTAGGAGAACAGGATCCACAAGTAGGGCAACAGATTTAGGGACAGCCCTCTCTCCTGTTGCTGGGACCCACATGAAGGCTGAGTTTCTCATCTGCCACATATATGAGCATCATGGTGTAGGGGGACTAGGTGCAGCACATGTATGCTCTCTGATAGGTGACTCAGTCTCTGGGAGCCCCAAGAGTTCAGAGTAGTTGACTTTGTTGGTCTTCTTGCATTCCTATCCTCTCCAGGGCCCTCTGTCCTTCCCCTCACTTTTCCACAAGACTCCCTAAGCTCTGCCTAATGTTTGGCTATGTCTCTGCTATGTGGAGTCTCTCAGAGGAGAGTTAGGCTAGGCTTCTGTCATCAATCATAACAGAGTATCATTAATAATGCCAGGGATTGGTTCTTGTCCATGGGATGGGTCTCAAATTGGATAGCCCTTCCCTCAGTCTTGGTGCCATCTTTGTCCCTGCACATTTTGTAGGCAAGACACATTTTGGGTCACAGATTTTGTGGATGAGTTGGTGTCATTATCTCTCCACTGAGGTTCCTACCTGGCTATAGGAGGTGGCCACATCAGGTTCCATATTACTCATTGCAAGGAGGCACAGTTAGAATCACCCCCATAGACTTCTGGGAGCCTTCCCAATTCTGTGCCTCTGATCAATTCTACACATGCAGCACCCCTGCCAGGTTTTATTCACTTTCCTGTACCTCTCTTCTGATCTATATCCACATCTGATCCTGATTCCTGCTCTCATACTCCACATTTTCCTCTGCATATCCCCTCTTACCCAATTCCCTTCCTTCATCTGCCTCCAATGACTATTTTTTTCTCCTTCTAAGTTAGAATCAAGCATCCTCCTTTGGGCCCTCATTGTTATTTATCTTCATTGTGCCTATTGATTGTAGCAAGGATATCTTTATTTCATGGTGAATATCCTGTAATAAGTGAGTACAAACCATGCATATCTTTTGGGTCTGGTTTACCTCACTTAGGATATTTTCTAATTTCATCCATTTGCCTGCAAAATTCAGGATGTCCTTGTTTTTAATAGCTGAATAGTATTCCACTTTGTAAATGAACAACATTTTCTTTATCCATTCTTTGGTTGATCAGCATCTGAGTTGTTTCCAATTTCTAGCTATTATGAATAAAGCTTCTATTAACATACTAGAGCATGTATCTGTCAGGTCTTGAGCCTATGTGGTCACAGATAGTGGTCATGTCCTCTATCTGTGGAAGGGCTTGGGCTTTGACCTTACATGACTTACAGACACAAAACTATGGAGGGCTTCGGCCTAGTGTCAGAAGCCTAGTGTCCAGGAGCATGGCAAAATGCCCGCTATTCCTCAGGGTCACTGGGGTTTCTAGCTTGTGCTCAACCAGGAACCAGGCTTCCTTTCACAATTCTACATGTGTTCTTGTGGTATGTTGTAGCATCACTAAACTTAACTGGGCTTTAATAATTCTGGAGGTTACTCTACTGCCTTCTCAGGAGCATGAAAGAAGTTTTTTTTTTCTATCAAACTATTGTAAACTATCTAAACACAGCACATAAAATTGAAAATAAGTTCATCTTGCTTAAAATTAAGAATAATCTCACACCATTTGTTATTGTATCTTAGAAAAATGTATGACTGCAAGGTTTTTCTGTTTAGAAAATATTAAAAATCTTTAGAAAACTCATCATGTAGGCCTTTTGTCAATCTTTGACAACTGAATGTCCAGAATCCTGAAGTCATTACATTAGAATGGTGTTTTCAACCTTCCTAATGATCTGACCCTATAATACAGTTCCTCATACAATGGTGGTGATCCTCAATGATAAAAATATTTTGTTCCTACTTTATAACTGTAATTCTGCTACTGTTATGAAATGCAAGTAAATATCAATGTTTTCCAATGGTCTTAGATGGTCACTGTAAAGTTTCATTTGACTCTCCCACTGAAAGTAGGGGAAGGAGGTCATGAACCACAGCTTTAGAACACATACATGAAGATGTCTGTATTTCTCATTCCATGTAAGGGCAGCATTCTGAGCTTCCTGGATACCCAATTCTGGGCTACTAAATGGCTTCTTGTCATAAAGATCAGAACACTTACTTATTGTATGGATCAAGACCAATGAGCTAATAAATATTGGAATTTCAAATACCAGGTTAATTTAAGATATCTATGAGTGAGTCCACTCAATTGAAAGCTAGTTATAATACATATGGTAATGCTTCCAGTTCTCATTCTAATTCCAGTGTGTTTATAATGGTCTCTTCAGTATTTAGAAAGATGAAAGCTTTTATCTATTTTATAGCTCTTCTCAGATATCTGTGATTTAATACTTCTTTAACAGTAAAACTATACCTTAGAATTGAGTAGCTGTGATTGGCCTTATTTTCTTATAGAAAAATCAGTAGCTCTAGCTCATATTTGCTTTCCAATAGAAGAATATTCTTTTACTATATACATGCCAACGTAGCAATTTTATATTTGTGTAACTGTCATATTAATTTTAATTTCCCCAAGCTAGTTCAAAACTTAGGGCCTGAACTTCTCTATGCCTGGGTAAAGAAAAACATGCCTCAATGTCTTTAAACAGGAGGGTCAGATTGAATGAGCTTCTTTGACACAATGCAGTTGCCATCCATCTTATTTATGAGCTTTAGCAGAACAATTCCATACCTGAAACAACTCCCTCAAGAACTATCATGAGCTCTAACTCCCTCCAAGTTGCCCACTAGAAAGTGTGTGAGAGTAAAAGTGAGAGGATTGTACAGCATGGAGAAGTTGCCCACAAATTTTCCCATGCTGTAGTAACCAGTTTGCCATGACATAAATGATAAAGTGGCTGCTTAGGTCATCCCTTATATTTAGGAACTCAGGAGAGGAAAATGCAGGAGTTTCATAAAGTTTGGGGCATTTAAACTCAAAAGGGGCAATTCACTTGCTACTGTTCAATTGCTGCATCTAGTGGTATCACAAATATATTAAAATAGGCCATCATAGTGACTGTGAAGTCATGGAAGTCCCAGTAGTACAAACAATAGATGGCTTGTTCCAAAGAGTATTTTATCAGCACATATATGCTTGATAATTTCTTCTTCATAGTACTACAGTACTCTAAGTATCATTTTACAGTCTTAATATGTGGTATATTACATGTGATATCTTTTATATTTCTCACTATTTAAAGTAATCTCTAATTTTAATGTTTTTATTTCTAGAATGACAATGAGTAAACAGGAATATAGCAAGACTAGAAAATGCATGAGTCAAAATTCAAACCTCAATTACCCCTAAAAAAATATCACCCCATGAATATGCTTAAACCTGAGCTCTGCTGGCTTCTGACCACATAGCAGTGTTTTTGATTGGACATGTCATGCACCTGGAGAGAGTAACAAAACTGATAAACTCACATGTGTATATTCTTCAGAACATACCCAAACACAACATTTTAAAGAAGAAAGAAGTATTTTTATTATTAAAAAACTATACTGGGAATAGAGTGTATTTTTATTATGTGAGTTTTAGAATCCTAGGGGCTTCTCAAAGATTTATACTTTGGTAAAACCACATTGCCTTGAGGTTCAAAACTCTTGTTAAGCCTCCAAATATGAAGCCATGTTAATCTCAAAGAGCAGCAAAAATCATAAAATCCTTTGCTCACAAGAAGTCTAGATAATGTTAGCTGTAAAATAAGAGATGACAACCATAACAATTAACAGTACAGGCATGAGTAAAAAGCAGCTTCCTCCACTTGATATGTTGTAAATACTTTTATGGCTGTATTCTCTGATATGTCTATATATTTTGGTTCTGACTTCACATACAAAAGTGGCATTGCTAATTGCTCTAGTTAATTTGAATTATACAATTTTAATGATGGTAGTTTCCTTGCTATCAAAACTAGCATTATACTCATTAGCAAAACTTCCTTAATAATCTGAATTATCTTTTATCTTAACAAAACATGAGGATGTTTACTATAAAATTGAATTTTCAAATTATAGCCAAATTGTTCTAGTTCAAGAACTATAGATATTTTGATTGCCATAAATTGATAAGCAATGTTCTCCAGATGATTTCCAAATTTTATCATCTATAATGGTTTTGTTATAGGTTCTTAGAGATAGCAGTACCCCAAGTCTAGATGAGGATGTTTACATCCTAGCATTAGTGCCTGGCAGACCAAAGTTCACTCTCTTCCTCATTCTCCATTCTTTCATTTTACATAACATATCTACCCATTATAAATATAATATAAGCTTTGCTTCAAAACCAAGGGTGACATCTGTTTTCCATGGGGGCATTCTCTTTTACTGAAGCTTTTTGAGTTCAGGATTGGCTTTACTGTTTTATGGATGCATAGAATATCTTCATATTGTACTGTCTTAACTGACATACAATCAGAGTAACTCATGCTCTTGGGTGCTTTGCTTTAAGAGGAGAAGATAAAGAAGCCTGTTTCCTAGCATAAGCTCCTTCCCACTTCCTAGCCGTTATCTTTGGGTATTTTCTTTCAATAATAACAAATGCCTTGTATTTCCTTAATACATCTGACTTCAACCCAGTTGCTCCTTCAGTTCTTCTTGCTACTCTTTTCATTTTGTTTAGCTCAATCATACTCCTACTTTTTCTTTGCTGTGCTCTGGATTCTATTTTACTGTGCATAAACTCACCTTTATTTTTCCAATAAAAAGTTGTGTCCAAATGGGCCATTCATAACACATTTTGAAATATGCTAAATAGATTTTTTCAGCTAGGAAGGATCTCAGATTTGGATTCTTGCTATTTTGTTATACTTGCTACCCAGCAAATTTTTGCTGATCTCATTGTCATGCCTTCGAAAATAAACCATAAATAACCAGAACACATTGTTAAACTTGGCTATTCTGACTTAACTCCCCAAACATAAAAAAAAGATAAAGCAACAACAACAACAACAACAAACCCAAAAAACAAAAATCAAGCAAATATATGCTGTCTAACTTTGCTATCTCATGTGATGCTTTTGTTAGATGTTTTATCTGATTGGCATCAATACATTTAGGTTCCAAAACACAATGTCCTTGCTATCTGGACCATTACTGATAAGTCAATGATAATATTTTGATTCTTTCTATGTAAATGTGGAGAGCAATTTCTGTACTACTCAGGCTAATTAACATGGGTTTCTGGTCAATCTTGATACTTTCAGAATATATCAAGCAAAATGTTTAGTTCTTATTCATATAGTTAAGAAGTAATTTTGAAAGAGCAGTGGAGAGCTGAACCCTGAACCCTGTGCTGCTTTTTCAGGCTCACAACTCTGTCTATATTCCTGGAGGCCTGCTGGCACCAAGAACAACTAGGTAAGACCCCTTTTCCAGGTCCCCTTAAAGCACAACCAACAGTGGTCATGGCTTCTGTGGAGTAATGGAACCCATGTTCAGCTATACTATTGAGTCTTCCCATCCCCTTGCATTGATTAGAAATCCCAATCCAAACTTGACAAAGTCAATTGCAGAGGGTTAACTGACTGGTAAGTGAACTGTGAGCTTTTCTGAAGTCCCTGTCACATGGAAGTAGGCTGTGTCCTGGTACAGAGAGCAAACAAAGCAGCGAGTTTCTGAGGGGCCTATAACCAGTTCACTACTCAGCTGTGAGGTGATGCTGCATTAGAAGTAATGCTTCAAACATGTAGAGTCAAGTACAGTGAACAAGGAAACAGCTACAAGAGCAAACATTAGTCTAGAAGCATCATATTATGGGAGATAGCTGGAAAAGGCATTATAAAACTGCTAATATATATGTGGATTTAGGATGACCATTTCTGTTTATAAGGAGATAAACTCTGGCTCATCAAAATTAGCAATCATGTTTCTTTGTACTTTTAAACCCAAGCTATGAATAATTTTGCTGATTGGATCAGTAATTTGTACTCCCAATTTTTCTGATAGTGAGAACACTGAAGAGCCTAGTGAACATTTCTAGTGTAGGTGAGAGACCCAAGAATTTATGAGGAAAGTTGACATGAACTGCATGACAACCTGGAAGTAGAGTGCTAGAGGTTAACTCTGATAGCACAGACCCTGAAAAACTTGGGAGAGGCATTTCTTCTGACTGTTTCTTTTTAATTTTTTTAAAGATTTATTATTTATTACATGTAAGTACACTGTAGCTGTCTTTAGACACCAGAAGAGGGTGTCAGATCTCATTACAGATGGTTGTGAGCCACCATGTGGTTGCTGGGAATTGAACTCAGGACCTCCGGAAGACCAGTCAGCGCTCTTAACCGCTGAGCCATCTCTCCAGCCCCCTCTTTTTAATTTTTAATTTTTTTATATTCTATATTCTTTGTTTACATTCCTAATGCTTTCCCCTTTCCCATCCCCCCCCTGCCACCATATGTCCTATAAGTCCTCTTCCCTCCGTCCAATCCCCAATTACCCCTACCCCCGTTTCTTGGTTCTAAGACTCCCCTACCATACTGGATCAAGTCTTTTCAGGACCAGGGCCCTCTCCTTCCTTCATCTTGGGAATCATATGATTTGCTAATTGTGACTTGAGTATTTAGAGCTTCTGGGCTCATTAATATCCACTTATCAGTGATTGCATTTCACATGTATTCTTTTGTGATTGGGTAACCTCACTTAGGATGATATTTTTCAGTTCCAACCATTTGCCTACAAATTTCATGAATTCATTGTTTTTAATTGCAGAGTAGTATTCTATTATATAAATATACCACATTTTCTGTATCCATTCCTCCATTGAGGGACATCTGGGTTCTTTCCAGCTTCTGGCTATTATAAATAGGGCTACTATGAACATAGTGGAGCATGTGTCTTTGTTGCATGCAGGGGAATCCACTGGGTATATGCCCAGGAGTGGTATGACAGGGTCTTCTGGAAGTGTCATGCCCAATTTTCCGAGGAACCGCCAGACTGATTTCCAGAGTGGTTGTACCATCTTGCATTCAACAGTGGAGGAGTGTTCCTCCTTCTCCATATCCTCGCCAGCATCTGCTGTCTCTTGAGTTTTTAATCTTAGCCATCCTGACTGGTGTGAGGTGAAATCTCAGGGTTGTTTTGATTTTCATTTTCCTGATGACTAGTGATGTTGAACATTTCTTAAGGTGCTTCTCAGCCATCCGAATTTCTTCAGGTGAAAATTCTTTGTTTACTTCTGTACCCCATTTTTAATAGGGTTATTTGGTTCTCTGGAGTCTAACTTCTAGAGTTTTTTGTATATATTGGATATTAGACCTCTATCGGATGTGGGGTTGGTGAATATCTTTTCCCAATTAGTTGGTTGCTATTTTGTCCTTCTGATGGTGTCCTTTGCTTTACAAAAACTTTGTAATTTTATGAGGTCCCTTTTGTTCTTCTGACTGTTTTGTTTCAGTCTTTGTATTTTTTACTGTGGCCCTTTGGACCTCATGGAAAGCCTGCCACTGACACAAGAAATGGCTTTATCCTTAATTACCTAACTTGATAGCATAGAAAGTAATTAGAATGCTGAGTGATGCCTAAGAAATACAAAGAGACATTTGTGAGAATAGAGTCTATAACCAGATGTGGCAGAGAGCCATAGTTAGAACAAGTTGAGGGTTTTGTCTTGACTGGCCCTTAAAAATTCTTGTTTTGAAGGTTTGATCTTCAGTCTCTGTCATTGGTTGGAAGTATAGAATTCTTGGTAGGTGAAACCTAATACACCACATTATAATCTTGAAGGTTTGCTGATGAAAGTAATTAAGGTGACCTGATACTCCCTCTGTCCCTGTGTTTGCTTCCTAGTTGTATGAGAAATTTCCTCTTTGCTCCCCATTACAATGATGATCCACCTCACCAAATGCACTACAGAAACAGAGCAAGCCTACAAGGTATGTACTGAGATTTCTTTTGTTCTTTGGGAATTTCATAAAGTATATTTTATGATGTTTTCTCCATTTACTGACTCTTCACAGTGTGCTGTCAGTCACCCAACTTAATGATTGTTCTTTCTCTTAAAATGAAAACAAAAGGAAAAGGCACTAAAAAATGAAGTTTGATTTGTGTGCCCATCTACCCAAGCACAGACCCTAAAGTGTGGTGGATATAGACAGTGTCACTCCACTGAAAAAGAACGGATTCTCCCCCTACTATGAGGAGCTATTATTTTCTAATAGCTTCTTGGCTATGTGTAGGACACTGTGCCTACTTCTCCTTTTCTGTGCTGGAATTTTGTATGACCAAAGTTGTGCAGGACTATGCATGCCATGATAGTCTATATCAGTTCATATGTGCATATGCCCCACTGTGTCTGGAAAATGCTATTTCTCTAAAATGCACCAACAACCTTAACTGAACGTAGAAATAACAGAACTGAAACTTGAAAGCAGGAGGAGACATGATCCTTTTTTGCTTTATAAGATATCTAGGGTATTTTATTACAGCTATAAAAAACTACCTAATGCAAAATTTTGAGAATGTCAACATAGAAGGACTTCTAAGTTGGATAAAATAAAGGCACAAATTCCAGGGATACACTCTGAATTGCTTTACAGTTAAACTTGACCAAGGCATCATCAGAACTTCCTCTTCTTCCTGCTTTTCTTCTTTCTGCTTTTCCTCTTATTGCTCCTCCTCTTCATCCTTCCTCTCTTCTTTCTTTTTCTTTCTTCCTTCCTTTTCTCCTAACTCATTTACCATATTTATATTATAGGTTTATAAGCCAGAGAAACTTTTAACTAGATAATTTACAAGATTTTCCATCGATTTATCTCAGCAATTGTTCAATGAATATGCATTTTTTATAAAAATTTAATTTAATATTCCAAGATCCAGTACTGTTTAATTAATCTGTCTACCACCTTTTGTAATCAATAATAACACTACACATCAGAATATTCGTGGAAAATAGTATGTTTAACCCGAGCACCAATGGTATTAACTATCCATCAGCTCTTCATAATCTTTTCACAGGTGGGTCTTATTTTTTCCACTTTTTGAATGAAGCTCAGACATCCTAAAATATGTCAAAAGTCACCTGGGTTCACTAAGGAATAAAAATGTGTGCCTCACTAAAGTGTAGATAATTTTCATTTAAAATATATTAACTGGAATTAAAATATCCTTCTGAATGAACTCATCAGCCTATAGATTATAGTATTTATACTCGCAGATGAAATTTGGGAATCATTTTTCCAGATAGCATCTATCTACGAGAGATCAGTGAAATTTTGATATATAAGAGGACTTGCATTAAGTACTCACTGTTTTACAAAGCAGATTTTCCCAACCATGTCAATAATAAGAAACACTGGCATCATTTATTTGTGGGATAGCTTCCTGTTGAAAGATCAGTATTGATTATCAGAGTGACTTCAGCAGCTTTTTAAGATTCCATTAGCATTACCTGGATACTTATATACACTATTCTTTTACAAGATGTAAATGTATTGTTTTTCTTAATCATTTCCAACATACATAAAATGTCAGTTTGGAATAGTTGAAGACAGAGCAAATAACCCTCACTCTAAATTATAAGAATTAACGGATTTTGACCTGAGTCATGATAGATGCCAGCTGCATCTCTTGTTCTCTGTTGAAGCTGCTGCCTTTCCTTGGTTTTCGAGGCAAGGATGGCAGGGTTAAACAATTTAATTAGACACAAATGATTATACACAATCTGTTGCAAGCAAATACTGTGTGTTTTTCAAGTTACAGGAGTGAGAGAAAATATTCCTATTAGTTGTTAGAACATAAGATTGAGTTTCCTTTCTTCAGAGTAACTTTCAAAGAAGCTTCAAAGACACAAACATAGACAAACAACATCAAACCAGGCTTGGTGGAAGCATGAAGGTCTGGAGTTCAAGACCAGTCTTGGCTACACTACTAGTTCCAGGCAGTCTTTCATGAGACCCTGGAGAAAATGCAGTACAGAAATAATAGTGTTAGGCTGCCAAAAGTAGCTTTACATTCTAACTCTTAGAACCATTTGAGGAGTGGCCAGCTTGAAGAATTGCTGGTCCTTGAACATTTCAGAATTGCACACTTTATCTAAGGCTTATAATGTTCTCTGGATCACAACCCAATACCTCGTAATGTTCAATAAACTACATGTTCTTATTGCCTCTGAATTACCTCACATCTCATGATAGGTCTTCTCACTTTACTCAAACTCATTTAGGGGTTCAAGTTACTCAAAACCAAAGATGAGTGATCAACTCAATTCAGGTAGTTATTATTTAGGATATATCCTAAATAATATATAATTATTTTAATTACTCTCAGAATATATATATCCTAAATAATATAGAATTATTTAATTATTCTCAGAATATATACTGATAATAATTAAAAGGGAAACTCCAGAAATAAACAATTTGTAGGTTTTAAGTTGTAGGCCTTCAACTATTCCTATGATGAAATATTATACTATTCCACTCCATTTTTCCTGGGAAGACATAAATCACTTTGGATGCCTTAGACACACCCTGCTCATTTCCACCTAGTAACCAAACATATATGGCTTGTTGCTTTCCATGAGTTCAGACATTCAGTAGGAGTCTTGGATCATATTATCCATGATCATGAAACACTGATGCTCATAGCTCTAGAGGAGAGCAGTTGTCATGGATCCTTTTGACTAAGAAGAAATATCTAGCTTCTTCAGAAGTCTATGTGACTAGATCTATGACTACTTTCAAAACATAATGTTCTAGGAGCTGTTTCTGTGCCTATTAATTAGGACAGGCTCCATTTTCACAACACAACTGGACAAAGAAAAATTACATTTTGAAATTAATTCAACATACTTTAAAGCTCTTCTTTGGGCTTCAGAAAAATCTCTAAGGTATATAATCATATGCCATGACCAAAAGAACTGAGTAATTTGTCTCCAGCAGACACTCTTATTAATTTGTTCAATTCATCTCATTTTAGTGTGACTTCCCATAAGTTGCAGTATTATCTGGCCAAAGAACCAAAGAAAGGCACATTACATCCTTTGAAAAAGTTTTATTTTTAAGTTTATATTTCTATATAAATCCATGAATACACTAATTGTGGCTTTACTCTCTGACCTTCACCAAATAAATCATACTTTGCAGTCACAGGCTCTAAGTTTTGGGTGTGCCTGGTTCAGTGATCCAGGGAAAAACAATTTCCTTTCCACAATGAAAGAATTCAAAACAAAGAAAAGCAATGCCTGTTTATTTAGGATCAGAACTATCATAACTGTGCTCTTTTGGAAAAGCCATAAGTCCACAAATCCAAAATTATAATCACACAGAAATAAATAAGGAAACCTTTACCAGAATGAAGAAAATTAAACGTCCAAGGTAAGTAGTCAGAATTTTTCTCTATTGCTCACTCTAAAATCTTGCTCTCATTAAAAAATAAATTATAGTTGACAGCTTTTATTCATGAACGATCATGATTTTCACTCTTGTGTCTTTGAAAATGGGTCTAATTCAATTGAACTTTATAAGAGAAAGAATAAATAATTAAGAAAATGGTATGTTTTTGTTTTTGTTTTTGTTTTTTGAGTTGGGGTTTCTCCGTGTAGCCCTGGCTGTTCTGGAACTTACTCTGTAGACCAGGCTGGCCTCAAACTCAGAAACCTACCTACCTCTGCTTCCCAAGTGCTGGGATTACAGGCATGTGCCACCACGCCCAGCTATGTTCTTGTAAGTAAAGAGTGAAAGCAGTGTGTAATCAAGAAGTATTACGTTTTGGAGTTTCTATTTTTTTATCTTTTTTATACGGAAATCCATCAATGTAATCCACTACATAAACAAACTAAAAGAAAAAAAACACATGGTCATCTCATTAGATGCTGAAAAAGCATTTGACAAAATTCAGCATCCTTTCATGTTAAAAGTTCTGAAAAGAACAGGAATTCAAGGCCCATACCTAAACATAGTAAAAGCAATCTACAGCAAACCAGTACCCAACATCAAAATAAATGGAGAGAAACTTGAAGCAATTCCACTAAAATCAGGGACTAGACAAGGCTGCCCTCTCTCTCCATATCTTTTCAATATAGTACTTGTAGTTCTAGCGAGAGCAATTAGACAACATAAGGAAGACAAAGGGATACAAATTGGAAAGGAAGAAGTCAAACTATCATTATTTCCAGATGATATGATAGTATATGTAAGCGACCCAAAAAACTCCACCAGAGAACTCCTACAGCTGATAAACAACTTCAGCAAAGTGGCTGGTTATAAAATAAACTCAAGCAAATCAGTAGCCTTCCTGTACTCTAAAGACAAGTAGGCTGAGAAAGAAGTTAGGGAAATAACGCCATTAACAATAGCCACAAACAATATAAAGTATCTTGGTGTGACTCTAACCAAACAAGTGAAAGATCTGTATGACAGGAACTTCAAGTCCTTGAAGAAAGAAATCAAAGAAGACCTCAGGAAATGGAAAAATATTTCATGCTCTTGGATTGGCAGGATCAGTATAGTAAAAATGGCCATCTTGCCAAAAGCAATCTACAGATTGCAATCCCCATCAAAATCCCAAATCAATTCTTCATAGATCTAGAATGAGCAATTCTCAAATTCATTTGGAGGAACAAAAAACCCAAGATAGCTAAAACTATTCTCAACAATAAAAAGACTTCTGGGGGAATCAATATCCCCAACTTCAAGCAGTACTACAGAGCAATTGTGTTAAAAACTGCATGGTATTGGTACAGCGACAGGTAAGTAGATCAATGGAATAGAATTGAAGATCAAGAAATGAACCCACAGAGTTATAGTCACTTGATCTTTGATAAATGATCTACAACCATCCAGTGGAAAAAAGATAGCCTTTTCAACAAATGGTGCTGTTTCAACTGGAGGTCAACATACAGAAGAATGTGAATTGACCCACTCTTATCTCCTTGTACTAAAATCAACTGCAAGTGGATCAAGGACCTCCACATAAAACCAGACACACTGAAACTAATAGAAAAGAAACTGGGGAAGACCCTGGAGGACATGGGCACGGGGGAAAGTTCCTGAACAGAACACCAATAGCTTATGCTCTAAGATCAAGAATTGACAAATGGGACCTCTTAAAATTACAAAGTTTTTGTAAGGCAAAAGACACTGTCAGAAGGACAAAACAGCAGTCAACAAATTGGAAAAAGATCTTCACCAACCCCACATCTGACAGAGGGCTAATATCCAATATATTTTACATTTCAAATGTTATCCCCTTTCCTTGTTTCCCCTCCAAAACAACAAAAAAAAGGACCTATCACATCCCCACTTGCCCTACTCACTAACCCACCCACTCTCACTTCCTCTTTTGGAGTTTCTAAAACCTACTTGTAAACCTAGGACTTCTTTCTTGGGAAATAGATGATTCTAAGGCTTTTAGAATCTAAGGCTATAGAAGTTAAAGTGGATGATTTGAATGAAAATGCTTGCAGTTTTAATTCGACGAATTAATTCATTCAGCAATATACTGGATACTTTTCTATGCGCTAGAGATACAAGCTTAAAAATTAGGTGAGATTATTTCCATGAGAGGTTAAGAGTAAGAAAGATTTCAAATAGTTTAAGATAAATTTTTTATTCATGTTTAAAAATGACCTTTCCTAGGAGAAAGCTTTTGGAATGTAAACAAAGAATATAGAAAATAAATAAAATATAAAAAAAATGACCTTTCCTGTTTGAGGAAGACATTTATTTGAGCAGAGTTCATTTAGTGAAAGTGGATTTTTTTTCCTGGTCAAAAGAGTTGGGAAGCTTAGATGAAAGGAACGAATGACCCTAAGAGTTGTCTTGTGACCTGCAACTAAGCAAGCAATACAAAGAAAATTGATATTGCAGGACATAAGGAGAAGTCAGACCAGGCAGTTTTAAATGCTGTCAATTTTGAAATCCTTGTAAAAAATGAACATGATAAATAATAGATAAATTGGGTCTATTAAATATTCTTTACTGCTGATTTGTTAATTTTATGAAGATGGTATTGGCCAGTATTTTTATACTAAATAAATTTGATAAATAAAATTGATAACAATTATAATAATTGGGAATATGTACAGCCAATTCAGTAACAATGTTAATGAAAGTTCTTAGAGTAAGACCATACATAGAAAGCTACATGTTACACTTCTGTCAAACACAATCTCATTAATTTTTTAACACAGTCAAGCTGTTTATGCTACTGCTATCATCAGATTTGAGATTAGTAAGGCTGATGGAAGCCCAGTATCTTCCCATAGCAGCAGGGAGAGATGCTGGTATATTAGCTCTAGAACTCACCAACGTGATTTGCCAAAACATTCTGTTCTTCCTAGAGTCTTCCCTTCACTAACTATTCTAGAAAATATTATCCAGCATCTGGGGTATATAGTACTTTGCATATAATATTTTCAGTGTAGAAAACCCATGAAAAATTATTATTCAAACATTGGTAAACAAGATAATCTAGAAGCCAATGGCAAAAATTACTAGCATTTTATTGCTTGTAGGTATGCAATGAAGTAGTATGTGACCTGACATCTTTTGGAATCTTCAGCATTTGGCTCCTCTGGACTACTCAGCTACTGAAAATTTATTTCATTTAATAAGTAAGTATGCTCAGTCATGCAAGGCAATGTCAAGCCTTGTTCTTATAAGGCCCAATAAAATTACCTTGGCCAAAATAAATTATATGGCTAAGACTTGTATCATTGCAAAAGAGACACATACCTGGCCTTAGTGACACATGTCAAAGCATGAAGGGGAATGTTGGATGGCCTAAATGGCATCTACCATGGACGGGGAGGTGCACACAGGCACACAAGCACACACAAATTAGTTCAGAGAAGTACATAGAAGTTTAGTTTGGGTTATCTGGCTTTGAACTTTAAAGAGCAAGAGTTTTATACCTCTTTTTTGCCTACTATCTGTCTACCTACCTACTTTATATCCTGATTGCAGCACTCTCTTTCAAATCAATCTCACACTTGCTCCCCCCATTCTTCCTTTCTCCCCTTTTCCTCAGAGAAGGGGACCGACCTCCATAGGTACTAACCCATGCTGACACAAGGTTTTGTTGATAGGTTGTTGTCCCCCATTCTCCACTGGAAGTCCCACCTTGGTTATGTTTCCATATCCCTGCTGCTAGGATCTAAGGTAGGGTCATCTTCATAGATTACTGGAAGCTTCTCCCTTCCCAGGTCTCCCCAGCCCCAGAGATCTTGTCCCAACGATCTTGTCTCAGAGATCCCCCCACTGATTTACATTCTCTCTCCCAGCCCCAACTGCCTCACAAACACATGATCCCCATCTTTTTCCCCTCCCCACCCCTCTCCCACCCAGTTTCCTCCCCTCATCCACCTCCCATGTATATTTTATTTCATCTTATGAATGAGATTCAAGCATCCTCTCTTGGTCCCTCCTTGTTACTTAGCTTATTTGGGTCTGTGGATTCTAGCATGATTATCCTGTACTTTATGGCTAATGTCCACTTATAAGTTAATACATACTGAATAGGGCTTTCTGGGTTGCCTCACAGAGGATGCTATTTTCTAGTTCCATTCATTTGCTTATAAGTTTCATTACAGTCTTGCTTTTAATAACCTAGTAGTCTGTAGTGAATGTACTACATATTTTAAAATCATTCCTCAGTTGATTAATATCTAGGTTGGTTCCATTTTCTGGCTCTTATTAATAAAGCTCCTATAAACATAGTTTAAGAAATGTTCTTGTAGTATGGTGGAGTATCTGTTGAGTATATGCCCAGTAGTTATATAGCTGGGTCTTGTGGGTAAAAGTATTTCCAGTTTTCTGACATACCACCAAATTGCTTTCTAAAGTGGTTGTACAAGTTTGCACATCAGCAATGAAGGAGCGTTCCCTTTGCTGTATATTTTCACCAGAATGTGCTGTCACTCGAATTTTTGATCTAAGCCATTCTGACAGAAGTAAGATGGAGTATCAGATCCCTTTTGATTGGCATGTGCTTAATGACAAAGAATGTTGAACATTTCTTTTTTTTTTTCTTTTTTTTATTATTTTCTATATTCTTTGTTTACATTCCAAATGATTTTCCATTTACTGGTTCCCGCCTTCCCCTAAGTCCCATAAGCATTCTTCCCTCTGCCAGTTCCCCCAATCAACCCCCTCCCACTTCTCTGTCCTGGCAATAACCTACAATGCTGCATCAAGCCTTTCCAGAACCAGGGTCCTCCCTTTCCTTCTCCGGAATGATTTGATATGTGGGTTGTGTCTTGGGCATTCTGAGCTTCAGGGATAATATACACGTATGAGTGATGGCATTCAATGTGTGTACTTTTGTGAATGAGTTACCTCACTTAAGATGTTATTATTCAGTTCCAACCATTTGCCTAAGAATTTCATGAATTCATTGTTTTTAATTGCTGGTAGTATTCCATTGTGTAAATATACCACATTTTCTGTATTCATTCCTCCATTGAGGGACATCTGGGTTCTTCTCAGCTTCTGGCTATTATAAATAAGGCTGCTATGAACATAGTAGCACATGTGTTCTTATTGCATGCTGGGGGGGGGAATCTTCTGAGTATATGCCCAGGAATGGTACAGCAGGGTCCTCCAGAAGTGTCATGCCCAGGTTTCTGAGAAACCACCAGACTGATTTCCAGAGTGATTGTACCAGCTTGCAATCCCACCAGCACTGGAGGAGTGTTACTCTTTCTCAACATCCTCGCCAACACCTGCTGTCTCCTGAGTTTTAAATCTTAGCCATTCTGACTGATGTGAGGTGAAATCTCAGGGTTGTTTTGATTTGCATTTCCCTAATGACTAATGATGTTGAACATTTCTTAAGGTGCTTCTCAGCCATCCAAAGTTCTTCAGGTGAAAATTCTATGTTTAGTTCTGTACCCATTTTTTTTAACAGGGTTATTTGGTTCTCTAGGGTCTAACTTCATGAGTTCTTTGTATATATTGGATATTTATTATCCCTCTGTCAGATGTAGGTTTGGTGAAGATCATTTCCCAATTTGTTGGTCACCGTTTTGTTCTTTTGATGGTATCCTTTGCCTTACAGAATCTTTGTAATTTTAAGAGATCCCATTTGTCTATTCTTGATAATAGAGGATAAGCTATTGGTGTTCTGTTCAGGAACTTTCCCCCTGTGCCCATATCCTCAAGGGTCTTACCCAGTTTCTTTTCTATTAGTTTCAGTGTGTCTGGATTTATGTGGAGGTCCTTGATCCATTTGGAGTTGAGTTTAGTACAAGGAGATAAGAATCAATCAATTCTCATTTTTCTGCATGCTGACCTCCAATTGAACCAGCACCATTTGTTGAAAAGGCTATCTTTTTTTCCACTGGATGTTTTCAGCTCCTTTGTCAAAGATCAAGGGACCATAGGTGTGTGGTTTCATTTCTGGGTCTTCAATCCTATTCCATTGATACACATGTCTGTCACTGTACCAATACCATGCGGTTTTTAACACTATTGCTCTGTAGTATTGCTTAAGGTCTTGGATACTGATTCCCCCAGAAGTTCTTTTACTATTGAAAAAGTTTTTAGCTATCCTGGGTTTTTTGTTATTCCACATGAATCTGAGAATTGCTCTTTATAGTTCTATGAAGAACTGAGTTGGGATTTTGATGAGGATTGTGTTGAATCTGTATATTGCTTTTGGCATGATGGCCATTTTAACTATACTAATCCTGCCAATCCATGAGCATGAAAGATTTTTCCATTTTCTGGGGTCTTCTTTAATTTCCTTCTTCAGAGACCTAAAGTTCTTGTCATATAGATCTTTCGCTTGTTTGGTTAAAGTCATGGCAAGATACTTTATATTGTTTGTGGCTATTGTGAAGAGTGTCATTTCCCTAAATTCTTTCTCAGACTGCTTGTCCTTTGAGTATAGGAAGGCTACTGATTTTCTTGAGTTGATTTTGTAACCAGCCACTTTGCTGAAGTTGTTTATCAGCTGTAGGAGTTCTCTGGTGGAGTTTTTTGGGTCACTTGCGTATACTATCATATCATCTGCAAATAGTGATAGTTTGACTTCTTCCTTTCCAAATTGTATTCCTTTGATCTCCTTATGTTGTCTAATTGCTATAGCTAGAACCTCAAGTACTACACCGAAAAGTTATGGGGAGAAGGGGCAGCCTTGTCTAGTCCCTGATTTTAGTGGGATTGCTTCAAGTTTCTCTCCAATTAATTTCATGTTGGCTACTGGTTTGCTGTATATTGCTTTTACTATGTTTAGGTATGGGCCTTGAATTTCTGTTCTTTCCAAGACTTTTAGCATGAAAGGATATTGAATTTTGTCAAATGTTTTTCAGCATCTAATGAAATGATCACGTGTTTTTTTCTTTGAGTGTGTTTATGATGTGGATTGCATTGATGGTTTTCTGTATACTGAACCCTCCCTGCATCCCTGGGATAAAGCCTACTTGATCATGGTGAATGATCATTTTGATGTGTTATTGGATTCAATTGGCAAGAATTTCATTGAGTATTTTTGCATTGATGTTCATAAAGGAAATTGTCCTGAAGTACTCTTTCTTTGTTGGATCTTCCTGTGGTTTTGTTATGCACATAATTGTGGCTTCATAGAACAAGTTGCACAGTGTTCCTTCTGTTTCTAATTTGTGGAATAATTTGAAGAGTATTGCTGTTAGGTCTTCTTTGAAGGTCTGATAGAATTCTGCACTAAAACCATCTGCTCCTGTGCTTTTATGATTGAAAGACTTTCAGTGATCCCTTCTATTTCTTTATGGGTTATGGGACTGTTTAGATGAGCTACTTGATTCTGATTTAATTTTGGTATTTGGTATTTGTCAGGGAAATTGTCCATTTCCTCCAAATTTTCCAGTTGTGTTGAGTATAGGCTTTTATAGTAGGATCTAAAGATTTTTTGAATTTCCTCAGTATCTGTTGTTTTATTGCCCTTTTCATTTCTAATTTTGTTAATTTGGATACTGTCTCTGTGCCCTTTGGTTAGTTTGGCTAATGATTTTTCTATCTTGTTGATTTTCTCAAAGAACCAGCTTCTGGTTTTTTGATTCTTTGTATGGTTCTCATTGTTTCTACTTGATTGATTTCAGCCCTGCGTTTAATGATTTCCTGTCTTCTACTCCTCCTGGGTGAATTAGCTTCTTTTTGTTCCAGGGCTTTCAGGTGTGCAATTAAGCTGCTAGTGTATGCTCTCTCCAGTTTCTTTTTGGAGGCACTCAGGGATATGATATTTCTTCTTAGCACTGCTTTCAATGTGTCCCATGAATTTGGGTATGTTGTGCCTTCATTTTCATTAAATTCTAAAAAGTCTTTGATTTCTTTCTTTATTTCTTCCTTGATCAAGGTATCATTCAGTAGAGTATTGTTCAGTTTCCATGTGTATGTGGGCTTTCTTTTGGTTTGTTGCTATTGACGACCACTCTTACTCCATAGAGATCTGATAAGAGGCATGGGATTAGTTCAATCTTCTTATATTTGTTGAGGTCTGTTATGTGACCAATTATATGATCGATTTTGGAAAAGGTACCATGAGGTACTGAGAAAAAGTTATATTCTTTTGCTTTAGGATGAAATGTTCTCTCTCTCTCTCTCTCTCTCTCTCTATATATATATATATATATATATATATATATATATATATATATATATATATATATATATATACATATATATATATATATGTACATATATGTATGTATGTATGTATGTATGTATGTATCTGTTAAATCCAATTGGTCCAAAGCATCAATTAATTTCACTGCGTCCATGTTTAGTTTCTGTTTTCCTGATAGGTCCATTGAGGACAGTGGAGTGTTGAAGTCACCCACAATTATTGTGTTAGGTGCAATGTGTGCTTTGAGCTTTAGTAAAGTTTCTTTTATGAATGAGGGTGCCCTTGCATTTGGAGAATAGATGTTCAGAATTGAGAGTTCGTCTTGGTGGATTTTCCTTTGACTAGTAAGAAGTGTCCTTCTGTGCCTCTTTTGATGACTTTTGGTTGAAAGTCAATTTTGTCTGATATTAGAGTGGCTACTCCTGCTTGTTTCCTGAGACTGTTTGCTCTTAAAGTTGACTTCCAGCCTTCTACTCTAAGGTAGTGTTTGTCTTTGATACTGAGGTGTGTTTCCTGTACACAGGAAAATGTAGGGTCCTATTTACATATTCGGTCTGTTAGTCTATGACTTTTTATTGGGGAATTGAGTCTATTGATCTTAAGAAAAATTAAGGAATAGTGATTATTACTTCCTGTCATTTTTTGATGTTATTTTTATATTTGAGTGGTTATCTTCTTTTGGATTTGATGAAAGAAGGTTACTATCTTGATTTTTCCAGGGTGTAGTTTCCCTCCATTTATTGGTGTTTTCTACCTATTATCCTTTGTAGGGCTGTGTTTGTGGAAAGATATTGTGTAAATTTGGTTTTGTCATGGAATATCTTGGTTTCTCCACCTATGATGATTGAGAGTTTTGCTGGGTATAGTAGTCTGGACTGGCATTTGTCTTCTCTTAGAGTCTGCATGAGATCTGCCCAGGATCTTCTAGCTTTCATTGAGAAGTCTGGTGTAATTCTCATAGGGCTTCCTTTATATGTTACTTGGCCTTTTTCTCTGACTTCCTTTAATATTCTTTCTTTGTTTAGGACATTTGGGGTTTTGATTATTATGTGAAGGGAGATATTTCTGTTCTGGTCCAGTCTGTTCGGAGTTCTGTGGGGTTCTTATATGTTCATGGGCATCTCTCCCTTTAAGTAAGTGAAGTTTTCTTCCATAATTTTGTTGAAGATATTTGCTGGCCCTTTAAGTTGTAAATCTTCACTCTCATCTATACCTATAATCCTTAGGTTTGTTTGGTCTTCTCATTGTGTCCTGGATTTCTTGGATGTTTTGCGTTACAAGCTTTTTGCATTTTGCATTTTCTTTGACTGTTGAATCAATGGTTCCTATGGTATCTTCGGCATCTGAGATTCATTCTTCTATCTCTTGAATTCTGTTGTTGATATTTGCATCTATGGCCCCTGATTTCTTCCCAAGGTTTTCTATCTCCAAAGTTGTCTCTCTTTGCAATTTCTTAGTTGTTTCTACTTCTGTTTTTAGATCCTGGATGATTTTGCTCAGTTCCTTCTCTTGTTTGTTTTTGTTTTCCTGTAATTCTTTAAGAGATTTTTGTGTTTCCTCTTTCATGACTTTTGCCTGTTTACCCAAGTTCTCCTGTATTTTTTTTATGTGATTTTTGCATTTTCTCTTTATTGGCTTCTATCTTCTGACCCATATTCTCTTGAACTTCTTTAAATGATTTTTGTGTTTCTTTTGTAAGGGCTTCCACCTTTTGATCCATTTTCTCCTGTATTTCTTTAAGAGATTTATTTATGTCATTCTTGTGTTCCTCTACCAGCATCATGACCAGTGATTTTAAATACAACTCTTGTTTTTCTGGTGTGTTGGGGTATCCAGGGTGTGCTGTTGGAAAATTGGGTTCATATGCTGCCATATTGCCTTGATTTCTGTTAACAATTTTCCTACATTTGCCTTTTGCCTTCTGGTTATCTCTGGTGTTACTTGGTCTTGTTGTCACTATCTGGTGCTTGAACCTCCTGTGAGCTTGTAAGGCTATTTCCATACCACTGGATGACTAGGTTTCCCCTGGCACAGATTGCAAATGTGCTTCCCTACTCTTGGGTGCTGTTGGAACTCTGCTGTGTCTTGCCCCAAGCAATGTTATATTCGGGTTGTCTCTGTGAACCTGATGCTGCCTATCTGCTCCGTCAGATGGTGGATGCTGTGGGGTCCTTTTCCAAGAGAGGATCACTCTGCAGGGCAAATGTCCCCTGAAAGAGCTGGCACACAGATGGCCCCCACAGCTGCCCAGGCCCTTGGTGCAAATAGAAATCTGACAGGCTGAGATCCAAGTGATGTGAGACTCAGGCTATGTCTGTGTACCTGGCTTTGTCTGTCAGATCTGTCCAGCATCCAGAAGCCAAGATGGCAGAGAGCTTCTTAGAGAAACACTCTAGAGATTGGCACTTAGAGAAAAACCATTAGAGATTCCACTGTTGAGAATTCTCTGTTTAGCTCTGTACCCCATTTTAAAATTGGATTAATTTGTTGTTTAGTAACTAATTTCTTGAGTTCTTTATATATTTGGTTATTAGTTCTCTGCTGGAAGTAGGATGATGACAAAATTTGCCCAATTTCAATGCAGTTTCCATCAAAATTCTGACACAATTATTTTAATTTTTATTATTATTATTTTACTTATTCACTTTATATTCCACTCACTGCACCCTCCTAGTCACACCATCCTTCAACTCTTCTCCTCTGAGTGGGTGAGAATCTCCTGGGTATACACCAACCCTGGAACATCAAGTCTCTGTGGGCCTAGTCACTTCTTGTCTTACTGAGGCCAGACAAGGCAGCCTAGCTAGAAGAATATATGACAAGTACAGGCAACAGCTTTTGGGATTGCCCCTGCTCCAATTTTGAGAACCCACATGGAGAAGACCAAGCTGCACTTCTGCTACATATGCGCAGGGAGGCATAGTTCCAGCTCATGTATATTCTCTGCTTGATGGTGTGGTTCAGTCTCTGAGAGGCCCAAGGACCCAGGAATGATATAGCTGAGATTTGTGGTAGAACTCTACCCAGTTTTCTGAGAAAATGTCAAATTGATTTACAAAATGGTTGAACAAGTTTGTACTACCAACAATAGAGGAGTCCAACACAGTTAGTTATAGACCATGAAAGAGCAATTCTCAACTTAATATGGAAAGATAAAAAATTAATATTTAAAACAGTTCTATACAATTCAAGAACTTCTGAAGGTATTACCATTCCTGATTTCAAACTGTACTATGGACCAATAGTAATAAAATATCTATGGTATTGCCATATAAATAGACAGGTAGACAGATTGATCCCTGAAAAAGAATTAAAGACCCTGAAAAAAATCCACACACCTACAGACCCTTGACTTTTAACAAAAAAGCCAAAATTATGCCATGAACAAATGAAAGGATCTTCAACAAATGGTGCTAGTCTGCATGTAGAGTAATACAAGTACATTCATATTTATTACCTTTCACAAATATGACATGTAAGTAGATCAAAGATGTCAATGAAAACCAGATATACTAAACTTAATAGAAGAGAAAGTGGGAATAGTCTTGAATGAATTGGTACAGGAGACAACTTGCTGACAGAACACCAACAGCTCAGGTACTAAAATCAACAGTTAATAAATGGGACCTAATGAAACTAAAAAGTTTCTATAGGACAAAGGACATCATAAATAGGACAAAATAGCAGCCTACAGAATGGGGAAAAGGTCTTTTACTTGTTCTTAAACTAAACATCTGTCTAGTCCCGGGAATTGCAAAACAAGTTAAAATAAGTAGACTCTTGGGAAAGCTTATGGTTCAGTATCTAATTTTTGTCTTTACCCTTTTTAATGCCCAATTTTGCTCCAGGATAAAGTCAATAAATGTATGGTAGTCCTAAACTAGACATCAAAAACTTCAATTAAGCAGAGGAATGTATAAATAAATCATGATGTTAAAAGGTATATTTTTAGTGTTTAAAAAAACATTGAAAGTATTCTTATGAAACAACTTTTAACATGGAAAGCACAAGTTGCATTAGTGTTTGAACAAATATATACATATTTTAAGGGCTTGAGATGAATAAAATGAAATTACAATATGCACAAAATTACCGCATACTTAGAGCAAAATTATTGTCATTTTTTGTCTTTAACTAAGGGGAGAAAATCCATATATTATCATAGACTTGAACTTTCCAAAGACAAATGTAGCCTTTTTATGTTTAACCTTCTAGAGAATGAAATTTGCTGCTTATATTGTACAGTTTTCCTCTATTACATTACATTATATTAACTTACATAGTTGAGTAAGTGCTGGTGCAAGGGATGTCAAGAAAACCAAAGTTCTCTGGTAGGTACAATTCTTACATAACCAAGAGAAATTAAATGGATAACTTTATCTTAGTCACATTTAGTAAAGACATATAAAAATGTTTATGCTTCAAAACTGTTTGTGAACTCAGGAATGGTGGATGAAGAGTATAAGTCAAAAATAGAAATAAACTTTACTGAATAATGTTTGTGAAACAATCAATTTTTCACTATTGTGATTATGGTCATGATTAGTCCCTATAAGAAAACTGTATATATGCTAAGTTCTTACAGATCACCTAGTTTTTTCTGAAGTCTATACTGATTGCTGATAAGTTGATAAGGAAAAGTATGATTCTCATATTTGGAAGATTTTCAATCTTACTAAATGGTCCCAAAAATTTTGTAATTTTGCAATCATTTTAAGTTCCATGCAAATGAAATTAATATGAAGAGGTCGGGAATGCTTTTCTAAGGAAAGAATTAAGTTGTGAGCTAAAGAACATGGAAACTAGGAGAAGAAAAGTATTTAGTAGGGAAATTGTAGATATGTGTAAGATTGAACTGAGAAAAGTTGCTCTCTGGGTATAGAATGCAAAGATGAAACAGAATGACGTTGGAAAGGAAAAGGAGACCCTACTACACAGAACTGACCCAAGATGAGTTTCTTCCTTTCTTCTATAATGAGAAGTCCTTTAATAAGAAAGAAGAGGAAGACTTAACACAGGTGACATAATCAGATTTTGTCACCATCCGAAAGCCAGGCATAGACATGATTATAAAAACTGAATGGTGAACCTAGTGGAGCATGCATCCTTGTTGTTTATTGGAGCATCTTTTGGGTATATATAGCTGGGTCCTCAGCTATGGACCACCATAGTGATTTCTAGAGAGGTTGTACCAGCTTGCAATCCTACCAGCAAGGAGTTCCTCTTTCTCCACATCCTCACCAGCAACTGCTGTCACCTGAGTTTTTGATCTTAGCCATTCTGACTGGTATGAGGTAGAATCTCAGGGTTGTTTTTATTTGCATTTCTTTGATGACTAAGGATGTTGAGCACTTCTTTAGGCGTTTCCCAACCATTTGAATTTCCTCAGTTGAGAATTCTCTGTTTAGCTCTGTTCCCTGGTTTTTTTTTTTTTTTTTTTTTTTTAAATAGGGTTATTTGGTTCTCTGGAGTCTAACTTCTTGAGTTCTTTGTATATATTGGATATTAGTTCTCTGTTGGATATAGGATTGGTAAAGATCTTTTCCCAATATATAGATTGTTGTTTTGTCCTGTTGAAAGCATCTTTTGCCTTACAGAAGCTTTTCACTTTTATGAATTCCCATTTGTCTATAGTTGATCTTAGAACCTGAACCATTGGTGGTCTGTTCAGGAAATTTTCCCCTGTGCTAATATGTCTGAGATTCTTTCCCACTTTCTCTTCTATTAGATTCACTGCAACTGGTTTTATATGGACATCCTTGATCTACTTGAACATGAGATTTGTACAAGGAGTTGAGAAGACATCAATTTGTATTCATCTACATGCTGAGTACCACTTGAGCCAGCACCATGAGTTGAATATGCTGCCTTTTTACAACTGGATGGTTTTGGCTTCTTTGTCAAAGATCAGGTGACCATTGGTGTGTGGGTTTAATTCTGGGTTTTCAATTCTACTCCATTGATCTACCTGTCTCAGTACTATTATCATGTAGTTTTTAACACTATTGCTCAGGATATCCAGAAGTTCAGCCAGTTCCCAGTTGAGGGATGGGGCCACCCACCTATCTCAAAAATATTAAACCAGAATTGCTCCTGTCTAAAGGAAATTCAGTGTGGATCAGAGACTGAAGGAAATTCTATCCAGAAAATTCCCCACCTAGGGATCCATCCCATCTGTAGACACCAAACCTAGATACTCTTGGTGATGCCAATAATCACTTGCTGAGAGATTCCTGGTACAGCTGTTCTCTGAGAGTCACTACCAGAGGCTGACCAATACAGATGCAAATACTTGAAGATTGACTGTTGTATTGAGCACAGGGACCCTGATGGAAGAATTAGGGAAAGGACTGAAGGAGCTAAAGGGATTTGCAACCCTATAGGAAGAACAACAGTGTCAACCAACTAGATCTCTCAGAGCTCCCAGGGACTAAACCACCAACCATGGAGGAAACAATGACTCTAGCTACAGATATAGCAGAACATTGCCTTATCTGGCATGAATGGGAGGGGATTTTCTGTGGAGGCTCAATGCTCCAACATAGGGAAATGCTAGGGTGGTGAATCAGGAGTGTGTGAGTGAGTAAGGGAGCACCCTTATAGAACCAGGTTGAGTGGGGATATGATAGGGGGGTTGTAGAGGGGAAACCTAAAAGAGGAAAACATTTGAAATATAATTAAATAAAATGACCAATAAAAAAGAAAGATTAAAAAATGAGCTGTGATACAAAAATATCTTACTTTGATAATCTCTGAAGTTGTAAAATCCAGAAATGTATACAACTTGGTGTTAGGAGAGATATTTCAAATTTTAATTTATGTTTAGAAAAGTTAACTATTAAATCATCAGAGATATCTATGTCATTGATCACTGAAATGTTTAAAAATTTCAATATCCACAAGATAATATAGTGTTTTGACAAAATGACATAAACATTTGAAGAGGGGGGATTTGTTTTAGCTTACTGCTTCAGCATACTCAGTTCATCATAGTCAGTTCCATTGATTCTGAGTCTGTGGTGAGGCAGAATATCTAAAACCATGTGACAGATGCGATTTTATTGCAGAAAAGAATCAGTGGTGAGGGAAGAGTTAGGACAACACTCCAAATTTCTGCTCCCAGTGATATGCTGTCTTTAATTCGATCATGCCTAATCAAGTTTTCATAATCTTCCAGAGTAGTGTTACTATCTGGGAGCAAGTATAGAACACATGAGCCTGTCATAGATTTCATATTTAAATCATGGCCAAAAGAAGCCATTCTCTCCTTAAATTAATTTTTACCAGTATTGTGTAACAGCAATATAATAAGGAACTTATACATAAAACCTCATTTAACCTATGGGAAAAAAGTAAAAGTAACAGTGAGATATGGTATTTCTAATGTAAGTAGCGAGAAAGCTAATAGAAAACAAGGGAACAGTGCACAGTTTCTGGGTATCACTGCAGCTCTCTTTCCTTTCAAATGTTGAAAATATTTGTGGAAGTAAATGGGCATCATTTATTCAATTTAGAATTGTATTTTAGCTAAATACTTTTCTCCACTGATTCTGCCTAAGAAAACAATCCAAATGACATAAAGAAATACACCCACACCTATTAAAGGTTTAACTTAAAATGATGCAATATTAGAAACCATTTGTAGGGGGCTGTAGGCTCAGAGCTTTAGAGCACTTGTAGCTCTTGGTTGGAATATTCAGGTTTAGTTCCCAACACCTACATAATAGCTCACTATTGTTTGTAGCTAAATCTCCATGGGTTTGATACCTTGTAGCCTCCTCTTGGGTGCATATATTACACACACAAAAAAAAACCTGATACATATAAAATTAAAATAATTTAAAAAGTATATTAAAATTCAGAAGCTATTTATATAGCAAGAAATTTTAATTAATTATCCTTATGTATTGAACATTATATAATTAATCAAATTTTGTTTTTGAAACATTTTTTCCTATTGAAATAGGTAGAAATTAATACAAAAATAAATGGTTATATTTTGTGGTATGCTTAATTAAGGTTGGCTTTAAATTTTTCAAGTAAAATATCAGACTGTGAAAATTAAATGGAAGCTTGCTTTGCAATGCTAAAGTAAGTAAACATTAAAAGGTAGTTAAAAGCAGAGAGATAACATGAATCAATGGACAAGGATGTACACATAACTATTGTTTATGAACAGGCAACTGGTAATTTTTCATGTACTAGCCTCAGTCTGTTCCACCATTTAATCTTTTTGTTCATGCTAATTGCCTTCCTCTTGCCTTTACCTGCCCATTCTCTTTCTTCTTAGCTTACTTTTTAGGAGGACTGGTGGGGGTGAAGGCTGCTCTTTGTTTACTAAACCATTTTTATAACCATTGGTTTTGGCTTACTTTCAGAATCCCAGGACCAATTTCTAATTCAGATATCTGCAATCACCTCTTATGTCAAGAGCCAATTGAGATAACATCATTCAAATCCTCGGATAAATGCTGTCATCTCTGGGAGCTGCAGGCTGTCAGAGCAGATGGGACTTCACTCTCTGGGCTGCTCATTTGCCCTCCAAGCCTCCTTTCTCTGGCAAAGCACTTAGGTATGGGATAGCTGAGCCAAGTAGCCTGTGTAGTTTCTCAAAGATTGTCTATCATTTATTTCTTCCTTTCCAGTACTGTGATTTTAGCCATTTATCATTTTTTCAGAACTCATTCCAGTCGATACATGCAAATAATACATATTTCTAATTAATCTGAGCTAGTGTAGCCCTTGGTATGCTGAATTTTATCCAGGATTCATGAAGATGGAAATTGGCTTGAAAGCCATACAAAGAGAATCCTGATTCTTCTTTCTCTTCAATATAAGCTGGGATGGGACTCTCTGTTATGTTTTATAAATAGAATATTGATAGCTCAAAAGTAAACAAAATTATGCTTAGTTATTATTTTCATGTTAAATATGTCTTTTAAAAAGTTACCACAAAGACAGCCTGCAAGATTTCAAATGAATTCTAAATGATTATGGCAAAGAAATAGTCAACTTTTAAACCCATGTGAATCCAGGATTAATTCTAAAATAAGTGTCCAATTCATGATTATAAATAAAGAAAAAACTCATGGTAGTAGCTTTTAGATTTAACAAAACTCCATGATATTTCCATGATAATATTAAATTTTTCCCTTTTAATCATATCCCTACACAATATGTTAGGTCTTTTAATTTGTATTCTTTCCTTGATATCACTGTCCCTGAGATGCCACATTCCCATGTATGTTTCTGTGTTTCTTTCTAAATATATTCTTTAAGATGAAGTTTTCTGTCTTTTGCTTTCTGATAATTTTTAATTTAATATTTGATGTTTTTCTCACATATACCTATTGTTTTTCTAATTGCTAAGATGTTCAATTTTTATATTTATTTCTAATTTGAGGGGAAAATGACTGGAAAATATGTCCTGAAAAAATGTTGAAATTTATACTTTTCTGAGAACTTATAAACTTTACTGAAATAAAATTTTATCTTTATTGGATAGTTATAGACTTACATATATATTTGTTTGCACATATATATGCATACTAAACTAAATTATTGATTATATTATTCAAACATGATCGTTTTCTAGACTTTCCTTTTTATATCTATTTTTATTAGATTTTTTTATCTAATAATTCCAAATATTATCCCCTTTCCTTGTTTCCCCTCCAAAAACCCCCTATCCCATCCCTGCTCCCCCTGCTCACTAACCTACCCACTCCTGCTTCCCTGTCTTGGCATTCCAACTAGCCTTCATAGGACCAAGGGCCTCTTCTCTCACTGATGTCCAACAAAGCCATCCACTGCTACATATGCAGCTGGAGCTATTGGTCCCTCCATGTGTACTCTTTGGTTGGTGGCTTAATCCCTAGGAACTCTGGGGGTTACTCGTTGGTTCGTATTTTTTCCTCCTATGGGTCTGCAAAACCCTTCAGCTCCTTGGCTCCTTTCTCTAGCTCTTCCTTTGGGGGCCCTGTGCTTAGTACAGTGGTTGGCTGAGGGCACCCCTTCTGTATTTGTCAGGCACTGGTAGAGCCTTTCAGGAGATAGCTATAGTCTTTTCAATTCTGAAAGTGGGGTTTTGAAGCAATGTTACCAATTTTGAATTTTGACTCATCTTCCTTTCTTCTTTCCAACACTAAGTCCTACCTCATCTGTTATTATGCCTATGTTAGTTTTTTACTATATGCTCCTTCTTAGAAATTTTGCCTTCTACATGAGAGATAATGTTAGGGTTTGCTAAATATCTACATTTAAGCTCAAAAGTATCAAAGTAAGCTATTCTCAGATAAGTTGGGACTCAATGCAGTTCAAGTCCAGCAAAGATTCTGTCTTTTTCCATGGTTTGCCTCATTGTCTCTCATCATCTAATATGATGGAAAATAAGAAAGGTGGCCACCCAGGACCCTTCTTTGCAAGGAAATTAATTCTATTTCATTATTTACCACTAAACATTTATAATAATTTTCTCAGCATTTGTAATTTTTCTTAGAAATCCATTAATTTTTTAAATAATTAAGTTATGGTATATTCTATTTCAATTTTTAGGCATTGAATATCTATTATATAAATTGAATATATTATCAATTAATTCTCCCACAAAGATATTCTTGTGCAATAAATAATTTGGCTTCAGTCCAAATAGAGGTCTAGTCTTTATATCCAGTGCCAAGAATAACTACAAATATAGCCAATAAAAAATTGTAAACTTACTAAAAAGATTATGAGAAATTTGTGTGTGTGTGATACACACATTTTTATGACTCAGTTGTGTGGTTCTCCAGTGCCATAAGGTCTGCTACTTCCTAATGTTGCAATGTTGAGCACAGGTGGAATCTTTGGAATTCTATGAGAAATAAGGGAGACTTTATTATTTGTTATGGATCCTACATACAATTTGATTACTTATGTTGACAAAATGACTCTGGATATAAGCTGAGTGTGCCAGAGTGACCTGTCTTGTGATGACAGAGTTAGATTCCAGCCTGACATCTAATAGAAAGGGTCCTGGTGGAGGCTAAGTTTAACTCATTGTACTATTCCCATATGGTAACCTGCAATAAAAACCCTGAGCCCTAAAGCTAAGTTTACTGGGTTGCCAACACCGTGTGAAAGTACTGCTATGTCTTCACACTGAGAGAATAACCATATTTTCTAAAATGCTTTTTCTATCACCACCTTGAAGTTCTACTAATTTAATATCACAAAGCTGCAATCCTATATACAGCACTGTGTTACTTTTTTCTCCTGTGATAAAACACCATGGCCAAGGCATTATTGAAGAAAAGTTTTATTTGAGCTTACAGTCCCAGAAGGACCAAAGTCCATCATGGTAGTGTATCATGGCAACAGTCAGCAGGCAACAGGCAACAGGCAACAGGCAACAGGCAACAGGCAGCAGGCAGCAGGCAGCAGTCAGGCAGAAGACAGCAGGCAGCAGGCAGCACGCAGCAGGCAAGCAGCAGCCAAGAAGCAGAAAGCAGGCAGCAGACTTCAAGAAGAAGGAAGCAGGAAGCAGGAAGCAGGAAATAGGCATTGTACTGTGGCATTACACTGTGGCAAGAACAACTGAGAGTTAACATCTCTAGCTGCAAGGAGAGAGAAAAGGAAATAAAACTTGAAAGCCTACCTCCCTTGTCATACTTCCTCCAGCAAAACCACAACTCAAAACCTACCTAAATAGCACCACTGTGAACAAGCCTATAGCAGGCATTCTCATTCAAACTACCACAAGTGCTAAGATATGAAAGATGTTATAACTCCATTTACCCCTCATGTCAGAATTCAATACATATTTTGATTTCATAAAATTATCTCTCTAAGACCGAGATATTTTTGTTGATGGTTGCTAAAGTAATGTAACTTATCTAACTGCTCTCCTCTCATTTTAGAGAAATCCATTTATTGGCACTTTGCATCTTTGGTATCTCTTACTATTCCCATCAGTATCCCCATTTGAAAATATTTGCACTTAGCTTTCTTCATTTCTTCTAGTTCTTCTAGGATGTAATTCAGATTTCTAAGGGGATCTTCTTTTTTTTTAAGTGGGAATCACATTTCATTGGTGATTTCAGTTTGATTATATCAAAGTTTGGTCCATGATTTTTATAATTATTTTCAAGTATTAATCTCACTTTTCTAATTACTTTTAAATTCATACACCATTTATTTCATAATATTAGCTATATATTTATTTATCTAAGCATTGACATTGTTGGCTGTATCTTAAGCATCCTGCTATCATTACATGCTTTTTAGTTTTATCACCTTACTTAAGCCACATCCAAAGCTTTTCAATGCATAACTTATAATGGGTCTATAAATTATGGAAGAAAAATATTTCTTACCCCAAAATAAGCCATGGAAATCAATTACAACAAGTATTAGCTTAAATATTACTTATATGTACAAACCTCCAGATACATTAGTTCAGCCTACAGAGGTTAGTCTGGGAAGGTAGCAAGAAGGTTTCTGTATCATGCTGAGAAGCTTGGGTTCTGTCCCGGGGCAGACAGGACACCAGTGGAAAGACTGCTTTTTGTAACTGACTTGAGCAAATCTTTCTCAGTAGATTTACGAGGAGGCAATACCAATGGGAAATCATAATATAATGTTTTTAAAGAAAACTGATAGAGAAAACTTTTCCAATCTTTGTGATGTAAGATGGTAATAATGTGTCAGCACCACAGTGCCTGTCCACATAATTCCACATACAGTATTTAAGAACTGAGGTTATAAAAGTTCCTAAATCTTTCTTAACAGAATTGCTTTCTGATCAAAATTAAAATCTAAATTGCATACATCAAAATTAAAATCTAAAAACTTAATAGTGGCTTAAAATTGGCCAATTATTTTTTTGCTATTAATAAAAACTCAATTTCAAAATAATAGTGTCTTATTGGAATTTGGAAGTCCAATAAAAATGATCACTTTCAATATATGTTTAATTACTGTACATGTATATACTGTATACACATGTATATATTGATATTTGTGTGCATACACAAGTGCATGTCAGGACACAAATCTGGAGTCTGATAAACAGGCTTAGAAAAAGAGAAAGAAAGTACAGAAATACCACCGTACACAATAGTCACAAAAAATAAAAAATACATTGGTGTGACTCTAGCTAAGCAAGTGAAAGATCTGTATGACAAGAACTTCAAGTCTTTGAAGACAGAAATCAAAGATCTCAGTAGATGGAAAGATCTCCCATGTTCATGGATCACTGGATTAATAAATGGTAAAAAAATGGTCATCTTGCAGAAAGCAATCTACAGACTCAATGTACTCCCAATCAAAATTCCAACTCAATTCTTCATAGAGTTAGAAAGAGCAATTTGTGAATCTTTTTGGAATAACAAAAAAGCCAGGATAGAGAATACTATTCTCAACAATAAATGAACTTCTGGGGGAATCACCATACCTGACCTCAAGATTTATTACAGAGCAATAGTGATAAAAACTTAATGGTACTAGTACAGAGAGGGGCAATTAGATCAATAGAACAGAATTGAAGACCCAGAAATGAACCCACATGCCTATGGTCACTTGATATTTGCCAAAGGAGCTAAAAACATCCAGTAAAAAAAAAGACAGCATTTTCAAAAAATATTGACAGTTCAGTTGGTGGTCAGCATGTAGCAAATGCACATTGATCCATTTTTTTCTCCTTGTATAAAGCTCAAGGCCAATTGGATCAAGGAACTCCACATAAAACCAGATACACTTAAACTAATGGAGGAGAAAGTGCGGAAGAGCCTCAAACACATGGCACAGGGGAAAGTTTTCTAAGCCAATTTGCTTGTGCTCTAAGATCAACAATTGACAAATGGGACTTCATACAATTGAAAAGCTTCTGTAAGGCAAAGGACATTGTCATTAGGACAAAGCAACCAACAGATTGTAAAAAGATCTTTACCAACCTTACATTCAATAGAAGGCTTATATCCAATGTATACAAAAAACTCAAGAAGTTAGGCTCCAGAGAATCAAATAACCCTATTAAAAATGGGGTTCAAAGCTAAACAGAACATTCTCAACTGAGGAATACAAAATGGCTGAGAAGTACCTAAAGAAATGTTCAAAGTGCTTAGTCATCAGGGAAATGGAAATGAAAACAACCCTGAGATTTCACCTCATACCAATAAGAATGCCTAAGATCAAAAACTCAGGAAACAGAAGATGTTGGCAAGGATGTGGAGAAAGGGGGACTCTCATCCATTGCTGGTGGGACAGCAAGCTGGTACAACCATTCTGGAAATCAGTCTCAAAAATTGAACATAGTGCTACCTGAGGACCAAGCTATACTACTTCTGAGCATATACCCAAAAGATGTTCCAACATATAACAAGGGCACATACTCCACTATGTTCATAGCATCCTTATTTATAATAAGCTGGAAAGAACCCAGATGTCCCTCAACAGAGGGATGGATACAGAAAATGTGGTATAGTTACACAATGGAATACTGCTCAGCTATTAAAAACAATGAATTCATGAAGTTCTTAGGCAAACGGATGGAATATTCTAAGTGAGGTAACCCAGTTGGAAAATAACACATATGGTATGCATTCACTGATAAGTGTATATTAGCCCAAAAGTTCGGAATACCCAAGATACAATTCATAGACCACATGAAACTCAAGAATGAAGACCAAAGCTTTATTCCTTCTTAGTAGGGGTAACAAAATACCCAAAGGAGGAAATACAGAAACAAAGTGTGGAGGAGAGATAGAAGGAAAAGCATTAAATGCCTGACCTGGGGAACCATCCCATATACAGTCACCAAACCCAGACACTATGGTGATTCCAAGAAGTGCTTGCTGACAGGAGCCTGTTATAGCTGTCTCCTGAGATGTTCTGCCATAGCCTGACAAATACAGAGGCAGATGCTCACAGCCTCCCATATGACTGGACATGTGGTCCCCAATGCAGGAGTTAGAGAAAGGACTGAAGGAGCTGAAGGGGTAGGCCATCCATAGGAAGAGCAACGATATCAACCAATCAGACCCCACAAAGCTCCCAGGGTCTACACCACCAAAGAGTACACATGGAGGGACCCATGGCTCCAGCAGCATATGTAGCAGAGAATGGCCTTGTTGAACTCAATGGGAGAAGAGGCCTTTGGTCCTGTGAAGGCATGATATGTAGGGGAGTGCCAGGATGGGGAGATGGGAGTGGGTGGGTGGGTAGAAGAGCACCCTCCTAGAAGCAGAAGAAGGGAGAATGGGATTGAAAGTTTCTGCAAGGGAAACCAGGAAAGGGCATAACATTTGAAATGTAAATAAATAAAATACCCAATGAAAAAAAGAAAAAGAGAAGAAAGTTAATTTGTAGCCTTCTTTACATTTCCTGATTTCGGATTCTTTTTTTTTTTTTTTTCATTTCTTCCTTTGTATTCTTAACCAGAACAATTTAAATGTCTCTCAGTGCATATTGCCTTCAGTGGTAGCACACATGTAAGCTCAGATAATGGAGAACAGCACTCAGAAATGAATGCTGGGAGGTGCTGATGGGCAGACATCTAGTATGAGATATCTGAGAACTCACCTTATCCAGTGTGATCAGGGTTACAATGATAGCCAGCAAAATATAAGTGCTGATGTGTGTTTCTCTCCGAAGCATTTGTAATTTTATTCTTTAATTCTTTCTGTTCATTCTCAATTTTGCACCTCAAAAAGATGTACTAGATTTGTTTTTGCCAATTGTAGTATAGAATTGCTTCTTACAACCTGTTTTCTATGGACATTTCCCAACTTTGTACTTTGCATGTTCCAACCATATAAAATGAGTTTAACAAAGACATGCAAAACTGTTGAGAGAGAGACCCCATACAATCAGTATCACAGAGCTCAATAAAATTTTTTATATCAATAACTAGACCCTAACAAAACACTGAACAAAATAGGGCATTGAAATAACAGGAACTAACAGGCATCTACAAAAACTAAGAATGGGGTAACTATATCCCAAACACTAAAGATCCTCAATGTGTCAAATAAGAGCCCTTTAAAATTAAGACATGACATTTGATAAGATTGATATAACTGAAAAAGTTCATATTTTATCCTATTGTCCCCTTGACAAAGGTAAATATTGACTATTTGAGAATCAAAAAGATATACATAATGACGTCTGATTGTCATCTCGTCATGACATCATCTCAAGAATTAAATTTTAATTAAGCATGCAATACCATCACAATAATACTAAAGCTTTCTAGAATAAACTTTTGTTATGGTGACAAGTATGCTGAGAAAACTTGAAGGTTTTATATAAACTTCTCTCAGCAAATTTTTAATAAGTTATAACTGATGTTTCTAATTTATTTTAAACATTCTGCAGCTCTAACTGCTTTTTCCACAATGAAATAATGCATATTCCTATGATAATGAGAATTACCTGAATTTTGTAAAATGCTTTATAGATGGTAAAACAGTAATTTAGGTTTTATAAAGGCCAAATGATCCCTTTTTGTCCTGTTTATATTTTTTATTTTTTTAATTTTTATTTTTTTATTTATTGACTATCATCTTCACTTACATTGACAATGATAAAACATTTCCTAATTCCCCCCCAAAAGACCTCCAATCTCTCCTCCTACCCCCTTCTTCTATGTATATGGCCCTCCACCTGACCCACTCCCACCTCTTCCCCCTCCATTTCCCTTTGTTGGGGCATCTATTGAGCCTTCACCTGACCAAGGACCACTCTTCCCATTGATGCCCAACAAAGCATTCCTCTGCCACATTTTTTGCTGGAACCATGTGTAACCCTTGGTTGATGGTTTAGTCCCTGGGAGTCCTGGGGCAACTGTGTAGCCAGGCCAAATGATCCTTAACAGTGCATAGAAGCACATTTTGACTCAGCAAAGGAGGTTTTCCCAGTCTTCTTTTGTGTTGTGGATTTGGCTAGTTCCTTTATTGAAGAGATTGAAAAATATAAGCCCTGTAATCTTTAATGGAAAAATAGAAAACCTATAAGCTCTTCATATTTAAACTAGGAACTATCTAATAAAAATTGCACTCATACTAGATAATGTGAAGGATGTTATTAGCAGATATTAGTGAAAATTGAGGGAAAAAAAGTAAATCATAAATCAAATATTTCAGGACTCATAGCTCTGATATTCAAATCAATTATAGCTGGTTGAGAACAATATAGTTTGAGAATGATTATCAGGTAATTAACCTAGGCTTATTGTGAATATTTACCATTTCTTGATAAGTTAAACTATGTTACTGACTTATACCTATTCTTTTATTCCTCACCACAGTATTTTGCTTCTTTTCGGAGACCCAAACAATGAATGTTAAAATAAAATATTCAGGGCCTCTACTATAGGTGCTCTAAATAATGATGATAGAGTCTTATTTCTTTTTTATGAAAAGTATAGGTTATTATTTATTGTCTCCACAATGGGAAACAATTTTATAACAGTTAATCATAGAACTGTCCAGTGAAAGGAAAACTAAAATGGTAGAATTTAATTTTAAAAGATTATATATATATATATATATATATATATATATATATATATACATACATACATACATAATAAAGTTTACCAGTGAGTTTATCCTGAATCCCAGAGGAAATACTACATGTGAATATTTGTAGACCATAGATCATAGTGATCATATTATGAGACAAAGTTATGCATTGTTCTCTGGGACATGTGTCACTTGACTCTGCAGCTTATCCTGGTCTGTTCTTATATAATGTTCAGTCAACTCTCTGTAACATTTATTTTACATAGATGACTGAAAATTCTTTGCTACTTTGCTAATCAGAAAATATATTTCCTTCCTGCCTATGCAGTGACTGAAATGTATTTGTTTTAATAATAATTCAAAAGTTTATTTCTTTAATAGCAGCCCTCCACCTGGAATCAAAGTAAAAAAGATGCTATAAAGTTAAGTTTACTTTACCCTCTATGAATAAAAAGAAGAAATGTTACTGGCAGTAGAATGATATGTATTTAGGTTGATAAATAGCTGATAGAATTCTAATTTAAATCATGAGTCTATTCATTCTATTTCAATATATGATTCTGAGATTCTTCTTGCTGAAGAAAGAAATGGAGGTGAGCCCGTCCTTCCACTACAGCATTCATTCAAACATCTGTGCACATTATATAACCTGCAGTAGAAAGAGAGCCCAATCTCATCCCAGAAGAAAGAAGGAGTTGTGTACTCTCCTACTCCACTGAGAAATATGTGATAAGGTACTTAGACATAAATCTCAATTGCAGAAAGTAGAAAAAACTTATTACATGATACTATATAGCTTGCACTATAGAGATGACACTCTGAATGGAACTTTGAAAACAACAATGAAGAGTAGGAACTTCCAAGAATATCAGTGATCACTACTGAGAATTTTGTATTATGTCCAGCTGATAGATACTAGTAACTTGACAAACCTACCCAGAGTTATCCAAGCTCAACAGCTGTACTGGTAAAAGTGGCTAGCTTGTCTCTTATATCCTGTAGGAACAAAGAAATGTTAACAGTAGATGCTGTTCTCAAAACATCTACCTGTAAACTCAAAAAAATGGAAACTATTAAAAAACATAATTTAATAGTTATTTTCAGTGTTGTGTAGTTTCCCACTTAACTCTAACGTGTACATTCTCAAATGCGTGTGACAAGAATAGTTCTATATGTTTCCCACTGAGGCCACAGTGCAATTACATAGGCAGACCTCTTTCAGTCAATTGTAAAAGGACAGACAAAAAGAAGGAGGCAGGGAGAATAAGAGAAAATGAAAGAAAAGGAGAGGGAGAGAAAAAGAGCAAGAGAGGGAGAAAGAGACATGGAGAGGGAGAAAGGGAGAGGGGAGGGAGAAGGAGAGGGAGAATGAGAGGGAGAGGGAGAAGGAGTGGACACATCAAATATGTCACTGGATTAACACTAGATGATCATCCCACCCCACCCTTGGGTCAGCAGTCGGCTAACCATCTCTGCATATTTTGGGCTTGCACATCCCTATATCACATAAGTCAAATCTCTAAAATATCTTTTTGGTCATTTTTTTCCTACCAAGTTTCAGGTGTATAAAGTGCCAAAATTGTTTGTACAGATTTCATGAAATGCATTTATTTTTGTAATAACTGCACCTTCTTCCTTCCTTACGTGGGCCTGGAATGTCATATAATGAAAGCAAAGAAAGTCAAGTCATTTCTCTGCAACATATGGGAGAGGCAGTGATGCAAGTACAAGTGAGTACATGCAAAGGTTACTCAAAACAGAAAGGAAATGGTTGGAAGAAACCCAGAGTCAAAGCCCCACCTCCAACCAGGCCATTGGTAAAAGCACAGAACCTCAATACTGTTTTCCCAAAATAAGTCTGGAATGAAGCAGACAGTCCAGACTCTGAGAGGACAGAAATGACACTGATCTACCAGAAAATAAGAATTCTTATTCCTCTACTGTCCTTATTCCTATTGTAGCAACTAAAAGTCTCAATAAAAGCAATAGACCGAAAGAGAATATCAAAATACATAGAACAGTTGTTGTTGGAAAATGATAAAATTCAGGAAAAGTTAGAAATTTGGAAAGCAAATTAACAGTATCAGAGAAATTAATGAGAAATGTTACAATCACAATTATGAAAGTTTTCCTACTTGAAGAACCAGTTGAAATGCAAAAGATGACTATCACTAGATAAAAGTAAGAAAAGACTCTAAATAAGGGAGAAAAATGACTGAAGAAGAAAGCAATGACCTGGAAAATAAATTCTGCAAATAACAAAGAAACAGAAAATACAAACAAAGATTCAAAGATATCCACCAGAACACCTCATCTCTGTGGAAAGAAAAAAAGAAGTTACAAAAGGAAGAAATAAATGATCTTTCCCACTAAGTCAATGAAAGAAAATTCTTAAATTGTCTCCTCAGTGAAAATGGCATGCATTAAAAAGAAAATAAGTTTTTAATCTTAGCCATTCTGACTGGTGTGAGGTGAAATCTCAGGGTTGTTTTAATTTGCATTTCCCTAATGACTAGTGATGTTGAACATTTTTTAAGGTGTTTCTCAGCCATCTGAATTTCTTCAGGTGAAAAGTCTCTGTTTAGCTCTGTACCCCATTTTTGGATAGGGTTATTTGGTTTTCTGGGGTCTAACCTCTTGAGTTATTTGTATACATTGGAGATTAGCCCTCTGTCGGATGTGGGGTTGGTGAAGATTTTTTCCCAATTTGTTGGTGCCGATTTATCCTTTTGACAGTGTCTTTTGCCTTACAGAAACTTTGTAGTTTTATGAGGTCCCATTTGTCTATTCTTGTTCTTAGAGTATAAGCAATTGGTGTTCTGTTCAGGAATTTTTCCCCTGAGCCGATGTCTTCAAGGGTCTTCCCCAGTTTCTTTTCTATTAGTTTTAGTGTGTCTGGTTTTATGTGGAGATCCTTGATCCACTTGGAGTTGAGTTTAGTGCAAGGAGATAAGAGTGGATCAATTCTCATTCTTCTGCATGTTGACTTCCAGTTGAGCCAGCACCATCTGTTGAAAAGGCTATCTTTTTTCCACTGGATGTTTTCAGCTCCTTTGTCGAAGATCAATTGGCCATAGATGTGTGGGTTCAATTCTGGGTCTTCGATCCTATTCCATTGATCCGCATGGCTAAGATTAAAAACTCAGAAGACATCAGGTGTTGGCGAGGATGTGGAGAAAGAGGAACACTCCTCCACTGCTGGTGGGAATGCAAGCTGGTACAACCACTCTGGAAATCAGTATGGCGGTTCCTCAGAAAACTGGGCGTGATACTTCAGGTGGACCCAGCCATACCACTCCTGGGAATATACCCAGAAGATTCACCAGCATGCAATAAGGATACATGCTCCACTATGTTCATAGCAGCCTTATATATAATAGCCAGAAGCTGGAAAGAACCCAGATGTCCCTCAACAGAGGAATGGATACAAAAAATGTGGTATATATACACAATGGAGTACTATTCAGCCATTAGAAACAATGAATTCATGAAATTCTTAGAGAAATGGATGGAGCTGGAGAATGTCATACTAAGTGAGGTGACCCAGTCTCAAAAGAATACCCATGGTATACAGTCACTGATAAGTGGATATTAGCCTAGAAGCTTGGAACACCAAAGACACAAATCACATATCAAGTGATGTCTCACAAGAAGAAAGGAGTGGACACTGGTGCTAGAATGGACCAAAACATCATTGTGGGAGAGTACAAGAACAGTAAAGTGGGAGGGGGTGGATGCGGGAGCAGGGGGAGGGAAAAGGACATGTGGGACCTTTGGGGGTGGGGAACCAGAAAAAGGGAAATGAATTGTAAATATAGAATATATACAATAAAAAAAAGACAAAAAAAAGAAAAAAAGAAAAAATTAAAAAAAAAGAAAAAAAAAGAAAATAAGACAATAAATCTATCTTGATTTACTTAGCTCCAGATATAAGCTAAGTAAATGGGTTGAATCTGAAGTTCTTTCATAACTAATGTAATTACCAACAAAAGAACAGACTAGTATTCACTTTCTGAGTAGGGCCTATATTCTAGAATGAGTAACACATAGGATCTGTCTTCTGCATTCACAGAGATGTGGAGGAAAATGGCTGCTCTACCTCTCTTGGCCTTGAAATGTATCCCCTCCCAACTGGCAAGACATCTCTCTAGGGTAATTAAAAAGAAAGTATTGTTCATTCCTTTTCTTCTCTACCTATTCCCTTTTGGTCATTAGACATTAATGACCAAAATATTTGGCTCTCTGTTCCTCCCTGTTCCAGAGACAGCCACATCTTGTTGTGCACTGGCAGCCTCAACCCATAGACAAGGTGGTTAGGTTGATGTTAACAGATATGGCCATACTGGGCACCTGGTTACCAGGGCTGCCTTCTGCTCTGCATTTGGCAAACTGGAGATTGTTGCCATCAATGATTCCTTCATTGACCTCAACTACAAGGTCTACATGTTCCAGTATGACTCCACCCATGGCAAATTCAACTGCAGAGTCAAGGCTGAGAATGGGAAGCTTGTCATCAACAGGAAGCCTGTCACCATCTTTTAGGAGTGAGATCCCACTAACATCAAATGGGGTGATTCTGGTGCTGAATATGCTGTGGAATCTACTGACATCTTTACCACCATGGAAAAGGCTGGGGCTCACTTGAAGGGTGGAGCCAAGGAAAAACATGGGTTGCATAAAACTAATAGTATTATTTTAATATTGTTCTTTGTGCTATATCTTGCCACAGACATAGTCTAGAAAAATTAAAATTAAAAACCAAGGAACAAGTGTTAAGAACCAAACTGAAGCCATTTTAAAGAAAATTTCCATTTTGAACAGAGTGTCAAACAAAGTTTAAGTTCCTAAGACCTCCTTTGGTAACTGACATCCTGCTTGGCAGAAAGAGGCATATAAGTGGATACCTGACATACTGGTTGGTAAGTTGAGAAATGAATGCTAGGCAAGTCACCCTGGCACAGTCAAATGGGAACAGGGTAAGTGTATCTAGTGGACTTAAGGAAGTCCCCTATCACTTAAGTCCTGATTAATAGTAAAATGTAACTCTAACTTGGCACATATGTTTGCAGTTTCCAAGCTTAAAATTTCTGTAACATTCTGGCTGGGGGGAGGTGGGTAGGGGACAGGTCACAATTCAGTTCCCAAGCCTGTTCTGCAGCCCTGATCAACCAATAATAGCTTGGTTATAATAAAGATTTGTCATCTGCTTAAGTATCTACTAAGGTGAATGTTTGAAGATGCAGTCAGCTCCCAAGTCTGTTCTGCTGTCCTTGACTGGTCAGTTTTTGCTGCCTAACTCAAATGAAAGTCTTGCTTTGCATGGAATCGTGTGCCTACTTAGGTTGTTTTGGATTCTCAAACCCTAACACAGGAACAAAACTAAAAGAAAAGGGGATATGGTTTCCAGAGTTACAATAAATGTTTGCCTTTTAAATTCAGAAACAACCAAGAAGTATACAGGGGAGCAAAAGTGAATAGTTCATTCAAAGGAAAATACTTTCACTAACGATTCCCCAAGACCTGATGATTAATGTATTAGAATTGAAAACGATTGTCTTACAGTGCTGATGAAGTAAACAAAGATGTGGACAAGGTCAAGAGACTAATGTATGAACAAATATAAATAGGAATGAAAAAAGAGATGACCTGAATGAAAAAAGAAGGAAGTTCTAGAGTAAAGAGTACTGCAATTTAAATTGGAATTAAAATCAAGAGATGATTGAACAGACAAAAGAAATACCAAACTTTAAGACACAACAATAGGAATTATCAAACCTGAGACATAAAAGCATAACTTATGTTTTATAGGGAGGCTAAGGAGCTTATGGGACACCATCAAGTAGGCTAAAATATCCACTTTAGGAACCCAAGGAGAAAGAAAGGGAGTACAATCCAAGAGAAGTTTTGAAGAAATGTTTGAAAAAATTCTAAATTTGATTTAAACATAAATATCTAATAACCATTTAAGAAGCCCAGTAAATTCTAAGTGTGTTAGTATCAGAGATCAATGCTAAGATTAATATTAACCATATATTGAAAAGACAAATAACAACCTTAAGTGAAGGAAATTATTTGATACATTTAAAAGATCTTCATTAAGATTGTTGGGTGATTTCTCAACAGAAAGTTGGGACAAGAGATAAAAAGGAGTTTACAAATGTAAAATGCATATAGAAACAGCAACAAAACCCATTAGCCAAAAATCCTACAGATGAAAACATTTTGAAAAATTTTCTATCTGAAAAAAAATTCTGAATGTTTTAAATAGTTTTAGCAGATATGTAGAACTTGAGGGTATTGTTGAAGTTAGGGCTATTCTGCAGGAAACACTGGGAAGTACCACTCCTGAACCAAACAACACACACAACTAAGGTTTTATGAAGAAAGATAGTTCTACGAAGTTGATACCAGAGCAACCCCAAAGTTACTATTAGTATGAGAACCCTTTGCAATTCTACCAATCGCCCTCTAAGTAATTAAAAGGACAGAATGTTTTGAGGAGGTAATTACTCATCTAAAATCTAGTATTATTCTAATAATAATTTCTGGTTATTTACATGTTTCTTAAATAATTTAAAAACAAAATGCACTTAAATTATATTAGTTTGCTTCAGAATGTAATTTATAAATGTTTCATTTTATGACATCAATATATGAAAAGAGTGGGAAGAGAAATATATAGTAGAGCTTGTGCATGATACTGAAATTAAGCTTGTATAATCTTAGAGCAATGACTTCACAAGACTAAGTATAATTCCCATGGTTACCACAGAGAAAATAGGTATAGCACATATACAAAAGTAAATGTAAAAGTGATTTACACATTTCATTACAAGAAGTAAGTGACATGAAAGAAGATAGTTATGTAGGACATAGGGAAATTATAAGTCATATACAAAATAAATGGAAAATAACAGATGACTTTTAAATACTAACAAAAAATATATTCTAAAATCTATAACAATATGGGTGAAAACTGAAAACAATGTGTGGTTAAAAGTCACAGAGACAAGAGCATTGTTACTCATTTACATGAAGTTCTTAGACTCACACATGTAGCAAGTAGAAGTGTGGCTTCCAGGGCCTATGAAGGATAAACTGGACACTGAGGAACTGAGATTGGAGAAGAGGGAACTGAAGAAACAAAATGGCTGGGGAGGGGACTTCGACTAGGGGGCATAGGCCTGGGGGATGGGAGGATGGGCAGGTGAGCAGACAAAGTATTTAGGATTCTTACCTTTAGACAATACAGACCTAGTTTTCTTAAAAAAACAAGATGAAGGACTATACTAGAGATGTGTAGTGGCTATTTCTGGTTGTCAACTTGACTATGTCTGGAATGAACTACAACCCAGAATTGGAAGACTCACCTGTGATCCTAATTTGGAGGCTGGGTGATACAAGTTTCTGACCTGGATCTCAGCATGGAGACCTTGAGGCATAATGCATATGAATCCCAGAAGATTAAGTGAAGGAGATCCCAGAGTTAAAGGTCATCTGGGACAAAGCAAGACCCATATCCTGGAATGGTGGCACATACCTTTAGTCTGGGCTATACCTTCTGCTGGAGACATACATAAGGACATTAGAAGAAGGGAGATTTGCTCTCTCTTCTTTGCCTGCTTGCCTTCTTGGGTTAAGCAACTGCTAGATCCTTGGACTTCAATTCACAGCTGCTGCTGACCATTGTTGGAGAGTTGGACAATGGACTATAAGTCATCAGCAAATTCCCTTACTATATAGAAAATACCCATAAGTTCTGTGACTCTAGAGAACTCTGACTAATACACGATGCATAATTTTGTTGTTTAAAATGTTATGCTCGAAGAAAGAGAGATTCCAGAGGGGTTGAGATGTGGATGGGTGGATCAGTGGGTCATTGGAATGTGTGGGAGAATGGGTGTGCGAGTATCTTCTTAGAGGCAAAAGGGAGAGGGTATGGAGGACCCAGAAGGGAGGCAACATTTGGAATATAAATACATAAGATAATTAAAATAAATTTTTAAAAAAACATATTTTTCTTTTTGAGAATTTTATGCATGTATAAAATAAAATATATATTCCTGATTTCCTCTTCCAATTCCTATCATTTGCCCTCAACTTTATGTCTCCTCCCTTTCCTCCCTGCCCCTCTCTCCCTCCTTCCCTCTCTTCCCCCTCTTTTCCTTCTGCCTCTTACTCCTCCTTCTTCTATTTCTTCTTCTTCTTCTTCTTCTTCTTCTTCTTCTTCTTCTTCTTCTTCTTCTTCTTCTTCATTGTCTTTTCTTTCTCTTTCTCTCTGTCTCTCTCTGTCTCACTGTGTGTGTATGCATGCGTGTATGTGTGTGTGTGTGTTTGTGTGTGTGTGAATATCTCTTACACACTCTTTCTCTCTTCCTGTCTTCCTCCCTCCCATCTCCTTCCCTGGTCTCTCGCTTTCTCAACCCATTAAGTATAGCCAGTGCTACCTCTGTGTTAATGGGTGCATGACCATCCACTGAAGCTTGAGGAACCTACTAGTCACCACACAATCACTAACTGATTCCATCTTCCTGCAACAATTCACTGTCAGTAGCTCCTCAGTAAAAGCATCTCATCTATTTTGGGGTTTTGGCTCACCTGATCTCATGTAGGTCTTGTGCAAAGGACCATAGCTGCTGTGAATTCATGACAATGACAGTCCTGTCCTGTCTGGAAATCAGCATTTTACAGCACCATACCATCCTCAGACTTTTTAATTCTCTCTGCCTGATGTTCTATATGTTCCCCTAGTCTTGTTTGTAGTAGGGTTAATATAAATGTGTTGTTTAGGGATGAGCACCCAGTCTGTTATTCTCAGCACTTTATCCATTTATGAATCTCAGTGTTGATTGCAAAGAGAAGCATCTTTCTCCAAGGTCAAGAGAAACCAAGGTCTATGGGTACAAGCATAAATATTTGAAGGACAATTAGATATATCCTATTTAACAAAATAACAATAGAAGGTTCTATTCTAGGGCCTATGTAAACTCCCAGGCTATTGGCTTGTGTGCAGGACTTTAATTCCAGGCATTAAATCCCTCTCCATGGAGCAGACCTTTGTCAGGGGTCATCTAAAGTGGACTAAGGCTAGTAGGTTACATTCCTGGAGGTAGCCCACCATTTTGAATGGTCTACAATGGGTTAGCTCAATTGCAAGGTTCCAAAGAGACTTCATCCCAGAATTACTTCTTGCAGCTAATAAGACTTTTTGTCAATATTAACTAATATAATAATTTGTGGGCATTAGCCCACCCAATTGATCAGGTGGCAGATTGACATAAAGATGAACTTTTATGAGTTAATGCTGTTTAGATGAATTAATGATTCTATAGAATTCCTAATTTGATTCAAATAATTTTAGGGAGGAAGTTTTAAGAGATGGTTTTAGTTGTTTTGCTAAAAAGATGTAATAAAGTTGGAATCAAGAATAGAATATACTCACTCTTCATAATAGTAAATAAAGGCTTCATAATAAGAAATATGATGAGCTTTCATAATTACACTAAAATGATAAATAGACTTGGGAGAAATTTTTGGTCAATGGAAAATATTTAGGTCCAAGGATAAAGCCACAGGTATACAATATGATAAGGCAAGGTCATGAAAAGCTATTGATTTAAACTTAATATCAACATCTTTCTGTAACTCACATTTTATGTAACATGTTACAATGAGGTAATTTTCTAAAGAACTTTTTGTGTAAGAAGGTATCAAAAGGCCAGAAGAAAGAAATATAATTGTTGGTTGTATGGTTTGGCTTGAGGATTTCTGCCCCAACCATCCATCCAGCCATCCATTCATCCATCCATCCATCCAAATGTATATGTCTGTTTATCTGTATGTGCGTGTAGGTATATGTATGTATGTAAGCATGCATAAATATTTCTGGAGTGTATGAGACAGATAGTTGGGCACAACAAAAATGTGAATGTGTTAATATGTAAATTAAATGTAAATATATATACATACAAATATATAAGTATCTGGGCATATTTGCTGGTATAAAACAACTTAATTATTTTCCTTTCATTCCTCTCTGGTTCAAAGAGTTAGCCAGCCTAGCCAGAGAAGCTTCTGGCTGCCTGGATAGAGAAGGGAGTGATAGCAATATTATTTTTTTTACTTAGTTCCCTACTGCTAGGCAACAGGTGTTAGTAAGCCAAGCCACTGTTTTTTAACTATAAAATAAGCAATAAAGTTTTTAGGATTTTTTTTAAAGAAATTATCAGCATTCAGCAGTTAGAGAGCTAGAAGGCCAAATCAGTCTTTAAAGCAACCTCTTGTTCTGCTTCAAACCATTTCAGACTGGGCTAGCTCCCAGCAGATCTCAAATCCCATCAGAAAGTTAGCCCATAACAAATCATCTCACTATTAAACTAGAGGGCATATCTTGCCTGGCATTTGAAGTTCAGTGCTAGATAAGGCTATTAACATCATTTATCCCTTGCAGCCTGAAGAGCAAGTTTTGTTGCTATAAAAGCTATCTACTGGGTAGGAATTTTTCTAGTTGATTAGACGTAAATTTTCTTATCTCTTATAGCCACAGTGTATGGTATCTTCAACAACAGAATCCTACCACATGGTTATGGAGGACTATCAAGGAAAATAAAGATAGTCTATACTGTAGACCACTGGAGACCTCTGGGTGGCATCCAATAATTGTACCATCGTTTTAATTTAGTAACCAGTGTTGTCTGGATGTAACTTTTCCAAATATGCAGGGCAGATGTATTCATAGTCTTTTTTAAGCTGTAAATTGAAACTTTCTTAATAATTAGTGGGTTGCCATGAAGCTTTTTGATGCATCCTTAGTTGTGATCAGCCTTCCCACTACTTCTTCCTTTCCCTGATGCCTTTCACCAATCCTTGCTTAATCCCTTAATCATTAGCATTGCTTCTCCTGCTTTTGTTTCATATCTGTCCTACCCCATGAAAAGAAACAATTAATTCATTAGTTATAAGACACGATTGTCTTATAAGATATGATTTAGCATACTTGGGTTACTCTCACCAGATATCTTATTAGATTGGTTGCTTATAAAGTTTTCAGTTCCCAAATCTGGGAAATACAAGATTCAGGCACCAAGTTATATGCAGTCTGAGGAGCAGCAATTCTGTGGCAAGGATGTTGCTCTTTCACTGTGTCCTCACATGATGTTAAGGCATCTGAGAACCTTGTCAGTCAGTATAGATAAGAACAATAACTCCATGCTTGCATAGATGCCTCTAAAGGTAACTCTTACTATCATCACCATAGACACTGGATTATGACATATAAACATATACTCAAGCCATACCACTGTTTGATGGAAGACATTTCTTCCATGTCTACTAGATAAATGCAAACAATGCTGGATTTAATGAGAGACAGATGATTATCCTGCTGAAGGTTGCCTTATCATCAGCCTGGTCATGATGGACTCCTAGCTTCCCTTTGGAAAAGTCGAGGCTGAGATAAGCCTATTGTAATTCTGGGACTCTAAGAATGCTGTTACTTTATGGAGACCCTATTGCCTCCATTTTTCCTAAATACAATTCATTATGTAGATTCCAAACTAAGAAAAACGCAGGAATGTTCAAGGATCATACACAAAGCCATCCTTGGACTTTCCCCCAAACTTTTAGATGAGTTTTTAAAGCTTCCATACATTCTCTGCTTGTCTTATCAGGTTGTAACTACTCAGACTCATCTGCCTTCAGAATCACTGGTTTTTACCTTCTTTATTGTTCTGAATCTTGGGAATCTTAACACTAAAATTACAATAAATTGCATTATTCAGCCATTTACCATGCATTATATTGTTGAATTAAAACTTATTGACTGGGGGAACCAGTAGATAACATAAATATGTGAAGGTATGAGAAAGTCAGAAATAACAAATACTCTAAAAATGAAGGATTCATTTTGCTTTTAAAATTCATCAAAGTTTTGATTGCTGTTTTATATCACTGCAATGAACAATTCTGAGAAACAATCAATTTGATTCATTGTAAAGTAGTGACTCATAAGACTGTGGAGGTTAGAAATCTCAGTTCACCATTTTCAAGCTAGTGTTCCAGGAATACAGGATATAGTGTTCAAAAGCAATATTTTTTATAACTGATCATATATATATATATATATATATATATATATATATATATATATAATCTGTCTCTCATTAAACCCAGTATTGTTCGCATTTATCTAGTAGACATGGAAGACATTTCTTCCATCAAACAGTATTATGGCTTGAGTATATATTTATATGTCCTAATCCAGTTTTAATGGCGATGATACTAAGAGTCACCTTTAGAGGCATCTATTCAACATAGAAAACTTCCAGCTGGTAAAGATTAAGTCCCAGCTAAGCAGTTAATCAGAGAGAAAATTTAACCTCCCTCTATCTGTTTGTTCCATACCAGTCTGTGAATTGAATGATGTCATATTAGAGAGGGCATTCTGTTTCACAGTTCATTAACTCAGTGCTAAGTCAAAGAAAAATATTTTCACAGTTTTACTCAGAAATGATGGGCATTTTATGATTTAGTCAAGTCGAAATATGAAATTACCTACCATGTATCTACTTCTGAGTCTGTGGAGGTTTGGGGGCCAATTCTAAAAAGCTGGTTAACAGTACTTGGTAGTCTTAACAGGGACCTGGTTTTGGTTGCCAGCATCCACATGGCAGCCAATTCCAGGTTATAGTGCCACCTTCTGGCCTTCATGGGCACTACATTGACATGGTTCACATGTTCATGTAGCAAAGTCCCTGTTCACACAAAATAAAAGCAAATCTAAAATACCCTACCCCTTGGCAATTTGGCATATATATGTATCTGCTTAGGCCAGCATTAATATTCCTTCCTAAAGATAATGAAGTAATAATTCTACCTAGTATGATACAACAATTCTATATCCAACTAAAAATTCCCTAACTCTTACTGGAGGTTATTGAATGGTGTTTACTGTTTTGTCTTATGTCAAATTATTAAAATTCCAAAATATAAATAATTTTCAGTGCTATGTATGGTGATTAGTTTTGGTTGTTGACTTAATACAATGTACACTCACTAGGGAGAGGAGTCTAATAAAGCATCATGTATTTGATAGGCCTAGGAGCATGTTTGGGTAGGAAGATTTTCTTAATTGAGTTAACTGATGTGAGAAGACATATCTTAAATGTAGGTTGCACCATTTGGGAGGATGTTCTTTGGAAGGAATGCAAAGGAGAAAACAACCCACCACTAGCAGGAACACATTTCTTTGTTACTGTCTGCTTTTGATTGCGGATGTGATATAACTAGTTCTCTCGAGGTCCTGCCTCTGTGACTTCCCTGACATGATAGACTGATTGACTATCACTTGTTGTTGTGAACTAAATGATCCATTTTTTAATGTTGATTTTGACAGTGTACTTTAATTATAACAGCAATGAAACTGACAGATTGTGGTATAAAATAAATGTATCACATGGTGTATTCAAGGGCATAAGAACTGAAAGAAAGCATTAGTATTTTATAAACAAATGTAGTCAGCACAATTTAAAAGTGAATACTCTTGAATTTTCTTACCCATTCAGAAATGAGGTTCTTATTTGCTTGTTTCTAGTTTGCTAATTGTGTCTTACCTTGCAGTCTAGCTAGACCAGTAGCCATAGCTTCCAGTTGATGTAAAATCATGTACATGGATATTTCTCCCAAGAAGGCAGATCAGATCATGATTTAAAGTTCTCCTCACTGGGAGAATTAAAACTAATCATCAGAATGGCCAAGTTCCATTCTTGTTGGCAGACTGTGTTCATGAACTGAGACTTCACTATTGGCTGTTAGAATCATCTCTCTTAAAATGCAAAGATAATAATTTTATTCATCTGATAAGTTATAAGTATAGGTTATAAGTAACACCTTACCTAGCTATTTTATATGTTTATTGCCTGAATTTTGACTGTTCACAATTGTCTCCTCATTCTGATACCACAGTGTCTGATGCATTTCATCTATCTGCAGTGTCCTTGCTCTGCCTCTTCTTCCCCCTAATTATACTATAAATTCTGTGTTAACTATCCAAATACATCTTCCTACTATGGTATTCCCTGTGCATATCTTCACATTGCACATAGTAGGACTTACTTGCAGCAGAGAAGCTTAATAGAAAGACTGAATGAGAAGGAAAGCAACTTTTTAAGCCTTCTGAGGAGCTATTTGGGTCAAGCTGGTGGGCATAAGATTCTTTCTTCTTTATCCCACCCCCTTGTGACTGTAGAAGAATAGCCACATTGCTGAGTTTCATAGATGTTGGTAACAGGTATGTTTGAAGTTCAAGGGCTTTGTGAAGTTCTACAGTGGGAAGTTCAATAGCTCTCTTCTCATCCCTGAGAGATTCTTTTCACTCTTTACTTATCAGAAATGCTGATACATTCATGGCAAATTTTCTTTTCAATTGATTGATTTTATTTTTTTTCATAAAATTAGATTTACTTTTCAAAAACTATTTATTTGAATCTCCTTTCATCACAAAGTATGTTGAATGCCACTGAGTTTTTTTACTGTTTCAATTGGTAAAAGCAGCCAGCCATGCTGACTCAGTCAAGGTCTTCTTATGTTTAGCTAGTCATACTTTCACTTTTGGTGTGTGTGTGTGTGTGTGTGTGTGTGTGTGTGTGTGTGTGTGTGTGTGAGAGAGAGAGAGAGAAAGAGAGAGAGAGAGAGAGAGAGAGAGAGAGAGAGAGAGAAGGAGGAGGAGGAGGAGGAGGAGGAGGAGGAGAAGAAGAAGAAGAAGAAGAAGAAGAAGAAGAAGAAGAAGAAGAAGAAGAAGAAGAAGAAGAAGGGAACAAGTTATCGTGTGTCCACATAAAATTTCTTATCCCTAAAAGGGGATAAGAAATGGCATATTCTAAAACAGATTTAGTTTATATAAAATTCCAGTTCCATTTACCTCCTTTGCACTGGAGTCTTGAAATATAATATTGCATAATCACAGAGTAGCTGTTCCTTTAAAATAATTTGCTTGGATCTAGAATGTGAAAACAGAATGTAGATAGAATATTGCTAAGTCTGAGTTTAAACTCACAATGGCCTGGCAATTCCCTATGCTGGCAGGCTTATCTGTTGGCTCTGATGAGTTTAGGATGTCACATGCTGAAGGCATATGATATCATCTGTGATTATTTTACACACTGTAGGATTCTGAGTAGATTGAAGAAAGAAGTAAACAGAAACATTGTGAGTTGTTTAAGAATAAGGCCATATGGAGGAAGCAACTAGTATTTGTTATCTGATAAAGAAGTAGATAGAATTTATAATCTTCAATTATATGGCCAAAAGATAGCAAATTCTACTAACAATTGTACCCCTTGGGAGGTTGATTCTCCTCTAAGGAAAACATTGTTGACGTGGAAGCATAATTGCAGCTTTCTGACCACCTTGGCAGTGGTCCAGATAAACTATGTCTAGATTTTTGATCTAGTACATCAGGGAGATAGTAAATATGAGTTAAGATACTTAATTTGCAATCTTATATAATAGATACTGTAAAACATTAACTGAAACAAGTATGAATTATTATTTCTTATGCTTTCATTGTGACTGAGGCTAGCTGGTGAAATTGTAGGTTTGCTTTAGCTCGGACGACCCTATCACAAATCCCTCCTTTTTGCTTTGTGGTTTCAATGAAAAAAAAAAGCAAAAGCTGCCAAGTGTCTTAAAGACTTACCTCCAAAGTTCCACATCTTCTTATCTCCCAACTTTTATTAGCCCAAGAAAACTACATTCATCTTAGACTTAAGGACACAGGAAAGTCAGTTTACGAATATCACAAAATTGCTGAAGTGAGCACATCAGTATTACTGAATGAATGTTTTATCACAGGCCATTCTCCCATAAATTAACGAACTCTCACCTTGGATGAGACTCAGCAAGTTTGCTCAGTTATAGGATCAGACCTGGAGTACAGTATCTTGCAAATGGCATTCATAACTAGACAAGGCTCCTCAAGTATGTATCTCAGCAATCTGAGTTGTTATTTCTAAAATAACCAACTTGGCCTAGTAATGCCTTCCTTTTCTGGGGCAAGAAGTCTTCCTTCATAGATCCATTAACGATGCCAGGATATATTATCCACCATACTAGGCTTTGTCCTTGGAATCATTATTTGGCTCTATGAAACAGCCTTTAGTTCACTGAGGGAATCTTAGTATTCACCATGGCAACAGACTGAGTTTTGGACTTATTCTTTTTATATTTACTTTGGGTCTTTTCATTCTATATAATTCAAATACTTTTTAAAAATTACTGTGATTTCGAAAGTACTACATTATAATCTACTACATTAGAAAATTCTTATAGCTATACATGTCCTCAGGGAAGATCTCTGGTCTGGGAAGAACTTCAGGAAGCCCTGAGATAAGCTTTGAAATCCTTAGGCGGTTCTGACAGGTTGAATATTTCTTCGTGGCACTGCCATTGGTCTTTGAGAGTTCTTCCAAAAGGATTAAAGCTACTCCATTCATTTTAACTTTTACTATTAGAGCTTTACTACATTTTGCTGTTAGATATTTACATACATACCATACAGACATATATCATAACCCATATACCACACTACTGATATCATACATACTCCTTGCACACATCACACACCCACCACACATACCAACCATGCGCAAGACAGTAACACGCACGTGTGCATGTGTGTGCGTGCTTGCGTGCGTGCGTGCGCACACACACACACACACACACACACACAACTCATAAACACTGGCTTAATTAAGGTGACAGTATCTTGAATTTGGAGCTAACACTGCATTGAAGCCTGACAGCAATAAAACTATCCTTGTTTTTTGTTGTTTTGTTCTTATTTTTTGTTTTGTTTTGTTTGTTTTCTTTATTCTCTGCACTATAGTATATTCAAGAAACTCAGGGAACATAAAATCTGTTTAACCCAACTCAGAAGGTTTTGCTCTATTTTGTAATCATTTTCAAGAAGCTATGGTAGAATGGAACCATAAGAGAAACTGGCCTTATAGAAAAAAATGATCTTGTTTCTTGTTTTATTTCTGGATCTTCCTTCATTTCCTATGACATGAAAAACCATTGTATGTTTTCAATTGCTATTTTTCCAACTACTATTTAATGATATTTATACTATATCAGCTTTCCCACAAATCAAGAAAAATATATTAAAGAGAAGAAAAACATGTGAATACACTTAACCTTGTATTCAATGTATATAATTTCCACTGTTCAGCATCTCAGTCTTTTGGTTTGTTTCATTTTAATATGAAATCTCACTGGTTAGACCAGATCAGCCTCAAGCATATGGCAATCTTTCTGCCCCAGTCTTCGTGATGCTGGAATATGGCCGTGCCATCACATCTGGCTTCAATCAGGTTTATCTAATAAGTTTTATATCCACGCATTAGCATCCTTTGTCATCATTACCAAGAATTTAGAATTTCATAGAATATAGTTCCATTTTAAAAGTCAACATGGAAAGTTATTTTGTATTATTAGAAGGGTTTGAGGACTGGAGTTACAATATGCATGTGATTAACATATACAGGTACAGTACCAAGTAATGAGTCAGAAAAACGATGGATGGATGGGTTGTATTTCTAAAACTCTCAAAACTGAAAAAAATGGGGAGATATTTCTGGATAGTACTTTCAGAGATTTTGATTATTACTTGTCTTAGTTGGGTAACCACAGAGGTCAAAATAAGTGCTGCAAAACTTCATAAAGAGAATATTTCTAAAACTGAAGCAATGTGAAAACAATCCATAATAAGCAAAATATAATATCACATTTTAATAAAGTGACATGAATAGGCCTCTGAGAGAAAAAGTAAAAACATACTAATGGTGGCTTTCTTTAAATTTGTTATCATAAATATTTTGAAAGTCTTTATCTTTTAAGTATTAACTACAGAGCTGAGGCAGGTGGACCATGACACCAGAGGAATTGGCATAGGACTAGTGAGGTGAAGCATATTCAAACCTCAGAACCTGAGGCTAGTAGGAGTAGAAATAACTCCCTCCGTATTCCCATTAGTGCCTTGGGCTATGTAACCAAGCAATCCCCAACTAGGTGGTCACAAGCAGTCAGTCACATAACCAGCACCTGGAACACATTTCCATGCTAACTAGGCATCTCAGTGGCCTTGGGCTTCAGCTAATGACATTACCTTCCTGGATATTCTTATAGCCTTTCCCCAAATTATATAATCCTTGGTTTGCCCGATAAAGAACATGCATTCAAACCCACCACCAATAAAAATTGTCAGGGAAGGCCTTCACTCAAATGATCACTAGCACTAACAAACTCTAAGAAGTCTCTCTTCCTTGAGTTGATTTTATAACCAGTCACTTTGCTGAAGTTCTTTATCAGCTGTAGGAGTTCTCTGGTGGAGTTTTTTGGGTCACTTACATATACTATCATATCATCTGCAAATAATGATAGTTTGACTTCTTCCTTTCCAATTTGTATCCCTTTGACTTCTTTATGTTGTCTAATTTCTCTCACTAGAACTTCAAGTACTATATTGAAAAGATATGGAGAGAGAAGGCATCCTTGTCTAGTCCCTGATTTTAGTGGGATTGCTTCAAGTTTCTCTCCATTTATTTTGATGTTGGCTACTGGCTTGATGTATATTGCTTTTACTATGTTTAGGTATGGGCCTTGAATTCCTGTTCTTTCCAGGACTTTTAACATGAAAGGATGTTGAATTTTGTCAAATGCTTTTTCTGCATCTAATGAGATGACCATGTGATTTTTTTTCTTTTATTTTGTTTATGAAGTGGATTACATTGATGGATTTCCATATATTGAACCATCCCTGCATCCCTGGGATGAAGCCTACTTGATCATGGTGAATGATCATTTTAATGTGCTCTTGGATTCAGTTGGCAAGAATTTTATTTAGTAGTTTTGCATCGATATTCATAAGGGAAATTGGCCTGTAGTTCTCTTTCTTTGTTGTATCTTTGTGTAGTTTTGGTATCAGTGTAATTGTGGCTTCAAAGAATGAGTTGGGCAGTATCCCTTCTGTTTCTATTTTGTGGAATAGTTTGAAGAGTATTGGTATTAGGTCTTCTTTGAAGGCCTGATAGAATTCTGCACTAAAACCATCTGGTCCTGTACTTTTTTTGGTTGGAAGGCTTTCTATATCGCCTTCTATTTCCCTAGGGGTTATGAGACTGCTTAGCTGATCTAATTGATCCTGATTTAATTTTGGTATTTGGTATCTGTCTAGGAAATAGTCCATTTCCTCCAGATTCTGCAGTTGTGTTGAGTATAGACTTTTGTAGTAGGATCTGATGATCTTTTGAATTTCCTCACTCTCTGTTGTTTTATCCCCCTTTTCATTTCTAATTTTATTAATTTGAATACTGTCTCTGTGCCCTTTGCTAAATCTGGCTAAGGGTTTATCTATCTTGTTGATTTTCTCAAAGAACCAGCTCCTGGTTTTGTTTGTTCTTTGTATGGTTCTCTTTCTTTCAACTTGATTGATTTCAGCCCTGAGTTTGATGATTTTCTGCCTTCTACTCCTCCTGGGTGAATTAGCTTCTTTTTGTTCCAGGGCTTTCAGGTGTGCCATTAATCTGCTATTGTATGCTCTCTCCTGTTTCTTATTGGAGGCGCTCAGACAAGCAGGCTCAGAAAGAAGTTAGGGAATAACACCCTTCACGATAGCCAGAAAGAATATAAAGTATCTTGGCGTGACTTTAACCAAACAAGTGAAAGAACTGTATGACAGGAACTTCAAGTCCTTGAAGAAATAAATCGAAGAAGACCTCAGAAATGGAAAAATATTTCATGCTCTTGGATTGGCAGGATCAATATAGTAAAAATGGCCATCTTGCCAAAAGCAATCTGCAGATTCAATGCAATCCCCATCAAAATCCCAAATCAATTCTTCATAGATCTAGAACAAGCAATTCCAAAATTCATATGGAGTAACAAAAAACCCAGGATAGCTCAAACTATTCTCAACAATAAAAGGACTTCTGGGGGAATCAATATCCCCAACCTCAAGCAGTACTACAGAGCAATTGTGTTAAAAACTGCATGGTATTGGTACAGCGACAGGCAAGTAGATCAATGGAATAGAATTGAAGATCCAGAAATGAACCCACAGAGTTATGGTCACTTGATCTTTGATAAAGGAGCTACAACCATCCAGTGGAAAAAAGATAGCCTTTTCAACAAATGGTGAATGGAGGTCAACATGCAGAAAAATGCGAATTGACCCACTCCTATCTCCTTGCACTAAGATCAACTCCAAGTGGATCAAGGACCTCCACATAAAACCAGACACACTGAAACTAATAGAAAAGAAACTGGGGAAGACCCTGGAGGACAGGGGCACAGGGGAAAAGTTCCTGAACAAAACACCAATAGCTTATGCTCTAAGATCAAGAATTGACAAATGGAACCTCATAAAATTACAAAGTTTCTGTAAGGCAAAACACACTGTCAGAAAGACAATACAACAACCAACAAATTGGGAAAAGATCTTCACCAACCCCACATCCAACAAAGGGCTAATATCCAATATATACAAAGAACTCAAGAAGTTAGACCCCAAAGAACCAAATAACCCTATTAAAAAATGGGGTACAGGAGCTAAACAAGGAATTTTCACCAGAAGAAATGTGGATGGCTGAGAAGCACTTTAAGAGATGTTCAACATCATTAGTCATCAGGGAAATGCAAATCAAAACAACCCTGAAATTCCACCTCACACCAGTCAGAATGGCTAAGATTAAAAACTCAAGAGACAATAGGTGCTGGCATGGATGTGGAGAAAGGGGATCACTTCTCCATTGTTGGTGGGATTGCAAGATGGTACAACCACTCTGGAAATCAGTATGGTGGTTCCTCAGAAAATTGGGCATGACACTTCCAGAGGACCCTGTCATACCACTCCTGGGCATATACCCAGAGGATTCCCCTGCATGAAATAAAGACACATGCTCCACTATGTTCATACCAGCCTTATTTATAATAGCCAAAAGCTGGAAAGAACCCAGATTTCCCTCAACCGAGGAATGGATACAGAAAATGTGGTATATTTATATAATGGAATACTATCAGCAATTAAAAATAATGAATTCATGCAATTTGTAGGCAAATGGTTGGATCTGGAAAATATCATCCTAAGCTAGTCAAACCAATCACAAAAGAATACACATGAATTGCAACCACTGATAAGTGGGTATTAAGGAGCCCAGAAGCTCTGAATACTCAAGACACAATTAGCTAAGCAAAAGATTCCCAAGAAAAGAAATGGAGAGGACCCTGGTCTGGAAAAGACTAAATCCCATTTTGTAGGAGAGTACCAGAACAGAGAAATGATGGAGAGGGGAGGGTGATTGGGGAATGGGAGGGAGGAAGAGGACTTATGGGACATATGGTGATGGGGGAACTGGAAAGGGGAAAGACTTTGGAATGTAAACAAAGAATATTGAAAAAATAAATAAATAAAAACATAAAAAAAGAAGTCTCTCTTCCCTTTCTGCAGCACTTGCTCCTGGATAGCAGGGGTTATCTATGCCCTAAATAGATAGGCAGAATTTGGACACCACCTGTTCTGTTTTTGTCCTTGCCCTCCTCTGCTCAGTGTACTAATTATGTACAAACACCCTGAGAGGAGAGGTAGAACCCAGCACCACACATCTGCCACATAAAAAGTTCTTTTTCTTAACCAGTCTTTTGTTTGCATAGATGAAATCGCACTTATCTTCGTTTCTAAAATCTTGAATATATTTCATCCCTCCAACCTTTTGTACATATTTGACTGGCAGCATAACATTCTGGTCATTGCTCTATAAGTGTTGCATGTGATCTAAATATATTTCTTTCTAAACCTAGAAAAATATACAGATAAAATAATTATGTTGATAATAACCTCTGCAGATGAGTTGTCTTTCATGATAGGTTTTAAATGTTGTTCATGGTGTATAATTTTTACTAGAATTCTACAGTTTTTAGTAGTAGCCCTTAAGCAATTAGTCAACCCTAGGAATTTGTGGAGACATTCTTCCATGTTCTTTTTTTATTCCTTTAATTAATTATTTTATTTTTTTAAATTTCAAATGTTGTCCTCCTTCCTGATCTCTCCTTCACTAAACTCCCATCCAAATTCCTGCCTCACCCTCTAGCACCTCCCTTTTCGGGGGCATCAAGCCTTCGCAGGACAAAGCTTCTCCCCTCCCAGTAATGCCAGATAAGGAGGTCCTCTGCTACATATGTAAAGGGAGCCATGGACTTGCCCATGTATACTCTTTGATTGGGGGTTTAGTTCCTGGGATCTGTGAGGTGTCTGATTAGTTGATATGGTTCTTTCTATAGGGTTGCAATCCCTTTCAGCTCCTTCAGTTTTTCCCATAACTCTAATATTGGTTTCCCTGGCTTGGCTGTGATTATCTGCATCTGTCTTAGTTAGCTTCTGATAGAGCCTCTCAGAGGACAGTCATACCAGCCTGCTGTTTGCAAGGACAGCTTGGCATCAGTAATAGTATTCAGGTTTGGTGTTGGTGGATGGGATGGATTCCATGGTAAGGCTGTCACTGAATGGCCTTTCCTTCTGTTTCTGCTTCACTTTTGTCCCCGCACTTCTTTTAGACAGGAAAAATTCTGATTTAAAATTTTTGAGAGAAGTGGGTAGTCACATACCTCAATTGAGTCCCATATCTATTTACTGGAGGTGGTTTCATCAGGTTCTATATCCCCCTGTTGGCCATTTCAGCTAATGTCATCCCCATCAGGTCCTGGGAGCCTCTTGAATCCCTGGTGTCTGAGACTTTCTAGTAGTTCCCCCCCCCACCCCCGTGACCCCATCCATGTTCCATGCTCCCACCTGTTACATATTTCTATTCATTCTCCTAGCCCTCTGAACTTCTCTCCCATCTCTTCCCATACCTGATCCAGCTTCCCTATCTCTCCCCCTTCCCCTTCTCTCTCCCACCCAGGTTCCTCCCTTTGTCTGCCTCCCATGATTATTTTGCCCCTCCTAAGTGAGATTGAAGCATCCACACCTTGGCCTTCATTCTTGTTAAGCTTCTTATGGTCTTTGAGTTGTATCATGGGTATTCTGAGCTTTGGGGCTAATATTCACTTATCAGTGAGTACATGTCATGTATGTTCTTTTGAGTCTGAGTTACATCAGGGTATGTAGTAACCCATCAATTTGCCTGCAAAATTCGTAAAGCTTTTATTTTTAATAGCTAAGTAGTATTCCATTGTGTAAATGTAGCACATTTTCAACAAATGGTGCTGGCCTAACTGTTGATCTGCATGTAGGAGAATGCAAATTGGTACATTTTTATCTCCTTGTAAAAAGTTCAAGTTCACACGGATCAAGAAGCTCCAAATAAAACCAGATATGCTTAATCTAATAAGAGAAAAATGGGTAATAACCTGGGACACATTGGCACAGAGAAAATTTTCCTGAACAGAATACCAATGGCTCAGGCTCTAAGATCAACAATTGACAAATGGATCCTGATGAAACTGAAAAGCTTCTGTAAGGCAAAGCACATTGTCAGTAGGACAAAATGGCAATCTAAAAATTAGGAAAATATCTTTACCAACCCTATATACAAAATATAAGAGAACTCAAGAAGTTAGAGTACAGAAAACCAAATAACCCAATTAAATATGGGGTACAGAGTAAACAAAGAATTATCAACTGAGGAATCTAGAATGGCTGAGAAGCACCTAAAAAGATGTTCAACATACTTAGTTATCAGGGAAATGCAAACCAAAACAACCCTGAGATTCCACCTTATACTAATCAAAATGAATAAGATGAAAAACTCGGGAGACAAGAGATGCTGGTGAGTATGTGGAGAAAGAGTAATATGCTTCTGTGTTCTTAAGTGTACTTACTATTTGTCTCCAAAACCTTGTCTCCACAGCTTTTTACTCTGTGTTCTCACCACCAGCCACTCATTGTGACTGCCTTCACCATTCTGTGATAAGCATTCAGGCTTTATGAAATCTCTAAGACGTTCATACTGATGAACAACATTCTACTGGAATCCAAATCTGAAGAAAGAAGTTTGAACATTAAAACATTTGCATAAGTCTAAACTCCTTTAGATATTTTAAGGATAAGTGTTTTGTTTACTTGTTCAATTTAGTTTTAGAACTGCCTCACTTCTCTACTTCACTGTGTAGATCTAGTAGGATGAAATGGAGAAGAGTTCTTTTGGTAGTTATGTCTAAGATATGCATTGTAAATTGTGTAGCAAATCTATGAACTTTTATTTAAATTGGACTTAAAAGATGATATTTGTGATTTTTGTATTCTTGGCTTTCTATCTTGTTTAATACTGAACTGCAAGACACTTTCAAAATATTTAAATTTGGACATTGGTGTCTGTTTTCAAGTATATAGAAATTATCATGTGGACCTCTTATGAAGCATCGATTAAAAGATATCAAAGGGAAATAAGATAGATGTTGCAGAACACAGTATACATCTGTATTGCTTATTATGAGAAAGTCCCCACTAGATGTTGAAAATCTTTGTTTTAGCAGGCATGTTTTTTTTTCCCATGGAGTCTGTGGAACATGAACTGTGATGGTGTAGTTTCTTTTCTGCTGAAAGAAATTTTAGTCTCAACTCACTGATTAGGATACTGTTTTGTATTAATAAGTCTATTATGCTCAACCAGCTGGACATGCTCTGCTAACTCTGGAAGGCAGTGGATGAATACATTAGCTTCCTGGCCCAAGTTCTAACTTTCCATCTGTGAGTTGGCCCCATTTTCTGATGCTCTACATATAAGATTAATGAACAAAGAAAAATATTAAGAAGGGCTATGGAAAATGGGGAGTTTGGAAAATGATGGTAGAGAACTTTGAAGCAGTTATTTCTTGATATTACTAAATGTTCTTCCCCTGAACAATAATACAAGGCCTCTGGATGAAAGAGTTGCAGGGGAGGATTTTCAACTCAGCTCAGTTTAATTGTGAAAATATTGATTCACACTCACCCACTAGGAATAAGTTCAAATGTTATATTTCTCTTGAGCAATAAGTTGGTTTGAGGTAATTCTGGTCATAACCTTCCAAAAACATCTCTGCCAACCACCAAATATCAAGGTGTGTCCAGTCTCTCTTTTGTTTTTTTCCCAATTCTTAGTTATTCGCCTTCATGTACTCATTCATGTTTCATTTTATGGCTTTATTTAAGAGGAACAATCAAACACATATAAATAACTGGGTATTCAACATTGGCATATTTTCTTTAAAGAAAATTATCTTTTGAGAAGAATTATATATAAAAAGTGAAAAATAGATCTTTAATCATATATTAAAATATTTCATGTACTCTACCAGTAACATTATTTTACTGACATGTATTAATGACTAAGGAAATGTGGATTGTTTACTGTGTAAAGAAAATCAAGTGAAATTTTGTAGCCATTCAAAGAGAACACTGACATTCTCATTTAAAAGATTAAACATGCAAACAAACTTTAATAAATATCTTCTGAAGACCTGATGCATGTCATGCAAAGTCTTTACTATTTACTGAGATGGGAAATAATCTTTAAAGATGTTTAATCATGGGTTTGCATACTGTGCATGATAGTAAAGGTCAGATCAAGAGAGAGCCTGGCTGACTGGAATTCAAATTAACATAATTTCTCCAATTTGATATACCAATGTACCTACCCTGGAAGTGTTTTTATTTATCTGACTTTCAAGTTTAACTGACCATGCCATGTTTTAATCTGCAAAGTCTGATCTCACTATTCTTGAGACACAGTTCCAGCTGGAATATCATTATTTCTATCCAAATTTCATTGTTATAGAAAATCACATGGCAGTGTCCAAATAAAAGGGTCAGAAACATTTATGCTATAGAAGAGAGAGTGAAGATTGTGGAAACACACTTCAATTACCACAGCTTTCCAGGCCTAGCAATGGATCAATAGGATATCAGATATTTGGTATTCTGTTTAAAAATAAAAAAAATTATCCATTTTACTTAATTTTGAAAAATGAGTGTATTTTTGATATCAAAATGACATCAGAAGTTTTATAGGTCATGAACTAAATCAGTCTCTGTACTACTGTTCAGAAATTTTATTTAAATAGTAATACCAGCAAAACAGTGTCATAGACATTTTACTTTTTGACATGTGAGTTAACATACCCATTTCCTATTCTTAAACAAATAAATTATTTTTTGCATTTTCTATTTTTCCATTCATCATTTTGTCCTATTTGTTATCACACAGTTTTTTTTGTTTATCTGAACACTTGTTCTACTCCTGGTAACAGCGTAGTTAACAGTCTCATCGTTGGGTGAGAGTAGCTAATGAAGTACAATTAAAGCACCTTCAAATGTTGGAAGATGTTTTGGTTTTTGTTTGGGGGGTGATATACTTTTTGTTTGTTTGTTTGGTTTGGTTTCTATATTTGTATATTTATTTATTTGCATCCCAAATGCTGTTCCCCCTTTCTGTCCCTCCCTTACAGAGTCCCTTCCCTGGATCACCTTCCCTTCTCCTCTGTAAGGGTAAGCCTACCCTGGCACATTTAGTCTCTGTCAAATTAGGCATATCCTCTCCCACTGAGGCCAGACAAGGCAGCTTTGAGGAATGAACTACCTGTTGGCTACATATATGCTGCGGGCCTTGTTCCAGGCCCTGCATGTTCTTTGGTTGGCAGCTCAGACCCTGAGAGCTCCCAGGGATCCAGATTTGTTGACATTGTTGGTCTTTCTCAAGGGTTTCTATCCCCTTTAGGACCTTTAATTCTTTCCCCCAACTCTTCCATAAGTGTCCCTAAGTTCCATCCAATGTTTGGCTGTGGGCATTTCAGACTGTGGGCTGTTTCAGTCTGCTATTGGGCAGAGTCTCTCAGAGAACAGTTATGTTAGGCTACTTTCTGCAAGCATAACAGATTATCATTAATTATATCAGGGATTGGTACTTGCCCATGGGATGGTTTTCAAGTAGGCCCATTATTGATTAACCTTTCCTCCATCTCTGCTTCATCTCTGCAATTCTTTTAGACAGGACAAATTTTGGGTAGAAATTTTTGTGGGTGGGTTGGTGTTCTTATGCTTCTACTGGGTGTCTTGCCTATCTATAGGAGGTGACCACTTCAGGTTCCATCTCCTCAGTTAAGGTCATTTACATTGACTCCTGGGAGCCTGCCCTATTCCAGGTCTCTGGGATTTCCTAGATGATTCATCCTTCCCCCAAGTGCCAGCAGCTGCAAATTTACATTTAAAACATGTGACTCTATAGGTAAAGGTCAGAGCCCACTCAAACATTTCCAGTAAATTTGACCTGCTAACAGCATCCTTTGATTCTGGACTGACATTTCTCATTAGATTTGTGCTTACTCATTTCCTATCCACCCTCTGACACAATACATTTTTTTAAAAAAATACAAGGTAAAATATTATTACTAATACATCTTAACAGGCATTACTTAGAAAAAAAGAATTAAATGAGAACATTGCTAATGAAGGACTCTAACCCTAGCATCAGATGAGGAGCCATGCTGTGGCATGTTCCTGACCTTTGGATATATCATTCTCTGATTTATTCATTATTCATTCATTAAACACTTCTAAAGTATCTATGTTATATTAAATGTCAGGAATGTAGGATTGAAAAGCATCTGTTTCTTAAAACAATATAATAAACAAAGGAACAAAAATGTATATCTGAATTTTTTCTTCTTCCAAATAACATACCATTAATTCTGATCTTACTTCATACTGAAGTACTTTCTAGATTATGCTTGATGATGACAGTCAGGTGTAAGGTTTGGCAAAATGTTCTTAGGTGTCAGGTGAATTGTGCCATAGACAGCTGGTGCTACACTTAACCCAATGTACAGACCCAGAAACCAAGATAGTAACTGTGTAATAGCAAATAGTACATGCACATTCTTTGTTTCCTACATGCAGCACCTACCAAATGGGAGGTTCTGAAGCCATGACTGTCAGACTAAATTAGATGAATTTTTTCCTTATTTCTCTACATCTGTTAACAGCAGCTTTCTATAATAAAAACTGGGCCTCTTACAGTATTCTAAGTTGCAAGAGGACAGCAGGTAGAGGATTTGGAATACAGATTAGTCTATGACACTGAACCCTAAGAGCAAAGCTAGAGTGAGAGAGATTTTAGATTCATAAGGATTAAGACATAACATGTCAAAATGTCCTACTTTTTAAAATGAGGGCTGCTTATGATGAAGCTGTGAGTACTGAAAATTCCATTCAATTGGTGATTATAACCCAATGAATGTATGCTCAGTCACATTTGAGCTCATGGCTCTGAAAACACACACAAAAAATAACATGGACTTTAGAGGTTCAGAATGATAACCTGTTTCTGTCTCTTTGCTAGGTGGCATGTCCATGAACATCTTAAACTAAATAATCATCATTTTATTGGTGTGTCCGATGATGCTTTTATCTCAGCAGGATAAATTCTTCTTGTCAAAATTGGCACCAATTATGAAAATGAAATCTGAAGGGTTCATTAGATAAGTGGTAATTGAAGTATTTCGCATCAAAGAAATGGTATACAAAATTTCTATCAAGGAAAATCTCTTCATTTTTACAATAACCTTTAAAGACTTCTCAGTAAATGATAAATAAATTAGAATTTTACAATAGCAGATATTTAAAGAATTTGCAACTAAGATTCTGTTCAGAGTATAATTCCGTCTTTGTTCTTTTATTGTCTTTTTCTTTGATCAGAATGTATGGTTTATCGTAGCAACAAAAAAAAGATAAAGAACATTATTTCAAGGCATAGCATTGCATTGTCAACTTACATAAAATAAGCAAGTTTCTATTAAAAGAGGTTCATGATAACTTCCCCAGTCATTTGGGCAGATTTAAAATCCTTCCCAGTAGGAATCTAACTTGCATGGCTGGCCTTGTTTTTACAATGGATTTTCAGTAGTTCCTCCTCCTCATTTTCAAGAAAAGTTTATATTGATTGAATTGACATTTTCCCTTAAATTTCTCTTAAAACTTATGAGTAAGATCATCTGTAGCTATACCCATAGAACATTGTAATTTAAAGTGATTTTCAGAAAAGAGGTATCTACTTGAATATGACTTTTTAAGTCCTGCAGTGTGACAATTTCTGTTTTTAAATTGAAGGCACTTGAATGTAATTATTGACTTGATTATATTTTCTATTAAATTTAGTGTACATTGTGTATTTATCTTGTATTTTCTTGTTCTGTTTCTCTTCTTTCTAACTTACTGAACATCCTTTTTATCTCCATTGTACTTCTGTTATCATTTCAGCTGTAACTTTTACTAGTGATTGCACTGCAGTTTGTAGTATTGATGTAGATGTAGACAAATGTGCTAACTCTCTTCTCTATCATAAGGATTAGGAACATCATTTCTATTTGAAATTACAGATTAATAATGGAAAGTGGTGTGAATTAGTGAATGCAATAATAATTTTCTAGTAATAGGGATTGATTATCCAGACTCTGTCATGTTAAGCAAGTGCTCTACCACAGAAATATACCCACAGCACCTTGTAAATGATTTTTATTTTTAATTTTTTGAGACAGGATCTTAATAGGATTCCAAGGTTGATCTTGAACTTAGTCTGTAGGCTATGCAGATTTGGATCTTAGGATCTTGCTTCATCCTTCTTCATAGCTGAGATTATAGGCCTGAATTACTAGATCTAGTCATATAATTTACATAATAAAAACTTACATGACAAATGGAATCCTAAGAAATCAAGACACAGTCTCTGGGAAACCTACAAAGCTTATGTCTGGTGAAGAATGTAAATCCCTATAGAAAGTTCTGAAACAGGAGGTTTAGTTCAATGTTTTTAAACTGAATGGATAGGATATCACTATAATGACCCAGGTACCAGTAGTAGGACAGAATAACTTTGTTTCTTGATCTTCAATCACATGTAAGTGAATGTATTCAACATGCTAAATCTCATTGGGTCTAACTGAGCACCAACATTATTAATGTGTGATATCTTACTAAATGATGCTACTGTTTCATACATAGTATAAACTATTAGAATGGTATAGTTTTCAAAAGTAGATTTTATTTCTTAGACAAGTTTAAGATTTACAGAAAAGTTGAGCAGGTTATAGACGTTTTCATAGAATACCCCGATACCTGGTCTTGTGCGTGTGTGCACAAATACATGCAAACACACACGCAAACACACACACACACACACGCACACGCACATGCACACGCACACGCACACACACACACACACACACACACACACAGTAACACTGACAAACACTACCTTCTCTCAGCATCTCAATTGTTATACTTGTTACAACCAAAGGGCTTTCAGGCCGGGCGGTGGTGGTGCACGCCTGTAATCCCAGCACTCTGGGAGGCAGAGGCAGGCGGATTTCTGAGTTCGAGGCCAGCCTGGTCTACAGAGTGAGTTCCAGGACAGCCAGGACTACACAGAGAAACCCTGTCTCGAAAAAAACAAAAAACAAAAACAAAAACAACCAAAGGGCTTTTAAGAACTTAAACTTGTAAAGTAATATAAATCCAGGGATATAATAACATGAAAATAGTAGTTTTCATCATCCTAAAAATACTCTCTGCTTGGCCTATTCTTCCCTATCTCTAACCTTTAACAATGAAATCTTTCTATTGTTGCTGTAGTTTTGCCTTTTGATAGAATTCCACGGGCTTGAAAACATACAGCCTTTCAAATTAGGTTATTTAACTTCTACATGCATTGAAGTTTTGCCTGCATAGGATTTTGCTATGGATTGGCCATTATTGGGTTAGAAGATCATTTCTTTTGGATACTAAATAATATTCTATTATCTACATGTACTATGTAAGCTACTTACATACTCTTATTTCCTTCTGAGTTTTGGGGTTAAATATGCTGTATTGATGGTTAAAATTGCTGCAGATGGGAGCTGGTAGCCTGGCAAGGTATGCAGTGGGCACCAGAGTGAAGGATTTCCCAGGGTATAGCCTGCTTGGGTGCCTTCTGCACCAGGGAGCTGGGCAGCACTACAGCTGCCTGGACAGGTGGGGGAGTGTCTGACCTGCAGGGAGTCCCGTAGATAGACAGAGATCCGCACCATCTTGGATCCCGCAGTTCAACCAGGGGAGCTCCCGATCTACAGAGAGCCCTGCAGTTGGACAGAGCTCCGCAGTCCGACACTATCTTGGGGAGAGCATCTCAATCAGACAGAGCGCTGCGGACTGAGAGAGTCACCGTCTAGGCTTCAGCAGTCCAGCCAGGGAAGCCCTGGTCCTGCAGGAATTCCCGTGGTTAGACAGAGCCCTGAGAACTGCCACCATCTTGGAGCTGGTAGACTAAGCAGGCATACCAGGAGGAGACAATAGGAGGCCAGTTAAGTGCCCAGAGGCAAGACTGGAGGAGACTTGAGTCTGACCCCGCAGAGCTGAGGAGGTAATTAGGAGCCCAGTGGTGGAAACCTTCTGGTTTCCTTCTGAGACAGCAGCACCAAATGCCATGCTCTCAGGAGCTTTAAACACCAACAAGCAATAACAAGACCAACTAATGCCAGAAAGAAATGAATGGCAAAAGGGAAACATAGGAATGTTACTAGCAGAAATATGGAAATAAGGCAATATGGCAGGATCCGATCCCAGTTCCCAGACAGCAGAAAGTCCTGGATACCCCAAAACACCAGAAAAGCAGGATTCAGATCTAAAATCACTGGTCAAGATGCGGTTAGAGAAACACATAGATAAAGCTCTTAAAGAAATACAGGAGAAAATGGATCAAAAGTTAGAAGCCCTTACAAGGCAAACACAAAAATCACTTAAAGAAATTCCTGAGAATATGGATCAAAAAATAGAAGCCAATAGGAGGAAATAGAAAAATCATTTAAAGAAATACAGGAGAATGTGGGTTAACAAGTAGTAGTCATGAAAGAGGAAACACAAAAATCTCTTAAAGAATTACATAAAAACACAAACAAGAAAGCAAAAGAGATAAGCAAAAACAATCCAGGATCTAAAAACAGAGTAGAAACAACTAAGAAATCAGAAAGGGAGACAACTTTGGAGATAGAAAACCTTGGAAAGAATCAGGGGACATGGATGCAAATATCAACAATAGAATACAAAATATAGAAGAAAGAAACTCAGATGCCGAAGGTACCATAGGAAACATGGACACAACACTAAAAGAAAATGCAAAATGCAAAAAGCATGTAACCCAAAACACCCAGGAAACCCAGGACACAATGGGAAGAACAAACCTAACAATTATAGGTATAGATGAGAGGGAAGATTTACAACTTAAAGGGCCAGCAAATATCTTCTACAAAATTATGGAAGAAAACTTTCCCAACCTAAAGAGAGTAATACCCATGAATATACAAGAAGCCTACAGAGCTTCCCATCCAGCCAGTGGCGGGGAAGCCAGACCCAGCCAACTTTCCCAGGTGCTCAGACCCAGCCGGCAGAACCAGGTACCCGAGATAGCCCGAGTTTAAGACCTTCGGGGACTCAGGCCTGGAGCAGGAGCTGTGCACAGAGTAGCAGTTTGGGGCACAGAGGCCGAGCCTGTGCTCTGCGTTCACAGGGCGGACCCCAAACTCCCTGCAGACAGCACCATCTTGCCAGCCGCTTCCCACCCAGCCGGCGACAGGGGAGCCAGCCTCAGCCAGCTTCCCAGCAGCTTTGGACCAGCAGGCAGAACCAGATAACTGAGATATCCCAACTTTAAGACCCCTGGGGAAACAGGATACCAGACAGCAAACCCTGAGTAGGAGCAGTGCAGAGCAGCTGCCCAACAGGCAGAACCAAGTACCTGGGATATCCTGAGTTTAAGACCTCAGGGGACTCAGGCCACCTGTCAGCAATCTGTGAGCAGGAGCCCTTCAGGGCAGTGGTTCAGGTGTCCCAGTCGCTGGGAAATAGCCTTACGAGCCCACAGGAGGGTCAAGCACCAGCTAGTAACTACAGGACCAACTAACATCAGAGTTAACCAGATGGCAAAAGGCAAAGGTAAGATTGTTACTAACAGAAATCAAGGCAGTATGGTGGCATCCGAACCGAGTTCCCCGACAGCAATAAATCTTGGATACGCCGAAACACCAGAAAAACAAGACTCAGATCTAAAATCACTGGTCAGGATGCTGATAGAGGAACACTTAGATAAATCTCTTAAAGTAATACATGAGAAAATAGATCAAAAGCTAGAAGCCCTTACAAGGCAAACACAATTAAATCTCGGATATCTCAACACACCAGAAAAACAAGACTCAGATCTAAAATCACTGGTAAAGATGCAGATTGAGGATCACTTAGATAAATTTCTTAAAGTAATAGAGGAGAAAATAGATCAAAAGCTAGAAGCCCATACAAGGAAGACACAAAAATCACTTAAAGAAATCCAGGAGAATATAGAGCAAAAAATGAATCCCAATAAGGGGGAGAAACAAAAATCACTTAAAGAAATACAAGAGAACATGGGTCAATGAGTAGAAGTCATAAAAGAGGAAACACAAAAATCCCTTAAAGAATTACAGGAAAACACAAACAAGCAACTGAAAGATCTGAGCAAAACCATACAAAATCTAAAAACAGAAGTAGAAACAACTAAGCAATCGCAAAGGGAGACAACGTTGGAGATAGAAAACCTTGGGAAGAAATCAGGAGTCATAGATGCAAATATCAACAATAGAATACAAGAGATAGAAGACAGAATCTCAGATGCTGAAGATACCATAGGAACCATGGATTCAACACTTAAAGAAAATGCAAAATGCAAAAAGCTGGTAACCCAAAACATTCAGGAAATCCAGGACACAATGAGAAGACCAAACCTAAGGATTATAGGGATAGCTGAGAATGAAGAGCTACAACTTAAAGGGCCAGCAAATATCTTCTACAAAATTATGGAAGAAAACTTCCCCAACCTAAAGAGAGAGATGCCCATGAATATACAAGAAGCCTATAGAACCCCAAATAGACTGGACCAGAACAGAAATACTTCCTGTCACATAATAATCAAAACCACAAATGTACTAAACAAAGAATATTAAAGGCAGTAAGAGAAAAAGGACAAGTAACATATAAAGGAAGACCTATCAGAATTACACCAGACTTCTCACCTGAGACCATAAAAGCTAGAAGATCCTGGGCAGACCTCATGCAGACCCTAAGAGAACACAAACTTCAGCCAAAACTACTATACCCAGCAAAACTCTCAATTGCCATAGATGGGGAAACCAAGGTATTCCACGATAAAACCAAATTTGCATGATACTTATCTACAAACCCAGCCCTACAAAGGAAAATCGGGGGAAAATACCAAGACAAGGGGGGAAACTACACCCCAGAAGAAACAAGATAGAAACCTCATCTCATCCAACCCAAAAGAAGAGAACCACTCAAATACAAATAATAATAATAATAATAATAATAATAATAACGCCCAAAATGTCAGGAAGTAATAATTACTATTCCTTAATATCTCTTAATATCAATGGACTCAATTCCCCAATAAAAAGACACAGACTAACAGACTGGATACGGAAGCAGGACCCTACATTTTGCTGCATACAGGAAACACATCTCAGTGTCAAAGACAAACACCACCTTAGAGTAAAAGGCTGGAAGACAGTTTTACAAGCAAATGGTCCCAGGAAACAAGCCGGAGTAGCCATTGTAATATCAGATAAAATTGACTTTCAACCTAAAGTCATCAAAAGAGACAAAGGAGGTCACTTTCTGCTTGTCAAAGGGAAAATCCACCAAGAAGAATTCTCAATACTGAACATCTATGCGCCAAATATAAGGGCACCCTCATTTGTAAAAGAAACTTTACTAAAGCTTAAAGCACACATCACACCTAACACAATAATTGGAGGTGACTTCAACACTCCACTCCCCTCAATGGACCAATCAGGAAAGCAGAAACTAAACAGGGATACAGTGAAACTAATTGAAGCTTTGGACCAATTGGATTTAACAGATATATATAGAACATTCCATCCTAAAGCAAAAGAGTATACCTTTTTCTCAGCACCGCACGGTACCTTCTCAAAAATTGATCATATAATTGGTCACAAGACAGACCTCAACAAATACAAGAAGACCGAAGTAATCCCATGTCTCATATTGGATCACTATGGAGTAAAAGTGGTCTTCAATAGCAAGAAGAACAACAGAAAGCCCACATACACATGGAAACTGAACAATACTCTACTCAATAATACCTTGGTCGAGGAAGAAATAAAGAAATAAATCAAAGACTTTTTAGACTTCAATGAAAATGAAGGTATGACCTACCCAAATCTTTGGGACACAATAAAAGCAGTGCTAAGAGGAAAACTCATAGCCCTGAGTGCCTCCAAAAAGAAACTGGAGAGAGTATACACTAGCAACTTAACAGCACACCTGAAGGCCCTGGAACAAAAAGAAGCTAACTCACCCAGGAGGAGCAGAACAGAGGAAATCATCAAATTAAGGGCTGAACTCAATCAAGTAGAAACCAAGAGAACCACACAAAGAATCAACAAAACCAAGAGCTGGTTCTTCGAGAAAATCTGCAAGATAGATAAACCCTTAGCTAGACTAATCAAAGGTCACAGAGACAGTATCCAAATTAACAAAATTAGAAATGAAAAGGGGGATATATCAACAGAAACGGAGGAAATTCAAAAGATCATCAGATCCTACTACAAAGGCCTATACTCAAAACAACTGGAGAATCTGGAGGAAATGGACAATTTCCTAGACAGATACCAAATACCAAAATTAAATCAGCATCAAGTAGATCAGCTAAACACTCCTATAACTCCTAAAGAAATAGAAGGGGTTATAGAAAGCCTCCCAACCAAAAAAAGTACGGGACCAGATGGTTTTAGTGCAGAATTCTACCAGACCTTCAAAGAAGACTTAAAACCAATACTCTTCAAACTATTCCACAAAATAGAGACAGAAGGGACACTGCCCAACTCGATCTTCGAAACCACAATTACACTGATACCTAAACCACAAAAAGATCCAACAAAGAAAGAGAACTACAGGCCAATTTCTCTTATGAATATTGATGCAAAAATACTAAATAAAATTCTTGCCAACCGAATCCAAGAGCATATCAAAACGATCATTCACCATGATCAAGTAGGCTTCTTTCCAGGGATGCAGGGATGGTTCAATATACAGAAATCCATCAATGTAATCCACTACATAAACAAACTAAAAGAAAAAAAACACATGTTCATCTCATTAGATGCTGAAAAAGCATGCGACAAAATTCAGCATCTTTTCATGCTAAAAGTCTTGGAAATCACAGGAATTCAAGGCCCATAACTAAACATATTAAAAGCAATCTACAGCAAACCAGTACCCAACATCAAAATAAATGGAGAGAAACTTGAAGCAATCCCACTAAAATCAGGGACTAGACAAGGCTGCCCTCTTTCTCCATATCTTTTCAATATAGTACTTGAAGTTCTAGCAAGAGCAATTAGACAACATAAGGAAGTCACAGGGATACAAATTGGAAAGGAAGAAGTCAAAGTATCATTATTTGCAGACAATATGATAGTATACTTAAGCGATCTAAATAACTCCACCAGAGAACTTCTACAGGTGATAAACAACTTCAGCAAAGTGGCTGGTTATAAAATTAACTCAAGCAAATCAGTAGCCTTCTTGTACTCAAAGGACAAGCAGGCTGAGAAATAAGTTAGGGAAATATGAACCTTCACAATAGCCACAAACAAAATAAAGTACCTTGGCGTAACTCTAACCAAACAAATGAAAGATCTGTATGACAGGAACTTCAAGTCCTTGAAGAAAGAAATCGAAGAAGGCCTCAGAAGATGGAAAAATATTTCTTGCTCCTGGATTGGCAGGATCAATATAGTAAAAATGGCCATCTTGCCAAAAGCAATATACTGATTCAATGCGATTCCCAACAAAATCCCAACTCAATTCTTCATAGATCTAGAAAGAGCAATTCTCAAATTCATCTGGAGCAACAAAAAACCCAGGATAGCTAAAACTATTCTCAACAATAAAAGGACTTCTGAGGGAATCAATATCCCTGACCTCAAGCAGTACTACAGAGCAATTGTGTTAAAAACTGCATGGTATTGGTACAGCAACAGGCAGGTAGATCAATGGAATAGGATTGAAGACCCAGAAATTAACCCACAGACTTATGGTCACTTGATCTTTGATAAAGGAGCCACAACCATCCAGTGGAAAAAAGATAGCCTTTTCAACAAATGGTGCTGGTTCAACTGGGGGTCAACATGCAGAAGAATGCGAAATGACCCACTCTTATCTCCTTGTACTAAGATCAACTCCAAGTGGATCAAGGACCTCCACATAAAACCAGACACACTGAAACTATTAGAAAAGAAACGTGGGAAGACCCTGGAGGTCATGGAACAGGGGAAAAGTTCCTGAACAGAACACCAATAGCTTATGCTCTAAGATCAAGAATTGACAAATGGGACCTCATAAAATTCCAAAGTTTCTGTAAGGCAAAGGACACTGTCAGTAGGACAAAACGGCAACCAACAAAGTGGGAAATGATCTTCACCAACCCCACATCCGACAGAGGGCTAATATCCAATATATACAATGAACTCAAGAAGTTAGACCCCAAAGAACCAAATAACCCTATCAAAAATGGGGTACAGAGCTAAACAAAGAATTTTCACCAGAAGAAATGCAGATGGCCAAGAAACACCTTAAGAGATCTTCAACATCAATAGTCATCAGGGAAATGCAAATCAAACCAACCCTGAGATTCCATCTCACACCAGTCATAATGGCTAAGATTAAAAACTCAAGAGACAACAAGTGCTGGTGAGGATGTGGAGAAAGAGGAACACTCCTCCTCTGTTGGTGGGATTGCAAAATGGTAAAACCGCTCTGGAAATCAGTGTGGCGGTTCCTCAGAAAATTGGGCATGTCACCTCCAGAGGACCCTGGTATACCACTCCTGGGCATATACCCAGAGGATTCCTCTGCATACAATAAAGACACATGCTCCACTATGTTTATAGCAGCCTTGTTTATAATAGCCAGAAATTGGAAGGAGCCCACATATCCCTCAAAAGAGGAATGGATACAGAAAATGTGGTATATTTATACAATGGAGTACTACTCAGCAATTAAAAATAATGAACTCATGCCATTTGTAGGTAAATGGTTAGATCTGGAAAATATCATCCTAAGTGAGCTAACCCAATCACAAAAGAATACACATGAAATGCAATCACTGATAAGTGGATATTAATGAGCCCAGAAGCCCTAATTACTCAAGGCACAATTAGCAAGTCAAATGATTCCCAAGAAGAAGAAAGGAGAGGACCCTGGGCCTGTAAAGATTGGATCCAGTATTGTAGACCCAGAACAGAGAAATCGTGGGGGGGGGGGAATGAGTAGGGAATAGCAGGGCAGGGGAGAGGAATTATGGGACATATGGTGGGGGGTAACTGGGAAAGGGGAAACCTTTGGAATGTAAACATAGAATATAGAAAATAAAAATTAAAAAAAAAGAAGCTTACAGAACTCTAAACAGACTGGACCAGGAACGAAGCACCTCCAATCACATAATAATCAAAACCCGAAATGCACTAAACAAAGAAAGAATATTAAAAGCAGTAAGATAAAAAGGCCACGTAATATATAAGGGTAGACCTACCAGAATTACACCAGACTTCTCTCCAGAGACCATGAAAGCTAGAAGATCATGGGCAGATATCATGCAGACTCTAAGAGAACACAAATTTCAGCCAAAACTACTATACCCAGCAAAACTGTCAATCACCATAGATGGAGAAACCAAGGTATTCCATGACAAAACCAAATTTGCACGATATCTTTCCACAAACCCAGCCCTACAAAGGACAATAGGGGAAAAATACCAACACAAGGAGGGAAACTACACCCAAGAAGAAGCAAGATAGAAACCTTCTCTCATCAAACCCAAAAGAAGATAATCACTCAAATATAAAAAATAATTTCAAAAATGTCAGGAAGTAATAGTTACTATTCCTTAATATCTTTGAACATCAATGGACTCAATTCTCCAATAAAGAGACATAGACTAACAGACTGGATATGGAAACAGTACCCTACAATTTGGTGCATACAGGAAACACATCTCAGTGTCAAAGACAAACACTACCTTAGAGTAAAAGTGTGGAAGACAATATTAGAAGCAAATGGTCTCAGGAAACAAGCCAGAGTAGCCACTCTAATATCAGATAAAATTGACTTTCAACCTAAAGTCATCAAAAGAGACTCAGAAGGTCACTTTTTGCTGGTCAAAGGGAAAATCCACCAAGAATTCTCAATACTGATCATCTATGCTCCAAATGCAAGGGCAGCCTCATTTGTGAAAGAAACTTTACTAAAGCTAAAAGTATACATTGCACCTAACACAATAATTGTGGGTGACTTCAACACTCCACTCTCCTCAATGGACCTATCAGGAAACCAGAAGCTAAACAGGGACCCAGTGAAACTAAGTGAAGCTTTGGACTAATTGGATTTATTATATATATATATATATATATATATATATATATATATACATATATATGCATATATATAACATTTATATAATATATATTATAATATATATTATATATGCATATATATGTATATATGTGTGTATATATATATATATATATATATATATCTCATTTCATCCAAAAGCAAAAGAATATAACTTTTTCTCAGGACCGCATGGCACCTTCTCCAAAATTGATCATATAATTGGTTACCAAACAGATGTCAACAAATACAAGCAGATCTAACTAATCCCAGGCCACATATCAGATCATTGTGGTCTTTAATAGCAAGAAAAACAACAGAAACCCAATTTACACATGGAAACTGAACAATACTTTACTCAATGACACCTTGGTCATGGAAGAAATAAAGAAAGAAATCAAAGACTTTTTAAAATTCAATGAAAATGAAGGTACAACCTACCCTAATCTATGGAACACCATGAAAGCAGTGCTAAGAAAAAAACTCATAGCCCTGAGTGCCTCCAAAAAGGAACAGAAGAGAGCATACTGTAGCAGCTTAACCGCACACCTAAAATCCCTGGAACAAAAAGAAGCTAATTTACACAGGAGGAGTAGAAGACTGGAAATCATCAAACTCAGGGCTGAAATCTATCAAGTAGAAACCAAGAGAACCATACAAAGAATCAACAAAACCAGGAGCTCGTTCTTTGAGAAAATCAACAAGATAAACCCTTAGCTAGACTAACCAAAGGTCACAGAGACAGTATCCAAATTATCAAAATTAGAAATGAAAAGGGAGATTAAAAAAACAGAAACAAAGGAAATTCAAAAGATCATCAGTTCCTACTACAAAAGTCTATACTCAATACAACTGGAAAATCTGGAGGAAATGGACAATTTCCTATACAGATAACAAATACCATGTTAAATCAGGATCAAATGGATCAGCTAAACAGTTCCATAACCCACAAAGAAGTAGATGGGGTTATAGAAAGCCTCCCAACCAAAAAAAGTACGGGACCAGATGGTTTTAGTGCAGAATTCTACCAGACTTTCAAAGAAGACCTAATACCAATACTCTTCAAAATATTCCATTAAATAGAAACAGAAGGGACACTGCCCAACTCATTCTATGCAGCCACAATTATGCTGATACCAAAACCACTCAAAGATCCAACAAAGAAAAAGAACTACAGGCTAAATTCCCTTATGAATATCGATGCAAAAATACTAAATAAAATTCTTGCCAATTGAATCCAAGAGGTCATCAAAAGGATCATTAATCATGATCAAGTAGGCTTCATCCCAGGGATGCAGGGATGGTTCAAAATATGGAAATCCATCAATGTAATTCACTATGTAAACAAACTAAAAGAAAAAAACCACTTGGTCATCTTATTAGGTGCTGAAAAAGCGTTTGACAAAATTCAGCATTGTTTCAAGCTAAAAGTCTTGGAAAGAACAGGAAATCAAGGCCCATACCTAAACATAGTAAAAGCAATATACAGCAAACCGATAGCCAACATCAAACTAAATGGAGAGAAACTTGAAGCAGACCCACTAAAATCAGTGACTAGACAAGGCTGCCATCTCTCTCCATATCTTTTCAATATAGTACTTGAAGTACTAGCAAGAGCAATTATACAACATAAGGAAGTCAAAGGGATAAAAATTGGAAAGGAACAAGTCAAACTATCATTATTTGCAGATGACAATAGTATACTTAAGCGACCCAAAAAACTCCGCCAGAGAACTCCTACAGCTGATAAACAACTTCAGCAAAGTGGCCAGTTATAAAATTAACTCAAGCAAATCAGTAGCATTCTTATACTCAAAGGACAAGCAGGTTGTGAAAGAAGTTAGGGAAATAACACCCTTCACAATAGCCACGAACAATATAAAAAGTATCTTGGTGTGATTCTATCCAAACAAGTGAGAGATTTGTATGACAGGAACTTCAAGTCCTTGAAGAAAGAAATCGAAGAAGACCTCAGAAGATGGAAAAATAGTTCATGCTCTTAGATTGGCAGGATCAGTATAGTAAAAATGGCCATCTTGCCAAAAGCAATCTACAGATACAATACAATCCCTATCAAAATCCCAAATCAATTCTTCATAGATCTAGAAAAAGCAATTCTTAAATTCATTTGGAGTAACAAAAAACCCAGGACAGCTAAAACTATTCTCAACAAAAAGGACTTCTGGGGGAATCAATATCCCTGATCTCAAGCAGTACTACAGAGCAATTGTGTTTAAAAAAAACTGCATAGTATTGGTACATCGACCTGCAAGTAGATCAATGGAATAGAAATGAAGACCCAGAAATGAACCCACAGAGATACGGTCACTTGATCTTTGATAAAGAAGCTACAACCATCCAGTGGAAAAAAGCCTTTTCAACAAATGGTGCTGGTTCAACTGGAGGTCAACATGCAGAAGAATGTGAATTGACCCACTCTTATCTCCTTGTACTAAGATCAATGCCAAGTGGATCAAGGACCTCCACATAAAACCAGACACACTGAAACTAATAGAAAAGAAACTGGGGAAGACCCTGGAGGACAGGGGCACAGGGGGAAAGTTCCTGAACAGAACACCAATAGCTTATGCTCTAAGATCAAGAATTGACAAATGGGACCTCATAAAATTCCAAAGTTTCTGTAAGGCAAAGGACAATGTCAGAAGGACAAAACAGCAACCAACAAATTAGGAGAAGATCTTCACCAACACCACATCCGACAGAGGGCTAATATCCAATATATACAAAGAACTCAAGAAGTTAGACCCCAAAGAACCAAATAACCCTATCAAAAAATGAGGCAGAGAGCTAAATAAAGAATTTTCACTTGAAGAAATTTGGATTGCTGAGAAGCACCTCAAGAGATGTTCAACATCATTAGTCATCAGGGAAATGCACATCAAAACAACCCTGGTATTCCACCTCACACTAGTCAGAATGGCTAAGATTAAAATCTCAAGAGACAAGAGTTGCTGGCAAGGATGTGGAGAAAAAGGAACACTCCTCCACTGTGGTAGGATTGCAAGATGGAACAACCACTCTGGAAATCAGTCTGGTGGTTCCTCAGAAAATTGGGCATGGCACTTCCAGAGGTCCCTGTCATACCACTCCTGGGCATATACCCAGAGGATTCCCCTGCATGCAATAAAGACACATGCTCTACTATGTTCATAGCAGCCTTATTTTTAATAGCCAGAAGCTGGAAGGAGCCCAGATGTCCCTCAAAGGAGGAATGGATACAGAAAATGTTGTATATTTATACAATGGAATACTACTCAGAAATTAAAAATAATGAATTCATGCAAATTGTAGGCAAATGAGTGGATCTGGAAAATATCATCCTAAGTGAGTTAACCCAATCACAAAAGAATACACATGAATTGCAATCACTGATAAGTGGATATTAATGAGCCCAGAAGCTCTGAATATTCAAGGCACAATTAGCAAATCAAAAATTCCCAAGAAAAAGGAAGGAGAGGACTCTGGTCCTGAAAAGACTGGCTCCAGTTTTGTAGGAGAGTACCAGAACAGAGAAATGGTGGTGGTGGGGGTTGATTGGGGAATGGGCAGGGGGAAGAGGACTTATGGGACATATGGTGAGGGGTGAACTGGGAAAGGGGAAAGCCTTTGGAATGTAAACAAAGAATATAGAAAATAAAAAAAAATAAAAAATGCTGCAGACATCTATATACCTGTTTTCATGTAGACTTGTATTTTCAGATTCCTTGAGCAATTGCTGTGTTGTATGCTATGAATACATTTAGTTTTATAAGAAGCTGCCAACCAAACTATCTACCAGAGCGCCTGCTTTTTAGATTTGCACTATCAAGGAATGAACATTATTTTTGCTGACATCTTTTCAATGTTTGGTGTCTACAGAGAATGCTTTTGTTTTTCCTTGTGGCCTTGAGACCATAGATTTCACTTACAGATACACCGTAAGACTTATTAGATAATAGGTTTTTAAATTTTAGTTTATTATAAATAGACTAAGGCAGGGGAAACAGATTTATTCACATGACCATCAGCCCTAGTCTTTGTCTTTCCTTTGTATCTGGCATTTCATTTTGTATCATTTTTTTTTCCTGACTGAAGAACTTTGCTTTTGTACTTTGTTTTTGTAAGGAGACTCTGATGACCATGAATTCTTTCATTTTTATATGTCTCAAACTTATTTTATTTAACCTTGATTTTGGAAATATTTGAAAATAGACTTCTGCATTGTTACTGTAGGATGATATGCTTTTCCATATGTTGCTGAGTCTTCTCATGTGCATTATTTCTGAGGGAAAATTTACTGTCATCCTTATATTTGTTTTATATAAACTGAGCCTTTTCCTTTAAATGGTAAGATTTTCTTTTTCTTTCTTTTTTTGTTTGACTTGCCATCATGGGTCTTGGTTTAGTGCCCCACAATTGTAATCCTGCTGTTTGGATCCCTAGATCAGTCTTTTGCCAAACAGAACTTTTGCACAGCTGCATACTTATTTTCTGAAGTTGTTCCATAGATCACCAATATACATTTCATTTTAGTTTGCTTTTTATCTCCTCCTGTATGTGGATTCTTTCAAAGTATCTTAAAATATATTCATACTCCTTCATTGCATTTCATGCACTGTTCATCTTATACAGTGTGCCCCATCATATTAAAGTTTCCATAATTTCATAATTCAATGTAAACAAATTAATAATTTTCTAATCTCCTCATAGTTTTTGAAGAAATAGAATGAAATAACAATAAATAACTTGATAACCTTAACTACTAATTCAAAGACTTGTTTGATAATACAGACTATAGTACTTCATCACAGAAGATTTTAATTTATATATGAGTATAGAATATTATATTTTTTCCTAAAATAGTCTATAGCTTTTATACTGTACTGTAGTGTTGAAGATGCTATTGCATTGTCTTGAGGGAAAATGTTTCCCTTTTATAGAAAAATAGTAAACTATATCTACAAGAAGGTAGAAGTTTAAACCTCTCTGAAGGAACAGAGAAAGTCTTCACCAGTGAAGAGAATACAGAATAGAACAAAACCAATGTGAGGCTAAATTCTGGATCTGCTAGTAAAGAGCCAGAGCCAGCGATGCATGGAAGATGAACATGAAGATTGCCAAACAAGTGAACACAGCCAAATTGTATTTGGATATTATCCATGTCTAGTAAGTGTAGCCTGATGGCTACAGGAAGCACTAATCCAGACATAAAAATCTATCAGTGATATCAAGGCCTGAAGAAAATGCAGAGCTTGGTATAAGCCTGTTAAGTAACAGAAGCAGATATGTAACAGAAAGTGTACCTTCTAAAGTAACAGAAGGAAGAAAGGCAATGGTATTTAAATGAGTGGAAACATTATCTAATAAAATAAGGCTAAAAAGGAATAGTCAGTATGCATGGCTTGGTAATTCAAAGATGGAAATATATATATATACACATATAGAGACAGAGACAGAGAGACAGAGGGACAGAGAGATAGAAAGAAGCAATCCATACTACTAACAAATGCAGAGAAGAGAATCATTGAACATTGGACTATGTTTCTAAAAGATGGTGATCACAAATGAAAAATAAATATCATTTCAGGCTATTTACTGGAGTCTTCATCTTCTGATAATAGCAGTCTATACAGATGGATAACATATGCCACAAGATGAGAGCCGGAGCAAATGCATGAATGAGAATTCTAGTTAAGACTAATTCTGTGTGTGATATGTTTTGCCTAGCTACTTGGCATTATAACATACACTTGAGTAGCCATAAGGAGTGGAAACTGATATTCCTATACCATATCTGACTTTCAGGAAGTACACAGTGCATTTCTTTGCTAGAAAGCCCTGGTACCTAAGAATTTACTTCTATCCTAGCAACTTTTCCTAATTATCATATCTAATTGTAGTCTAGGATTCCTCATTCAAGGATTCTTCATTGAAAGTTCTGAGCTGTTGTTGTACTTGAACCAAATTCAATTATATATTTTTCTATCTCCTTTCCCTACCCACCCATGTCCAAGAACATGCAAAATCATATATTTAAGGCTTTTGGAAGGGAAAATAAGGCTCTACACCACTCGAACCATTTGTCCCATTGTTGTCACCCAACCTCATTCCTTTGCCTCATTTCTATGCTGATCCAACTGCTCACCATTACATGTTATTTTTGAATAAAGATCTAAGAATACTGGAAGATCCTTGAGTATTGGTCACTGTAAATGAATAGCCTGTGACTATTTCTCTTCATTCCTTTTCCCATTGGACCCTCTCAACTGCAAGCTGCAGGGAAGGGTAGAGAAAACAACTATTTTACATTGAAATGTTATTACCTCAGCTCCTTTTGTAACTTAGAAAGGCTCAACTAGTCATAGAAAGAATGTTGTTTTCCTGGTAGAGCACTTTATACAAGAAAGATTTCCTTTAAGTTCCTAAAACTGGTAGAAGGTCAAAAAACTAATTAGGGTAATTGTGCTATTCTTGGTAATTAATGTTTAATGTCATGATTGGAACAATTAAGCTAAGCTTGAGGCTGATTACTTAAAGACACCACTACAGAGTATACAACTAATATTAAAACTACTTTTTGAAGACCAGGGACTCCCTGTGTCATATCATTTGAATTATCTCATTCAGTATTTGTACAGTAAAAGACACAGAGTTCACTTGCATAATTTTCAAAAAGATTAAACACCATAAATGATATACTGGTGTGTTTGTGTTGGGAGAGTAATAAATTTGACCTTACTTGTGTGTCAGTCAACCATTTAATCATTTAATTATATAACTTCTCCATATCACTGACTTTACTACGATATAATAATAGAAAAGGATGAAAATACATAATGATTTAATGTACTGAAATACTGCTCAGGGTAATGCCAGAACAGCTAAGAAATGGTGATGCCATGTCCATAAGAATAACTTTAGTACTAAAGCAGTAAGAGGAAGGTAAGATGTTCAACTATTAAATGCAAGGCCATGCTGTTATTTCTCTATCTGTAGACCAAGTACCCCAAACCAAATCCTAAATGGACTATATTTTTTACATATACCACAGATAGTAACATTGAATTGTTTTAAACTAGGCATAGTAAGAAACTAGTAGTAATAACAAATAATATGATAAAATTATCATAATAATATATTATAACAACATTTACTTTGAGTTTATAAATTGTTTATTTTTAAAATTTGCCACTTGTTTTAGATAGTAGTGATGAGTAACTGAAAAAGCAGACATAACTTTGAGAGTCAGGGACAGCTTTGCAATAAGGAAAACTAAGGGGAAATATGCCTCTAATTAATGTTTCCTAGAATACAACCATGAATATCTTTTCCCATTTTAATAAGTTCATCTCTACTATGATTATTTCTCCCAACAGAGAAACCCTGGTTTTTCTTTTGGCTAAAGAGAAAACAAAACACAAAATGGAGCCACACAAACTGTGAGAGGTTAATTAATGAGTGTTTAGTTCTGTAGCTATCTGCAGCTACCGCGGACTGGTCCCTGTAAGAGAAAACTATGGGATGGATGGGGAAAGTGGCACAAAAGAATTGGGTCAAGGAGACATTGCCTTTCAAGACCCGAATTTTAATAAATGTAACTGAATATATAGTCTGGAAGATTCCCTCCCCCCAGGCATGAGGTGGAGTCTTGGGATCTTGCAGGCTCTGGATCTCAGCAGGTGGTTGGCTCCAGAATGCTTCCACAGCTTCCAAGTGAGGCTGGGTTGTTCTATATAGAACAAAGGCCAGGAAATACATGGGCTGAGCAGAGCAGATATCGAACTGCCTAGCTCAAATGTTGAAGTGGGGAAAGGGAAGATTCCCCCTAATTTATAATTTTTTAAAAGAACCAGTTGATAAATATATACGTCTAAAGATGGGGTTTTTTACCAGTGAGAAAAAGCAGTGACCTTTAGCGTCCTTAAATATTAAATGATGTCCTTTTTTGGGAAGGGGAAATAGACTGCCTTATTATTATAAGAACGGTCTCTCGACATTGACCCCTAAGCAGCCAGGTATGCTTTTAGGGAAACTCAGACACAGGATTTTTTCCCTTTCTCTTGCAGTGCCTCACCTTGCACCTCAACTGGTGCCCATGTTTGCTTGAAAACAAACATGCATAGATCTGAGTTCTATGCAGCTCCATTTTTGGAGATCCACTGGTAAAGTAGATGCCTCTCATGAAAATGAGCTGGCTGGCCTTTATAGCAGCCCACTTTTGAGTCCTAGAAGCCTTTGCTGTATCAGAGATACCTGCTTGAAACACAAAGGGAGAGATTAAAAGGGAAAAAAAAAAAAAAAAAAAAAAAAAAAAAAACCTTGCCCAGGCTGTTCCTGGAAGGCCCAAGGTATCTAATTCAATTGCAAATTTATGATGAATGGAACAGGGTCTGGGGCTTGTGAATTAACTGCTAGAGAACAATTAGCCTATCTTCCCAACTTCAGGAGAAATGGCTTTGAGAACATTTTTGAATCAGCCAATACTTACCAGCTGGTTCATGCTTCCACAGCATATCTTGGAAAAATTACAGACATGCCTTCTTCCCCAACATCAAGTCAGGATCATGCCATATGCCAATAAATGAACTTATTTTATCTCACCTAGGCACCAGTGTGCCTAGTTATAGGATGCCATATCCTCAGCAAGGAGTTTCCTGGCATCTAAATTTTAAAATTTTCTTAGAAACACACAAGCATAATTTAAATGATATGCACAGGGATATAAACTCCCCTTTCTTTTTCTTTTTAAAGAAGATATTGTTTTAAAATTTTTTATATTACTCCATCTTTGAGGATAATAAAATTTAAATTGTTAAAGACATCTCAAATGTTTGATAACCTTTTTAAATGGCCAGTTATATTGTCTGTATCACTGTAAGTTGGAACACCAAGCATATATCATAACATAAATTAGAAATATGAGTATCATTTATTTGCAACAATTAAATAAGTCCTGTAGAATAGACACTATTATGAAATTGAGGACATTTAACACACATCTTTATAATTTGATGAGCACAAAAAAATATAAAATTATTTTTAAGACATTACTTCTTTTGATGACATAAAACTATGCCTGTATAACCAATTGTATCCATATAGTTTGTCTGCGATATAAACTTATGTGCCTTGCCTTAAGAGGTCTTTGTCATCGAGAAAGCTCTGAGCTTTGTATCTACTCAAATGCAAATTCAATTTGCTCAACACTCACCCCAGCAAGGACCTTGAACAAGGTTCCTCAAATGCAAATATCTTCTAAATTATCTAAAACCAGACCCAAACCCACCATTCTTGCAAGGACATGAGGGTCGAATAACAAACAAAAGGAACCTGTAATTTCAGGGTTCCTGGAAAAATTCTACTTGTTGTTTCATAGTCAAAGAGCCTGTTTGATATCAAATAAATTTCAACTGAGATCTCCTTTTTAATCTTGGAGGGTTAAATCCTGCTTCCATCATTGTAGCCAACAAACCCGCAAAAAAGTCACAACAGGCCTATATTGGCCACAGCTGTCTTTTAACCTTTATCATTTTTAAAATATGTTAAGAATCTTGGCCTTTAACCAGACTGCAAACTGCAGTCAATGGCACACTGGCAATTTTTGTCTTAAGTCTTAATAATATTAGAGCAACTATAACTTTGGAAGCAAAGCCCAATTTTAAACAATCTATTTTCTTTAAATTTAATGGCAAATGTATTATTTTTACAGCACAAGATTTGTCTGCCAGCTTTTATGTTATGACAATAAAGCTAACTGAAGAGACATTATTTTAAATCTTATTCCTTACAAGTCTGATTTCTAGGTTAAGATTCACACAAAACACCATGCCAATTTAGAAGCATCTCAGAGGCCTGTATTCTGAGTCTAACATGCCATGTGCTCAAAATGGCTGCAACCTCGAGCCATCAGCTCCAAACTAGCCTCCTCTATATCATATATATCATGCATATATAGCCAACTCTATATTATCTAAATCATGCACAATAATTAACAAGCCAATATTCTATATTCAAAACATGTAAAATATATTTATACTTTTAAGACCAATTACAAAAAAGCGAACAAAGCATGTGCCGCACTAAGCCACGTGTCGCTGGTTAAACCAACCTTCTTTTAATAACATTATACCTTTTAAATTATGTCTTATAAGCCAAATTTCTATAGTCAAGACATGCAAAATATAACTTTAAGACCAATTATAGCCAAGAATAAAACGATTATACAAATTTCATAAACTTAAACCAAACAAATATTTTCCTTTTTCTAGCTCTAATTTTGAGAGACTAAAAAGCACCTTGAACCAAAAAAACCACAATTGTAGAAATTTTTCTTTAAAAGAAACAAATTGATCCATTTGTTTTACACTTGAGGCTGCTTGTCCCCTTTTTTCACTTGATCTTAACCAAAAGGCCAAGAAGCGATGGTCCCCTTTTTTAAAAAGCAGCTTTTTATTTAACTATGCTTGACTCCCAGCTGAGTGCTAGACACCTTAAATCAACCTCTGCTGTGAACTGCGGCTGGATTAAGAACTAGACCGTCAGCAGATGAAATTTTTATTAATTTTTCTTTTTAACATGAAACATTTAGACAAGTCATTTACATGATGCCACGACACATACATGTAGACGACACATGCACCAATAATAGATGACATAGAAAGAACAGACAATACATAGAAAGGGAAGCATGCTTGTTATGCAATTATATCCACTTTCCTTCTCTCTTTCTCTTTCATTTTCCAACCTTTCTTAAAGCAGGTCTTACAGGCTGCAGACATATGCCTATTTTTAAACCCTTTTCTTTTTCATCTGAATCAGCTCTTAAAAGCTGCGGTTACAATCCAGAACCTGTAAAGTTCTTCCCCATTTTCCACTGGCTGCCTCTAAGCAAGGAGTTCAATGTTGGGTCAACATTGCCTTACTTAATCCGTATCCTCCAGCACCCATTTTGCTCACCATTCAGGATACCATCTTTTTCCGTTTTTCTGCGAAGCTTCGCTAAGACAGGGTCACCTTTCTCAGGGTCACGTTGGGTGCCATTCTGTTGAGTTCCATAGCTATCTGCAGCTACCACGGATTGGTCCCTGCAAGAGAAAACTATGGGGTGGATGGGAAAAGCGGCGCAAAAGAATTGGGTCAAGGAGAGATTGCCTTCAAGACCCAAATATTAATAAATGTAACCCAATATATAGTCTGGAAGATTCCCTCCCCCTAGGCATGAGGTGGAGTCTTGGGATCTTGCAGGCTCTGGATCTCAGCAGGTGGTTGGCTCCAGAATGCTTCCACGGCTTCTAAGTGAGACTGGGTTGTTCTATATAGAACAAAGGGCAGGAAATTCATGGGCTGAGCAGATCAGAGGTCAAACTGCCTAGCTCAAATGCTGAAGTGGGGGAAGGGACAAATGAGTAAGAGTGCTTTATCTCAAACCAAGGATCTGATTTCACATATCCAGGCCCCAAATGAAAGCAAGGCCTGGGCTTGCATGTCAAAAAGCCCAGGGTTGTAAGGCAGAGACCAGTGATTACAGGTACTTGCTGCCAGGTAGCCTAGTTGAAATGTCAAATTCACTTATAATGAGAGTACTTTTCTGAAAAAATAAGACAGAAAGCAATAGAGGAAAACTACTACCATTATCCTTCTTTGGCTTTGGCCTCTGCCCTTTGAAATATAGTCATATGAAAATATATATACATATATATAAATATATACATATATACAAATATATACATATACATATATATAACCACACACAAATATATATATATATATATATATACACACATATATTTGTATGTGATTTAACACTGTGTGTGTGTGTGTGCATGTGGTGTGTGTGTGTGTGTGTGTGTGTGTGTGTGATAACCCTTGCACAGACAGACTCACACAAACACACCAGAATGATCATCAAATTAGAACTTCTTATGTGGCCTAATAAACATATTGAGAATGCAATCTTAAAATGTTTTAACCAATTTTCCCATCAAGATTATTTTTATTTCTAGTAGAAAATGCAAAAGAAATGTGTACTGCATTTTTTAAAAAATCTAAGCAATTTTGTCTTTGATTCAAGATCTGGTCACTTCTTCCAATGCAATTAGAATCAACCAAGTCATTAAGTACTTCTAAGAGGATATCCTATGTGAATTTCAATAGTTTATATTTTTAGTTGTTTTTTCAGTGTTAAATCACTACAGTCACAGGAAAAGGCATTTGTAGGTCAATTACTTACCTAACCAATTTTTTTGTACACTTTTCTTTAATTGGGATAAAAAAGTGCACATTTTCTCCCTTTGAAAGGCTGTTATGTTAAGTCTTGTATGATTAAAATATAAAATAAAGAATCTAAATGTGGTGGCATCTGCAATGTCAGTATTCCAGAAGAAGTGGTAGGAGGATCATTTTCTACTACTATATATACCAAGGCCAACCAGGGCTACATGAGACTCTTAACTCAATCAATCAACCACTTCATAAATAAAAAGAAATTAAAGAGGTGAGCAGAATAAGAAAGAGAATGGGAAAGAAAAACACAAAGTTAAGAGTTTCTAGTGTAGGTTACTGACCCATATTTGGTTCAAACTGACAAATAAGGCATTTATTCATTACCATCAAGTTAGATAATGTCATGAAGGTTTGTACATTTTGTGCCGAACAGTCAAATGGGCTATATCCTATTCATATTCTATTGTGTTATGTGAGCCTCTAATGATACAAAACTTTCCTTGGAACTCAAAGAAATAATTTTATATGCAAACTTATTTTTAAAGTTGTAAAAGTAACTAGAGTTTATTTATTTATTCATAAGTTCAGGAAAGTCATTTTTTAGCAAGTATTTCCATTGTTGATTCATTCCTAAAATGATCCACCACATTCAGTGTTATGTATTGATTGTTACCTTGTCAATATTTTTATGTATCTTATCTTAATTGTTCCAGAAAGTGTAGTATTATGCTATATTAAGAATGAAGAGAACTTTATGCCAAATTAAATTAATGCATTTTAAATATTATTACTAAGATTGGGTGGGGAGACCAGGAAAAGGGACAATATTTGAAATGTAAATGAAGAATATATCTAATAAAAACAAGCAAACAAATAAACAAAAGCTCAATAAAAGTCTCACAAAAACATGTCTTTGAGACTGACAAGCTTTATTCCTGTTATGTAAGCATTGCTGTGCCACTGCCACTGCAATGATGTGGAGTAGAACAAGGAATGGGAACTTACTGTCAACATAGCTTGACCACATGGAAAAGTCATGATGACTAATGTCAGAATATAAGAGAAAATATAAAGGTAGTGCTTTGGAATGATAGGTAAAGGATGACATTTGATTTATGTGTTTTTGATGAATTTCAAGTTTTATATAACACAAGCTAGTGTGCTTTTAAATGAAGATAGGCAGGTTATAGGAAATGATGCAGAACAAATCAATCACATTTACTTAGATTCCATGCATTTGCAACTGTGGCCTTGAGCCTTACTTTGGTCCAGACTACCTTTGCTATTTTTCTCCTCCTTCATTTACAAATGCAAATGTATTACTATACCATAGTGCTTTGGAAGTTTACAAACTACCCTTTAATTATCATAGACTTGAGATTCTTTGAGCACTGAGGAGACTGAACAATTTCAGATCTGTTAAACGTATGGGGACTTGTGGCAATAGACTGGATGTATTTTGCATTATGAGATATATATGAGACTTTGTGGGACAAGGGATGGAACATTATGAAATAAATGCTATGTTAGTGCATCAAAATTTAAAATGACAACTTTGTTTTAATGGTTAAGTTTGGTTGCCCACTTGCTTATACTGAAAAATGTATAGATTAATGAAGATCTATGGAGGCATTTTCAGGGGTAATCAGATCTTCAGTCTTTAGCATAATCAATTGATGCCTTCAAAATTTTAATAGACTATTGAGAGGTAGCAAAATTGTAGAAGGTAACCTAATTCAAGAAATGAGATCATGGGTGCTGAATCTTAGTGACTTTGATTGGCCCTTCCCTCTTTCTATTCTGCCATGGTGATTTCATTTGTGGTTTGCCAGGACTCTTTGTCATAATGAACTGAATGGTTTGATACTCTGTGTGAAGATAGTAAATCTTTTTTCCCCTTAACTTTTCTTTCAGGTGCTTATTTGCAAAAATTAGTTTAAAATAGCTAAAAACATATTCAATTAGTTTCTAGTCAGCTACAAACTTTAAAATTCCTTTAAACTCTACATCATGATTTCTCCAAGTTTTATCTATTATACTTCCAGTGTGAAACCTTGAAAATTGTCTCAAACAATATTGGAACCACTGTCAAAATGCATCTTCCAACACTGAGGATAAACAGAGTGTTTCCTGAGCTTTTAAGTTTATGTCATATGGATACATTTAAAAATATTTATTAAGTTTTATTAAATGTAAATCACATGCATTCATTTTCATGTATGTGTACATGTATGCATGTGCATGTAGGGCTGATGTTTCTTTGTTTGGTCTTTATCTTATTTTGTGAGAAAGGGTCTGGTACTGACAGATTCATCTGTCTTGGACTCCTTCACTCTCTAATTTCTGAGCAATGGGATTATATTTGTATCAGGCATTTATTTGGACTCTTCCTATTTACTGAAACATATTTCTCTTATAAGAAGTGTTCTGGTAGGCTGTCTGTTCATGCAGTAGCAAAAGAAAATTCTTTTTTTCCATTAATTTATTTATTCACCTTATATCCCAATATCACCCCCCATTTCCTTCCCTTCCATCTTCATCCTGTGACCTCTGACTCTCATTTGACCTCTGACCTATCTCCTCATTCTGGCTCTCTAAATTAAATCCCATGACTTCTAGTAAGGCCTGTTCAAAATTATGTAAAAGTTAAAGCTTCTGCTGGATATGTTAAATACAAGTTATATTTAAATACAGATACAATTTAGTGGGATAATTGGGGCATGTAAATACAGCAATTAGAGCAAAAGAGCAAAGTGTTGATTCTGTTTTATTGATGAGATCAGGGAAGTGGAAACTAATGCTTGGGGTTTTATTCACAGTTGTGTTGTTTTTGCTATTTTCAGGGGAAACACATTTTATCTGTCTCAGTTTACCCATCTGGAAATAAAATTTTCATCTCCTTTCTAAAGAGAGTCTTTACTACATGATTAAAGCTATCTAAATTAACCTTTTTATTTTTATGTAAACACATATAATGTAACATTGCCTCATTCATGAGTATGCTTTACATTAAAATGAAACAATATAAAATAAGTTGCCCAAGCTGACTGCATAGCCATCATCTGGAGTAACATGGCTAATGGACTTAGCAAGCTGGAGGAAGAAAGTTCAGAGTCAAAGTTGTGTTCCAGGAGAAAGACAGTATGACCAGGACAAATCTTCCCCACACTACCAAGACTCTAGGGACAGAGCTTAGTCTTTTCTGAACCCTCTTTTCAACTAAGCTTTGTCCTTAGTCCTTTGATCTGTCTAATTTTTTCAAGAAGATTTCAAAGTCAGCCCTAAAGTTTAAATATGGGTAGTGTTCCCAAGCACCACATATATTAGAAGTTTGTTCCCTGCTGACAATATTGGAAAATTCAATGGGCCTTTAAGAGTAAAAGCTATTGAGTGGTACTAATGGAACTGTGGCTATAACCTCAAAGAGGACTGTGGGATAATAGACTTTGTTTCCTTTGAGAACATCTATTTGGTGGTCTGTAGGCTTCTTATATGTTTATGGCTGTCTCTTAGGGAATTTTTCATCTATAATTTTGTTCAAGGTGTTTTCTGACCCTTTGAATTGGGATTCTTTACTCTCATCTGTTCCTATTATTCTTAGGTTTGAGCTTTTCATTGTGTCTAGAATTTCCTGGACATTTTATGTTAGGAATATTTTGCATTTTGTATTTTTTTTTACTTTTGTGTCAATAACTTCTATGGTACCATGTATGTCTGAGATTCTCTCTTCTATTTTTGTATTCTGTTGGTGATGCTTACATCTGTAACTCCTGATCTCTTTTCCGGGTTTTCCATATCCAGGGTTGCCTCACTTTGTGATTTCTTTATTGTTTCTATTTTCATATTTAGATCCTGAATGTTTTCCTTCAATTCCTTCACCTATTTTATTTTGTTTTCCTGTGTTTTCTTTAAGGGATTATCTGTGTCCTCTTTAGGGCTTCTACCTGTTTACCCATGTTCAACTATATTTCTTTAAGGAGTTATGTATGATCTCCTTAAGGTCCTCTATCATCTTCATGAGATGGGCTTTTAGGTCAGAATCTTGCTATTCTGGTGTATTAGAGTATCCAGGTCTTTCTGTGGTGGGAGAACTGGGTTCTGATGGTGTCAAATGGCATTGGTTTCTGTTGTTTATATTCTTGTGCTTGCCTCTTTCCATCTGGTTATCATTGGTGTTAACTGGCTTTGCTACCTCTGACTGGAGCTTGTTCCTCCTATGAGCCTGGTTATGGTGGATTTCCTGAAGTCAGGCTGTCTCTGGGTGTGGGAGGGAATCTGAAGCTCCTGATCTGCCCAAGGCAGAGTTGGTAGAAGCTGGAAAATCTTAAGGAATATGAAAAAGAAACAATTCATATGTAAATGCCAAGTAACTTTAAAGACAATGATGAAGTATCAGAGAGTTCATCCAGGCCAACAGTTATAGTCATCAGTCAAGTCCTCATTCTTCTTTAAACTTATTTGAGTCATAATTACACAAAAGGAAAGAGAATTATAAATTTCAAGATGTCTCACAATTGTCATCACAATATTCTCTTTAGCCATACCAAGAATATTGTTTCAGGCCACTGGAGTATTCCAGAGTTGACAAGTAGATGAACCAGCCAGAAAATATTCTGACCTACCTGTATGTGCTGTTTCTACCTCTGAGTTCTAGTCTTTTCATTCAGTGATGCATCTTGAAATATCCTCCTCTCCCCTCCCAGGTCTCTGGTGCATTCTGGAGGGGGTCCTCCAACCTCCTGTCTCCCGAGGTTGCCTTTTCCATTCTTTCTTCTGGTCCCCAGGGCTTTCTTCATTTTCCCTCCCCCAATGTCAGATCAGGTTCCCCTCTAACTCCCACTCCCCTGCCCCGCCCACTTTCCCTCCCAGGTCCCTCCCTCCTTTCTCACTTGTGATTGCTTTCTTCTCCCTCCAAAGTGGGACTGAGATATCCTCACTTGGGCATTTCAACTTGTTGATCTTTTTGAATTCTGTAGACTGTATCTTGGGTATTCTGTACTTTTCTTTATTTTCTTTTTCTTTTTGTTTTGGGGGTAGCTAATATCCACTTCTGAGTGAGTACATACCATGCATGTCCTGTTGGGTCTGAGTTACCTCACTGAGGATGATATTTTCTAGTTCTATCCATTTTCCTGCCAAACTAGGATGTCCTTATTCTTAATAGCAGAGTAGTATTCTATTGTGTACATGAGCCGGATTTTCTGTATCCATTCTTCTCTCAAGGGACATCTAGGTTGTTTCCAGCTTCTGGCTATCACAAATAAGGCTGAACTAAAAGAGAGGGACCTTAGATGAAATGCCTGACAATAGGGAGAGGGAACTTATGGAGCCTACCACCAGCAGGAAGATAGGGCTTCAAATGAGGGAGGGGGGCATCCAACAGTCATAACTCTGACCCATAATTGTTCCTGTCTGAAAGAATTACAGGGATGGAAATCGGAGGAGCCTGAGGAAAAGAAGCCAGTGACAGGACCAAAGTGGGATCTAGCTCAAGGGGAGGTCCCAAGGCCTGACACTATTACTGAGGCTATAGAACACTCACAAAAAGCGACCTAGCATGACTGCACTCCGGAAGACCCAACAAGAAGCTGAAATCGTCAGATGCAGATGTTTGCACCCATCCAATGGACAGAAGAAGCAGCTGATCCCTGCTATTGAGTTATGGAAGGCTGAATGAAGCTGAGGTGACCCTGTAGGAAGACCAGAAGTCCCAATTAATCTGGACCCCTGGGATCTCTCAAACACTGGACCACCAATCAGGCAGCATGCACCAACTGATATGAGGCCCCTAGCACACATACAATAGAGCACTGCCGGGTCTGTGTTATTCAGAGATTATGCACCTAACCCTCAAGAGACAGGAGGCCTCCGGGAGTATAGAGGTCAGGTGTGGTGGGGCATACGGACATCCACATGAAGACAGGGGGAGGGGAGGTGGTATGGGATGTGGAACAGTCAGAAGGTGGATGGGGGGTTGGCAGGGTGGGGAATAGAATATGGAGTGTATAAAAATAATTAATTAATAATAATAAATAGAAAGATTCTCCTCTTACTACTACAGCTTACAGCTGAGGAAGACTTCAGGTGAGGGTACTCCCACTTCTGCTGCTTCACTAACGTGAATTTGGCAGCCTATTCATGCACTGCTCCTCTTGTCTCTTCTAAGCTAAACTCAAACCAGGCTCCCTTTTCTTTTTCTGACTCCCTGGCATCCCCCAGACCATTTCCTCTGAGAAGCAGTGCCCCTGCTCTTTCCTTTAATAAAAGCCCAGACATTTCCACTTTTCTACAAAGAGTGTGGTTTTTTGCTTTCTATTTTGACAGCTGGATCACTAACCACCAAATAACTGGGAAGATATAGTCCCCATTTGTTATTGATCACACCAATACTATATGTGTTGGTTTTCAAACTCCATAGAACTCAGCCTGCCAGGATACTTTTATCACTAGAAACAAGAAGTCTTGTTATAAAAATATAGAATTAGAAGACTCACTGATTGAAATTTGACAGAATAGAAATCACTAGAAAGGGGCTGGGCTAGGGCTCCATGTAGAACTCTTACCTAGCGTATATGAGGGCTTGGGTTTCGTTCTTATCACTACAAAAATAGTAGAAACTCATATCATTATCTAATGTAATATTATGACCCCTGGTGATTATTTATTAAATTTAAAACATTTTCTTATATTTATATTCTAATATAAAAAAGGAACCAACAATGTCTTATCCTTATATCAGGTTGTCATGGAAATTTAAAGTGATGCTCTGGAACAAGTTCACTTAAGACTAAACAGGGCTGTTGCTAGGGATACTTTAAGAATTTGGGAGGGGTGTTAAGCAACCAGCTAAAAGATCATAAATATATGGACAAATGTCCCATTAAGTAGAAGAAAAAAGAGTATATCATAACATTGATGAAAGTGAAGCATTCTTTCTACTATCATGAGGAGCACAGCACATCTCTGACAATTTAAGGTTTATCTTATATACCAACCTTTAGCAAGTCAAGGTGAATGTGGGTACCATAAACAATTTTATAGTTGTCTGAAGAGCTGGAAATATCAGCATGACAAACTGAAACAGATGAGAAAGAAAATGATAGAAAAATCATGATAACAGTAGGCAACACATAGTACTGATACATTAACTAATTTGTTCTTTCAGGACTCATTAGAAGCATTGCCAGTTTACATGCCAATTTGCGAAGGAGTCAGCACTGTTTTAGGTGTTAGTATATGATTATTTATACTCAGGGATAAAACATTGTGTGACGGTGGTGATTATTATTATATTAAAGTATTTTGTAAACTGTGAAGTTCTAAACAAAAGCAATATAATCCTATCCATAGATTTAGGATTTAATAAAACCTCTGGGTATGCACTTTCTATAATAGATTTTAAAATAGGAAAAAATATGGAAATGTATTTTGTGACACTGATATGCAAATCTGAGTCAATATTGAAATATAGAGCAAACAAGTTACTGTATGTTTCTCCTGACCTGCCATCAGTCTATTTTTAGATGTGTGCAGGAGTGCTACTGCTTAAGAGATAATTAAAGAGCAAACAGGAGAGTGAATTTGAGAGAAATTATTCTGATTATCTTACCCACATTTATTTCTTCTAGAATAATCTTCATCACCCATAATCCAGTTAGTCAATGTTTTGTGTCAAGGACTTGTGAAAAAGAAAGAGGGAATCAGAAATCAAAACTACTAGAGACTTGTTTCTTTCTTCTGCCTGAAATCAGTTCTATAAGCTCAGTAACCACCCAATTATCAGATATCTTTTCCTTCTACTCCAGTGTGTTAAACTTTGCCAAAGTCCAAGCAAAAATGTTTTATGCATGACCTTGAAAACTAGGTGTCAGCAAGGAACAGAACAGCAAAACTGTCCTTCCCACTTTCATACTCTAATTACAGTTAATTCAACTGTCTTTTAGAATCCCAATTTGCTTCTCAAATTAAATCTGGGATATCCCTAATGCATAAGCAATTGCTTCCAGGATAACTGAGGTACTGGGCTTTATTCTCTATAATGTCATTCATTTTATCAGAATTCCCCAAAGCAAACAAATTGCTCAAGAAAGCTTGATGAAGGGGAAGCACTAGACAAATACTGGCAATTAAGTCATTTAATTTATTCGGCCCACTTCTACACTAAGTGATGGGAATAAAGCAACAGTGAAGAAAAGGTCCTCTCTTTCATGATAATGTACTAGATAATAAATGCATATGCAAAAAGACAGAAATTTTAGATAAAATTCTACTGCAAATAATGATTAGTTATGATGGTCATGAACCTGAGGGTTTCTCAAAGAATGCAGGAGGAATATGATAAGTAACTGAAGGCAGGGAAGCCAGACCAGCACGGCAAATACCAAGGATTTATAAGAGGATTGACCTTGGAAAGCCAGAGTAAGTGCAAGAATGTCTGTTGGACTAAAAAGAGAGGGAGTGAACCCAGAAAGACCAAGGGTTTGGGGTGGTATTTTCAAGTTCTAATCAATATATGGGCTTCAGGGGAAGGAGAGAACATGATAACATGATACTGGAACAAGAGTTTTAGTCTAAAAATGATACAGGGTCTTTCATTTATTGAGATGACTCTGAGGGCCTTGTGGAGACTGAATGATCCCAAAGAAAGCAAGAGTGCTACATAATGGAGACTAAGGGAAGCTAGTGTACATTGTGATATGAGACTTTGTTTTATATTTTCCCATGTTCTAAACATAATTGCAAAGAAATATGATTCTATGCAACTTTTTTGAGATTCCTTTTTAAAGAAGTCTGTTGCTAGGGAGGTTGCCAAGGAGACTGAGCAAAGCCTGGAAGATGAGTGACTTCAGGATTTTTATGTAGACTGATTTAAATACCAGAAAAATGCTGCTTGAGTGCTTTAATTTTACAAAGGGGGAAAACATGTGAATGATAAAATGTCAGATGTGTGGTATGCTTGTACATACATTCATATTTGTGTAATGTGTATTATACATATAAGTGTTGTGTTGCACATTTGTCCTATGTATTTGTTGTATGTTCTCTGTATATTATGTATTCAATGTGAATGTGTGTTCTATATGTATGGTGTGTTCAGTGTCTATATATGTTCTAACAGTCACAATTAACATGATTGGTCATGCCTCATAGGACTACTGAAAACATTTGTTATGGACATTTTGTTTAAATTTTTTAGTTAACTTCTTTCAGTATTATAATTGTTTTAGCTGCATGTATGTCTGGACACCATGTGCATGCCTGGTGTCCATTGAAGCCAGAAGAGAGTGATAAATACCTTGGAACTGGAGTTTATGGAGAGCTGCAAGCTGCCATGGAGGTTTTGGAAATAAGGTCTAGGGCACTCTTGAGGAGAAGACAGTGCTATTAACTGCTATGCCATTTTTCCAGTCCCAGGAAGTATTTAAGAAGATACAGCTCTCAGTTCAAGAAAATTCAGGGGTGAGGGAAATGCTACAGAAGGTAAAAGCACTTGCTGCAAAAGCATGGTGATCTGTGTTCAAATTCCTAGAGCTCAAATAAAAAGCTTAACATGGCTGGATACTCTTGCAATCCCAACAATGTTGAGCTGTTAGGTACTGAGACAGAAGTATTGCTGGAGTTTGTTAAACACCAGTCTATCTCAGAATTCAGGAAGATCCAGTCTCAAAGAGAGTAATAAGAGATCAGATTTTCTCCACCGGCCTCTGAGCCACACACCTGTACAGATGACACACACACACACACACACACACACACACACACACACACACACACACACAGAGAGAGAGAGAGAGAGAGAGAGAGAGAGAGAGAGAGACAGACAGACAGACAGACAGACAGACAGACACAGAATGACAGAGGGGAGAGACAGACAGACACAAAGAGACAGAGGGGAGGGAGAGAGGGAGAGAGAGACAGAAAGACAGAGAGACAGGGAGACAGAGAGACAGAGAGGTGTTTTGAATAAGAATGTGCCCCCCAGGTTCATATAGTGAAAGCTTACAGGGAGTGGCATTACTTGAGAAGGATTAGGAAGTGTAGTATCAGTGTATTAGGTGTGGTTGTGTTGGAGGATCTGTGTAATTGGGGGTGGGATTTGACAGTTCAGAAGCACAAACCAGACCCAATGGCATTCTTTTCCTGCTGCCTGCAGATCAGATGTGGAACTCTAAACTATTTCTCCAATACCATGTCTATCTACATCCCACCATGCATAATGATAATGAACTAAACCTGTGAAACTGTAAGGAAGCCCTAATTAAATGCTTTCTTTTTGTAAGAATTCACATGGTTGCCGATTTGTCCTTTTGACCATGTATTTTGCCTTACAGAAACTTTGTAATTTTGTAAGGTCCCATTTGTCAATTCTTGATCTTAGAGCATAAGCTATTGGTATTCTGTTCAGAAACTCCCCCCCCCCCCCCCCGCCAATGTCCTCAAGGGTCTTCCCCAATTTCTTTTCTATTTAGTTTCAGTGTGTCTGGTTTTATGTGTAGGTCCTTGATCCACTTGGAGTTGTGATTAGTACAAGGAGATAAAAGTGGATTAATTCTCATTCTTCTGCATGCTGACCTCCAGGTGAGCCAGCACCATTTGTTGAAAAGGTTATCTTTTTTCCACTGGATGTTTTCAGCTCCTTTGTCGAAGATCAAGTGACTATAGATGTGTGGGTTCAGTTCTGGGTCTTCAATCCTATTCCATTGATCCACCTGCCTGTCACTGTACCAATACCATGCAGTCTTTAACACTACTGCTCTGTAGTATTCCTTTAGGTCTGGGATAGTGATTCCCAAGGAAGATCTTTTACTGTTGAAAATAGTTTTAGCTATCCTGGGTGTTTTGTTATTCCAGATGAATTTGAGAATTGCTCTAACTCTATGAAGGACTGAGTTGGGGTTTTGATGGGGATTGCATTGAATCTGTATATTGCAATCAGCAACCAACAAATTGGGAAAAGATCTTCACCAACCCTACATCTGACAGAGGGCTAATACAAAGAACTCAAGAAGTTTGACCCCAGAAAACCAAATAACCCTATCAAAAAAAAATGGGGTACAGAGTGAAACAAAGACTTTTCACCTGAAGAATTTCGGAAGGCTGAGAAGCAACTTAAGAAATGTTTAACATCATTAGTCATTAGGGAAATGCAAATCAAAACAACCCTGAGATTTCACCTCACACCAATCAGAATGGTTAAGATTAAAAACTCAGGAAACAGCAGGTGTTGGCAAGGATGTGGAGAAAGAGGAACACTCCTCCACTGCTGGTGGGATTGCAAGCTGGTACAACCACTCTGGAAATCAGTCTGGCGGTTCCTCAGAAAACTGGGCATGACACTTCTGGAGGACCCTGCCATACCACTCCTGGGCATATACCCAGAGGCTTCCTCAGCCTGTAATAAGGATACATGCTCCACTATGTTCATAGCAGCCCTATTTATAATAGCCAGAAGCTGGAAATTCCCCAGATGTCCCTCAACAGAGGAATGGATACAGAAAATGTGGTATATATACACAATGGGGTACTATTCAGCAATTAGAAACAAAGAATTCATGAAATTCTTAGACAAATGGATGGAGCTAGAGAACCATCATATTAAGTGAGGTAACCCAATCTCAAAAGAATACCCATGGTATGCACTCACTGATAAGTGGATATTAGCCTAGAATCTTGATTCCAAGATGATGTCCGAGAAGAAGGAAGGAGTGACCCCTGGTTCTGGAATGTCTCAATGCATCAGTGTAGGGGAATACCAGAACAGGGAAGTGGGAAGAGGTGAATGGGGGAACAGGGGAGGGTATATGGTACTTTTGGGGGGTGGGGAGCCAGAAAAGGGGAAATCATCTAAAATGTAAATAAAGAATATATCAAATTAAAAAATGAATTTGTCATTGTTATTCTTTTGTGAAAATATCTTGACAAAGAATCTTTGATAATTATAAAAAAAATAATTCACATAGTTATGGCTTCCCTTCACAGCATTATAATTCTGATTAAAATGAGAGAGAAGAAAGAGGGGTGGTGAGAAACAGAAAAACAAAGGCTATCAGGATGTTTGAGGCAGAGTAAAGGGAGGTGCTGGAGGCAAGAAAACGAAAGATGAAGTGTTATAATTCTATTTCAATTAAAAACACTAATAAAATAGAATGAAGGGAAAATACATTCTGCTTGCTGTGACTGAAGAGGTGAGTTTTTCACCCTAAATCCATTATTTCATTCACAGCAGGGCTCTTGGAACAATTTCCCTAGTAAGATCCAATTTCAGGTCTTTTTTAAAATTATTATTATTTTTTACTGTTCACCCCTATCCCCACATCCCCATTCCCCACCTCCAGTCTCCAATCACCTCCCTATAGTTTTGATCAGGTAAACTTTCTGGCTAGTTGGATTTGTGTATGCTGTTTCCAAAGTAAACAAGGTTGTATTGAATTTTAAAGCTGCAATTCCACTTCTCTGAATTTATATTAGAGAAACAAAACCACTTGTAACTAAACAGGCAGCACAAAGTACTCAGGAAACTGTGGTTTGTAATACGCAGAAAGCAATGAGTTGTTTCACTTTTAAAGAGATAGTAAAAATTATCTAGCATGTCTAAGACTCCAAAAATACAAAAACAAATAAGTAGATAAATAAGACTAATTTCTATAGAAAATACACTTAAATATTTCAAAGTTACAGTTTATTCTCAGTAACTCAATGATTGATTTTTCTTTATTTTCTACCTCTGTTATCACCTGAAACTTCAGAAACACCCTCTAGATTCTTTCTGCAAAACGGATGAACAAGGCATGAGAAGGGACACTGAAGCTTTTAAGTAATATTTAATAGACCATGATAGAAAGTGTCACCTATCTCTTTTCTCTAGTCTCCCACTGACAAGAACTCAAATAACTTAGCCACATTCAATCAATGTAACTATATACAGGCTCAGGGTGAAAGAAAAACATAATTTTGTTGGACAATCACCAAATCAAGTTCTGACATGAATATTTCAATACTAAAACAATGGGACATACCTGAGTTCCTTTTTAAAAATATTTATGATTTGTATCATAATATTTATATGCAGACACAGAATGAAAAATCCAAACTAATAACTTCCTTACTTCCTATTGTTACTGTTTTTGTGGTGAGGATACTTAAAATTTACTCTCAGCCCTTTTCAAGAAGACAATATCGCTTCATACTCTCCATCCTCATCGGGGGAGTGAAAAGGATCCCTTCTCACCTGAATCACCTTTGCCAACATGAATCAGATGCAGTATACAGGATACTTTCTTCCAGAGTCATGGAAATAAAATAAACAGAAAATCAGAGTGGGTACCTGAGTAGATAGGTCCGTGATATCTCCTGGAACAGTGGGCACCACCAGTAGATGGATGAGAACAAGGATCTGATATTCTAGGCAACACTTATTCTTGCCCAGGCTGTATGAAATCCTGTGAGATACAACCATATAAAAGTGGGAAACTAACTTGGGAGGCATGTGGACTCCTATGTGCAACAGCATTTTGTGACTTTCCAACTTTGGGATGGGACCTCTTAGTGATACAACTGCCTTTGAGTCCCCCGTGCTCCTTTTGGTACTCTGGTGCATTCACTTTTTACTAAAACTTATTTTCCTTGTCTTGTTAGCATTCTGTATAGATGGGTGAAGACACTTCTTTTACCCTCACAGAAAAAGTCATTCAAGAGTGGCAATAGTAGATAGAAAACCTTCAATCAATTTGAAGAAGATACTTTTTAAGATTACTGCAAATAAAATATATAACAGTAGTAAAATTCAGATGGTAAAATGTGTGGAAGCAATTTTCATGATGTTTAACACTAAAATCTATACTACATATTTGTGACAGCCTACATAGCCTTATACAGTACATGTATTTACTGGAAACATTGGGAACAATATGAAGTCCCTCAACTGACACTGAGTATTTGCTGAGTGATCACTAAGCTGTCATTATTACTATCTTCATCAAATGGCATGTCAGAGATCTCTAAAAATTGATTCAATTCATATGAAAATGTACTTATTCACTTCCCTAGTTCTGAGTAGCATATTTTGGTCTTTCTTCATCTTTGTCTTTTCTAAAATTTCTGTGATTGTGAATATGCTTTTAACTAAAATTAAGTATATTTTACATTATCATAGACTGGACAATAGCCAAAGAGACAATTTTAGAACAGAACACCATCAAAGGCTAGAGTTGACAAAGTTACTGTGTACATACATTTTAAAGCAGGTTTTATGCCCTATCTTAGTGTACTTAGAAATAAAATGGATTTAAGAGAGTTATCTTTCCTTGGTGGAAATAGACTTGCTTTCACGACAAACCCCTGATACTTTTATCTTCCAAATAAGATTCTTTTAAGTCACTTTTACTATACTTCAGGATGATTAAACACTTGTCTACATATGTTTTATAACTGGAAAAATGGTATTATATTCTAATTCTAATAAAAATAAAAAGAAGCATACTGTTTAAAATAGTTTCATTATAGCCCTAAATAAAGTAGAAGAGGCAGTTATGTGTTATGAACTTGTGATAATAGCAGATACTGGAATTTAGTGGGAAAATCTAGATAGTTTTCATGTTCTTGAGTACTTAAACACAGCATTTTATAGACATGCATGGCTAGTATCCCATCTTAAGGGATACCAGAAACAAGATCTAGTGTTGATTCCAAAGGAAAGTGTAAGTTAAGGTTGTGTTCTCCCATGTCCTAGGACAAAAACTACCAAGTGCTGAAATCATCGAAACACCACTTCATAAAGCATGGGATCATTTGAAAACAGGGAGTACATTTTTTTGAGACAGACAGTTTTTTCTCTCTTCTCTCACACCTGGACATTCTGCTTGTGTGTTTCTGGAGAGACATTAGTTAGCAGAATCACCAGGACCTGGTAACAGTCTACAGTTTCTAATACTGTTTTTACAAGTGTTAATTATGAGGAAAGGTCCAGCTTCAATAGTCTTGCAGCTCAATAGTAATATCTGACTAGCAATCCTATCTTATGTGTAAAATAAATATGTATGTATAATGTCTATGTTGAAAAATATATATGCATGTACACATGTATGCATATTCTTCATTGCACAAAACTTCGAAAATGGCATTATGTTACTCAATAAAAATATTATTTTCTCTGTAAATATATCAATATTTGCATTTGGAAGAACATTTAAACTATGACAAAACAAAACTATGGTTCTGTATTTCACAGTTGTGTTCATATAGGGTCCATGCATTGTGACTATATGCATTAAATGCATTAATCTGCATTTCCATGGTCAAGAGTATGATTTTTAACACTGTTCAGGTAAATGCTTCCTTTTACCTTAAGGTTGGAGTTTTATAGTAGGTATTGGTGATGCAAAAATGCAGAAAGAAAAATTCAAAGGGCTTCACATAAGCTTCCCCTAGTAGGAAACAAACCTGTGGTGAGGAAGAAAACTGGGTAGTATCCCCTTCTCAAGGACAAGTAGAATAGACTGAAGTAACCAGTATAGAAAGAAACACTCTTAGATTTTTTGATGGTGTCCCATGATATATTATATTCAACCCACACCTCTGGGTAGAGATTTGAGATGCTAATGAGACATATGATGCATAAAGCTGTTTGTAGAACTACATGTACCAGATGAGAATTTGCCAAAAGGCCCACTCTATGCAAATGACAGAAAATCTCCATGTTATATGACATAAAACCCCCAAGTCTTACTATTTGAGCTACTTGAACTACTAAATTCCTTTTCCCGGTACCAGCCCTCATCTCCCGGCTTGGAATCTTTCACTATCATTTTATAATCTGTCCCTGTTTGTGCTGCTAGCCATGCCTGTCTATAAAATGCTGTGTTTAAGTACTCAAGAATATGAAAACTGTCTAGATTTGTCCATTGAATTCCAGTATCTGCTGTTATCACAAGTTCATAACACATAACTGCCTCTTCTACTTTATTTAGGGCTATAATGAAACACTTTATTTTAAACAGTATGCTTCTTTTTATTTTTGGTAAAATTAGAATATAATACCATTTTTTCCAATTATAAAACATATGTATACAAGTGCCTGAAGTATAGGAAAACAATTCCATAGATTGAGTGACTTAAAAGAATCTTATTAGGAAGAACAACAATATCAACCAACCAGAACCCTGCCCCGAACTCTTGGCCCTGAGCTCCCAGAGACTAAATCACCAACCAAAGAGTACACATGGAGCAACCCATGGCTTCAGCCACATATTTAGCAGAGGATGTCTTTCTCAGGCATCAATGAGAGGAGAGGCCCTTGGTTCTGTGAAGGCTCAATGCCCTAGTGTAGGGGAATGCCAGGGTGGTGAGGTGGGAATGGGTGTGTGGGAGGGAGAGAACACTCATAGAAACAGGGGAAGGGGGAAAGGGGACAGTGGGTGTGCAGAAGGGATCCTGGGAAAGGGGATAACATTTGAAATATAAACAAATAAAATAACCAATAACAGAAAAGAAAATACATTACCAAAAAATTTTATTAGAACATTGGAAGCTGGGAATAGGAGACCAGCAATGCTGTGTTTTGGTGACAGTATTCACTTGTGGCTTTCAAAAAGATTTGTTTTGTCTGTTCTCATATGATAGATATAAGAAAAGTTCATTTTTAAGGCCACACGTTTTCTGTAACTACGTTTCCACATTGTGACATCATTTGGTAACATTTCTAAATACTCTGTTTTTAGATATAGTCACATTTTGTGAAATTGCTACAATATGTGAATTTTAGAGGGACACAATTCTGTACAAAGTAGTAGGTTATTTTACTTTTATTCAAAATAGTGAATTGAATATCAAGATATTTCTTATAAGAACAGAGGAATTGGGCTTAATGGAACTAAGAGGCACCAATTTAACTTTTTATTAAATTGTATTAAAAACTTTGTGTCAGAAAGGTGGGATTTAGAACAAAAATATTTTCTTCTTTAAGAAATATGTGGGTAGATTAAGAATTTGGTATGATAAACATGATGGGGGCATGCCTTTGAATCTCCTGACTGAGACCTTGGAAATTACTAGGGCTAGTACTGTCTCACCACATTTGTCACTCCAAGAATGACAACCGGTTCTTGCATGACAGTTCAAATTCGAAGACAATTCGGCTTTCTTTAATAATAGGAATATTCAGTTCATGCCTAGAGAAGGCAGAAAGTGGGTAAGGGTCCATGTTCTCTCAAAAGCTGTTCTCAAAAATCAAAGGATGGAAGTTAGCATAGGCTTACTCCAGTTCAACCAGACATTAGTGGGATAAAGGAAGTTTTTTTTATGCATTATATCTGAGAGCTTCAACACAAGTTAGTCGTGGTTGCCCACTACTTATAAATGTTGCTTATGCCACTTCCTGGCTGTCTGAATGTCATTTTTCCATTCCAGTTTCTGGATTAACTTTCCAAGTACATTACTTGAATTCCAATTTTAGAGAGTGTGTAGATAAAATAAATAAAAAACACATCACAAATTTAAGTCATAGGCTTATTTACTTATTTTCCATATTTTCCTCACTCCATTTTATATTTCTGAGAACAGGCTATCTCAGGCTCCAATACCAAATAACACATCACTACGTGAGGAATTAGAAGTTTCTGATAAAAGAAGGGTGGGAAGAAAAAAAAACAAGATAACCAAAGTGTTTCTCATTTGGTTGATGGCATTTGTGGCAATATAATTGACATGTCTAAAGGGTTTCTTTTCTTTTTGGATCAAGTCCTACTTGTTATCCTCTACCATGGCACTGCATTTTACAAGACCATCACAGATTTGCCTGTAGAAAACAACATCTCCCTCATTCAATTCTAGCATAGTATATAGAGAAATATTACATATATTATTATAATAGCCAGTGTTAGATAGTGAATGACAGTAAATGAACTGGAAAATTAGAAGCAGATGAAGGAAGATCTTATTTGCAAGAAAAAGCCTGGAATGTACTCTGTTCAGCAAAATTTCTTCACTTCTCTATACTGTTTCCCACTTTGGTTTTTCTATAGAACACCAATCATAGTGTTAACTTTCTCAAAAGCAATCTGAATCTTTGTTTCCACAAAGCAAGACAGTTTTCACATATTTTAGTAGCATTTCCTTTTTGAGAAAATTATTCTCCACTCTAAGATTTTTAAACTTTTTCTCAGATATGTGACTCATAGCCATAAAATATAAATAGAAAACAGGCAAAGAACATGATGAAATGGAGATCAGAGTAGACATCAGAGAAAAAACATATAGACTCCATGATCCTGCCTTGGTCAGTGGTGATTTAAAGAAACAAATCAAAGATTCTAATCAAAACTCAAGCCTCTGAGTTACCATCTTCCTACAAATGTTTTCTGACTTCTGTGGCCTTAATCAAAATTGTAGTTTATAATTCAGATATTATGGAGCCAGACATTACACCCAAAATGATTACCATTTCTTACATTTTAATGGAAATAATCTAAAGTTTGTGAGCAAAAGTTCTGTGAAGAATAATTGTATTGAAGATATTGGGAGAGTTAACAACAATGTTGTTTTCCTTCTTTTTCTTTTCTTTTTCCCTTTTTTATTAATCATTCCATTCATTTATATCTCTAATGATATCCCACTTCTTGGTTATCCCTCCACAGATCCCCATACCACATCTGAACTCTTCCCCTTTGCCTCTATGAGTGTGCTCACATATCCACTCACCCACTACTGCTCCACTGCTACAGCACGCCTCTACTGTGGGGCATCAAACCTCCACAGGACCAAGGCCCTCCTCTCCCAATAATGTCAAACAAGGCCATCCTCTGCTATATATGTATTTGGAGTCATGGATCCCTCCCCGAACTCTCCATGGTTGGAAGTCTCATCCCTGGGAACACTGGATGGTGTAGGAAGCCAACATTGTTCTTCCTATGGGGTTGCAGGCCTCCTCTGCTCCTACAGTTCTTCTGCCAGCTCCCCAACAAGGGTCTATGAGCTCAGTTTGATGCTTGGCTCCAAGCGTCCACATCTGCATTGGTCAGTTGCTGGTCAAAACTTCCAAGGATCAGCGATACCAGATTCCTTTCAGCAAGTGCCTCTTGGCAACAGCAACAGTATCAGGTTTGGTGTATGTAGACAGGATGGATCCCCAGGTAAGGCCGTCCCAGGATGGCTCTTCCTTTAGTCTCTGCTCCAATTTTTGGTCGCTTTTCTTCCTTTGGACAGGAACATCTCTGGGTTAGAAATTTTGAGATGGATGGTTAGCCCCATCCCTCCACCAGGGGCTAAGCCTATCTACTGAAGGTGGTCTCTACAGATTCTATATCATCTTCTAGTGTCCTGGGAGCCTCTTATGTCGTTGGTGTCTGGAACCCTCCAGTGGCTATCCCCAGTTCTTCATCACCCTCTGCTACATTTTTACTAGATTTCCTGACCCTCTATACCTCTCTCTTATCCCCTCCAGTACCTGATACTGTTCCCTAAATTCTTCCCCCTACTGTCTCCCTCCCAGCTCCCATCAACTTTTACCTCCCCCATCATACTGTATCTCCCTCAATGGAGGACTGAAGCATTCATACCCTGATCTTCCTTCCTCCTAAGCTCCATATGGTCTTAAGGTTGTATCATACTTAAGGTTGTATGATACTTCCTAGTTCTATTCATGAATTTCATGAAGTCATTGTTTTTATCAACTAAGTAATACTTCATTGTATAAATGTACCACATCTTCTGTATCCATTCTTCTGGTGAGGGACATCTCATTGTTTCTAGCTTCTTGCTATTATAAATAAGGCTGCTATAAACATAGTGGAGCATGTGTCCTTGTTATATGTTAGAGCATCTTTTGGGTATATGCCCAGTAGTGATATATCTGGGTCTTCACGTAGAACTATTTCCAATTTTCTTAGGAACCACAAGATTGATTTCCAAAGTGGTTTTATCAGCTTGCAGTCCTACCAGCTAGGACTGACTGATATGCTCAATTGTTGCTAATTACTGAACTAATAAGCAGAAAGTTAAAAGCCCATAGTTGAACATTTCCCTGTGATTTCAGAAGCAAAGGAATTTAGTGAACATGTTGGCTAGTTTCACATCAACTTGACACAGGCTAGAGTCATTTGGAAGGGGGAAACCTCAATTGAGACAATGCCTGCATAAAATAATGCTGTTGGGCTTTTTCTTAATTAATGATTGATAGGGGAGGGCCACTGTAAGGCTGGTGGACATAAATTCTCTAAGAAAGCAGGTTGATTAAGTTATGACAAGCAAGTAAGGAAGGAGCATTCTTCCATTCCTCCATGGCCTCTGCATCGGATGTCTTCCAGGTCTCTGCTGTGCTTGAACTCTTGTCCTGATTTCCTTCAGTGATGAACAGGAAGGTGGTAGCATAGGCCAAATAAACCCTTCACCTCTCAACTTTGTTTTTATCATGTCATTTCATCAAAGCAAAAGCTGTAAATAAAACACTATGAAAATGGATAGATTTGCTGAAGTAATTTTTTAGTCATATGCATTTAAAACCAAAAGAAAAAGAAAATAAATCTCTAAAACTGTAGTTATTTTATTTTCTAGCACTATCCCTATGACCGTATTGTAGCAAAAATCATGATTAGTTAGAGACTAATTAGAGCAGCTTTGACAAAATTGTGTCTGATTGATGTGGACAAAGAGGGAGGTCAGCAGAGCCTGGCATTTCTTTTTTTTTTCTTTTCTCTCTCTTTTTTTTTAATTTTCTATATTCTTTGTTTACATTCCAAATGATTTTCCCTTTCCCTGTTCCTCCCTCCCCATAAGTCCCATAAGCCCCTGTCACTCTGACCATTCTCCAATCAAACCCCTCCTTCTTTTCTGTCCTGGTACTCCCCTACATTGCTGGATCAAGCCTTTCCAGAACCAGGGACCTCTCCTTCCTTCTTCTTGGGAATCATTTGATATGCGAATTGTGTCTTGGGTATTCAGAGCTTCTGGGCTAATATTCACTTATCAGTGACTGCAATCCATGTGTATTCTTTTGTGATTGGATTACCTCACTTAGTATGATAAAGCCTGGCATTTCTATAGAAGATCCAAGTGCTTACAAGTCTTCACATCCCAGTGCACTCCAAGCCTCCATAGTTTTCTTTTGTAGGAGACTGAAAATTGGCAATTTCCCTAACATCATTGTATGACATTTACCTAGGTTTGCTGTAAAAAACTAGGGCATTGAATCGCATGCTTTCCCAAGCAACTTCCTTCTAACTTATAAAAAACTAAGCATTTTGCACCCTTCTTCACTAGAGATAGCTCAAATTTACAGGTTTTCATCAATATGATATCAAATTCAGAAATTCTATGAATGTCAATTCTTTCACCTCTATTATAAAGTTCTTACTGGAAAAATATTTCTTGCTCCTGGATTGGCAGGATCAATATCGTAAAAATGGCCATCTTGCCAAAAGCAATCTACAGATTCAATGCAATCCCCATCAAAATCCCAAATCAATTCTTCATAGATCCAGAAAGAGCAATTCTCAAATTCATCTGGAGCAACAAAAAAACCCAGGATAGCTAAAACTATTCTCAACAATAAAAGGACTTCTGGGGGAATCAATATCCCTGACCTCAAGCACTACTACAGAGCAATTGTGTTAAAAACTGCACAGTATTGGTACAGCAACAGGCAGGTAGATCAATGGAATAGGATTGAAGACCCAGAAATTAACCCACAGAGTTATGGTCACTTGATCTTTGATAAAGGAGCCACAACCATCCAGTGGAAAAAAGATAGCCTTTTCAACAAATGGTGCTTGTTTAACTGGAGGTCAACATGCAGAAGAATGCGAATTGACCCACTCTTATCTCCTTATACTAAGATCAACTCCAAGTGGATCAAGGACCTCCACATAAAACCAGACACACTGAAACTATTAGAAAAGAAACTTGGGAAGACCCTGGAGGACATGGGCACAGGGGAAAAGTTCCTGAACAGAACACCAATAGCTTATGCTCTAAGATCAAGAATTGACAAATGGGACCTCATAAAATTACAAAGTTTCTGCAAGGCAAAGGACACTGTAAGAAGGACAAAACGGCAACCAACAAAGTGGGAAATGATCTTCACCAACCTCACATCCGACAGAGGACTAATATCCAATATATACAAAGAACTCAAGAAGTTAGACCCCAAAGAACCAAATAACCCTATCAAAAATGGGGTACAGAGCTAAACAAAGAATTTTCACCAGAAGAAATGCGGATGGCTGAGAAACACCTTAAGAGATCTTCAACATCATTAGTCATCAGGGAAATGCAAATCAAAACAACACTGAGATTCTACCTCACACCAGTCAAAATGGCTAAGATTAAAAACTCAAGAGACAATAGGTGCTGGCGAGGATGTGGAGAAAGAGGAGCACTCCTCCACTGTTGGTGGGATTGCAAAATGGTAAAACTGCTCTGGAAATCAGTGTGGCGGTTCCTCAGAAAATTGGGCATGTCACTTCCAGAGGACCCTGGCATACCACTCCCGGGCATATACCCAGAGGATTCCTCTGCATACAATAAAGACACATGCTCCACTATGTTTATAGCAGCCTTGTTTATAATAGCCAGAAATTGGAAGGAGCCCACATATCCCTCAGAAGAGGAATGGATACAGAAAATGTGGTATATTTATACAATGGAGTACTACTCAGCAATTAAAAATAATGAACTCATGCAATTTGTAGGTAAATGGTTAGATCTGGAAAATATCATCCTAAATGAGCTAACCCAATCACAAAAGAATACACATGAAATGCAATCACTGATAAGTGGATATTAATGAGTCCAGAAGCCCTAAATACTCAAGGCATTTAGTATTTATTAAATTACTCCCAAGTCAAATAACTCCCAAGAAGAAGAAAGGAGAGGACCCTGGGCCTATAAAGATTGGATCCAGTATTGTAGACCCAGAACAGAGAAATCGTGGGGGGGGGGAATGAGTGGGGAATAGCGGGGGGGGGAGGAATTATGGGACATATGGTGGGGGATAACTGGGAAAGGGGAAAGCCTTTGGAATGTAAACATAGAATATAGAAAATAAAAATTATAAAGTTCTTACAAATTAAACCACATTTTTGTTCTAAGGAAGAATCATCACATATTTTTATTGTGATTGGTAATACAGTGAGCTTAGTTCTTTTCATGGCTTAGTGTATGTCAGGTATATAGCTGTTATACATTCACATTTCCATGCATCTAAAGCCATTTTACGTAGGGATAATTCAGGACAACCAACTCTCAAATAATGCTTATTTATTCCTAAATCTCCAGTCTATCTTCAATTTTGTAACTAATGTATATATGAGTTGCATATACATATACAATTTGATATGACTTTCTGAGTTTACTGATATTAAGATTTGATATAATACTAGGTTTAAAAAGCTGAACCCACAATAAGATTTCCAGCCATTATTGATGTAGGTAGTTTAGAGATAACATTGAAAAATATCTTATGGAATTTTAAGAAAGGTCTCAGCACTGTTGACCTGGTAATGGTATAGCCTTCTCCTGCCTCTCACAATGGTCTATGATCTTCATCCCAGAGTACATGGTCCAAGTTCTGGTCACTTTTAGCACATAAACTGAAACTGAATTCCCTGAAGATATTTTAAAGAGTCTGAGAGATGGGATGATTCCTTGCGCTCCCCCCTACCCCCCAGGTCCTTAACCATGTAATCAAGACAAACCTGAGTCAGGACCAGAACCCAAGCTTAAACATATGGATTTAAACTGTCTGAATTGATTGTTTTGCTGTACAACGAAGATGGATAATTATAGAAGTAACTGAAGATAACCAGCTTTTTAAAGTATTAAAGGGAAGTTGAATGTCTTTCTTTAAGATGGTGAATATGGGTAAAAGATGAATATGGTAAAAGATCTTCAGCTGAATTATATCAGATGATTAGAGTGCTTGTGCAATGACTATCTGGTGTCTAAATTCTTACCAAATTTATCCATAGAAGGAAAGTTGATATGGTAAGCACTGAGAAGATATCATCATCTCAATCTTATCATTAATAACTTAATCATGCATAAGTTCATATTTGTCACATTCAAAAGTGAAACAGATGGCATTTTTTTACCCTACTGCTAGAGGAGATTGGAGAACTCTATGTAAGGCTACTTTGTCAGGAGGAGATTTCTTGCTTTGGAAGTCTGAATGGCGTGAAGCTAGTAAGAGGACTGCTTCTATGAATGCTCAGTCAGGCCATCCAGATTGGAATAGTGAAATGATACTGGGAAAGTGTCTATATGAAGGGAATACTAATCAGATTGGGTTTCCTGTTGGAGTGTATGTGCAGGTTGCAATACTGCCCGCCTCGCATGGAATCTATTACCGATGACAGAGGATCTTAGTGGAAAATTAACTGGCATCAGACACGCTCCAGATGACCTTTTTCAGGATTTTGTGGATAGGCTATTGAAAACAGCTAACAATTTTTGGAGATTCTCAGGCAGAAAATCCATTAGTTACCCAGTTGGCTTATGATAATGCTAATGCAGGTTGTTGCGAGGCCACCAGACCTCACAGGGGAAAGACAGACTTAGCTGGTTATATTCACCTCTGTTCTGAAATTGGGTCTTGGTACAATCAGGGTCTATCCATAACTGCATCTTTGCAAGAAACCACCATACAGGAGATACTTTCACAGAGACAAGGGAATAAAAAGTGTTTTAAAAATGGAAGTCTGGGTCATTTTAAAAGTGATTGCCCTAACAACAGAGGTGCCGTACGTGGGCAATCATATTGCACCCCAGGATTCTGTCCTAAATGTAGGAAGGATAATCACTGGGCTAGAGATAGTAAGTCTAAGACCGAAATTCCGGGCCATCCCTTATCAGGAAACAGGCAGAGAGGCCATTCTCAGGCCCTCAGACAACCACGGCAAGCAGCTTATGGGGATATGTTGCTGCTGCCAGGCCAGAAAAATCCATCTTTGAACTTATCAGGGCAACACCAGGAAGCAGGATTGGACATGTGTTCCACCTCCTATGTCATATTAACTCCAGAAATGGGGGTCCAGACTCTGCCTACAGGAGTCTTTGGACCTTTGTCTGCAGAAACTTGGGGATTACTTCTAGGATGAAATAGTACTATTGTTACGGGCCTTCAGATTTATCCAGGTGTCATAGATAATGATTATGAGGAAGAATTAAAATTATGGCTGCTTCCCCTCATGGTGTTATAACTGTACCTGTTAACCAAAAGATTGCTCAACTTGTCTTAGTTCCCTTAAATCTACTACCTTCCAAATTTGTTAAGAGTAAGAGAGGACAAAGTGGCTTTGGCTCCTCTGGAGTGTATTGGGTTCAATCTATTACTAATAAAAGACCTAACCTTAAATTAACAATTGAGGGGAAAATTTTGAAGGATTAGTAGGTACAGGAGCTGATGTGACAATAATTAATTGACAGGATTGGCCTTCAACTTGGCCCTTGTCAGAAATGCTCACTCACCTCCAAGTGATCGGTTATGCTAACAATCCTAAGCAGAGCACTAAACTTCTAACCTGAAAGGATGAAGAAGGAAATTCAGGAAAATTCAGCCTCATGTTATGCTAAATTTGCCTACTACCCTTTGGGGAAGAGATCTTTTGTCACAGATGGGTGTTATAATGTGTAGGCTTAATGAGGTAGTGGCTAGGCAAATGCTAGAGCAAGGATTTTTGCCTGGTCAAGGGCAAGGAAAAGAAGGGCAAGGCGTTAAAAGGTTTGAAAGTCCTAAGCCTAACCCTAACACTAGAGGTTTGGGGCATTTTCCATAATGACCACTATCTTGCCTGCATCCCACGCTGATAAAATTCAGTGGCTTAATGATAATCCAGTGTGGGTTGATCAGTAGTCTTTATCTAAAGAAAAAATAGAAGCCACCTTTTCGCTAGTGCAGGGTCAACTAGAGGCAGGACGTTTAAGAGAATCTCAATCTCCATGGAATACTCCAATATTCGTTATCAAGAAAAAATCTGGTAAATGGAGATTGTTACGAGACCTAAGAAAGGTTCATGAGACTATGGTACCCATGGGAGCTTTACAGACTGGACTTCCATCTCCTGTGGCTGTTCCTAGAGGATATTATAAAATATTGATAGATTTGAAAGATTGTTTCTTTACTATTCCATTGCACCCTGAGGATTGTGAAGATTTGCTTTCAGGATACCTTCTATTAACTTCATGGAACCTATGAAAAGATACAAATGGATAGTTCTTCTTCAGGGCATGGCCAACAGTCCTACCTTATGCCAGAAGTTTGTGGCACCGGCCATTCAGGCTGTAAGACAGCAATGGCCAGAGATCTACTTGGTCCATTACACAGATGATATTTTGATAGTGGGAAAAAATCCTCAGGATTTGCTTTTGTGTTTTAAAGATTTGCAACAGGCTTTAGCCAATAAAGGATTACAAATAGCTCTAGAGAAAGTACAAACCCAGGATCCTTATAATTATCTGGGTTTCAAACTTATAGATCAAGCTGTTTTTTTCCCAGAAGATAATTATTTGCAGGGACAGTTTAAAAACTTTAAATGATTTTCAAAGGTTGTTGGTCAATATTAATTGGCTTCACTCCTATTTAAAGCTTACTTACAACCTTCATTTCATATTCTAAAGGGGAATGCTGATCCCACATCCCCTAGATCCTTAATCCCAGAAGGGCTTTTGACCTTACAGCAAGTGCAGAGAGCTATTGAAAAGCAATTTGTTACCTCTATAGATTATTCTTTACCTTTACATCTGCTAATTTTTAATACGACTCATTCACATACATGAATATTATGGCAAAAGACTCCTCTTATGTGGATTCATTTCAGGGTGTCTCTTAAACGTAATATCCTGCCATATTATGAGGCAGTAGCCCAGATAATTGCGCTTGGAAGGAAGCAGGCACCAGCTTATTTTGGCAAATAATCAGATATCATTACTCAGCCTTTTAATATAGATCAAGATACTTGGCTGAAGCAACAGCATAGATTGGTTGCTTGCTCAAATAGGATTTGAAGGAACTATAGATAACCATTATCCTCAAGATAAATTAATGAAGCTTTTTAAATATGCATGAGGTTATATTTCCTAATATGACATCTTTACTGCTGCATAATGCTCTTTTAATTTTCACAGATGGCTCCTAGAAAGGAAGAGCTGGATATCTTATTAATAATCAATAGGTGGTTATAGAAACACCTGGGCTTTCAGCTCAGTTAGCAGAGCTGACAGTGGTATTATATGTCTTTAATCTGTAAATACTACCTTTAATCTTTTTACAGATAGCTTGTATTTTGCAGAATCTGTCCCTTTATTAGAAACCTGTGGCACTTTAATTTTAATATGCCAGCAGGATCTTGGTTTTGACAATTGCAAAACATCATTCTTGCTAGAAAAAAATCCCTTCTATATTGGCCCTATATGAGCTCACTCAGGTCTTCCTGGAGCTTTAGCTGAAGACAATCATTGCATTGACAGAGCTCTAATAGGAGAGGCTTTAGTTATAGAACCTGTTGAATTGGCTAGACACGATCAGAATAAGTCCTATCTTTCTAGCCACACATTAAGACTCTGACATAAAATCACAAAGGAGCAAGTAAGAATGATTGTGAAACAATGTCCTAACTGCTTTCCCTTATCTCCAGTTCCCCATTTAGAGGTTAACCCAGGTGGCCTTACACCCAATCATATTTGGTAAATGGATGTAACTCACTATGCAGAATTTGGAAAATTAAAATATATACATGTTTGCATTGATACTTGATCAGGATTTCTTTTCGCTTCTCTGCATTCTGGAGAGGCCTCTAAAAATTTAATTAATCATTGTTTACAAGCCATTTATAGCATGGAATTACGTAAAATCATTAAGATAGACAATGGGCCAGCCTACACTGACAATAACTTTATCTTGTTTTATAAAGAATTTGGTATTAAACATTAAACTGGAATTCCTTATAACCCAATGGGCAAGGAAATGTTGAGCGTGCACATCTCACTCTTAAAAATTGGCTTTTTACAACAAAGAAGGGGAAATTGTACCCTCCAAGATCACCCAAAGCACACCCTGCTTTTGTTTTATTTGTTTTGAATTTCTTGCAAACTGATGCTAAAGGTCAGTCAGCAGCAGATCGCCATTGGCATCCTGTCACCTCTAATTCTTATGCCATGGTTAAATAGCGAGACCCTTTAAATACATGGAATGGTCCAGACCTTGTTTTAATTTGGGGAAGAGGTTCTGTTTGTATTTTCTTTCAAAAAGAAGACAGAGCCCGATGGCTGCCAGAAAGATTGGTAAGGCAGGAAAACAGAGGTCCTGAATCAGCCGGCTAAGTATGACTAATTCAAAAGTTTTCTCAAAGTTGCTTCTCCCACACTGGGACGGTAGACTATTGTCTCTAAGCCATTAATTTGCAAGCCAGGTTTTGTTCCTGAGCTAATAATTTGCAACCAAATTAAATACCATGAGCCTTCCAGAGACAGTCAAAGCAGTTTTCCCTATTAATTTCTTCTTTTTTGTTTCAAGCAGGTCTCTTTCAGACACAGCTCAGCAGCTCCTGAAGAATTGAAGAAAGGTAAGTTGTGAGGGCCAGCCAGCTTATATTCACAGGGCATATTCACAGACATTTACTTTACCAGTGGATCTCCTGAAAGGAACCACATAGAACTCAGATCTAAGTGTGTTTGCCAATCCAGCAGACATGGGCAACAGAAGAGGTGCGAAACAAAGCACTGCATAGGAAGGACCATGTTTTCTGGCTCTGAGTTCCTAGGAAGCACACCTAATTACATAGGGGTTGATGTCGAGGGGCTGTCCTTAAATATTAAGGGAGCCTATTACCCCTCCTCTGCAAAAGACATCATATAATATTTAAGAGGAATTATGGTCAATACTTCTCTCTGGTTATAAACCTACCATCTTTTTAAGGATATTTAGCCACTGGTTTTTCTTAAAAATTAATGGAAAAGGAGGAATTGTTCCCTCCCCGAGCATTTGAGCTGGACTTTTGAATCTCTGCATTAATCATTAGCTGGTTCTCAGCCAGTGAAGTTCCTGGCCCTTTGCTCTTAATAGAACAATGCAGCTTTCTGTTTTCACCTGTGAGCCATGGCCAGCCAGTACCTGGAGCACTGAAATCCAAGGATCTGCCAGACTTTCAGTTTCCTGTTCCCAGCAGGCCACCTGCTGACAGTGGAGTCATCACACCCTGATCTGATCCCAAGAGTTTCTCCTGATAACCCATATATAGTGTCAAATTGTCATATAAAGATTACATCTTGAAAAGCTATGTTATCTTCATATCATTTCTTTTTCACTGCCTTCCCATATATCCGCAGGTTCTTTTCCAGATACCCAGTTCATTTGTAGCTGCTGGCAGCAACATAGGGGTATCCTTCTCATATCATTAGCAACTATCATTAGCTCTCTCTCTCCCTCTCTCTCTCTCTCTCTCTCTCTCTCTCTCTCTCTCTCTCTCGTGTGTGTGTGTGTGTGTGTGTGTGTGTGTGTGTGTATGTGTGTGTGTGTGTATAAAATGCATGTGTATCTATGAATGTATAATGTGTGTTTGCACATATGCTATAGCATATATTGTATGTGGAGGTCAGAGGAGATCAGAGGAAGTCAGAGGACCACCTGAATTTTACCTTTTCCTTGCCCTCTACCTTGAGATAGAAAGCTTGTTGTTTGCAGCTGCATAGAGCATGCTAGTTTTCTGTGAGCACCTAAGGCTTCTTTTATCTCTGGCTTCTATCCCACTGTAGAAGCTACAGGGTTTCTGATGTGCACTGTCATGCCAGGATTTACATGGGTTTTGAAGATTAGAACACAAGTCCCCCCCAATAGCATCACAAAGGTTATACTCACTGAAATATCTCCCCTGCCCATTTTTTGTGTTGATGATAAAGAAACATTTAGAAGTAAAAGTTTTTTACTTCTAAATGTTTCTTTCATGAATTCATGTAACATCTCTCAACAAGGTCATTAAGTACTTTGTTAATTATAGTATTCACTTGATCAAGACTGATAATTTCTTCATCTATATACCTTCCTTATCTTGCTTCCTGGGAAATTATCCATTTTGACTACAAAGAACTATTTAAAGAATATACTTTTTCTTGTTTTCTAAGAGCACCATAATTCTGAACTATCTAAGATTTGAAAACTAAAGCATTATTGCAAAAACTCAACGTTCATTTGACACAAGTCTTCACTGTGTAATTCAGACTGCACTCAAACTCACAATCTTCCTACATCCACCTCTTAAGTTCTGAATTGCATATGTATACTCATACTTAGGGCGAAAGCTAAGAAGTCTGAATATATAGATGAACAAGAGGGAGAAGGAGGAATGGAAGGAGGAGAACAAACAACAATATCCACTCATGACTCAGGTTGAAGATGAGATGGGATGAAACCAATGTTCCTTACACCCAGGTCTTCATCATATTTTATGGCTGCATATTTCTATTTTGGGGAGTTTGTATGCAGAACCCTCCTTCTTGAACATTTAAAGTTTCTTGAAGCTCAGGAATTCTTTCTTTATTGTTTTTGATAATGTGATATTCTCAAATCAGATATTGCAGCCAAGAAGCCAAAAAGGGCAAAGATACAACTAGAGACATGATGTGATTAACTTCTCCAAATTCCATATGGCAAGGGAATGTTGGGTTATGTTAGAGAGCCAGCTTGATAGTAATGAAAGACTGGGAAGTAATCACTATGTACATAACAACAACAACAACAACCCCATAAAACCAATACTCATGAAAATGGTGATTCTGTGGGACATATAGTAAAAAAAAACCTATCATCCTCACATTTGCACTGGCTAGGTTTCTTACCTTTTTAATGTTTGGACAGGGGAGAATACAAAGGATGTTAATTTTAAAACAAAGCAATTTTCCCTCAATAATTGATCTTCATAAAAGCAGAAAAAAATTGTAAAAATATAAAACCATGTTCTAAAATTGAGTAGTGTAGATATTGAAACATTTTACAGTACAGCTTGGTAAAACAGGAATAAATTAGCCCACTCCCTTGCCTGCCTTCCACAGGAATTATTTTAACAAATGGTTGTTTTCACTTCTTATATCAAAATCAGATTGAGAAGGCTACATATTTTAGGTATAAGTAGACCTTAGACAAAGTTTACTCATTAACCTCCTTGATATTATTATATAGAGATTTAATTATCTAGTAATGAGATATTGAAAGGCTATATTTTTGATCACATTGTTTTTATTTCTATAATGAGTGATATTTAGTCTCTTAAAATCAATAAAGATAATATAAATATATGTAAAATATAAATATAAATGTCTGATATTTGTAATGAATAATAATGAGCAATTAAATTCCAACTCAGGCAAACATATACACATTTATTTTCCTGCAGAGTTTACTACGGGTCCAATTGGAACAAGAACTTGAAAGGGGCAGCCTGCAAGGCCCACATTATCCTGGAAAAAGAACATTGGACATCCCATAGCGATCAACTCTATCCCTTCCAAGGCTACACACATAATTTGCATGAGTAGGTGGCTTAAGCCACTTAATCAACATGACTCATTTCCTCTCCAACACATGAATCAAAAAAGAATAGCACATGAACACACCCCCAGGTCTTAGTTGGCTGATGCTGGCCTCCAAGAAGCACAAAGCAAACATTCCACTTCTTTTCAGTGGAGGAATTTTTCTTTCCTGAGGGAACTACTCTGCCTCTCCTGGAAACTGTTAGAGTCCAGTTAATTGCCCAAATTCTGAATGTATTCATTTTCTCAGAAACTGTTTTAATGAAATCAATGTGTTCCAAGTTCACAAATTTCCTTCACATGGTTACAATTTCACTTTTTAATAGTGAGAAACATCTTAGGAATTATACTTTTGTATATAAACATTTAATTTAAAAATGTATGCTATCATACTTGTCTACAAAGTTCTGTAATAACATGATTACATTCATCCTCCATTGCCCTCTAATTCTGTCTCCTTTCAGATGATTCCTCTTTTTTCCCCAATATCCCCCTCTAACATTTATGTCCTTCTTTTCCTTTCTCTTTTCTCCTATTTTAGAATTTATCATTGAAGCAAAAAAGTGAACCATGTGAAGAATAAAGTGTGGTCTACGGGTCTCTTTTCTGCAGCTCAGTTACTTAAAAAATGTGGTCCACTCTCCATAGTTTCTTCTCCTACCTCTTTTGTGCCTGAGTGTGATTTCTGTCTTTGCAAGCAAGCTGGAAATAGCCTCAGCTGTGCATGTGCTTGTGGGGGTGGAGAAAGAAGTGATGGGGAATAAAAAGCAATGGAGGCAGATGGGAGCAAATCGCCCCCACAATTCCTAGGACTTAGAAGGTTGTAGCAGGCACCCTAGATCTTGTGTTGACCATTTCTATCTCTCCAATTCTGGTCATCATCTTGTAATTCACTGCCACAATATCTACCCTTCATTGAAAGCAAGTAGGTGAGTATCTTAGAGTAACTCTCATAGATAATGTGAGTGCTGTAAATACACCTACTGTAATTTCTCATATGCTGGTGATCTACAGAACAGCTCTTGATAAGTCAGCAATTTGTTCACATAGGAAGCAGATTCATCATCAAGAAAATACATGGGATATGATGAACACTGTATTGCTGTCAATGCTGAAAGCAGCATCTCTGAAAGTGTCTCCCTCCCTCCCCCTTCTCCTTCCTTTCTTTTTTCTTTTCTTTTCTTTTCTTTTCTTTTCTTTTCTTTTCTTTTCTTTTCTTTTCTTCTCTTTTCTTCTCTTTTCTTCTCTTTTCTTTTCTTCTCTTTTCTTTTCTCTCCCCTTCCATTCCTCCAGATATTTTTATTTTCTTTCTTTCCTTTCTTCTCTCAACCTTCCCTCTTGACTTTTCCCTTCCTACTCTTTATTCCTTTATTTCTTCCTCCCCACTTTACTACCCTATGGGAAAGGCATTTCCCCACCTTCCCAGGGTCTTTTTCTCTAATTTTATATTTTTTCTAGAACTGGATTATTAACCATGAAACAATATTCTAAAGACGCTTTTCATCCCAAAACATTCCATCTGAGGGAGTATGGATCAGAGACTTAATGTGTACATAGAAACCAATAGTTTACCCCAGGACTTAAGGAGAGATGATCAGGAAGATAGTCTTATAGCTACCACTGGTATCTGCTGTTTTAGAATTAAATTCCATTCAAAATACTGAACCTTGTGTAGGTGGGAAATGGATTGGGCAGCCAAAAAGATTGAGTGACTCAGACATAGCAGCCAACTGTGAGGGATGGTTACCAAGCAACTGTTTCAAAGGCTTCCTGGCAGCTCCCTGGAGGATGCTGCCCCCTTTCCAGTGAACCCTTCTTTGCTCAAGCTGTAGTTATAACTGAAATGTATTTCTCCTTTTGTTTTCTCAACTTGTATTCTCTGCATATGACTCTAAGAGTCCCTTGCCCTGGTACATTCTGCACATGACGATGTTAGCCTCCTGTGAGTTCTAAAATTTCATCCACATTGTTCATCATAAATTGTACCTAACCTGTGCTAAAATCATTTGCTTGCTTGAAGTGATTTTAGATTTTCTCTAGAATCTAGAGTGTATTATTAGGACACTGATTTTTAAGTTACTTAGTATAACAATAATTCATGACTCACAGTTGAACTTGCACTATCTTATGTAGGTTTTGCTATATTACCTTAGATAGAGCAATGTCGTGTTAAATTTATCTTCAATAGAAAATTCTTGCTATTCAGCACTCTGCCACCATTAAATCATTTCCTGAAGCAAAATTGGTGGTGGGAGTTTCTTTAGTATACACACTTAGGAAGCTGAAATGGAAGGATCACTCGAGTCCTGAAGTTTGAGGCCATCTTAGACAACATAGAAAAATCCTTACCTCCAAAAACCAAAAACAAACAAATGAATAAAATTAACCAACTAAACAAACAGACAAACATATAAACAAAAAAACCCTGCATTTTCTTTCTAGCCTTTCTTATAATCTATTACTTCTTTGAACAAATCAACACAAAAATAAATTGTGTACTATTTCTCAAATCACAAATTGGCCATCCTGTCAATAAATAGTGAGCTAGCCTACAATGGGAAGAAACTTTGTAGTTTTATGAGGTCCCATTTGTCTATTCTTGTTCTTAGAGTATAAGCAATTGGTGTTCTGTTCAGGAATTTTTCCCCTGAGCCGATGTCTTCAAGGGTCGTCCCCAGTTTCTTTTCTATTAGTTTTAGTGTGTCTGGTTTTATGTGGAGATCCTTGATCCACTTGGAGTTGAGTTAGTGCAAGGAGATAAGAGTGGATCAATTCTCATTCTTCTGCATGTTGACTTCCAGTTGAGCCAGCACCATCTGTTGAAAAGGCTATCTTTTTTCCACTGGATGTTTTCAGCTCCTTTGTCGAAGATCAATTGGCCATAGATGTGTGGGTTCAATTCTGGGTCTTCGATCCTATTCCATTGATCCACCTCCCTGTCACTGTACCAATACCATGCAGTTTTTAATACCACTGCTCTGTAATATTGCTTGAGGTCCGGGATATTGATTCCCCCAGAAGTTCTTTTGCTGTTGATGATAGTTTTAGCTATCCTGGGTTTTTTGTTATTCCAGATGAATTTGAGAATTGCTTTTTCTAGCTCTATGAAGAACTGAGTTGGGATTTTGATGGGGATTGCATTGAATCTGTATATTGCTTTGGGCAAGATTGCCATTTTGACTATATTAGTCCTGCCAACCCACGAGCATGGAAGATTTTCCCATTTTCTGATGTCTTCTTCAATTTCCCTCTTCAGAGACCTGAAGTTTTTGTCGTATAAATCTTTCACATGTTTGGTTAGTGTCACTCCAAGATACTTTATATCATTTGTGGCTATTGTGAAGGGTGTCATTTCCCTAATTTCTTTCTCGGCCTGCTTATCCTTCGCGTATAGGAAGGCTACTGATTTACTTGAGTTGATTTTATAGCCAGCCACTTTGCTGAAGTTGTTTATCAGTTGCAGGAGTTCTCTGGTGGAGGTTTTTGGGTCACTTAAGTAAACTATCATATCATCTGCAAATAGTGATAGTTTGACTTCTTCCTTTCCGATTTGTATCCCTTTGACTTCCCTCTGTTGTCGAATTGCTCTAGCTAGTACCTCAAGTACTATATTGAAGAGATATGGTGAGAGGGGACAGCCTTGTCTAGTCCCTGATTTTAGAGGGATTGCTTCGAGTTTTTCTCCATTTACCTTGATGTTGGCTACTGGTCTGCTGTATATTGCTTTTACTATGTTTAGATATGGGCCTTGAATTCCTGTTCTTTCTAGGACCTTTAGCATGAAAGGATGCTGAATTTTGTCAAATGCTTTTTCAGCATCCAATGAGATGACCATGTGGTTTTTTTCTTTGAGTTTGTTTATGTAGTGGATTACGTTGATGGATTTCCGTATATTGAACCATCCCTGCATCCCTGGGATGAAGCCAACTTGATCATGGTGAATGATTGTTTTGATGTGTTCTTGGATTCGGTTGGCAAGTATTTTGTTTAGTATTTTTGCATCGATATTCATAAGAGAAATTGGCCTGTAATTCTCTTTCTTAGTTGGATCTTTGTGTGGTTTTGGAAGAAGTAAAGTTTTTAAAAAATTTTCTTTACTATATATGATTTTTTTCTAAAGCACTATAATCTTAAAAAACCTGTAACCCGGGCGTGGTGGCGCACGCCTGTAATCCCAGCACTTGGGAGGCAGAGGCAGGCGGATTTCTGAGTTCAAGCCCAGCCTGGTCTACAGAGTGAGTTCCAGGACAGCCAGGGCTATACAGAGAAACCCTGTCTCGAAAAAACAAAACAAAACAAAAAAAAACAAAAAAACAAAAAAAACAAAAACAAAACAAAAAACCTGTAGGTGTGTTCAAAGAATAAAGCTAGTGAATAGCATGTTTTGGAGACAGAAGCACCCCAATCATTCTCTAGTCTGTGTTCTGCTTGCGTTTATGTGCCCATCATTTCTCTACTCAGCAGGTGCCAAGATAATGAGATCCATATGGAACAAAGTACCAGCACTTGGGGATAATGGGATCTAGTTCTGACAGGAAGAGATCAGGTTACAAAACAGTTCTTTTTTTCTAGGAAAGAGGCATAGCATAAAGGTCTCATGTCCTCATAGCTGGCTTCAGATTCCTTAAAGTGAGAATGACTTTGAATTCATCTTTCTTTCTCAACTCCAAAATGCTATGATCACAGCAGTGTGCCACTATAGTGGTTCCCCTGACAGTTTACTCTCAGGGCTAAGACATTCTGTAACTCATTTAAAAACAAAATAACAAAACAAAACAAAAAAAGCAAAACAAAACTAAACAAAAAGCAACAAAAAAGCATACCTCTTAAGCCAAGATATCTTCTGAAGTATGTTAAAAAATAAGCAAAAAGTAAATTAGTGAATGACAATTTAAAGGATGTATTACTCCTCCTAATGAAATATATTCTACTTGAGAATCCCTTTAAATCTTTTTTGAGGTGTTTCCACATACTCTTTACTCTTTGAAGAGAAAATAGAATGAGTTCTAGAATCCAAAGCATGATGTTTCAACACATTTCTGCTGTTATTCAAATAAACCTTTTGGTATTTATCATAATAAACATAAAGATATTCATCTGATTATTTTGGACTTTATTTTTAAAAATCAATGTGAATCATAACTGCTCATTAAACACTATTATATACTAAGAATCACATAGTGCTTTATGTGTGTAGTCTTACTCATATCCATTACTATATGAGGTCAGGCTGAGCCTACAGAGAGGAGAGGTGATAGAGATAATGATGATTGATGATGTTTTTGTTGTTGATGATGATGATGATAACATGTTTCTGTACCTATTGATGGGTTTTTCACACTTGAGGCAAATTATGCTTTTTTTTTAAACAGATCAGGTGAATAGGTACTCTCAAGGCAAAAATCTGCTTGGTTTTATATAGCACAGAAGATGCAAAATTAGATTCTGGTTCCAAATCTTGTTGTAAAGGTATAAGCTCTTAAACCAAAATGTCCTGCTCTTCGACAAGTATCTTTTGTAGTATCTTCTACAAGTATCTTTTGCTTTCTCATATGTTTGTCAGTATGGAACTGTGGACATGAAATGAGATAGAAGCAGTGTGTTGATATTTATATGTTGGGTCTAATCCTCTCTTCTCCATGAAGACATTGTTCATTTTAAGGGTCAACAAGACATTGTCAATCCTGTAATTCAGTTTTGTAGAGAAAGTTTGGCAGGATGGATATAGTCATTGACATTTGTTTATGTATTATCTTGGTTAAATCTGGACTAATGCTGAAGAATCAAGTAACTGAAAAAGAGACTCATAGAGCTTATAAAACCTGAAGTATTTATTATCTGGTCTTTTACAAGAAAATTTGGCAATTCTTAAATTACTAATAACTGATACATATCCTCATATTTCCTGTTTCTAAACTAACTCTTGCAGTCACTAGTAGTCAATTGAAATGCAACCAATAAACAAATCTGTGGAGTATACTTGTGATTGAAAATTGCTTGTTGTCATTGCTGATGAATTAGACAGAGAAATGGAAGCACTGATAAGTCAGCAATCACAGAAATGACAGAACACCAGCTAACATAGAAGGACAGTTTTCCTTTGGCCTGAGTGTCTCCTCAAATTTAGAGTGAAAGCTCCTTTGTTTAACAATAGAAATCACTTAGAAAATGTTTCTTCTTTCTGATGACCCTACCATGCAGCCTTGCAGACCTTACAAAACACTATAGCTTATGAGAAACCCAAATGAACTAAGTCTAATTACTATCTACCTTCATATTGGAAGGTCCAGTTGGAAAAGAGCTAACTGCAAGTCTCCAAGAAGCACTGTACAGCAAATGAAAGAAGGGGGTGGGGTGTGCTCTTCATTCTGGTACATTCAGAAATTTTATTTCAACCTTAAATCTCATGATCTTGTTCTTAAATGCCAAGCATAAAATTACCTCATCACTGTATTCTTACCCTTGAGAGGGACATTGGTTTCAAGCTTCTGATTTTGGCTTTATGTTGTAGCGTGTAGAGAACAATGCCCGCTCAATTATCTGAAAGGAATACTGTGCATGTAGATTTCCAAGACACCCACACCCCAGAGATAACGCCAGGGAGCTAATCAAATGCTTTTCTGCCTGCACAACTGTGATACCCAAAGCTGCTAGGAGCATCATTTTTAGACATCCGTGGGAGGGATTCTTTTTGTAATTCCACATTTCTTCCACTCCCACCACATGTCTAGTCTTTGCCTTCCAGAAGCACTGTTACACTTTCAGAGATTTTTCTTTTTCTCCCCTACCTCTTCTCCTCCCTCTATACCATCCTTCTCACCTCTCTGCCAAGGACTGGGCTTCTGGGTTAATTAGCCCTCTAATGTTTCAGTTGAGGGAGGATGGAATAGGGGTTACCAAAGAGGGGGTGTGAACACTGGGAAAGGGGATAACTTTTGAAATGTATAAAAAGAATATTTCCAATAAAAAAAAAGAACTAGCAGAACTCTTGCCTGACTATGGATCCAGTTCCACAACTGGACAGCTTTGTCTGGCCTCAGTGGGAGAGGATATGACTAGTCCTACAGTAATTTGATGTGGTGGGTTGGTACCCAGGGGAGCCTCCCCCTTCTCAGAGGAGAAGGGAAGAGGAAATGGTTTGAGGGACTGTGTGAGAGGAGAATGGGTGGAAAGGGGATGACTGAGATAGCAATATATAGTGAATAAATAATTTTTAAATTTTATTTTTTATTTACAACCCAATATCACTTTCTCTCCACCCAGTACCCCCTCCTGAAAGTTCTCCCCCATTCCACCTTCCCCTTCCCTTTTGAGGGCACCCCCTCTCTGGGTATCACTCCTCCACCACGACCACGCCACTAATACTTTCCAGCACACACACACACTATGCACATCAAGTTGCTTCCAGACTAGGTGCATTCTTTCTACTGAGGCGAGACAAAGCAGTCTACTTAGAGGCATGAAATCCACAGGCAGACAGGCAGGTAGGCAGGCAACAGTCTCAGGGACAGCCCTTGCTAAAGTTGTTGGGAGCCCTGAATGAAGACCAAGCTGCTCATGTGCTACATATATGTAAGGGACCTAGGTCCAGACTGTCCTCGCTCTTTGGTTGGTGATTTAGTCTCTGGGAGGCCCCAAGTGTCCAGGTTATTTGACTCTCTTGGTCTTCCTATGGAGATCCTGTACTCTTCTAATCCCTCAATATTTCTCCCAACTCATCCATAAGTCTCCGAAATCGCCATCTAATGTTTCAGTGAGAGCCTCTGCACCTCTTTCCACTGGCTGTTAGGTGGAGCCTCTCAGAAGACAGTGATGCTAGATTCCTGTCTGGGAGAATAACAAACTATCATTAATAGTATTGAGGATTGGTTCTTGCCTGTCAGATGGGTCTCAATTTAGCCCAGTTATTGATTGACCATTTCATCAGTCTCTGCTCTATCTTTTTCGCTGTGTATCTTGTAAGTAGGACACATTTTGTGTCAAAGGTTTTGTGTGTGGGTTGCTGAACTTATCCCTACACTGGTTGGGAACAGTGAGTGGCCATAACAGAATCTATATCCCCCACTGATAGGAGTCTTAATCAAAGTTGCCCCATAGATCCTCTGGGTCCTCTGCCAATCCCAGGTCTCTGGCATGTCCTAAAGATTGCCCCCACCACCATTGATCGCTTTTCTTCCCCGCTCTCCCTATATATGATCTCCTCTCCCCTGCCCCCGACACCCTTCCCATCCCCTTTTCTACAGAGTTCACTCCTTCCATGGGCCTATATTTATTTACTTTCCCCTTCTGAGAAAGATTCAATTATCCCCGCCTTGGGTTCTACTTGTTACTTGGCTTCTTTGGGTCTGATGATTATAGTATGGTTATTCTGTACTTTATAGCTATATCCACTTACAAGTGCATGCATATCATACATGTCCTTTTGGGTCTGGGTTACCTCATCCAGCATAATATTTTCTAGTTATAGTCCTTTGCTTGTGAAATTCATGATATCTTTTTCTTAATAACTGAATAGGACTCTATCATATAGATGTACCACATTTTTTTACACATTATTTGACTGAGGAACATCATGGTTGATTCCAGTTTCTGGCTATTATGAATAAAGCTGCCATGAACATAGTGTAACAATTATTCTTGTGGTATGGTGAAGTATCTTTTGAGTATATGCCCAGGAGTGGTATAGTTGTGTCTTCAGTTAGAACTATTTACAATCTTCTAAAAACTGCCAAACTGATTTTCAGAGTGCTTGCACAAGTTAGCACACACACCAGAATGGAGGAGTGTTCCCCATGCTCTAGATCCTGGGCATCATGTGGTATCCTTTGAGTGTTTGATCTTAGTCAATCTGATGGGTATAAAGTGGAATCTCCTGGTTGTTTTGATTTGCACTTCCCTGATGGTTAAGTTCATTGAACATTTTTGTAGGTGCTTCTTGCCATTCAGAGTTTCTCTGTTGAGAATTCTGTTCAGCTCTGTACCTATTTTATAACTGGGTTATTTTGATTGTTGGTGTCTAACTTCTAGAATTCTTTATATATTTTGGATATTAGCCCTTTCTAGATGTAGGGTTAGTGAAGAACTTTTCTGAATCTGTAGATTGTCATTTTATACTAATGACAATATCCTTTGACTTACAGAAGATTTTCAGTTTCATAGGGGCCCATTTGTAAATTCTTGACTTTAGTGCCTGAGCTATTGGTGTTCTGTTCAAGAGATTGTCTCTTATACCACCAAGTAGTAGAGTATTCTCCACTTTCTCTTCTATTAAAATTAGTTTATCTTGTGTTATGTGGAGGTCTTTGTTCCACTTGGACTTGTGTTTTGTGCAAGGTGATAAATATGTATCAATTTATATTCTTCTTTGTGCAGACATCAAGTTAGACCAGAACCATTTGTTGAAGATGCTCTCCATTTCTCATTGAATGTTTTTTGCTTCTTTTTCAAAAATCAAGTGTCTATAGGTGCGATAAATTATTTCAGGTTCTTCATTTCAATTTGACTGATCAACCTGCCCGTTTTTGCAGCAATACTATGGCGTATTTATTACTATTGCTCTAATGCACAGGTTGAGGTCAGAGATGGCAAAATCTCTAAAAGATCTTTTGTTGTTCAGAATTTCTTTGGCTATCCTGGGTTTGTTTGGTTAGTTGGTTGGTTTTTCCATTTGGAGCTGAAATTTTTTCTTTCAATATTTGTAAAGAATTATGTTGCAATTTTGATGGGGATTGCATTGAATCTGTAGAATGCTTTTGATATGATGGCCATTTTCACTGTTAATCCTTCTGATCCACAGGTCTGGGAGATCTCTCCATCTTCTGATATCTTCATCAATTTCCTTCTTCATAGAGTTGAATTTCTTATCAGACAGATCTCTCACTTGCTTGGTTAGAGTTATACCAAGGTAATTTTGTATTACTTCTGGCTATTGAGAAGGTTGTTGTTTCCTTGACTTCTTTCTCAGTCTGTTTATCATTTGTAGAAAGGAGGGTTACTGATTTCTTTGAGTTAATTTTGTATTTAGACACTTTGCTGAAACTGTTTATCAGCTATAGGGATTCTGTGATAAAATTTTTGGGGTCATTTATACATACTATTATATTTTCTGCAAATACTTTGATACTTTTTTGATACTTTGATTTCTTCCTGTCCAATTTGTTTCCCCTTGATCTCCTTTACTTGTCTTATCGCTCTAACTGCAACTTCAAGTATTATATTGAAGAGGTAGGGAGAGTGAACATCCTTGTCTTGTCCCAGGCTTTAGTGGAATTGCTCTAAATTAATCTCTATACAATTTGATGTTGTCTATTGGCTTAGTGTATATTGCCTTTATTGTGTTTAAGTATGCACCTTGTATCCTTGCTCTCTCTAAGACTTCCCTCATAAAGAGATGTTGGATTTTTTCAAATGCTTCTCTGGCATTTAGTGAGATGATCAAGTGGTTTTGTTTTTCAGTTTGACTATATGGTGGATTACATTGGTGGATTTTCATATATTGAACCAGCCCTGCATCTCTGGGATGAAGCCTACTTGATCATGGTGGATGATGTTTTGATGTGTTCTTGGATTCTGTTCATGAGTATTTTATTGAGTATTTTTGCATCAATGTTCATAAGGGAAATTGGTCTGAAATTCTCTTTTTTGTTAAGTTTCTGTGTGGTTTAGGTATCAGGGTGACTGTGGCCTCATAGAATGAGTTTATGCATGTTCCTTCTGTTCCTATTTTGTCATAGTTTGAGGACTATTGTCATTAGCTCTTCTTTGAAGGTCTGGTAGAATTCTTTTCTAAAACAGTCTGGTGTAGGTCTTTAGTAGACTGGGAAACTTTTAATGATTGCTTCTATTCTTTTGGGGTTATAGGACTATTCAGATAGTTATCTTGAACTTTATTTAGTTTTGGAAATTTGTATCTGTCTAGAAAATCCTCCATTTAATTTAGCTTTTCCAATTTTGTTGAGTACAGGCTTTTGAAGTAAGAACTAATGATTCTTCGGATTTCCTCAGTGTCTGTAGTTATGTCTCTCTTTTCATTTCTGAATTTGTTAATTTGAGTTCTCTCTCTCTCTCTCTCTCTCTCTCTCTCTCTCTCCCTTTTAGTTAGTTTGGCTAAGGGATTTTTTTTAACTTGTTGATTTTCTCAAAAAGAAAAAAAAATCAAGAAACAAAGAACAGTTCTTGGTTTTTTAATGTTCTTAGTTTCTACTTAATAGATTTCATCCCTGAGTTTGATTATTTCTTGCCATCTATTACCCTTTGATGTGTGTTTGCTTCATTTTGTTCTTAACAGCTATGCTGTTGGTAATATACCATCTCTCCAAATTCTTTATGAACGTACTTAGCACTATAAGCTTTCTTCTTAACACTGCTTTCCTAGAGGTCCATAAGTTTGTGTATGTTGTGCCTTCATTTTCATTGAATTCTAGAAAGTCTTTATATTTTTATTACATCCCTGATTCAGTGATCATTGAGTAGAGAATTGCTTATTTTCCATAAAAGTGTAGACTTTCTGTTGGTTCTGTTGTTGTTGAAGTCCAGCTTTATTCCATGGTGATCTGATAAGATGCATTGGGTTATTTCAGTATTCTTGCATTTGTGGGACTTTCTTTATGATTGATTATGTGGTCAATTTTGAGACAATTCCATGAGTTACTGAGAAGAAGGTAATTTTTGTGTGTTTAGATAAAATGTTTCTCTCTCTCTCTCTCTCTCTCTCTCTCTATATATATATATATATATATATATATATGTGTGTGTGTGTGTGTGTGTGTGTGTGTACATATATATATGTATGTATGTGTGTATGTATGTACATATATATGTGTGTATGTATGTACACATATATATGTACATACATACACACATACATATGGTTCATTTGAATCATTTGAATCATAACCTCTGAGGTCTCCCATTATTAATGTGTGAGGTTCAGTGGATGATTTAAGCTGTAGTAATTTTTTATGAATGTGTGTGCCCTTGCATTTGGGGAATAGATGTTCAGAATTAAGATGTCCTCTTAGTGTTTTTGTTTATTTCTTTGATGAGTATGAAGCGTTCTTCCCTGTCTCTTTTGATTTAACCTCTATTTTATTAGATATTGGAATGTCTACCCCAGCTTGTTTCTTGTGTCTCTTTGCTTGTCAAACACTTTTCTAGTCCTTTATAATGAGACAATGACTATCTTTGTTGCTGAGATATATTTCTTTTCTGGTCTAATCTGTTTGTTGTTCTGTAAGATTCTTCTCCCTTTATAGGTATCACTTTCTTTAGGGTAGGGGAGTTTTCTCCTGTGATTTTGTTGAAGACCTTTTCTGGGCCTTTGAGATGGAAATCTTTTCCTTCTATTCCTATTATTCCCAGGTTTGGTCTTTTCATACTATCCTAAATTTCCTGGATGCTTTGTGTTATAAACTTTTTAGATTTTGCATTTTCTATGATTGATATATTAACTTATTCTATCATATCTTCTACATTTGAGATTCCCTCTTCCATCAACTGGATTCTGTTGGTGATGTTTATGTCAGTAATTCCTGGTCTTTTTGCTAGCTTTTATACCCCCAGGATTGTCTTAGTTTGTGTTTTCTTCATTGTTTCTACTTCTTTTATCAGGTCGTGGACAGTTTTATTCGTATCCTTTACCCATTTAATTTGATTGTATTTTCCTGTATTTCTTTACATTTATTTGCTTTCTCTTTTAATGCTTCTACCTGTTTGAATATATTTTCTTATATTTCATTAAGGGATTTATTCATGTCCTCTTTAAAGGCCTCTATTATATTTATAAGATTGGATTTAAGATCATCTTCTTGTAATTAAGTTTCATTAAGATATTCAGGTTTTGCTGGAGTGTGATAGCTGGGCTCTGGTGGTGCCATATTGCCTTGGCCTTTTTGATTGTGTTCTTATGGTGTACTTTAGACATCTGGTTTTCCTTGATGTTGGTTGGATGATACTTATGGCAGCAGGACTTCTCAGGAAGGTGGGTGGTGAAGAATCTGTGAAGCAGAAAATGAAGGTCAGGGTACCTGACTCTGCTAGACCCTACTCTGCAGGCTCTGTCCAGGGTGGACCCTATTCTGCAGGCTGTGTCCAGTTTTACCAAATTGGAATGGAGGTAGATCTGACTGTGGTGGGATTGGTGGGAAATGGTTCCAAGCTGTTTGGTCCTGGGGCCCGCAAAGATTTCCATAGGAAGCAAGACACTTCTGGGGTTCCTCAAGGGTCCTCTGGACCTATGAACAAGCCCAAGAGAGGCAGATCTGACTGTGGTGGGATTGGTGGGAAATGGTTCCAAGCTGTTTGGTCCTGGGGCCCTCAAAGATTTCCATAGGAAGAAAGACACTTCTGGGGTTCCTCAAGGGTCCTCTGGACCTATGAACAAGCCCAAGAGGGTTCAGGTGACTGTATGCAACTCACCTCTGCAGGCTGTGTCCCAAGTGGACAAACTGGAATGAGAGGCAGATTAGACTATGATGCCATTGGTTGGGCAAGATTCCAAGCTGGTTAGTTTTGGGGTCTCTGACAGTTTCCACTGGAAATCAGAATGCTCTTGGAATCCTACTAGGTTCCTCTGGACCAAAGAGTGAGCCCAGAGCTAGATAATGAAGTTCAGGGGACTGTGTGCAACTTGTCTCTGCATGCTTGTAATTAAATTAATTAATGGTGGAAAAAGTAACTTGAGTTTGTCAGATTCTAGACATTGAGAGGTCTGGTGCTTGTATTGGTTGCTAAGAATGAAGCTATTCTCAATTTTGATTTTATTCTGTTCTTTGATGTCACAAAGTTTATATTGAGTGAACATTAAAGCCATTCATTAAAAAAAAAAAAAACTAGCAGAGTTACTCAAATTGAGCTCCTAGACTGAAGCCCATCATTCTCCTCTTCCCAAAACTTGCTTTAATTCTTCTTTTGGAAGGTATCACGAAGCATCTAAACTAAAACAAAAGACATTCAACTTTTGACTAAATTTTAAGTATAAGCCACATACCTAGAATAGGTAGTGGAAAAAAGAACTTTCTCTGATTAGAAGAATATTAGGTGGTCTAGCTTGATGGGGAAATAAGACATGAGCAGAGAGGTTAGTAGTGTGATAAAGCAAATGCATGTGAGGAATGGGGTTAGCACTGTGATAAAGCAAATGCATATTATGATCTATTGGTCCCAAGTCAGAAAACTCAACAAGAAGAAAGTATGTTTATACTACACTATAAATAGCATAAATAAAATTTAGCCAGGAATAAGTTATAAAAATTGTTTTGCCATAGAAACATGAGTGAGACCCTAAAGGAAGAGAAATCCTGTCAGGAATGCAGGAATCCAGGTAGGATTTGCTATGGTCTTAGAGTATGAGCTCTGCAGAAACATCTGAACCTGAATCTCAACTCTGAAACCTTTCTGTGGCACAGGATTATTGTATGTAAAAAGGTGATAAGAGAATATCCTAGAGTTCAATTATGATGAGGATTAAACAAATATAATTCAAGAGCAGCATGCTGACACATATTTTACAGTTAACTATATTGTTTGCATACTAAAATGTTATAATCAAACATCAACTTTTTTAAGTCTTAACTAGGAAATTAGGATTATATATCTATATCACCAGATATTTATAACACTAAATAAAAGAGTGTCTAGATCTCTTTAAGGAAATAATGACATAATTCTCTTAAGAACATTTTTTAACCAAAAGACCTCCTAGCAAGGTTAATATTAAAAGAATAAAAACCAATATTTTTCTTACTTAAAAGAGTTCTGGAGTTTGAAGTCCACCAGTAGTGTTGGTTTAGAGAAATGATCTGACTGCTAGTTTGTCTTTTTTTCCCTTTTCCTCTGGCATAGGACACAGGGTTTGCATGTGCTAGGCCAGTAATACACAACTGAGCTACATTCCCATATCTTTGTACTTTTATTCTTCAAACGTCATCATTACTTATTGCTTTGGTGTTTGGTGTTTGGTTCTGATATAAGATCTACATCCAAGAAAAGAAATGGGGTACTGAGCAGATTTTTTAGGAGGAAAGTGATACATTTCCTGGAAAAATCCCAGGACATTTGCACACAAAAAAATTTGCCAGAACTGCCTCATGATAATCTCTAGTTCAAGAGAGCCTTGGTTAAGAGTTTATGCACATTCATTGTCTTATTTCTCAGTTGAAGTTTCATTAGAAGATTTGGGAATCAGACAGAATTGAGGATCACTGCACTGTTTAGTAATTTGCTGTGTGCCAAGCTCCTCATTGAGTGCTAGGTATGAATTATTTCATTCTTTGGGTTTAATATAATAACATTTATCATAGTAACTACTTCAAATTATTCAATTAGGAGATAAAGACACAGATAATCCAGAGAACATGGCTCAGACATTAGAAATGACGTTGAACTCAAAGTCACACAGCTTGATTCCAAGACACTTTTCTTTCACAGGGTTTCTGGAAAGTGTTTTCTTAACTATGAGCAATTATAGTGGTAGATTTTGTTGCTATTGTTGTTACTGTTTGCTTTATATCTTAGCATTTTCAGTTTTTGTTCTTGTTTGAGACTTAAGTGTTGCTGAATTGCTCATCTGAACTTAAACTCTTGTTGAGCTCAGGTCATCTTCTTGCTCTGGCTACCTGAGAAGCTTGAATCATATACAAGCAGCCCACACCCATCTGCAGAACAATGTAGTTTAATTCTATATACTTTACCCTTCTCCTGATCTCCAAACAGTTTGCAAGCTCCTGTGTTTTATACTATGGCTATATTATATGGTCCCTCTGCTACGCTCCTACTACTGCCATTCTCAGTTATACTTTCTGTGTACATGATTTTGTCTTAAGCTTCTTTAACTTCTCCAATCATAAGGACAAGTCTTCTAATATAATAAAAGAAATAGAGGTATAAGTCGAAAAGGCTTGATGTTATGTTTTCTTACATTGGGATAGGCCTTTAGCTCCATCTAGGTTTTGGTCTTGCTATGAGAAAGGACTCTGGACTGGATATTCATAGTTGGGAAACAACTTTACAAATGACTTATTTTCTTAGATAAGGTTTTCAATTCCTCCCTCCTGCTATTTCCTTGAGCTCCTGTCCTTATTGTTTTGAAGGTGAAAAACCAGAAAAAGTAATTAGGATTAATATAAAAAGAAAATACATCATTAAAGTGTTGGCCAAAGATTTATTAGATTGGCAATATGTGTCTTTATTAATATCAGCACTTTAAGATCTATTATCATGTTGTAAATATGTACCTAGATCTATTATAATCTCAGGGGAAAGTCTAATTCAGAAGGTTGTGTTTATAAAAAGATAAACAGAGAAAGGGGATATGTTTTGGTGGGTGTGTAATCAGGTGTAGGGGAAGGGGGTATCTCCTTGGGCCTGGGCTAAGGTATCCCTTCCCCTGAGGGACTAGCCACACGATGGTATAGTATAGAATAGAGTTTGTTCAGGGCATGGGGCGGGGTGTTAAGAAGGTAGTAGAGACAGAGAAAGGCAGAGAGGGAGAGAGGGAGACATAGATAGAGACAGAGACAGACAGAGACAGAGACAGATACAGAGACAGAGACAGAGACAGACAGACAGACAGAGACAGAGAGTAGTAGAGGAGTAGAGGTTGGCCATGAACACTTAAAGAGAGAAAGGGGAAAGGGCAAGAAGACAGGGCAGGAGCAAGAAGACAAGAGCAAGAGAGAGAGAAGGGGACAAACAGTCCCCTTTATAGTGAGTCAGGCATACCTGGTTATTGCCAGGTAACTGTGGGGCCGAGCTTAGACAAAATGCTAACACAGAGACCCACACTAAAGATAGATGTCATCTCATGTTTCTATTAGACACAACAAAGTATAAATGAGTTCAATGACAGAGTTAGTGATTTTTCTTTATCTAAATTATATATTTATCCAAAATTTTATTCTAAACATCCACAAGAATTGCCCTTTTGCAATTGGTACCCTTGTCTTCATGGTCACCAGTCCAGAAAATTCACTTAATGACAGTGCTCTGAACAAAATTATCTCTAGAATTATAACCTGAGAATTTTTGGTGCAAAGAAGGGTAAAAGCAGAGAGAAAATCCAGCCACTGAGCACTATTGTTAAATCTTTGGGAACTGAACACATTGGTGTTTAATCTATTCTGTGTATTAGCTTTGCCGATTGAGGTGGTTATATATTGCTTTAGCCCCTTTTTCTCCATTTATGAATCAAGGATGAAGTAATATTAATATTTAATAGAATAGATTCTACCACAGGTCATTTCTGGTAATGGGGATTTAGTAAGCATCAGTCATTTATTAGAGAGAAACAGAGCAGAAACATAGGAAGACATAGGTCCAGCATGAGAATGAATTCAGGAGATAGTGGACCCAAGGGAAATGTCTGATTGAGAGGACTTTTCCCAGGATTGCTATAATCTAAGTTCTCCCCCTCCATCAGAGCTGCTTCTCTGAATTATATATGCATTAGCTTCCTTCTATCTGTCCACAGCCATAGGTATCTGGGGATTAGCTTATAACACACTCAGCTGGAAAGATCCTGAAGTATGGATAGCTCTGCTCTTGGAGTCTTTGTGCTGTTTGAGAGACTGTTCCATGGAATCAGACATGAACCTCTCTACTGTAAGTTATTAGTCTATAATATCCCCTGAAATGTTTGAAGGAATGAATGTCTTCTACACATACTTTTAGAAAGCAGAGAATTTTCTACCCTCACCACTTGGCTCCTGCTTGAATAGTTTTATCTGCTGAGCAACAAAGGCTGAGTGATCACCTACAGTCTTAGAAGAAGGCCCCTAGTCTCATGCAATGGGGCCAAATAAGACAGGTTACGGCTGTTCCATGAGATGAAATTGGTCAAAGGCATGGAAAGCTAACTCAGACTTTACTGGCAGACAGAACACTCTTCAGCCTAATGATATTTGGCATTAACATTTGGACATTAGAATACAAATTTCTTATGTGGACCTCCACCATACTAATCCAAGTTTGGTTGGTATAGATTTTCTGTGTTCTTTATAGAGATGATATTTGTAATGAACTACTCCCTTCACTAAGTAACTGTCTCCCAAGACAAGTAGAATTTGTAGAGGAATTCCTTAGAATTAAAAGACAATGGCTGGGTTTCTGTAAAGTAACTGTACTCAGTCATATCCAAATGCCTTGGTGCCAGTTAGGTTTTCCCCAGAATGTCTCTGTGTCAAGTTTCTCCCAGTTTAAAAGAGAAAAGTTAGATAAATCTTGATTTCTTAGAGAAAGAATAAAGAATGAATTTTCTTCAGTGTAATAGGCAGGGATATTAAAACTGTCTTTTACACATAAAGCACCAGCTACATTCCTCTATGCTATAAGAAAAATTATGGTTTTTTCCAATTGTTCAGTATTTGAAATGGATGAGAGAAACACTATATCATGTGTTTAGAAATGAATCTAGCCCCTGTTTCTAGAGGCAAATTTTCTGTTGCAGAAGTTTGGACAAAAGCTTAAGTCCGGTGTGTATTGCAGCCAGGGTTAAGCACATTGTACTTGGATGATATAAAGATTTAATACAACAAACACTCTCTTAAAGAGAAATTAGCCCCTAATATCATAAGCAGTCCAGTGTTTCTCTGGCATTGCACTGTTTCTTTTATACTTACTTGAATTCCCACAATCAGAGAAGGCAGGAGAATAAATACATCTCAGGTATCTTGGATCATATAAAAATCAGCTCTAATACAGTGAAAACCCAGCTGGAAGTTTTGGAAATCTATGGCATGAACCAGGGCATAAAATGTAATAATCTCAGGAGTCCAAGTGTATTACACAATAGAACTGCCTGTGTTAATGTTTGAAAAGCCAACAGGGAAATGTTTTATTGATGAGGAAGATGTTAGCCCATTAGAATATTCAAACATTAAAAGAATGATTTTGAGAATTCAGAAAGTATTATTGACTTACATCATTTTTCCACAGGAGTATGGTCTTGAAGAATAACACGGTGAGTCTCCTAAGAGCAACATGAGTGTTTGCTGGTATATATGTATATCTTTCACCACTCTGCTAGAGGAACACATTCTCTTAAAGCACCAAAGAATTTCATTTGAAATTTATATATATATATATTTCTATTATCCAGTAAGACTATTTCTCTATTCTTGGGCTACACTCAGGAAATGAACATCATGTTCTTTTAAAGTTCCAGAAAAGTATTGTCAGAGGTCACTGGGTTTGCCATTGGCTTCCTTTCCAAAATTAGCTGAGCATGCTCATGTGAGTGAGGCCCAAATCATAGAGCATAAAGCTAGCTGCATTTCCTTATTCAAGTGAGAGTGTCTAGAATTCTGTTGCACTATAATGGCAAGGTTTTCATGTTCTTTTCCTTCAGTATAAGGTAAAGACTAACATGTGTTTATTTATCTGAATTGGAATCTCCTCTTTATTCTTAACATCTTCCTTCTAGGCTGTTCTCAGTTGTTGCTATTACAAACATCAGTGCTGTGAATGAACTTCAGCAAGCAGTGTGGCAGACTCTGTACTGCAAATGCCACATATAATTTCATAATCCAGACAGCCACCTTGTGAGGAGGGTCAATACCCATACTCTGTAAAGAAGAATGGAACACAAAGGTTATGTAACTCTCCTGGTTAGGAAAACAGAGTCAGAATTTGAATTATATAAAACCCATCTCTTAGATTTTATACCATTTACCAAAGCCAATAACTACATAATCATCAAAATTACTTTGCAAATAAACATGAATTACAAACTTTACCCCAACACAGTGTGCCAACAATACAAACAAACTTATTATTCTAACTGGACCCTCTCTTTATGTTCACATTTTAGGTCCCTAAGAATTTGCAAAGTATACAGCCTTTCTATATTCTAGTACATTATAAGCATTTTCAGCAGAGTATTTGTGATCGATGTTGCTAAGACTTGTGCCCACAAAGATTTCTGCAATATGCAGGATCCACTCAAGTATTAAAATCTTAGATTTGAATTTTCCTGTCTGTGTACTTGATGCTGAGGCATGTTCTCTTCTCTTCAGACTCCCTAGTCCATACCCTTGTGAACTGAGCTTCTTGTTTTGGAACAAAACAAAACAGAAAGCAAGAAATGATCCTTTAATCTCCTTTTGGTGTTGTCTTGAAGCAGCCCTCTTCTTACTATGCTTTCTCCCCTCTTAAGTAATAGAGACACAGACATTATCACAATTCCTATCTGGCTATTAGATATAATATGTTCTACTAAATTTCCACATCAAAAAGGATTTTATTGGCTTCTAGCTCTTGCATGTGAATAGAGCCCAGGTTCTCTCTCTTTGTTGTACTCAGTATTGCAAGAGTTATTTTGGGAATTTAAGAAAAAATATTCTAGGGCCTGTGAACCCAAAAGCCTAGTTAACGATATCAGGCTCAGAAGTCCCATTGTTTCTGTGGAGATAGATCTGTTGCTAGGTTACTGGGTACATTTCTCCTCCTTTACTCTACAGATGGGTTAGTAATACTAAATGACAAAGTAAAATAAGATCATGATCCCCATCCTTGCACCTTGTTATACTCTATAGTAACTCTGATCATATTAATGGCATGATGCACAAATGACAAGTTGATGAGAAGATGATAGAGCTATATATTAGATAATATATCATCTTCCTAAGCTAATTGACTCATTTTCTAATTTATTTATGCAAAAACTATTAATCCTACCTAAATTATTAGCCTATTTTGTCGTTGCTATAGTGACATGTCTGAGGCATATTCACATCACAAAGAAACATTTTCATTGTCTCTCAGTTCAGGAGGTATCAGAGTACAGTACTAGAAGGTGTTCACTATTACAAAATGCCTTTAGTCAAATCATATCATGAAGCACACACCCAAAGAAGAGATATTATATCCTTAACAAGATTCCAGGGAAAAAGGAACCTCATACCCTCCTCTAAGTATTTCCCTGATTTACCTAAAAATCACATTCTAGGCCTTATCTCTTCAGATACTATCTCTCAATGGTTGAGAAAACTGAGCCAGATAAGATGATTTTGTGTTCTACATTAGAAAGTCACTTTTGTACTGTATAAAAGGAATGAGCATATACTGTTATTACTAGCTTAACACATATATAACAGTTAATGGTTGGTTTGTTTTCAGCAAATATTGTGCCAGCCCAGATGTCCCTGGATTAGTATGAGGTTGATATCAGCAAAAATCTAACATGACTCAGTGTTTCAGGAAGCACTTGAGTCCGGATGTTCACAAAGTTAGCAAAGTGTGTAAGGAATGATAACAAGAGAACATGGGTGTCAGAACCTTCAGAAATGTAGCTGACAAACCCACCAGTGTTGCAAGAATAAACCCTGGAATAAGGGGCTATCTTTGGCCTCCTGGTGATAAAGTCTTCTGACTAGATTTGAAACAGGTAAATTCTAGTATTTATTCACTGGCCTCTGTGGTAACAAGAGGCATAAAGTCTGGCATTCATGTTAAACCAGTATTAGCATCACACATGCCGAGAAGTGTTTCAGCTATGGATGATGAGTAAGACATCATTCACCTCACTATGAGTAAATCATACGATATATACATAAACTTAACATTAAGCAATGATAGCATGGGGTGGAGGTGGGTGTAGGAAAACAAAGGACAGCCAAGACATGCTTGATGCTGAGTGTTCTTGAACAGATCAGAGAAGTAAGGAAAATTAAGAATGATGACTCGGGAGGCATTACAGTCATTGAAACAGAAAGAAGATACAGATAATATTGGTATTCTCAATGTAAAGTGAAAAGTAATGGGATATATTGTACCAAATACTGTGGTGTTCTTCAGAGAGGCATTTGGAAGAAAGTTGAAGGTCAAAACTAGAGCGAAATAGGTTCAAGAGAAAGCAGCTAGGGAAATTGGAGGTGATGAGTTTGTTGGTGCCTCCTTTGCAGTACCACAGAAGTACACTGTCTTCAGAAGTAGAAATACATATTCCTATTCACAAAGGCTAAAGTCAAAGGCAAATGACTTCTCCAGGAGCTTCCCTCCTTGTTGAGCAAGTGGCTCACTGTCTTGTCGCTTTCCACACTCATAACCCTGTCTCTATATCTGCAGTTCTGTGTTCAAATTTCCTTTTCTTTTCAAAGCCCTATTGGATTAAGTAAGGAACACCTTGCTAATGCCCCAGGCCTTAATCATCATTAAATAATTTTAGTTCTTTTAAAAAGATATCTTTTATTTTTGAGATTATAATATAATTATGTAATTTCCGCTTCCCTTTTTCTTTCTGCTATATTTTCATATACTCCTCCTTGCTTTAATTTCAATTCATGCCCTGCTTTTAATTAATTATTGTTATAATGATTTATGTATATCTCTATATATTTCCTAATACATAAATATAGTCTGTTCAATCTATATAGTGTTACTTTTATGTGTGTTTACAAGGATATCCATTTAGTATTGAATAATCATTGTATGTTCTTCCCTGGAGGAGACCATTTTCTCCAGCTCTCAGTGCTCCTTAACACTATCAGTGTTACCTTTCAATAAGCAAATAAGTCTTTTAGTTTTGAAGGGAGAATAGATTGCATAATAAATGCCAAGTATCTTTTGTAAAGACTTTCATTTTTGTCGCTCATTGACTGCTTCTTCTTTTACTCATATACTATTTAGAAATGTTTCTCTATATTATTAATAATACTAATACAAACTGACTTCCTAATGTGGATAAAGCTGTAGGTCTCAACCTAGTGGAAAATCTATTTAGCCAATTGCTGTTGTTCATGATACTGTGTCATTTTAAACACTTGATACAGTGAATAATAAACAGTCTCCTGGTAAGCTTATGACTGATGGATACCAATGCTTGAGAGCCACTGTGGCAATCCTTTCACAAGCACTATTGTATATAATTGTCTGCACTTTGAAAGATACGTTCTTTTGCCACAATTCTACAAATTAGGAATCCAGATAAGTGGTGTCAAGGCCATCACCAGTTATTTGGCTGGGGTCATTTGCTCCTCTAGGCAGGAATCACAGGTACCAATATTTTTGTCACTGCAGGTCCTTATCAGTGTTTGTAACCTTCAGTCTCTGTCAATAACTGGCCACAGGTTACCAGCTGCAGAAAGTGGTGCCTTCTAGAGTTAAAGCTCCAGGTATTAAACCTTAGGTATTGGGACTCTCTTTGCTGAAAGGTATTACAGCTCTCATATAAGTCCAGGAAGATAGGGTTCCTAGTCTTCCATAGTGACTAATATTTCAGATTTCTAATCCAAATGCTTTGGACCAAGGATGTCTGAAATTGCCAGTCTTTGACAATAGCTAGTATAATTTTTCTAAGCTTAGGTATCATAATTCTTTACAGCCTAGCAGCTTCCAGAGCTCAAGGTATGGAGACCATTGGCTCTCTGGAACTACCACTGATTAGTGCTTGGAAGTTTTCCTTTCTGGTTCCTTACTTCTTTCTCTCTCTAGCCTCAGTTTTCTAACCTTTCCTGCAATCCCTTGACCTTATCTACTATTTCTGCTCCTCCTACCATTGTTTCTTGACTACTTTCTGGCATGTTTTAATTGCCTCCCATCCCTCTTGCTTCTAGAAGCAACTGCTTCCATTGGAAGAAGCTACTGCTTTTTTTTTTATTACTTTTTCTGTTGTCACTGTTATTTTTACCTGAGCTACTTTTTTTTATTTTCTCCAGACTACCAGCTTCACCTACAACGTTAGTGATAATCAAAATTACTACTGAAAACAACTTTGCAAAAGCCTTTTGTTGGCTCTAATGTTACAAAGCCAGCATGGGCAAGACAGAAAGATATCTCCCTGCTGCTTCTTAAATGAAGTGCATACTGTCTAGACAGAAGGCTTATTGGTTAAGATCATTTTCTGTACAAGCCTGAGAACCAGAGTTCATATTCTACTGCTTGCATAACAAACTAGTGTCTCATGCATGCCTATAACCCATGCAGCAAGGAGACAATGTCAAAAAGATCTCTGAGACTTGTTGAATTCCCATCTAACACCACCAAACAGTAGCTCCAGATTCAGGGGATAGAGGATCCTGCCTCCAAATGAGCAGACAGAGAGTGACAGAGTAAGGCACCTGAAAACAAAAAGGGACCTGATAGTTTTTGCTGATCTTTACCATGTGCACACATATTAATTTTTAAAAACTAAAAATGAGGTGACTAGCCATCTTCAATAGTCATCAAAGGGATTTTTATATCAAATACAGTATGTTATGACCAGGGGGCAACTGTGGCAGCAGCAGGTGGGCAGTGGGAGAGACGAGCAACCACACCAGGCCAAACAGTTCCACATTGGGTTTATTTTGGGAATGGGGGGTGGGCAAAGGTGGCAGCTGAAAGAAAGACAAGAAGGGGGAAGGTGCTACTCATATTTATACAGATGGTGACATGGTAGCAGGTAAAAGTAAGCCCAGTGAACTCTGGGAACATGGTGGCTGTAGCCTTGGCAACAGGCCTATAAGCCGCACTGTCACCTATGTGATGTCACAGGCATAGGAGGTCCCAATACCAACATTTTCTCCCTTTTCATTATTATACAGAGAAGGAAAAAAGGAGGGGGGAGCCAATGGTAAAAAGGGGATGAGGGCACTGTGTCTCTTAAACTGCTTCCTGCTGTCTAGAGGCATCATCAATTTAGGGGTGTAGCTGACTTTCACCATCAGGATCCACTGAGGAAATGTTCACATCAGGTACCTCTGTGAAAAGTGGCTCTTCTGTGGACAGCAGCTGGTAATCCTGTAACAGGAACTAATTAATAGTTTGGTTAGAATTTTTTTTTGTATTTGCCATTGGAGAAATGTAGGAACAAGATTAATGAGGCAGGGAGAAAACAATAACACCAGGAAAATTATTAGAAAAGGCATTACAAAAGGGAGTATCTGCTTCCACATAGGGTTTTCAAAAATACCAGAGCTGGAGGTCTAATGATCCCTGAAATTTTTTATGTTTGACTGTAGCTCCTGGATTTTGTTTCTCACTATCCTGGATTAGTTAACATATAAACAGCATTCTTCTTGGAGGAACAGGTAAAGACCACTTCCTTTACCTGTCAGGACATCTAAGCCCCATTGGTTCTGAAGCACCATGGCTGGCAAAGAATCGATCTATAATCAATCTGGATAGTAAGCACAGTTTCAGTCCTTCCTTGGAGATCACTTTTAAACTGGGAAGTGATTGTATTATATTGGGACATAGAAGTAATTATCCCTGCGATACCAGTACCAACACCTATGGTTATTCCTGTAGTGACCAAGAGTGGCATGACCTGAACTGCCCTCTGATGTCAGGTAGCTATCATATCTACAACTGGGATTGGCAGGGGCTCATTTCCCTGGATTACTCCAAGTTCAGGGAAAAGGAATACCAACTTGTGAACTCCGACCAGCTGATGGGTAGGGAATGATATACCTTGGTGCCACAAAGACTTGATGTGTTCTGGATTGCAGGGCATTTTGGCAGAGATGATATAACAAGGCTTATGGTTCTCTTGCTGTCTAGGGAGCTTAGTGTTCCTACAAAACATGTCCTAGAGGTCTTAAAACAGTTTGCCATGCCAAAGAGAGAGACAGAGCTAAGGAGTCATGGCCACATCGGAGTCAGGACAGCTGACAGAAGGTGAGATAAGGTTACTTGGAAGTATCACTGGAGAGGCTGTGACAATTTTGAGTCAATTCCAGCGGTTATGCATAACCAATAATCTTTAAAGTGACCAGACCTGGTGCCATTAAGGAGCTGGTATGCTGAGGTCAATGTTTGGTGCAACAGGTGAAATGACAAGTTAGTGCCATTTATGAGGGGTGCTGTCAAAGAGGTAAGGCCCTCGGAGGAGTGTTTGATTATCTCCTCCACTTTTCTGATATCTAGGGGGTTGGGCGATTGAGATATATTTTCTCTGAATATGTATGGTACTTACTGGAGAACTGGGCTGATTTTTATGGTAGAGCTTACCAACAACTTCTGCCTCCCACCTGGAATCCCACTGATCTTGTATGTAGAAGAAAAAGTGTCTTGTGGTGTTAATAGAAGAAATGATTGATCCATGATTCTAGCGTATGCATCTGAGAAGACCAATTTGGGCAGCCCCCATATTCATCTGGCCATTTTCTACAATGATCTTTTGTCTGGTCAAAGAGAAAGCAAGTATTGAGATCATAATATTTAGATGGGATAACAGAAACAGTGATAATAGTGACTTGGATCAGTTCCTGGCGTCTGGCTATGGGGCAGTTTCCTGACCCTATTTGGAAAGACTGTTATCTGTGGGGGTTTCTTTCTTTTTTTTTTTGAATTATTTTTTATTGGATATATTCTATATTTACAATTCATTTCCCCTTTTCTGGTTCCCCACCCCCCCCAAAGGTCCCACATGTCCTTTTCCCTCCCTCTCCTCCCTCTTCCACTCCATCCCTCTTCCCTGTTCTTGTATTCCCCTACACTGATGCTTTGATCCTTTCCAGCACCAGTGTCCACTCCTTTCTTCTTGTCAGACATCATTTGGTATGTGAATTGTGTCTTTGGTGTTCCAAGATTCTAGGCTAATATCACTTATCATTGACTGCATACCATGGGTATTCTTTTGAGACTGGGTTACCTCACTTAGTATGATGTTCTCCAGCTCCATCCATTTCTCTAAGAATTTCATGAATTCATTGTTTCTAATGGCTGAATAGTACTCCATTGTGTATATATACCACAATTTTTGTATCCATTCCTCTGTTGAGGGACATCTGTGTTCTTTTCAGCTTCGGGCTATTATAAATAAGGCTGCTATGAACATAGTGGCGCATGTATCCTTATCTGTGGGGGTTTCTTGAATCTTGAATCTCCAGATGTAAGGACTGCCTTGGGCAGAAATTAAGAACAGCAGGGGGAGGACAAGAAACCTATGTCTAATCCAGTGAGGTCAAGCTCAGCTGCCAGAGTAGAGTCTCATTTTCTTGGATTTGGGATAAGGTGGATGGTTTCCATGTCCTCCAGAGCTTAACAGAGCATGTTAAGGTTGACAGGTATGAAGAAGAGTTATTTTTAGGTGGAGGGATGTGGTAGGTTTAAGGTGAGACAGGTGAACCCAAAGAGAGAATTCTTTGAATTTAGCAGCTGAAGGAATCACAAGAATCACCTTAAAAGGCCCTGCCATTTAGGAGAGAGGGTTGAGGGCTGATGATCTGGAGGGGATAGGAGAACTTGGTCTCCAATGTTGATAGGAAGTGGACAGAAGGCAGTCTGTGGCTGTGGTAGATGGTGTTCAGCATAGTTCCATAGGAGAGAATGGAGGTGGCAAAGTAATGGGGTAAGTAGGTGGTCTGGGAGGGGAGAGCACTTAGGTGAAAGACCAGGAGTTAAGACTGGATGCCCATTCACAAGTTCAAAGGATGAGATGAGAAGAGGTCATTTAGGGAGAGCTTGTAGCCTGAAAAGAGCCAGAGATAGAAGTTTTACCAAGTCAAGGTGAAGTTCCTGTGACAGCTTAGCAAGAGTGGTTTTTAAAAATTGATAAGTTCTTTCTGCCTTACCTGATGATTGAGGGTGGTAGGGAATTTGAAAATGCCAAGGGATATTTAAGGCCTTATATAGACTCTGAAAAATCTGGGAAGTAAATTCAGGACCATTGCCTTACTGAAGGGAGGTTGGGACTCCAAATTGGGGGATAATATCTTGAGGGAGGAGATCAGAGACTTGTCTGAGCCCCTTTGTTAGTTGGGAGAAGTGCTTCCACCCACCCTGAGAAGGTGTTCACCAAGACCATGAGATACTTGACACATTTGACAGTGGACATGTGGGTAAAATCAAGTTGCCTCTTGGTTCCAGGAAGGGAACCTCTAGCCTAATGTGTAGAGAAAGGGGTGCTATGATATCTCGAGTTGGAGTCTGACATCTGACAGATGTTACAAGAAACAGTGATAGCTTTTAAGAAACTTAAAAGGAGTAGGATGTAGGTGGGTCTTAATAAAAGAAGACAATGTTTGGCTGTTAGGATGAAAGAGTTAGTGAAGACAAAACAGAGTTTGGCGAGTATCAAGGGGTTTCAGTGTAAGGATGTCCTGGGGAAGATGAGATGAGTTTAGGCCCCTAAGGGCTGCAGCTCAAGCAGCCTCATGAGCTCAGTTGTTTCCCTTGGAGACATAGAGTCATCCGTCTGGTGTGTTCTGCACTGAACAATTGCAATGGCTTGGGGAGATGGGAGGCCTTTAGCATGGACAAAATGTGGTTAGCATTAGTTACTAATCCTCCTTCTGTGTTAAGTAATCCGCACTCCTTCCAGATAGTGGCATGGGACAGAAGGATATGGAAAGCACATTTGGAATCTGTATAGATGTTGAGGGATTGTTCCTGTGCCAGTTGAAAGGCACTGGTGAGGGCTATTAGCTTAGTCTGTTAATTAGTAGTGTGTGCCTCCACCACCTCGGTGGTGTCTGACACTATGGCATAGCCAGCTTTTCTAGCTCCTTCATATAGAAAGGAGCTACCATCTATGTGCCAGGTATAAATGGCTTGAGGCAATGTGCCCTCCTGTATGTGTGAAGGATGAGGTAATAGCTGCTCTAAAGTTTCTGTGCAGGAGTGAGACAGGAAGTGGTTAGTATTAGGTTGGGGAAGAAGATTGGAAATATTAAGGGGGGCATGATTGGAAAGTGAACGTGGAATCTTCTATTAGTGCTACCTGAAGAGAAAGAACTCTGGAGGGAGGTAGAGTCTGCAAGCCTTTGTAAGATAGGAGCTGTGACAGGTTGTGAGAAGAGAGCATAGTTGTGGGTGACCACAAGGTTAGTTTCTCTGACTCTTGAATAAGGAGTTCTGTGGCTGCTAAGGAATGAATACAAGGTGCCCGTCCCTGGAAGGTTAAATCTGGTCTTTTTTTTTTTTTTAATCTTTTTTTTCTATATTCTATGTTTACATTCCAAAGGCTTTCCCCTTTCCCAGTTCCCACCCACCATAGTTCCCATAGTTCCTCTCCCCGCCCAACTGTTCCCCAATCATTCCCCTCCCCCCTCGGTTACAAATATGCTACAGGTGCAAAAGAAGGTTCCAGTTGGTGACCTAAGACTCTAAGGGCAAATCCCTCCTTTTCAGTTATATAGTGGGAAAATGGATGAGTCAGGTCAAGGAGGTGTAAGGCAGGGGCCTTAAGGAGAGCCCGTTGAAGCCTCTGAAAGGACTTGGTAACAGGTTTGAGAAGTGGTTCATGGGTGCGGCTGAACACTGATTCATATAAGGGTCAAGAAAGGTGGGAAAAGGAAGGAACCCAGGAACATAAAAATCTAGCCATTTCTAAGAATGATAAAAGCTCTTCCTTTATAGAAGGAACAGTTAAAGAGTGAATCAGATTCTTTCTATCTAAGGTAATAATAGCCTTATGTGTTGGGGTAATTGTTAGTCCCAAATAGGTAACCTGAGGACTGGACAGTTAGAATATAGAAGGTGAGACCCTGGAGCATCGACTGGGAAGGAAATTCAGAAGAGCAGAGGTGTCTGCTTGGCTAATCTCTATAGATGGACTACATAGGAGGACATCATCTACATAAAGAAGGATTTTAGATCTAGTGAGAGATAAAGAGAGTAAGTCAGAAGCCAGGGCCTGGCCAAATAGGTGTGGGCTGTCCTGGAATCCCTGAGACAGAACAGTCCAGGTAAGTTGGGTAGAAAAGTGGGTGTCAGGATCTGTCCAGGAAAAGGTGAATATGTTCTGTGACTGTGCATCAAGAGGGATAGAGAAAAAGGTGTCCTTGAGATCTAGGACTGAGAAATGAGAAGTTCCTGAGGGATTAGTAGAAAGAAGTATATGGGTTAGCTACAACAGGATGGAGGGGGACCACTGCAGAATTAATGCGCCTGAAGTCTTGAACCAGGTGATAGGTACCATTAGGTTTCTTAACTGCTAGTTTAGGGGTGTTGAAGGGGGAAGAAGTGGGGCAAAGGAGTTTTTTCCTTAAGAGGTCAGAAATGATAAGCTTAACTCCCCTGAGACTCTGGAGAAAGAGAGAGTGTATTGAGCTTGGGTAATGTACCTGGTAGGGTCCTGTTGTCATGTATGACAATAGGAGAATGAAGTTTAGCATAAGAGAGTTTCTGGATGTCCCAAATTCTGGGATCCACCTGAGAAGCCGGTAAAGGGAACAACATGTTAGTGTTAGTAGGTTGATTGGCTAGAAGAAGAAGTAGAGGCACTGCTGGTGAGCTTGGATTTAGGTGAGTGGTGGCAGCAAAAGAAATGGAAGCCCCCAACCTAACTAAAAGATCTCTTCCTAATAAGGGAACAGGACAAGTTGGCACTGCCAAAAAGGAATAGGTGAGGAGTACATCCCTGAAAGTGCAGCTAAGTGGTGGGATCTGATGATGAAGATAAGGTTGTCCTCCTAACCTGACAATAGGAAAACATGAAGGTGAAATGGGTCCCCCAAACTTTGTCAGGACCAAGCAAGTGGCCCCAGTGTCCAAGAGAAAGGAGATAGGCTACCCATATACCAAGATAGCTACCCAGGGCTCCGTGCTGGTGATTGATGTCAGTTCGAGGAAGCTCCAGCCCCTTGAGTCATCCATAGTCAAGCCTAGGAGGTAAGATGGAGAGTACCTGGATGGGATGTCCCTCTGTTCTCTGTGACACTAGGGCAATTGACAGCCCAATGTCCCTCATGATGGCACTTAGGGCATGGTCCTCTTGGCTTGTGGACGTTGAGGCAAGCCCTCAACAAGTGACTTTGTTGACCTCATCTATAGCAGGGAGCTAGTGGTTCCTGAGCCTTAGAAGGTAGTGGGGTAGTGGCTGAAGCTGGTTGGACAGCCTTTGCCAGCATGTAGTATTTTGGTTGTTGGGCTTTTTCATCCCTCTTATGGTACACCTTGAAGGTTAGCACCAAGACTTCCACCTTTGGAGATAGGGGCTTCCTCTCCACGAGCCTGAGTTTAGCTTTTATGTTGGGGCAGTTCTGGTAAAAAAAAGTAGGTCATCAGAAGTTGCTTACCTTCTGGATTTTCAGGTTCCAGATTAGTGTGTTGTAACAAAGCCTTTGTGAGGTGTTCTAGAAACTGAGACAGATTTTCCTGCTTGTCCTGGACAACTTAGAGTTTTTCAAAATTTACTGGCTTTAAGGCTGCTTTTCTAAGACCAGCCAGAAGTCATGTAACAAACCTGTTTCTGGCTAAAATACCATCTGTGGATTTGTAATTCCACTGAGGGTCGTGGTCAGGTACTATCTCAGATCCCACTGCATATGTTCTATCTGCTTGGTGAATTTCATCTGCATGTGTTCTTGCCTCTTCCAAAATTCACCAGGAAGTAAATTGTTAGTAAGAACCATATAAGCATCATGGAAAGTCAAGCTATAAGATTGAGTGATGTACTGGAACTCCTTAATAAAATTAAAAGAGTTGTAAGTATAGGAACCCAGTCTACTTTCTATTTGAGAAAGTTCACTAAATGAGAAAGGAACATGTACTCAGACCAGACCATTAACTCCATCCATTTCCCTTAAAGCAAGGACTGGTGCTGGAATAGGTGTTCTTGGAGAAGGAGAAGGACTTGGGGATCTGGCTCTAGCCTTGGAATGTGTGATAGGAGGGGTAAAGGTCAGCAACAGTTCAGGGCATTTGGAGTGACCTGCATCTGGCACAGACAGAAAGGAGTGGTCTGGAGAGGTCGAGTTAGTAGGCTCCAGGACCTGGTGAGAAAGAGAAACTGAGGCAGCAGTTTGGGTTTTTGCAGGCATGACAGTGGGTCTGCAACAGATGGAAGGTGGCTCATCAGCAGGATCAAAAGTAGTGTCATCTAGTGGAAGATGGGTAGGTTTCGTGGCTAAGAGAAGCTGGGTTGGGGGACACGCAGAGCAGAGGGAGAGTTTGGAGCAGAGATAGATGAAAGCTTGAACATATAAAACCTCATCCCATTTACTGGATTGCTGACAATTTATATTAAGATTCCTTAACACAATTGGGTCTAGAGTGCCATTAGGTGGTCATTTGAAATTATTGTCTAATAGCTATTAAGTCCATACCTTATTGCAGAGGTTTATCAGTTTTGAGTACCTCAAATTGGGCATTAGTTTTAGAGACTTGAGATTTTCCAGGAGACATTCCAGTGGGGTGCCTGGAGGTACAGTCAAAGACAAGTTAGCCCCCATCGGGTCAAAGGGATAGCTACTAAATAATCTGAACCAGTGTCCTGGAGGACTATTAGCAGTGTGGTTGCCACCAAGGTAGAAATTCAGGTCATCATGAGAAAGCCTAGAAGTCTGCAGCGATGTCAGGGACGCGTCCAACCTGGTCCAGGATTTTTAGCAGCTGTGAGAGCTAAGGGGAGCCTGGGTTACTTCCTAGTGAGGGAACCACCCAAGGGCCTAATATCTCAACAGGAATATCAGCCAGGAGGCCAGTCATATGGACTGGGCATGGGAAGCCAACTCTTAGCTCAAAAAAGACTGGCCAGGACTCATCTGAGTCTAAGGTTCTCTCCAACCAACAGGTGAAACACCTTACCAATTAATACAGCCGGTGTGTATTTGCAGGAATTTGCAATCTGGTAGCCAGGAGTGTAGAACCATTTGGTCAGTTGGCCAGGAGGCAATTCCACGTGGTAAGCCACAGATCACAGCTCACTGATAGAAGCCTGTGAGTCTCACAATGGTGGCAGCAGTCTGCACAGTGGTGGAAATCCATGTGTTGTGCAGTAGTGGCTGCAGGTGGTGGCTTCAGTGGCATTGGTGGCTTAGGTTCTCCGTGGCAGCAGTGTCTGGTGTCTTCCTATCTGTGCCAGATGGTGACCACTGGTCACCTGGTTCCACAGCGGCTGCAAGCAGAAATCCCAGGTTTCAGCACCAATGTTATGACTGGTAAAGGGCAGGCAGTGGGAGGGATGAGAGACTACACCAGGCCAAACAGTTCCACGTGGTGTTTATTGGGAATGGGGGGTGGGCAAAGGTGGTTGTGGAAAGAAAGGGGAGGAGGAGAAGGAGGAGAAGGAGGAGGAAGAGGAGGAGGAGGAGGAGGAGGAGGAGGAGAGAGAGAGAGAGAGAGAGAGAGAGAGAGAGAGAGAGAGAGAGAGGTGGTACTCATTTATACGGATGGTGACATGGTAGCAGGTAAAGGTGAGTCCAGTGAACACTGGGTATATAGGTCATGCTGTCGCCTATGTGATGTCACAGGCATAGGAGGTCCAGATTCCAACACATTAGACCTTCAAGCACATGAAGACTTGCATTCAGAACAGTCATGACATCATACTATTCACAGGTATCTACTGGCTGGGCTATCAAGGGATGTGTTTCCTTTATAGCTTGCATTGTGGTGGTGGCATTGGTGGCATAAGTTCTCGGTGGCAGCAGTGTCTTGCAGCAGCAGTGTCTTCCCATCTGCACCCATCTTGAGTAAAGATGCTTGCAGAGACATCCACATTTAACTTAGAAAATGTTTAGTGGAAAAATATCAGTGCAACTTGTGAACATTATTATTGGTTGTGGCCAGATCTTCTGCAACAGAAGTACTTTTGCAACAAGCATCTGTGTTTGCTATTTAGCTTCTTCAAAGCATCTATGGATTGTCCAAAGCAAGTGATGCTGACATGAGGTGTTTGGTTGGCTGCTTGTTTGAGATTTCTTTCCTCAAAGCAACAGAGGTATAAGAAGAAGCCAATAACTTCTAGTTTCAAGGAGACAAGTTTTCTCATATCTTAGCTAATTTATGGAAGGAAAACACCATAAAAGGTGCTTAGAATGAGGACTTATCCTTAATCATGGATTTTGGCAAACTTTAGTAATGCATTAGCAAAGCCTTACACTGTGCCCCGTGGGGAGGTGTATTAGTTTGGGTTTTACTGCTGTGAACAGACACCATGACCAATGCAAGTCTTATAAAAGACAACATTTAATTGGGGCTGGCTTACAGGCTCAGAGGTTCAGTTCATTGTCATCAAGGCAAAACATGGCAGCATCCAGGCAGGTATGGTGCAGGAGGAGCTGATAGTTCTCTCTCTTCATCTGAAGGCTGCTAGTGGAAGACTGACTTCCGGGCAGCCAGGGGGAGGGTCTTAAGCCCACACCCACAGCGACACACCTACTCCAATAAGGCCACACCTCCTAATAGGTTCACTTCCTGGGCCAATCATATACAAACAATCACATTCCACTCCCTGGCCCCCACAGGCTTGTTCAAACATGAGTCTATGGGGGCCATACTGAAACATAGCATAATGCAAAATACATTTAGTCCAACTTCAAAAGTCACGGTAGACTATAGCAGTCTCAACAGTGTTAAAAGTCCAAAGTTCAAGGTCTCTTGAGATTCATTCAATCACTTAACTGTAATCCCCCAAGCAAGACAGGAAACCAGCTGGGCAAAGTCCAAACTCTGTATCTCCAAGACTGATGGCAAAGCAGTCTTCAGATATTCAACTCCTTTTTCATCGTTGTTGACTTAAACAAGGTTCTTTCTCCTGGGCTTGTTCCACTCCCTGTTAGCAGCTTTCCTTGGCAGGCATCCTGTGGCTCTAGCATCTTTAACATCTTGGGTACCCCAAGTCAATTTCAGCTTCACAGCTTCTTGTTCCAGTGTCTGAGATCCACACATGATCTTTTGTGTGTCTCCAAAGAGCTGGTGTCACTTCTCCAGCTCTGCCCTTTGTAGCTCTCTAAGTTCAGATTGATCCACTCCACTGCCACTGCTGTTCTTGGTGGTCATCCCATGGTACTGGCATCTCCAATATGCTAGGGTCTTCCACTGCAACTATAATTCACCAAAGCCTCTCAGAGGCTCTCTTCATAGTACCAAGCCTCAACTCCTTTGCATGACCCCTTCAGTCCTGGGCTGTCAATTACAACTGAGGGTACACTTTCACCAATGGCCTTTCATGGCCTCTCACAGTACCAAGCCTCAGCTGTTCTTCATGATGCCTTCGTGCCTTCAAAACCAGTACCACCTGGATGATTCTTACACATTACCAAGTACAGCTGCAGCATGAGGAACACTTGGCTATCTCTGGAATACAGCTTCTTTGTGCTCTCAGAAAACACTTCCTATATTTCACCTCAGTGATGCTGGTCTTTTCTTAATCATCACTAATTTCTTAGCTCCAGCTAACCAGCATCAATTGTCCCAGTAGTCTCTTTCCTTTTAGTATAAAGCCAGAGACACGTGGCCGAAGCTGCTGAGTTTTGCTGCTTGCAGGAGCTGGAACATTGGCCACCTTGTTCTATTACATTATCACTAGCTTCCTTTTTCCCAGCTCCTTCACTGCCTAAGTTGGCTGTCCTGAATCTTGCTCCTTAGACTTACCTTGAACTCAAGAGATCTGCATGCCTGTCTCCTAAGCACTGGGATTAAAGGCTTGTACTACCATGCCTGGACCTAAAGTTACCTGGGTGGAATCTTGCCCCAAGTTCGCCACTCCTTTAATTCAATATCTTTGAATTCAGCTCCATTTCACTTCGTAGATTCCCTTTAATACTCAAACTATATATTTTGTACTTTTCCTTTCTCAGCTTGCTATGTTTGTTCAAAATTCTCTTTATCAGACTTAACCAGAGAACAAAGTCTTTGTTGGGCTTTTTTGAGACTTCTTTTGCAGATGCAGTTAATATAAATCTCTTTACCTTAGCCCTAGGCAGTCTCTTCAGGCAATGGCAAAAAGCAGCCATGTTCTTCACCAAAACATCACAAAAACAGTCTCTTGGCCATGTATTAAAGTTCTCCACTGAAACTTCTTGGGCCATCAGGCCTACACAGTTCAAATATCCCTCAGCACCACTGTCTTCCATATTCCTACTAGGCTGGCCCATTAAGCCCCACTTAAAGCATTCCATAGCTTTCCAAATCCAAAGTCCCAAAATTCACATTCTTCCAAATAAAAGCATGGTCATGCCTATCACAGCAATACCCCAGTCCCTGGTACCAACTTCTGTCTTAGTTTGGGTTTTACTGCTGTGAACAGACACCATGACCAATGCAAGTCTTATAAAAGACAACATTTAATTGGGGCTGGCTTACAGGCTCAGAGGTTCAGTCCATTGTCATCAAGGCAAAACATGGCAGCATCCAGGCAGGTATGGTGCAGGAGGAGCTGATAGTTCTCTCTCTTCATCTGAAGGCTGCTAGTGGAAGACTGACTTCTGGACAGCCAGGGGGAGGGTCTTAAGCCCACACCCACAGCAACACACCTACTCCAACAAGGCCACACCTCCTAATATGTTCACTTCCTGGGCCAATCATATACAAACCATCACAGGAGGTAAGTCCCCTAATCTGGTTTTGTCCTTAAGTCTTTCATCTGTACATTCCTATGGGTATTCCTGTTCTTTCCTGGTACATCTTGATGTATAAACCTTATTACTAGTGTTACACACTTGAGGAAGTCTATACAAGTCTAAACTACCCTAATTAAATGAGTTTATCAGGCCTCAAATGTGGATATAGGAAATCAAATTATACCACTCCAAATATGGTTTAAGAGACTAACATATATCAGCCCAAATAAGGCTGTAGAGACTAGAATGAAACATCCCAAATATAACTGAAATCAGTGGAGCATGGCTCCAAATATGGCTCTGAGACCAGAATGCTCCATCTCATATATGATTGTAAGACTGGCATGTACCACCCCAAATGCCTCTTTTGCAGAAAGGTTATTTTGAGCTAAGTATTTTCAGAAACAGCAGATTCAGAAAAAGGTTCAAAATTGGAAACATTACCCTTTTGGTAAGGGAAATTTACATTTATAGCAGAAACTCCCTTGTAAGCGTGTCTCCCTCTGTGAACTAAATTAAAGTTAAGCTCATCAATGGAGAAGACTCTGGCTGACATCTCATAATAGACCTGACCTTGTTTATCATCACTTTTCTTGGTCAATCTTCCTGTGCTAGCCTCCTTCACACTTTTCTTTTTTTTTTCTTTGATTCTTTTTTTTTTAATTTTTTTATTCTTGGATATATTCTATATTTACATTTCATTTCCCTTTTTTGGTTCCCCACCCCACCCCCCACTTTTCTTTTATGGATGCAGCTGAAGATTGAATTTATAACTAAATTTAAAGCTAGTGCTTTGAGTTGGTTATTTCTCTTTGAGTCAGTCCTCTTATTGACCAGTTAAGAGCTTACAAGAACAGAGAAAACAATTTTGCTGTCCTAAACCACTTAAAATATTAATTATGTAGTCATTAGCCAAATTGTCAGTTTCTTCTATTTTCAATACACAGTTTTCTGAATGTATGAAAACTTTTAAAAACATATGTTACTAATTTCCTTGATAAACCTAAGCACTAAAATACACAGGTTTCTGTGGTCCTCTGTGATTTTGTTTCTAAAGACTCTTGTGTTCTGTATAACTTGAATAAAATAAATGTGTTTCTCTGGTAGTTTGTTTTCCTTTATCAGTCATGACATTATGATGGAAAGGAGAAATTTATCTCTCTATCACTTCTTCTGCTATTATCACTTCCAACCATAATGTGTTCCTTCTTTCCTTTTCATAGTTGTGGGACCAATGAAAGGAAACATCACAGGGACTAGCATCTTCTTCTAGTAAAATGAAAAGTAGACAGGAAAATCAACTTTGTAATGTGCCTTTATTGGAGGTAAGAAATTCAGGGATGGTTGTAAAAAACAGTCTTGAATTTTTTTATGGAAGAGGATTAGGATAGAATACTTGCTAAGCACAGAAGAGGCCTTAGGTTTAAAATAAATATATCTAACCAGTCTTTCTGGGGATAGGGTGAGGGATAAAAATCAGGACTTCCTTTATTCCTCTCTTTGGGCAACTTCCTTTCTGCCAGGAATGTTATAATTTTTGGTCTTCTTAGTTTTATATTTGTGATATAACAACATACTGGGCTGATGATCTTATCCTGAAATAAAAACTGACTTTCCTTCCTGGCTAAAATACAGCACTGACAGCCTTGACTTCCTGGTTGAGTTGCTGGTGTTATGTGTTAATCTCAACAAGAATCTAATATCTAACTGGGACAAATGATGGAAAGGGTGAATGTGGACCAAGTAGAATTAGTGGTAGTGTTGGAATCCTTTCATCTTGTAAATCTGTGTGCATTTATGGCAGAGCACAAATCATGATAAACTCCTATCAAATACACTTAGGGTTTGGGAATATGAACTGTTCTGACCTGGAAAAGATTCTGTGTTTCCCTCCTTTCTGTATTTCCCTCCTTCCATCTTTAAGAGAAAATTTTGCCTCCCAAGAATTTAACATTCAGAAAGAAAAATTTCATCTGTATCTCCTTCAATCAGCAAAAATACTCTGGTACATAGCTATGGAAATAGAAGGGGGAAAGCAAAACAAAACAAACAAACAAACAAACAAACAAAAAAACAGCTTTTCAGAAATTCCTGTCACCATGTTTAGAAGAGAAGAGAACTTCCTTTAGCTTTCCACATCCTCTGCTGTGTGGAGGTTAGCCAGGAAAGGCTTGTAGCTGAAGATGGCTTGTTATCATTCTTGGAAATAATTTGCATTTATATAGAACCTCTTATAGGAGCAAATCAAATCATTAAAGCTATAAAACTAATAAATGCATGGCAGCAAGTACTATTAACTCCTGAGTATGCTGAGGCAGTGGAGGCTCTCCCCACCCTCCAGCCCAAAGAAGAGCCAATTAAGCTCAGGACTCCTGTGCACCTCTAGGACCCTTATGGTTCCCACAGAGCTAAAGGGCATTGAGACAATTTCTTTAGCAGTGATAAAGTAATTTCTGGGTCTAAAATTCTGAAATACTATTTGCCAAAATTGTTTAGAGCCCATTATTTCATATTTGTCTCCAAACAAGCTTATTTTCCAGAGTTCATCTCTGAAGGAGTAAAACAGAACTTTCTTTATAATGTTTATCTTTTCAAGCACCCTAAATGCTTTCAGGGGTAGAACTTCTGAGATTAAGTATATTCTGGCATTTTGTTCTAGAATGCCCATCATGTTCTTTGAATTTATTCAAAATGTTTTAAGTTTGTTGACCCTCAAGAATAAAAATGATACTCAGAACACCTTTTCTGAATTTCCTCAGTTGTTACGCACCAACAGGTCTAATGTCTGATAGAGGTCAAAGACACAGGGAAGAAAGACACCACAGGGCAATGAGATGAACTCATTTTTCAGCAGAGTTCAGTTGCTGTTTTCGGTGTTTTTCTAATATCTTATCAGAGGCTCAACCTGAAGACAAAGTGACAGACAAGTAAACTCAGCATGCCACTTTATACCATTCAGTCAGGCCTCCAAGCATTACAAGATGTTCTTTCAAGAACACCAAGTCTACAGTGCTTCAGAAGAATGTTGGACTCTGTTTTCATTTGTGATTAAAAAATATTCCAAACATTTCAATAAAACAGTCCCTTGAGAAAAAGAAAATTTTTCTTTGCAACTTAAACTCTTAAATTTAGACTCTTGGCTCAACCTTTTGCTTTCCTTGAGAACTTTTTTTGCTTTGATAATTACTTCTCACATTGTCTCTAAAGACTATGTAGCATAACATTCTTCCAGTTAAAAAAAAGTTTGGTTGGTTTTTTTTGAAAAGTGTGTGTGTGCATGCAACACATGACTGTACTAGAGCAGACAGATAGGTCAGAAGTAGTGGGAGCCACTTCTTTCTTTCCATCATGTTGATTTCAGGGATCAAACTGCGATTGTCAGGCATCATGGCTGGCACCTGTACATGCTGAATAAGTCTTTTCCCTGGTTCTATGAATATTATTTTTTATAATAATGAAAAATATTACCTCTAGCAAGGTATTACAGGCAGATTGCTGTGAGTACTCTTGTCAGATGCATGAAGCAACTCATGTGTCTTCTCGAAATTCCAGAGTTGATGGAATAATATTTCACAAGTTATTTCTGTTTCACTGGTTCTTTTGGCCACAACTCAGCAGGTCATTCCAGTCTTATTTGCTAATAAGGCTGCTGGCAATCACAGTTTCTTTTAGTCCAGTCTTAATTATTAGCATTAGCTTTCAGGTCATTCATTATACTTCACACATATGTCAGAGAGGCTAGACAAAGCTCAAGAGCCTGAAGAGTTCCTGAAGAGTTCAGAGGCCTTGCTAAAGGCAGAAGCAGAGCTAATACAGATGTAAAACGAGTGACTGAAATTATGTCATTTGCAGGGAAATGGTTGGAAGAAAAAACATCGTGTTATATAAAATAAGCCAGACTCTGACTCACATAATTTTAGAAACAAGATTCATATACTTTAACAATAAGCCCACAATGCTCTGACTTTGGTGGCAGTGATTCCTGGGATTTAGTTCCTAAAGAATTGTGGTACTCTATCCATTTCCAGGCTTAAGAAAGACAACCTGAGCTGTGAAATGCCCACTTAATAAATTCATGAATCTCCAGTTTCTGTCTCCAGCTTGGGTCCATCCTCTGGAATTGGACAACATACCTATGTGGTGCATTATACCTATGAGGCAGCTTAACCACCCAGGAGTGCAGAGAAACTAGCCTGTACAGGTAGAACCACTCTTGCCACTCAGAGGATTTCACCTGGAACCCTCTGTTGGAAGCTCTCCATTTTCTGTCTCAAGCTTGGGACCACCCTCTATACCTTATTCAAGTGATACAGGGAGGTGGCTAACCACTCAGGAGTGCAGAGAGGCCAGGCAGCACAGGTAGGATCACCCATGCTGTATAGAGTAAACAGCTGGAAACCCTGAGGACACAAGAGCCTAGGAGCAGCCTGGGACAGGAGACTTCCAATTTCTGCCTGCACCCAGAGTTGATCTGGGCCACAGAGCTACATACCCAAATACAACTACAAGAAAGTGGGGTCTCACAGGAGACATACCAGTGTACAAAGGAGAATGGGTCTCCCAGGAACATAGATACAGAAGCTTGCATGACAGTTAAGCCACAGTCAGAGGCAGCAATACCAGCTAACACCAGAGATAACCAGATGGTAAAAGGCAACTGCAAGATCATTACCAACAGAAACCAAGGCAACATGGCACCAACTGAACCAAGTTCTCCCACAACAGCAAGTTCTGGATACCCCAAAACACAAGAAAAGCAAGACCTGGATTTAAAATCACATCTTATGATGCCGATAGAGGATTTCAAGAAGGACATAAATAAGTCCCTTAAAGAAGTACAGGAGAACATGAGGCAACAGGTAGAGGCCTTTAAAAAGGAATACAGGAGAAAATGTGTCAACAGGTAAGAAGCCCATAAAGAGGAAATACAAAAATCAATTAAAGAAAAACAGGAGAACATGGGTCAATAGGCAGAACCCTTAAAGAGGAAACACAAAAATCCCTTAAAGAATTACAGGAAAACACAAACAAACGAGTGAAGGATTTGGAAAAAAAATCCGGGATCTAAAAACAGAAGTAGAAACAACTAAGAAATCACAAAGGGAGACAACTTTGGAGATATAAAACCTTGGAAAGAAATCAGGAGTCATAGATGCAAACATCAACAATAGAATTCGAAAGATAGAAGAAAGAATTTCAGGTGCTAAAAATACCATAGAAAGCACTGCCTCAAGAGTCAAAAGAAAATGCAAAATGCAAAAGGCTTGAAACACAGAACATCTAGAAAAGCCAGGGCACAATAAGAAAACCAAACCTAAGGATTATAGGTATAGAAGAGAGCAAAGATTGACAACTTAAAGGGCCAGTAAGTATCTTAAAAAAAATTATAGAAGAAAACTTCCCTAACCTAAAGAGAGATGCCCATGAACATACAAGAAGCCTACAGAACTTCAAACAGATTGGACCAGAATGGAAATACCTCCTGTCACATAACAATCAAAACCCCAAATGTACTAAACAAAGAAAGACTATTAAAAGCAGTAAGAGAAAAAGGCCAAGTAACATATAAAGGAAGGCTTTATCAGAATTATACCAGACTTCTCACCAGAGACCATGAAAGCAAGAAGATCCTGGGCAGATCGCATACAGACTCTAAGAGAACACAAATGGCAGCCCAGACTATGATACCCAGCAAAACTCTCAATCAGCATAATGGAGAAACCAAAATATTCCATGATAAAACCAAATTTACACAATATATTTTCACAAATCCAGCCCTACAAAGGATAATAGATATAAGATGCCAATATACAGAGGGCAACTACACCCTAGAAAAAGCAAGATAGTAATTTTCTTTCATCAAACCCAAAAGAAGATACCCACACAAACATAAAAATAACATCAAAAATAACAGGAAGATACAATCACTATTCCTTAATATCTCTTAACATCAATGGACTAAAATGCCCAGTAAAAAGACATAGACTAACAGAATGAATATGTAAACAGGACCCAGCATTTTGCTGCATACATAAAATGCACCTCAGTGTCAGAGACAAACACTACCTCAGAGTAAAAGGCTGGAAAATAATTTTACAAGCAAATGGTACTAGGAAACAAGCTGGAGTACCAATTCTAATATTAGATAAAATTGACTTTCAACCAAAAGTCATCAAAAAAGACCCAGAAGGACACTCCACATTCATCTAAGGAAAATGTCACCAAGAAGAACTCTCAATTCTGAAAATCTATGCTCCACATGCAAGGGCACCCTCATTTGTGCAAGAAACTTTATTAAACTTCAAAGCATACATTGCACCTCACACAATAATTATGGGTGACTTCAACATTCCACTCTCCTCAATGGACCATCAGAGAAACACAAACTAAACAGAGACACAGTGAAACTAATTGAAGTATTGGACCACATGGATTTCACATATATATATATATAAAATGTATGTATGTATGTATATAAAAAACATTTCATCCTAAATCAAAAGAATATACCTACTTTTCAGCACCTCATGGTACCTTCTCTAAAATCGACCATATAATTGGACAAAAAACAGTCCTCAACAGATATAAGATTGAACTAATCCCATGCCTCCTATCAGATCACTAAGGAGTGTGTGTGTGCGCGCACGCGCGCGCGCGCGCGCGCGCGTGTATGTGTGTGTGTGTGTGGGGGGTATTTGGTATCTGTCTAGGAAATTGTCCATTTCCTCCAGATTTTCCAGTTGTGTTGAGTATAGACATTTGTAGTAGGATATGATGAGTTTTTTAATTTCCTCCATTTCTGTTGTTATATCTCCCTTTTCATTTCTAATTTTGTTAATTTGGATACTGTCTCAGTGCCCTTTGGTTAGTATGGCTAATGGTTTACCTATCTTGTTAATTTTGTCAAAGAACCAGCTCCTGGTTTTGTTGATTCTTTGTATGGTTCTCTTTGTTTCTACTTGATTGATTTCAGCCCTGAGTTTGATGATTTCCTGTCTTCTGCTACTCCTGGGAGAATTGGCTTCTTTTTGTTCCAGGGCTTTCAGGTGTGCCCTTAAGCTGCTAGTGTATGCTCTCTCCAGGTTCTTTTTGGAGGCACTCAGGGCTGTGAGATTTCCTCTTAGCACTGCTTTCATTGTGTCCCACAAATTTGGGTATATTATACCTTCATTTTCATTAAATTCTAAAAAGTCTTTGATTTCTTTCTTTATTTCTTCTTTGGCCAAAATATCATTGAGTAGAGCATTGTTCAGCCTCCATGTATAGGTGGGCTTTCTGTTGTTGTTTTTTTTTTGTTTTGTTTAGTTTTTGGGGTTTTTTTTTTTGTTTTTTTTGTTTTTGTTTTTAGGTTTTTTGTTTTTTGTTTTTTGTTTTTTGTTTTTTTTTGTTTTTTTTTTTTTTTTGCTATTGAAGACTAATCTTATTCCATAGTGATCTGATAGGAGGCGTGGGATTATTTTGATCTTCTTATATCTGTTGAGGACTGTCTTGTAACCAATTATATGGTCAATTCAGTACCATGGGGTGCTGAGAAAAAGTTGTATTCTTTTGCTTTAGGATGAAATGTTCTGTACATATCTGTTAAATCCAAAAGGTCCAATGCTTCAATTAGTTTCATTGTGTCCCTGTTTAGTTTCTGTTTTCCTGATCTGTCCATTGAGGAGATTGGAGTGTTGAAGTTGACCACAATTATAAGGAGGTCAAAAAGATACAACTTGGAAAGGAAGAAAGTCAAACTATCACTATTTGAAGATGATATGATAGTATACTTACGTGACCCAAAAATTTCATCAGAGAACTCCTACAACTGATACACAACTTCAGCAAAGTGGCTGGTTATAAAATCAACTCAAGCAAATCAGTAGCCTTCCTATACTCAAAGGAAAAGCAGGCTGAGAAAGAAATTAGGGAAGTGACACCCTTCACAATAGCCACAAACAATATAAAGTATCTTGGTGTGACTCTAACCAAACAAGTGAAAGATCTGCATGACAAGAACTTCAGGTCTCTGAAGAAGGAGATCGAAGAAAACATCAGAATATTGAAAAATCGTCCATGCTTGTGGATTGGCATGATTAATATAGTAAGAATGGCCATCTTACCAAAAGCAATGTACAGATTCAATGCAATGCCCATCAAAATCCCAACACAATTCTTCACAGAGTTAGAAAGAGCAATTATCAAATTCATCTGGAATAAGAAAATATCCAGGAGAGCTAAAATTATTCTCTATAGTAAAAGAACCTCCAGGGGAATCAATATCCCGGACTTCAAGCAGTACTACAGAGCAATAGTGTTTAAAACTGCATGATATTGGTACAGTGACAGACAGGTAGATCAATGGAATAGGATTGAAGACCCAGAAATGAACCCACACACGTATAGTCACCTGATCTTTGACAAAGGAGTTGAAACCATCTAGTGAAAAAGAGAACCTTTTCAACAAATGGTGCTGGCTCAACTGGAGGTCAGCTTGCAGAAGAATGCACATTGATCTATTCTTATCTCCTTGTAATAAGCTCAACTCCAAGTGGATCAACGACCTCCATGTAAAACAAGACACACTGAAACTAATAGAAAAAAAACTGGGGAAGATATTTGAGGATATGGGCACAGGGGAAATGATCCTGAATAGAACACCAATAGCTTATGCTCTAAGATCAAGAATTGACAATTGGGACTTCATAAAATTACAAAGTTTCTGTAAGTCAAAGGACACTGTCAAGCAGACACAACAGCAACCAACAAATTGGGAAAGTATCTTCACCAATCCTACATCCAACAGAGGGCTAATATCCAATATATACAAAGAACACATGAAGTTAGACTCCAGAGAGACAAACAACCCTATTAAAAATGGGGTACAGAGCTAAACAAAGAATTTTCACCTAAAGAAATTCGAACGCCTGACAAGCATCTTAAGAAATGTTCAACATTATTAGTCATTAGGGAAATGCAAATCAAAACAACCCTGAGATTTCACCTCACACCATTCAGAACAGCTAAGACTAAAAACTCAGGAGACAGCAGGTTTTGGCAAGGATGTGGAGAAAGAGGAACACTCCTCCACTGCTGGTGGGATTGCAAGTTGGTAGAACCACTCTAGAAATCAGTCTGGTGGTTCCTCAGAAAACTGGGCATGCCACTTCTGGAGGACCCTGCTATACTACTCCTGGGTATATACCCAGAGGATTCCCTATCATGTAATAAGACACATGTTCCACTATGTTCATAGCAGCCTTATTTATAATATCCAGAAGCTGGAAAGAACCCAGATGTCCCTCAATGGAGTAATGGATACAAAAAAATATGTAATATATACACAATGGAGTATTCAGCCATTAGAAACAATAAATTCATGAACTTCTTAGACAAATATATGGAGCTTGAGAACATCATCCTAAGTGAGGTAACCCAATGAACACTCATGGTATGTACTCACTGATAAGCAGATATTAGCCTAGAAGACTGGAATACCTAATGCACAATCCACATATCAAATGATGTCCAAGAAGAAGTCAGGAAGGTCCCCTGACTCTGGAAAGGCTTAATGCAGCAGTGTAGGGAAATACCAGAACAGGGATGAGGGAAGGGGTGAGTGGTAGAATAGGGACAGGGAAGAGGGCTTATAGGACTTGCAGGGAGGGGGGAGCCTGGAAAGTGGGAAATCATATGAAATGTAAATTAATATATCAAATAAACAAATTATAAAAAGTGAGTAGGAGTGGTCTTCAATAGCAACAAAAGCAACAGAAACTCCAAATACACAGGGAAGCTGAACAATGCTTTGCTCAAAGATAACTTAGTAAAGGAAGAAATAAGTAAAAAAATAAAAGAATTTTTAGTATTTAATGAAAATGAAGGAACAACATACCCAAATTTATGGGACACGATGAAAGCTGTGCTAAGAGGAAAATTCATAGCTCTGAGTGCCTCCAAAAGAAACTGGAGAGAGCATACACTAGCAGCCTAATGGCATACGGAAAGCTCTAGAACAGAAAGATGCTAATACACCCAAGAGGAGTAGAAGGCAGGAAATCATCAAACTCAAGGCTAAAACCAACCAAGTAGAAACAAAAAGAACCATAAAATGAAACAACAAAACCTGAAGATGGTTCTTTGAGAAAATCAACAAGATAGATAAACCCTTAGCCAGACTAACCAATGGGCACAGAGACAGTATCCAAATTAACAAAATTAGAAGTGAAAAGGGAGATGTAACAACAGAAACTGAGGAAATTCAAAAAATCATCAGATCCTACTACAAAAGCCTATATGTAACAAAACTGGAAAATCTGGATGGAATGGACAATTTCCTAGACAGATACCAACTACCAAAGTTAAATCAGGATCAAATAGACAATCTAAACAGTCCAATAACTTCTAAAGAAATAGAAGTGGTCATCGAAAGTCTCCCCCCCCCAAAAAAAAAAAAAAAAAGCACAGGACCCAATGTTTTTAGTGCAGAGTTCTGTCAGACCTTCAAAGAAGGTCTAGCACCAATACTCTTCAAACTATTCCACAAAATAGAAACAGAAGGAACACTACCGAACTTGTTCTATGAAGCCACCATTATGCTGATAATAAAACCACACAAAGTTCCAACAGAAAGAGAACTTCATACCAATGTCCCTTATGAATATCGATGCGAAAATACTAAATAATTTTTTTGCCAACTGAAACCAAGAACACATCAAAATGATCATCCACCTTGATCAAGTAGACTTCATCCCAGGGATGCAGGGATGGTTCAATATACAGAAATGCATCAGTATAATCCACTACATAAACAAACTCGAAGAAAAAAAACCACAGTCATTTCATTAAATGCTGAAAAACATTTGACAAAATTCAGCATCCTTTAATGTTGAAAGTCTGAGAAAGATCAGGAATTCAAGGTCCATACCCATACATAGTAAAAGAAATATACAGCAAACTAGTAGCCAAAATCAAACTAAATGGAGATAAACTTGAAGCAATCCCACTTAAATCAGGGACTAGACAAGGCTGCCCTCTCACTCCATATGTATTGAGCATAGAACTTGCAGTTCCAGCTAGAGCAATTAGACAACAAAAGGAGATCAAAGGGATACAAATAGGAAAAAGGAAGTCAAATTATCACTTTTTGCAGATGATATGATAGTATACTTAAGTGACCCAAAAATTCCATCAGAGAACTTCTAAAGGTGATAAACAACTGCAGCAAAATGGCTGGTTATAAAATTAACACAAGCAAATCAGTAGCCATCCTATACTCAAAGGTTTAACAGACTGAGAAAGAAATTAGGGAAATGACACCCATCACAATAGTCACAAACAATATAAAGTATCTTGGTGTGACTCTAACCAAACAAGTCGAAGATCTGTATGACCAGAACTTCAAGTCTCTGAAGAAAGAAATCAAAGAAGACAGCAGTGGATGGAAAGATATCCCATCCAGTCCTCATGGATTGACAGGATTAATATAGAAAAATGGCCATCTTGCCAAAAGCAATCTACAGATTCAATGCAATCCTCTTCAAATTTCCAATTCATTTCTTCAGACTTAGAAAAAGCAATTCTCAAATTCATCTGGAATAACAAAAAATCCAGGATAGCTAAAACTATTCTCAACAGGAAAAGAACTTCAGAGGGAATCAGCATCCATAACCTCAAGCAGTACTACAGAGCAATAGTGTTAAAAACTATTGGACATGCTGGTAGAACAGTGGAATAGAATTGAAGACCCAGAAATGAACACACACAGATGGTCACTTGATCTTTGACAAAGGAGCTACAACCGTCCAGTGGAATAAAAGATAGCCTTTTCAACAAATGGTTCAACTGGAGGTCACCATGCAGAATGCAAATTGATCCATTCTTATTTCCTTGTACTACACTCATGTCCAAGTAGATCAAGGACCTCCACATAAGACCAGACACACTGAAACTAATAGAAACTGAAGAAGAGCCTTGAACAAATGGGCACAGAAGAAATTTTCTTGAACAGGACACAAATAACTTATGCTCTCAGATCAAGAATTGACAAATGGGACTTCATAAAATTACAAAGTTTCTGTCAAGCAAAGGACACTGTCAATAGGACAAAATGACAACAAATTGGGAAAAGATCTTTACCTACCCCATATCTGACAGAGGCCTAATATCCAATATACACAAAGAACTCAAGAAGTTAGACTCCACAGAACCAAATAACACGATTAAAAAGTAGGGTACAGAGCCAAATACAGAATTTTCACATGAGGTGTATTAAATGGTGGAGAAGCACCTAAAGAAGTGTTCAACATCCTTAGTCATCAGAGAAATGCAAATCAAAACAATCCCGAGATTTCACCTCATACCAGTCAGAATGTCTAAGATGAAAAACTCAGGAGACAGCAGGTGCTGACAAGGATATGGAGAAAGAGGAATACTCCTCCACTACTGGTGGGATTGCAAGCCGGTACAACCACTCTGGAAATCAGTCTGGCATTTCCTCAGAAAACTGGGCATGATAATACCGGAGGATCCCACCATACCACTCCTGGGCATATACCCAGAGGATTGCCCAGCATGTAATAAGGACACATGCTCCACTATGTTTATAGCAGCCTTATTTATTATAAGCTATTATTCTATTATTAGAAGTGGGAAAGAACCCATATGCCCCGCAACAGAGGAATTGTCCAGAAAATGTGGTATATATACACACAATGAAGTACTACTCAGCTATTAAAAACAATGAATTCATGAAATTCTTAAACAAATGGATGGAACTGTAAAATATAATCCAGAGTGATATAACCCAATCACAAAAATCACTCATGGTATGCACTTACTGATAAGTGGCTATTAGCCCAGAAGCTTGGTATACCCAAGACACGTGTCACATACCCCATTTTCCCCAGGAGCATCTTTCAGCCTCTATCTATATATGTCATGAAAGTAGGAGTTCTACACAGGGGAAGGAAAAAAATCTAAAGGGAGGGATAAAGAAAAAAGGATAATGCAAGAAGAGACAAAATGTCACATGTTTTCTCTCACATGTGAAATTTCTACACATAAGTATATATTAATATATATATTAGAGATTCATATATCCAGACACATGTACACACACACACACACACACACACACACACACATACTCATTCACTCAAATGGTAAAGGAGAGTGGGAAGAGAGACTCTCTGAAGGAGAAAAAGGACCATCAGATGAGGAGGTGAGATAGATAGTAGAAGGGCATGAATATGAGCAAAGTACAGTGATGTATGTATGTGAAAAATCTCATAATGTTTTATTTTATATTTATATTCATGATGAATTTATATTTATCATAAGTAAAAAAGATACAAAAAAACCTAAGGGAAATTATGAACAAATGTAGATGGAGAGTTTTGAAAACCCAGAGAACTAATCTGATTCAAGGCACAGACACAGACCGACCTATGAACAGAGTAATACATATGTATATTTTCTGAAGACTTGGCAGGTCCTTGGTGAGGTAACTTCAGGGGCCCTCTCTATGCTGATGTTCAAAGACATACCCTGAATTCTTCAATTGTGCATCTAATTAGTACTTTAATATAATTTTTAGTGTAAGTGATATGTTCATTTGAACAATGAAAAATTTAAATTACTTTACAAAGTCAAGGGCCCATTAATAGACAAACTTCTAATTAAGTTGTAAAGTCTATAACAGCAAGCAATATAAAAACCTTTACATTCTCGGTCTATTGACTTTCCTTTTCATTGTCAGAATATTATATCTTAAACTAGATGAGAAAATTGAAATCAGATAACACATTTCCACACCAGCCTGCTTTATCACACTTCCCCCCAGGTGTTCCTCTGAGCTCTGTGTTATCTCCCAAGAACAATTAAATGATGATTGTTTTGCTTCTCTGCTACTTTTCTATTTGTCACATTTACATGATGGGAGCTTTCTTATTTATCCCAGGGCAATATCTTCTGAAACAATTCTATAGACTTGTCAGAAAGACAAGACAGAGAGGTCCTTAAGATAAGGGAGAATTTATCTATACTGATGGAGCCTAACAAACATTATATGATTAAAAAATTGACCTTGGTGGACTTCACATTTCAACTCACTAAAATGTGGTATCTTTGCATACTGAGTGTTCTCAACTGATGAATGTTGACATAATCATAAAGAAAGAAGGATACTATCTTTAGATAAAATGATTTTTTATTGGAAAGCAAGGCAAATGAGATTCTGTAAAACATTTAGTAGGATTTTAATAAAGTAATACTTAATGTGACTACTTGGATGCAATAATTTTGTTTTTAGGAATTAATTTTTATAAAATAAAGTGTATATATATATATATATATATATACATATACATATATATATATATATATATACCAATCGCATTATAAATTTTTAAATAGTATAAAGAAGTCATTCACAACAAGCATGGTATCTGTACTGGTATTGTTTCAGTCCTATGAGAAAATAAACTAACTACTGATTCCATAAACATAGATGCTGATGTTTCTATCACCAGCTTCCTCGTTGCTTTTATTTAGTTTCTTTCTTTCTTTTCTTTTCTCTCCTTTTTTCCCCACAGAAAAGTTACTAATTTCTTTCTTTTAAAATAAGAAGTTTTGGAAATAGTCTGGGTTTTCAGGATTTGTTTTACTCTTCAGATTTAGAAGATACATGATCCATGGCTGGTGTGTGTGTGTGTGTGTGTGTGTGTGTGTGTGTGTGTGTGTGTATTTATCCTAGGGTCTTTCACATTCTTGCAGTATATCTTCAGCTATTATTTATATTCTCACCCTCTGGTCTCAGCAGTTGTCTTGGGAGTGGACTCTTATTTGAAACAGCCAATCAGAGGTAAGGGGACTTTCAAAGAACTAAAGGTAAGAGGATCTTATATAGACAAATCATCTCCATCTTGGTGATCAATCAGATGAAAAGGCATGGCCTCATGGAGTCAGCAGATTGAGGAAGTATCATGGTGCCTTAGAGGAAATAAAATCAATGAATGGAATGGTTGTATGGTGGGACAGGCTACTTAAAGATTGTCATAGTAGGCCCCTCTTAGAATGTGAGCTGGTATCTGAATGGAAGAGGGGCTGATAATTAAGCATTACGTGCAAATTGCCTGAGAAGGATCAGACTAGTGTGTATATTAAGACAAATGGCTCGCCTGGGACTGCAGAACTAGACTAGAATATTAAGAGTAGATATCAAGGAGATAATCTGTATGCATATACCATAGACTCTATATATCTAGACAGAATCCAGAAGCTTACCATGTTTTCAGAGCAAAGAAACTAAAGGTTTTAAACATAAGGACAATGGTCACACAGTTCAGAGGAAAGCAACTGTTTTTCTTGTATATTGCATTTTTCATTGTCAAATACCGTTTACTCATGGTAAGTTTAAGAAAAAGATATATTCATAAACATCAGTGAATATATTTATGAAATGTCTATGAAGCAACACCTCACATTGTTAATTTGAAAACACAAGAGTTTTACAGTTGGCTGCATACATGCAATATTGCTTGAGGGAGAAGGTAGGCACCTCAGCTTTGTTCTCATTCAGCCTAAATAGTTTCCTGGAGACAAGAAAATAGAAACTAGAGCTGTGACTCTTTAAAAGGTCAGTGAGGATTCTTGGAAATGATCCTGCAAATCAAAAGATCCCATAAGTCTGATATTGGAAGTAGCATGCCAGATTAAAAACAAAAGAAAACTAACCCAAAATACTGTCAACAAGGTAAACATTCAAATGCTTCTTCACATTTGATATTTGTTCCTAGATTTAACCGACTCACCATTCCTGAGGCCACATCAATAGGAAACCCACAGAGCACATTTTAAAACAGATTCAAGAACACCATTTGTTCTTACTAAAGGTTTAAAAAGGTCACTTTCAAACCAGTCATGTTAAACTAGGGAGATAAATAATGTAAACAAATATGCAAAAAATATTAGGGAGCTTTATGAATAACTCTTTAATCAAGTTTCTTTCTCTGTATTTTCCAGTTCTGGGTACTCTTAGGATCTCAGAGGTGTGTAATTTTAAACCTTTCTCAGTATATGGTATCCTATCACCAGTCTTATTTAAAACCTTTTTTTTCTTTGACTTTCTATTACATTAAAGTGAAAACACAATAAAGGGTTTTGTTTTCTTTTTAACATTTCTATATTAGTCAATTTTTATCAATTAATACTTAAATTAGCATATAAAGTGATAGGATTGATTCTAGTCTTTGTATACATGTGGACCAAATGTCTTTTTACTTTGTTTTACTTGGTCCCTTTCTTCACTGCCTGTCCCTGTGTTTCCTGCTCTAGTCTTGATGGTTATTCCCCTGTTCAAATAGTATCCACTACTTTCTTGTCACTTGACTTTCATTATCTAGTCACACCTTGAGATCTCTCTTCTTTCAAGGTACCTTTCTACTTACACACACACACACACACACACACACACACACCCACACTTTATACTTGTTTGTTTGTTTGTTTGTTTCGAGACAAGGTTTCTCTGTATAGCCCTGCCTGTCCTGGAACTCACTCTGTAGACCAGGCTGGCCTTGAACTTAGAAATCTGCCTGCCTCTGCCTCCCAGAGTTCTGGGATTACAAGCATGTGCCACCACCACCCGGCCCCTTTATAATATATATGAAAGAAAACCTATGGTATCTGGTGGTATTTGTCTTCTTAGATCTAGCTTATTTTGCTGAACATGATGATCTCTCGTTTTATTCATTTTTCTGTGAAATTCACTAGTCAGACCATGAACAAATTTAAAAAAATAAGAGGTTTTACTAAATACTGGCCAGGGCCAAACCTGAAACTTTTGTTCTATGTAGAGCACTGAATTCCATTAATAAGGAGCAGGAGTATACGAAAGCAAAAATCACAGGGCTTATGTACTTCCTGCCTTCATGCATTCAGAGGCAAGCACACATTCTGACTTATTTTCTGCCTAATTACATGTCCTCAAGCACACATCCTGTGCATTCTAGGGCAACCAAGATTGTTGGCAGAAGCAAAACACACAATTTATTACATCTTACATGAACAACAGTCCCCAGCATTCTGTCCTTGGGCAAGTGGAACTTACATGTTAGAGGCATTTTTGGTTTTATTGTTCTTGTAAACAGCACAGTAATTTAAACTTAAAACATTAGTCATCACAATGTAATGACTTTATTTTACTTACAAATTAAAATAATTTTATTGTATATATTATCACATTTTCTTTGTACACTTCGTAATTCTGCATATTTTGCTTTCATGAAAATATATTAATTAGTTATGTAGTTAAAAAATTTAAAAATTTAAGTTTAGGCTTGGAATACAAAGACTATCCTTACTGGTAGTAGTGATTTCTGGGTTTGATCCTATATACCAAAGGCAGAAATCAAAATTAAAATGTCACTTAACTAGAACTTAGACATATATTCTTGTTAGCTGAATTATTATGGAATAGGAAAAGATCAAAATCAAATATGTAATATATTCAATCATTTTGATATCTACCTGTGTATGTATATATCTATCTATGCATGCATATATCTATATATTTATCTACATATCTACATATGTATGAATGTATGTATATATCTGTCATCTATCATATATATATATATATATTATAGAGAGAGAGTTAATTAAATACAATGGAACTGAATAGAATAGCATATTAGATACTTTTCTCATTACTGTGAAAAAAATACCTAGCAAAAGGCATTTAAAGGAAAACAGGTCTATTTATTTTCACAATCTATCATGACCTTGGAGGCATAGTGAAATTTTTGACATTAGGAGTGTGTAGCTGATACTCTCACATTTCTGTAGACCAAGAAGCAAAGACATGGGAATGCAGATAAACATTGTTTCCTGTCTCCCTTTATTCATGGAGGCCCCCTGCCCCTGGAATTGTTAAACTCATATTCTGGAAACCCCTTTCCTCCTCATTACTTCCTTCTGGGAACATACAAACATGTCTAGCAGAGTGCCTGCTAAAAGATTCTGAATCTAGTTAAGTATATAATGAGGATTAACATTAAAACTAAATTTCACAAACTAAAGTTCTCAGAAAATGTTTTAATATTGTTAATAAAATGAACCTCTATCAATTTCTAATCTTCAAGATGATTAATCTCTGCCACACAAATTCGAAACTTAACACTAACTATAGAAAACCAACTCTTAGACAAATTAACAAAACACTAGAAATTGATTAGGTTGTATAATAAGCTTTCACCATGAACCATAATAATTTCTTGACCCCTTAAAAAAGAAAAAGTAAATCATAAAGTTATGAATATTAACATAATAATGAGCTTATTTGAATATGTGTTATGGAATTATTTTTCAGTATAAAAACAATGATAGAATGCATAGTGAAATGATTTTTAAAGAGATAATTTTTAATAATTTTTATTTTACACCAATCATAAAATAATGAACATGTTATTAAATGAACATAAAAAGATAAAACCTTTTTTTGTTTGTTAGTTTGATTGTTTTTTTTTTAGTAGAGCTTAAAATATTGCTTCTTATTGTACTAGAAACCCAAAATAAGAACAATTTTTAGACATTGGAGTTCATTGTATTAGGGTTGTACTTCAATGTCCCTCACATCAACAAAGGATTTCACCTCCATAGTAGTTAACCTAAGAGTTGGCAGTTCTGCTGTGTCAAGGAATGAATTTTAGGCACAATTATTTAGATACAGATTTCCTGCTATGGTCAAAGCTATTTGACTTGAGTGATTGTTATCATTCTCAGCCCACGGGGTACAGGTTGCATTTATTTAAGAAATGGTGTGTGTATTAAGATGGTTTATCTATGAAGTAATTCACCAACTGTTTCAATGAACAATGGATCTACTTGGAGGGTGGCACAGACTTTAGGTGAGGGTAAGATATTGATTTATTGGCTGTGATAATTTAAAAAGCATTAATCTCAGAAAAAGAGTAACTTATAAGGTCATCTTCAAAATTGATACAATAATTCTAAATATCAAGCAAAACATTCAGTCTCACTATTTGTTTTTCTCTTACAAGCCACCTCCTAAATTAATTGTCTCCATTTCTTTTGTTTGTATAAATAATTTTGAAATATGTAAACTGTTCTGAAACCATAGTATAGTGTAACGATATAGTGTAAATAAACAATCCTACTTATAGAGAGGCTGATAGAAGCATGAATTCAAGACAATTATATGGTACACAGCAAGACACAGTTACATATAAACAAGCAGAAAGTATATATGTATTGTACAATATTGGTCATATCTTTCCAATTACCAAATTAGAGAGATCACTGGGTGGCAGCCAACTAATTTCTAATTCCTCATATTTTTGAGTTTCAATGGATTAAGATATGCTGATATTAATTTTCATATTAAGAGATGTTAAGGAAAAGTGATTACTTCCTGTTATTTTTGTTGTTATAAGTGGAATTATGTTTGTGTAGGTTCGTTAAAAGATTGCTTTTTTACTTTTTCTAAGGTGTAGTTTACCTCCATATGTTGGTGTTTTCTATCTATTGTCCTTTGTAGAGCTGGATATATGGAAAGAAATTTTGTAAACTTGGTTTTGTCATGAAATATCTTGTTTCTCTGTCTATGGAAACTGTGAGTTTTGTTGGGTATAGCAGCCTGGGCTGGCATCTGTGTTCTCTTAGGGTCTGCATGAGATATGCCCAGGATCTGCTAGCTTTTGTTCTCTCTGGTGAAAGAGAAGTCTGGTGTAATTCTGATAGGCCTGCCTTTATATATTACTTGACATTTTCCCTTATTGCTTTTAATTTTTCTTTGTTTATCATATTTGGTGTTTTATTATGTGACAGGAGGAATTTCTTTCCTAGTCCAGTCTATTTGGAATTCTGTAGGCCTCTTGTATGTTCACAGGCATCTCTTTCTTTAGGCTAGGGAAGTTTTCTTCGATAATTTTGTTAAAGATATTTGCTGGCCCTTTAAGATGGAAATTTTCACTCTCTTCTATACCTATTACACTTAGATTTCTCATTGTGTCCTGGATTTTCTGAATGTTTTGGGTTAGGAGCTTTTTGAGTTTTGCATTTATTTTTACTGTTGTGTCAATGGTTTTTTTATTAGATAAATTATTTACAATTCAAATGTCCCCTTTCCTAATTCTCCCCCTCCTGAAAATCCTCTAACCCATCCCTGCTCCCCTGCTCACCAATCCACCCACTCCTGCTTCCCTGTCCTGGTATTCCTCTATACTGAGGCATTTAGCCTTCTCAGATCCAAGGGCCTCTCCTCCCTTTGATATCCAACAAGGCCAGCCTCTGCTGCATATGCATCTGGAGCCATGTCTTCTATGGAATCTTTTGCACCTGAGATTCTCTCTTCTACCTCTTGTATATTCTGTTTCCTACAGAATCTATGAATCCTAATCTCTTTCCTAGGTTTTCTATCTCAGGGTTGTCTCTCTTTGTGGTTTCTTTATTGTTTCTATTTCCATTTTTAGATCCTGGATGGTTTTGTTCATTTCCTTTGCCTGTTTGATTGTGTTTTCCTGTAATTCTTTAAGGGACTCTTGTGTTTACACTGTAAGGACTTCTAGCTGTTTGTCAGGTACTGGCATTGCCTCTCTGGAAATAGCTATATCAGGCTCCTGTCAGCAAGCACCAGTTGGCATCCATAATAGTACCTGGGTTTGGTAACTATATGGGATGGATCACTAGGTGGGGCAGTCTCTGGATGGTTTTTCCTTCATTCTTTGCTCCACACTTTGTCTCTGTATTTCCTCCCATAGGTGTTTTGTACCCTATCTAAGAAGGACCAAAGTATCCACACTTTGGTCTTCCTTCTTAAGCTTCATATGGTCTGTGAATTATATCTTGGGTATTCCAAGCTTCTGGGTTAATATCTACTTATCAGGGAGTACATACCATGTGTGTTCTTTTGTGATTGGGTTACCTCACTAAGGAAGATATTTTCTAGTTCCATCCATTTGTCTAAGAATTTCATGAATTCATTGTTTTTAATAGCTGACTAGTACACCATTCTATAAATGTACCACATTTCTGTATCCATTCCTCTATTGAGGGACATCTGGGTTCTTTCCAGCTTCTAGCTATTAGAAATAAGGGTGCTATAAACATAGTGGAGCATGTGTCCTTATTTCATATGGAGCATCTTCTGGGTATATTCTCAGGAGTGGTATAGCTTGGTCTTCCAGTAATATGTCCAGTTTTCTGATGTACTGCCAAATTGATTCCCAGAGCAGTTTTATCAGCTTGCAATCCCACCAGCAATGGAGGAGTAACCTTGCTTTCTGTTGCTTATGTCCTTTTTTTTTTCAATTTTATTTTCTATATTCTTTGTTTACATTCCAAAGGCTTTCCTCTTTCCCAGTTCCCCCCTCACCATGTGTCCCATAAGTCCTGCCCCCCGCCCCCCCCACGCATTCCCCAATCACCCCCCAACCCTTTCTCTGTTCTGGTACTCTCCTGCAAAACTGGACCCAGTCTTTTCTGGACCAGTGTCCTCTCATTCCTTCTTTTTGGGAATCTTTTGATTTGCTAATTGTGCCTTGAGTATTCAGAGCTTCTGGGCTCATTAATACCCACTTATCAGTGATTGCATTTCATGTGTCATCTTTTGTGATTGGGTTAACTCACTTAGGATAATATTTTCCAGATCCAACCATTTGCCTACAAATTGCATGAATTCATTATTTTCAATTTCTGAGTAGTATTCCATTGTATAAATATGCCACATTTTCTGTATCCATTCCTCCTTTGAGGGACATCTGGGCTCCTTTCAGCTTCTGGCTATTATAAATAAGGCTGCTATGAACATAGTGGAGCATGTGTCTTTATTGCGTGCAGGGGAATTCTCTGGGTATATGCCCAGGAGTGGTATGACAGGGTCCTTTGGAAGCATCATGCCCAATTTTCTGAGGAACCACCAGACTGATTTCCAGAGCGGTTGTACCATCTTGCAATCCCACCAACAGTGGAGGAGTGTTCCTCTTTCTCTACATCCTCTCCAGAAGAAAGAATTGAAGAAGACCTCAGAAGATGTTGCTTATATTCTTACACTTGCTTTCCAACATCTGGTTATCTATAATCCTACCTTCCCTCATTATATCTGACTGGAGCCTGTCCTTCCTGTTATCCTGGTTGTGTCGAAACTCCTCAGAGTCAAGCTGTCTCTGTGATCCTTTGAATCTAGGATTCTGTGGTTCTTTGAACCTTATATTCTGTGATCCTGAGACCCTAGGTTTATCTGAGTCTCTGGGAGTCAAGCTGCCTCCAGGACCCTGAGATCCTGCTATCACCAAACTCATTGGATCCTGGGATCCTGGATCATTCCCTGCCTTCTTCCTACTCGCTCACCTGTACCCCCATCTTAAATAAAGCCACGTGGAGCTGTCTGGTCTAGTCCCTCATTGCGGCGGACCACATCTCCAGGATCCTCTGCAGTGGCCAGCGCGGCCCAGGGGCGGGCATACAGGTGGTTCGCATGGGCTGCAGGTTACCAAACTGTGTGGGAAAAAACAACAATAGTGACTGTCATAACAGAAGTATTTTATAGAAATTCCCAGGGTAGAATTTAACACAGGACTTCATAATGACACCTGGATTTCTTTGGAGATTAATGTGTTAATCACACATTCCTTTCATTCCACAGTGTTAAGAAAATGCTCTACAGAGAATATAGACATTTTGCCACTTAGGGAAAAGAAAGAAACAACTTTCCTTAACTATAGTGCCTTGAATTAGAATGGCCCCATTGGCTTATGTATTAGAACTGTTTGAGAATTAGGAGGTATGGCCTCATTGCAGATCTTCACTGGGCTTTGAGGTTTCGAAGTCCCATGCCATTCCCAATTGTCTCTCTCTCACACACACTCATACCTATGGATATAAACTCTCAGTTTCTGCCCCATTGACATATGTATCTGCCTGCTGTTATGTTCCCCACCATGATAATTGTGAATTCTAACAGTCTGCAACTGTGAGCATCACTAAACTCTTTGTTTTGTAAGTTGCCTTGGTTATAGACTCTCTTCACAGCAACGGAAAATTAACTAAAACAACAATTAAACACTAAGTGACCTTCAGTTTAGTTAATATGTGCCTGTCTGATTTTTTAACAACTCCAGAACCTCCTGCCAGTAACATGGGACCTTAAACAAAAGCCCATTGCTATCACGCCTATCCAGGGTTGAATGAATTTGATATTGTCCTAGTTTTTGGCATTTGTTCTTAAAAATTCATTTTAACCTACAGAAAAGTGAAATATTTTTCAAAAATAGTTTCAATATGACCCTTTACATTATTTTATGAATATGCAAAAATATTTTCGCATATAGAGATATTTATTACTTAGGTTAGTAGGTTTGCTCTGCATACCTAACAGTCCTAGGTTCTTATTCATATGTAAACCAGAAAGGAAGATCGGCCTTTATAATCTCTGCCTCTTATGAACTCCACTCTCTCTTAATAGTACTACAGAAGGCAATAGATCCAGAATTCCTCAATAATGCATACCTACACCAAATATAATTCTAACAGTAAAAATAAAATGATTAATTTCTTTCTTGGTGTTGACAATATGCAAGAATACTTTCTCTCACAGCTCCTATTCGACATTATTCTCAACAGAATGATTAAGAAAAAGCAGAATGAATGGAAATGTACAACCTTTGGAGGTGGGGGGGGGGTTCTCTATAATGTACCAGAGACCTGGGAGGTGACAGAATCTCAGGATTCAAAGGGATTGACCTCAGTTGAAAGGCCCAACAGTGGGGAGAAGGAACTTTAAAATTTACCTCTAGGGGAAAAACAGGGCAACAAGTGGAGGGATGAAGCTGCCATGCCACAGTCAAACACTCTGACCCAGAATTATTCCTGCCTAAGAGAACTGCAGGGATAAAAATGGAGAAGAGACTGAGGGAAAAATTCCAGTGACTGGCCTGAATTGGGACACATCTCAAGGGGAGGGTCCAAGGCCTGATACTATTACTGATGCTATGGTGTACTTCCAGACAGAAACCTAGCATGGCTTCCATCAGAGAGGCCAAACAAGCAGATGACTGAGCCAGATAGATGCAGATACTTACACCCAACCAGTGGACTAAGCCACGAACTAAGCCTGTGGTTGAATTAGGAATAGGCTGGAAGAAATTGAGGAGGAAGACCAGCAATCTCAATTAACCTGGACCCATTGAGATCTCTCAGACACTGAACCAACAACCAGGCAACATTCACTAGTTGGTTCCAGGCTCCCCAAACATATAAAGCAGAGGACTGCTTGGTCTAGCCTCAATGAAAGAAGATGCACCTAACTCTTGAGAGACTTCAGGCCTGGGAAATGAAAAGGCTTAGAGGATTGTGGGGTGTGGGGGCTGTGGGGTTGTGGAGATATCCTCTTGGAGACAGGAGGAGGAATGGTATGAGGAATTGTCAAAGGGCAGAACTGGAAGGGCATAATGACTGGACTAAAAAGAAAATATGATTAAAGATAATAAAAAAGAAAGAAAATGGTGATTACTAGAAAAAGTGTAAATAAAGTGTATGTAAATAATAAAAGTGCAAAAAATGAAAATTAATTGAAGATATAGAAACTGTAAAGAAAAAAGGAAATTTTCTCCATTTTACAACAGCCCAATTTTCTCTTTAAAAATACTATGGAACCAGTGATAAGGCTAACAAATAATCTGGAAGACATTTTTACAAAATTCATAAAAATGGATATTTTGTAAGAAATAGAAACCTAAAATTGAAATTAAAAAACAATGCCATCTGCAAAGCTGTATAAAGATGAAACAAGTGTAAATATGACAATTATGTATGGACATTGTGACAAAAAATACCACACACACACACACACACACACACACACTACAACACAATTCAGATCCTGATAGAGAGGGAGAAATGTATTTCTTGTTAACAGATTAAGATTGAGAGGTTGTTTCCAAACAGATTTTCAAATTAAACTCCTGGAAATAATTCAGTATGTGTAAAGGAGGATATTCTAGAGTTTATAAGACTGGAGGAAAAACAACAACAACAACAACAACAACAACAACAAAAGAGTCTAAACAATTTTAAAAAGGAGAACAGAGTTGAAAGCATCCATCTAAAATTTGAATTGCAAGAATCAAGAGAGTGTGATATTAGTGAAGAAACATGGGGGAAAATAAGCATCACGTAAATGGTATCATACAACTATTTTAATTAATGATAAAGATATAAGGAGGAGAAACTTTGTAAATGGCCATTTGGTAATGACCAATGCTAGTCACAATGGATTAAGTGATAAGGAATACCAGGAGAGTCAGATAAGGAGAGAGAATTTCAAAATGTCTAAAGGGGAATGATCAATGAAGTACAATCATTTATAAGTATGCATGCATATGATTTGCAGAACCTCGGAGTATATGAGGTAAAAATTGGAAAATTAAAGTGAAAAACAGAAAAATTCACAATCATAGTTTCAAACACTTCTATTGATAACTAATCAACTAATATAAAGACAACCACTAAGAAAGAGTTTAGCCTTGTGGTATTCAACATCACTGTCAATCATGTCGAGTTTATTGACTTTTTAAAGATTTAGTTAATGCCCATGAGATTTTTGTTTTTTGGTGGTTTTTTTTTGTTTTTTTTTTGTGTTTTGTTTTGTTTGTTTGTTTTTGGTTTGGGGGCTTTTTTGTTTGTTTTGGGTTTTTCTTTTTTGCCTGCATATCTGTGTTACCAGGTATATGTCTGATAACCTCAAATCCAGAGAAGGGTATCAGATCCCCTGAGACTGGAATTACAGATACTTATGAGCTGCCATGTGGGGAAGTTGTGTTCTTTGCAAAAGCATCAGTTTCTCTTAATGACCTTCTTTCCAGCTGACTTATTGACTTTTATAACCTATACATGGTTTATAATAAACAGCCATGCTCAAATATACATAGAATTTTCACCAAAATCAAATACATGGTGGATCATAAAATAAGCTATAGTAAATTTCATAAGGCTGAAATCTTATAGGACATAGTATCTGAAATATTATAGTGGACAGTGAACTTTACTATCATGAAAATATTTTTAAGTTCTCCAAATATTTAATAACAGCATATTTTTGAATATACTATCTTCAAAGAAAAACATGAGATATTAAAAATATGTGGAATACAATATTAATAAAAATTTCATTCAAATGATGAGTTGTTCTATATTAATAGATGAAGGTAAATTAACTTGTTCAAAATTTTGTGCTTAAAAGCAAGGAAATGCTGCCTACTGTGACTTTTATTCCCAGCATCTGAGAAACTGAGGAAATACAGAAAGTAGAAAGATAGTTTGATCTATTTAGTGATTTATTATTTAATAGTAAAATAAAAAGGAGAATGAAGTGAAAAACCCAGACTATCTGGGTTACTTAGCAAGATAGTGTCTCAGAAAACAAGAAAACAAACAAAATAAAGGAAAGCCAGAAAACAAGTGATTGCCAGCTCTAGAAAAAGAAAATTCAGTGTAGGGTAAACAGAAAAAAAATGACAAAAATAAGACATAACATCAATGCTATTAGGAAGTATTAAAGCATAACTTATCAAAGCTAAAGGTTTACTTGTTAAAATTTAACAATAATCCTTTAGCCATACTGATAAAGAATAGAAAATTCAGCAAGTTTACAATGCAAAAACCTAAAGAAATATTATACAGAATTGAAGTCTTTTATTTATTTATTTGTTTTTTATCACTTTATGGTGTTTGAAAAATACTCTGAAACAATTGAATGCTCATAAAGTTCCAGGACTGTAAAGAAAGTAAACTGCTAATTGAACTCAAGTTATAAAATGCTTAAACCCATGATAAATTTAATTATCTATATGTGATAAAGAAATCACTTTTGCAGTTAAAAGTATTTTTAAGATTAAACACTTCAGCCCTAGATTGATTCAGCAGTAGTTTGGATAGACTATTTAGAAAATAATTACATTCTTTTTCTCTTACACATCAACTCCTAGAATACTTTTTAACATAAACATATCCATAATGAATACTTAATAAAATTTTTAATCATTTTATTCTTTAAATGAGAACTCTGAATCAGCAATTTTCAATTAATTTTACACTTTTGCTATTAAATTATAGGGAAGTGGGAAGGGGTGCATGGGGAACAGGGGGAGGGAAAAGGGCATGTGGGACCTTTGGGGCGGGGAACCAGGAAAAGGGAAATGAAATGTACATAAAGAATATATCCAATAAAAATAAGAAAAAAAGCTTTTATCTTTTGTTTATATTTATTAATTCTAGAAAAGGGGAATGCTAACTCATTTTTAGAATGCGATCAAGAATTGTCAACACATAATTTCCAAAATAAAATAAACTTTGAAGAGACTGGCAATGTTTTACATTTGCTTTTCATATGTTTTAGAAAGCATTTTATAGTCTGTCTTAGTAGAAATTTATTGGATTTTTACATCTGCTGTCATGCCAGTGAGTTGCAATCTATAGTCTTAGCTGAAGTCTGAGAAGAAGATTTAATTTTGCACATATGAGAATAAAGACATCTTTTACTAAGGCTTTCTGAGTCTTTACAATTATTAACAAAACTCAACAATACTTCACAATGTTACAAACCATATTATCTTCTCAGATTTTTACAACATAGAACTGACACCATATTATTTTACTTACTTGTGATGTCCTAACACCATTCTTGGAATCTCTGGTTCACATCAAAGTCACACAAGTGTGTTACCTTGGCAAGGTCATTACACATTGTAGATAGAATTTTATTATGTGTTATTCCCATCTTGTAATAGAAAATATGAATTTAAGGTATTTACAAGTCAATATTTAGTAAATTTAGAAGCATCCACAGCTTTATCAAAGACAATAATAATTAAAGTTGGCCTTTTTTAAAACTATACATTTTGGATGGTAGAGGCTGAGAAGACAGCAGTGACCTGCTGTGGTAGCAATTTCACATTCTTCCATCACCCCAACCTCCTCATCAGCTAACCGTCATTATTAAATATGTCCATAGCTTTATGTTAATATAATATAAAACTATTACTTTAGACAATTCAAGAATGTGTAAGTATGCACCCCATTAAGCATCATATCGTAAGTTGCCTGTACAAAATACTGCTGCACACCTTTCTAAGATAAGAAATCTCCTGTGTTATTATGGAAATGATTAGACTGTAGAGACTCTTAAATCATTTCAGGAATAGTCTCAGGCTCCTAGATTGGCCTTTGAAAATGGTTAGCCAATATCAGTTCTGGAAATGTCTGTGGGTTAAGAAATGCTGCATTTATGATGTGCTAAAATAAGTTTCTTAGTCCTAGTTTTGTTTTTTTGTGTTTTTTTTCTTTTTCATGGTTATAAATTCAGGGCTTTTCAAATCCACATTTAAACCAAAAAATCCTTTTTAGTCCACCAAAAAAGAACTCTTTACTGCAACCTTTATTCAGTTTGAGAGCCAGCTGAGGTGAAGTCACCAGAGGCCAACCATGAAGGGCAGAACAGCACCCCAAAGCCTTCAAAAGGCACAGCTTCTGAGATGTTTGATAGGGCCTCTATGTATGACCTGTAATCTACCACTTTGATGCTTCTAGTTACTTTTTTGAAGGTTTATTTTCTGTGCCATGCTTCTGGGTGTTCTGCCCTCAATTCCCTTGACACACAAGAGAAGGAAGAGTTCTGTCCAGAAGCATCCTTGTTTTACCACTTGTTCCTAGAATGGTTAGCTCATCATTTTCTCTCAGTTTTCAGGTCTGCATGCCTTTTTGTCAAAAGTAGGCAGAGCAAACATGTGCCCATTAATACTGTTCTTTTTCACAAGTATCAAAACGCAGGGGTGATGAGCACCCTAGAGACCTGACCCATCAGTTAAGGACATTTTTGTTTGGAAGCTCATTTTTTTTTTTAGCTAGCTGAATTTGTAAATATGCATTGCTCATAAATAATATCTGTATTTTTCTGTAAAGGTTGATTATCTAGTTAAAAAATAGAAGTAAATGTTCCCTACTCATAAACAACTGTGACATTACTATGCAAAATGACAACTTGTTTTCTCCTCAGTCAAATATCATTGTAATCCAATGCAGAGTGTCTGCTGCATAACACCATGTATTGTGATTACAAAGTGATGGATAACACTGATTTTCAACAGGATCTACTCTGCTTTGATGTGTTTGCTCCTTTTTCTTCTATATGTTTTAGGTGTACTTTTAAATTGGTAGTAGAACTTTCCACTTTCTTTATAAAGGCACTTAGTATTATTAACTTTCTTCTTATTGCTGTCTTCATTGTGTTTCAAAAGTTTTGATTTGCCATACCTTTGTTTTCAATGAATTCTACAAAGTCTTTTATTTTTTTATCTTTTCCCTGACCCAGTGATCACTGAGTAGAGAGTTGTTGTTTCCATGAGTTTGTAGTGATTCTGCTGTTTCTGTTGTTGTTGTGCTTCAGCTTTAATTCATGGTGGTCTGATAGGATGCAAGAAGTTATTCCTATCTTTTTGTATCTGTTCAGGTTTGCTTTGTTAATGAGTATATACACAACTTTGGGGACAACTTCATGAGGTTCTGGGAAGAAGGTATATTCTTTTGCATTTGGGTGAAATTATTTGCAGGTATCTGATAGGTCCATTTGATTCATAATGTTAGTAACTTTCATTATTTCTGCTTACATTCTGTCTCCCTCTATTAATATGTGGTGTTTAATATGTGATTTAAGTTTAATGTTTCTTTTATGAATGTGGGTACCCTTGAACTTGGGAAGTTTAGGAAAACAGGATCTGCAAGGCCAACAGAAGTTCTCTAGGAATGTACTGAGGGTGATCACAATTGAACCAATGTGAAGAACAGGAGTGATCTTCTAGAAATGGACTGGCTGCATGAAGCCTCTGTGTCTCTACTGGGTTTACCTGAAAAGAAATGAAGTTGGCATGAGAAAGGTTGCACACATATTTCTGTCTCAGTGTTCACAATAGTTTAAGTGGATAGATAAATAAGAAAATGTTGGAATAATGTTTACAAAAGACATCATACCATTTGTGAGAAAATGGATAAAACTAAAATTTCTCATATTAGCAAAATAAGCCAAACAAGAACCTAAAGGACAAGTATCACATAATTCCTCTTTTATTTAATAGTAGAACTTAGGAAAGACTGACAATCTGAAAGTAGTAAAGTGACTACCACAAATGTTAGCAGATTGCGCTGGGCATTAAAAGTAAAGGTGAGAAGGGTAGTCAAAAACCTACAATCAAAGCCAGGTATCTGTTGGGGAGTGATAGAGTAAGACATACTGATAAATAAATGCTATTTATTTATTTTTGAAAATGGATCAGTAACAAATACTGCCACTTAAAGCATCATTCTTAACTGTCCAAGTGATACCTGGAATGCAGTTTTGCAGTCTTAATGGATACACTATACACAGAGATGCTTTTTTGTTTTGTTCTCTGTAAACAATGTTCCATTCTCTAGTCCAGGAGATTCTTACATTCATAGCAATCCTCCTGCCTAAGCCTTTCAGTTACTGGAATTTCAGGTGTGAGAAATAAAGGCTCATCTTCCCTGAGGGTGACTGCTTGTTCCTGTTTCAGGCTTGTTCTACAACTTCAGTTCCCTGATAAATGCTGGAAGAGTTAGAATAAGAACAAAGTCTTGGCTACTCTCCTTCCCTCTCTCCATCCCTTCCTTTCTCCCTCCCTCCCTCCCTTCTTCCCTCCTTCCCTCTCTTTCTCCCTCCCTCCTTCTCTTCTCTTCTCTTCTCTTCTCTTCTCTTCTCTTCTCTTCTCTTCTCTTCTCTTCTCTTCTCTTCTCTCTTCTTCTTCTTCTTCTTCTTCTTCTTCTTCTTCTTCTTCTTCTTCTCTCTCTCTCTCTCTCTCTCTCTCTCTCTCTCTCTCCACCACCACCAACCTTTCAATACAAAATTGAGTCTAGCACCTCACATATTCTACTATACCACTGAGATACATCCCCAGTATTTATTCTTTCTTTATTTATTTATTCTTTCTTTCTTTCTTTCTTTCTTTCTTTCTTTCTTCCTCTCTCTCTCTCTTTCTTTCTTTCTTTCTTTCTTTCTTTCTTTCTTTCTTTCTTTCTTTCTTTCTTTCTTTCTTTCTTTTAGAAGTGGTCTCACAAAGTTGCCCAAGAACTCTTTTTTTAGTTTATTATTTATTATTTATTTATTTATTTACACTCCAGATTTTACTCCTCCACCTCATCCACCCTTTGACTGTTCTACATCCCATACCTTCTCCACTTACTCACTCACTTACTCAGTCAGTCACTCATTCACTCTTTCTTCCATATACTCATAATACATGGCACAAATCAGAGACTTTCAGCTTGATATAAAGTTATTGATTAAGGTATCCCAAAATAATTGCAATTAGTAAAAAGTGAGAATTTAAACTCACATAGGAGAGAGAAAGCTCACAGCAATCCTATAATAGTGTGTGCAGTATGTTTGGCTTAGCAGGGCAATTGCTAAAGAACAGAGATCCTGTTCCTGTTCTTTTCTAAGCTCACCAGCAATAAAATAATGTGAATAGATCTTAATTATGAAATATGTTCAGTAAATACATTAGCCTATGTTGCTCAGTGTACAGAGACCAGGGCATTTGTAGATATGTACATGAAAATATCATGTGAACTTCATCATTCATGAATTATCAATAGATTTAAGAAATGAATTATTTTCTGTAACTAGCAGTATTTATCTTTTGTTACTTAAAATACCATCTTTAATCAAATAGAATAAAATTTCTGAGGGGTTATAAGATTCTCTTTCCCAAGAACACTGACAGATTGCCTGTGTGTAGCCATCACTCACATTCTTGTTAATTAAGAAGAGTATTAAAATATCTGATTCTGGAGGTAGATTCAACCATCTAAATTAAACTGTTTATTTTTAATCATCTCAATAGGTATCAATGATTTCAAAGTGTGGTGGTGGTGGTGGTGGTGGTGGTGGTGGTGGTGGTGGTGGTGTGTGTGTGTGTGTTTGTGTTGGATTCTGTGTGTACTACATTCTGTGACAAGTCTTAGTTATTCCTGAAACATTATTGTTGTCTGAACAAAAAATCATTGACTCAAAATTTAGAACTCATATACTTTTATTCCACAGATTCCTTGGCTGCATGTATCCCTCTGTTTTCCATTTTTCATGCATATCATATGCAGTTCTGAGACCATGATACATGGTAGGAACCTCCAGAAATGAAAATAACTGTGCAATATATATAAATGCAGCAGCAAAGAAGTGCCTCATATTCTTATAGAATATGAATATGGAGAATGAAGATAATTTAACAATAAAAGTAAAATATCCTTATGTAAGGTAATCATATTGGATTTGAGCCTCCCAAACAGCTGGGAGCAACTATCAATGTCTAATGTACAGTCATGCTGCTTTCTGTGTTCTTGGTTACTAAGGGATAGTTGTTTGCCAGGAAAAGATAACAACAATGTTCAGCCCCTATTTTGAAAATACCTTTGAAAAGCAAGTTTTCAGACTTTCACTGCTTAGTCAAAGACATTCCCAGTTGTCTTGAATAAAGTTCATGTAGGAATCATTTTATACCCCAGGTTCTTTTAATTGGTTTCTCAGAAAACAGAGAAACCTGACATATCTATGTATTAACCATCAATACCTTTTCTTTTTCACAGTCTTTATATCTAGCAATTAGAGTGATTGAAAAGAATTACTCTAAGCACTGTTATTCCCATAGAAAATGAAAATAATTTGTAAGATGAAAATCAGTCATTCTGTAATTACTAATTTCTTCATGTTAAGTAAGTTTGTTAACTTAATTCAATATTTTTTGCTTTAATCTAAAAAACCACAGGAAGAAATGCTAATTTTTATGTCATAGGGACATCCTGAGTATCAGATAAATTGGTTCATGTGCACACAAACATTTTCAACCCAGCCAGCCCATTCTTGTGTCCACAGTATCCCTTTACTATTTACTGATATGTTTCTAGATGAGAGTTTTGCCCAATTAATTTACAAGTTCTCTTAGAATAAACAAAGTTAAGGAGCTTTGTACCACCTGTCAACATAGTAATTGATAATACTGTATCAAGCAACATTCTGGAAAAGACTGTGAAGATGTTTTAGATTTACTAGAATAATATCATATAAACTGTAATATTTTCTAGGGTCATTAATGATACAACCTACTTGTACAATATTAATAATATGTCAAAATCATTTTTATTTTCATTTTGAAATAGAAAGAGAATGTTAGATGATAGATTGAATTAGCTGTGGATTCAGTGAAAATCAAGGTGAAATGTAGGTCTTTCGGCCAGAGAACATCTCACTCAAAGAGGGAAACTTTTCATCTTAAAGGGCAGTTCTTTGTAAAGACATAAATAAATGAGTGTCTATTCCTATGAGAAACTCCTTGCAGGTTGTCAGGAACTGTGAATAACAAATTAAAATCTCTGTTGTTTTCATGATTACAAATTGCTGTTAATGTATTCAAGGAACAGTGACCCAAATTTTTTTCCCCAGAGTGAGGATCTGAGGGAAATATGACAATGTAATATAAGCAACTAGCTCCTAAAATGAGCTATTAAAGATTGGTCATGTTAGTTGCAGATAAAGCCACTATGGATTCCAGACTACAGAAGCTAAATTTCCTCACATGCCAGATTCATCCATTCTCCTTATTAACACCACTCACTCACTCACTCACTCACTCACTCACTCATTTACTCAATCACTCACTCTATCATCCATATACTCACTCAGAAAATACATCTGAACTCTTTGGCAATAGCTGTGATAAATGATTCTAGTAGGCTGCAAAATTAGAAAGCTTTATTCCTTAGCTTCATAGGACTGACATCTCCACAGAGAAACCCTTACGCATCCTGTAACTACTTTTGTGGGCAGGCTCAAAGGACACAGAAACATGTGCTGGGGAAACTCATAATGGGAAGCAAGAATTCTATGAGATTAAGAGAGATAAATAGAGGCTGAAGTGTTACTATTGGCTAAATGTGAAAGGTAAGATATAGGAAATATTTTCCAGAGGAAAATAATTTCTAGGTGAGAGCAAAGAGCTGAAATAAACAACATACTGGACAGGTGGTTCATTTTCACTACAGGTTGGTGAACATAGGGTATCATATCCATGAACTAACTTTAAAAATACCACTCTCTCTTTTTCTCCATGTCATTAATTAATCACAAACCCATCTTTTAGAACAAGAGTCTAGAAGATGCATTCCCCCTTTTCAGGAATTAATTCAAGCTGTGTAGAAATGCAACCTAAAAGTATATGGGATGATCAAAGAAAGAATAATAGATAATTCTCAGCTCACTTCCAGTGCTTGGTGGACATTATTCTGTAAATATCTCAAATTGAGACAAATCTAAAAGCCCTCGACCACATTAGTGTTATCTGAAAGGTCAACTGAGGTAATCTTCAGTGAGGTTACTTCCTAGTCACTACCCCTTATATCTTTTCCCTTTTCATTCTGGCAGTAAATCTCTAGTAGGAAATCTGCAGAACCTTGCCATGTTGGATTCATGGACTCAGACTTCCAAATTGTAGAGCTGTGAGAGACACACACACATTGCTACTTGGTTGTAGGACTCATACCTCAACTAACTCTTTCTCAGTGTCTGCTTCCTAGGAAACACAGCCTGCACATGCAACAAGACTCTTCACATCACCACTAACTCTTCTGTAGAATGTGGCCTTGGATTCAATTGAAAATCATAGAACCTATTGAAACAAATACATTTCATACATAAAGACTCCAATATGCTTAACTGCATTCCGAATTGAAACTAGGACTTTCTATTTAGAAAATATCTTCTCAACCCAAATTACTTTGAAGAGGTAACTGCCTGGTGAGCTCAAGGTTATTCATCATATTCATGACTTGGAGATATGGTATGCAAGTCCCCCAGATTTTGGCAGGTGAAAACAGAGAGATTGTCATTTGTAGAACATCCTGTCCCCAGTGGTGCTGAGTCACTTGAAATTTCCAACACCTGTGCAGTTTTCCCTAAGGCCTCTGTCTCTCAGTATCTCAGAATTCAAGATACTGCACCACTGCGGCAGTTGATAAGGAGAGCCTACTTAGTTAGGAAAACCAGAAGTAATTGTTGAAGCCTCTGGAAATATAACACTTCCCATCAAAATCTTGTCTTTGAGCAGAACTGAGTTCTTCACTCTGAATTACTTGAGGAGGGCAAGGTATTCTTGGGAAGGCAGAGGGATCTGTATTTTTCCGTCTCTCTCTTTTCCTTTTATTGAAAATGGATTTTTATCTCATATTATATATCCTGATTACAATTTCACCTCCCTCTACTCATCTTAGTTCCTCCTCCATTCCTTTCCATTCAGACCCACCCACTTTCTGCCTCTCATTAGAAAACACACAGGTTTCTAAGGGACAATAGTAAAATATAATACAAAAAATATAAAGCAAAACTAACACACTGAAATAGTACAAGCAAAACAAACAAACAGCCCTGCCAGCGGAACCAGGTACCAGAGACAGCCTGAGTTTAAGACCTCCGGGGACCCAGGTCTGGGGCAGGAACTGTGCACAGCCTAGCGGTTTGGAGTACAGCGGCCGTGCCTGAGCTCTGAGCTCGCAGGCCAGACCCCTGAACCCCCTGCAGGCAGCGCCATCTTGTCTGCAGCTTCCCATCCAGCCGGTAGCAGGTAAGCCATACCTAGCCAACCTGCCAGGTGCTGAGACCCTGCCGGCAGAACCAGGAACCAGAGATAGCCCGAGTTTAAGACCTCCGGGGACTCAGGTCTGGGGCAGGAACTGCGCACAGCCTAGCGGTTTGGAGTACAGCGGCCGTGCCTGCGCTCTGCGCTCGCAGGCCAGACCCCAAACCCCCTGCAGGCAGCGCCATCTTGTCTGCAGCTTCCCATCCAGCCGGTAGCAGGTCAGCCAGACCTAGCCAGCATGCCAGGTGCTCAGACCCTGCCCACGGAACCAGGATAAGCAACAATTCTTGTTTATTAAGAAGAGTGAGGACCAGCTATAGTGGCAGGCCTCCATATTGCAACCAGGACACAGCTGGAAAGGTGCAGATAGAGACTCCGTCTGGGGCTAGAGCAGGGAGAGCTGCTAAGCTCTCGCCCACAGGCAGGCCCAGGCGCCTAGGCTCTGCAGCACGTCCCAGCGTGCTTAGGCCGTGCACCTAGGCAGCCGGAACCACCCAACTCCCCAGGAGCCCGGACCAGCGATAGCGGCAGGCCTCCATACTGCAATCAGAACACAGCTGGAAAGGAACAGGTAGACAGATTCCATCAGGGGCTACCACATGGGGGGATCTGCTAGGCTCTCGCTACTAGGCAGGCCCAGCAGCACCTGCCGAGGCTCTGCTGCACTCCCCCACACTTCCCGGAGACCTCAGGCCGTGCACAAAGTCACCGGGTGGCAGCCAGCTCGTGATCCCCTTGAGCAGCAATCACACATAACCACCAGTAGAGAAACAACAGGTAAGCCCAGCCTCATAGGAGATTCAAACACCAGCCAGTGACAACAAAGTCAACTAACACCAGAAATAACCAGATGGCAAAAGGTAAACGAAGGAATGTCACTAACAGAAATCAAGACAACATGACAGCATCTGAACCCAGTTCGCCAACAACAGGAAGCCCTGGATACCCCAAAACACCAGAAAAACAAGACTTGGATATAAAATCACTGGTCAGGATGCTGGTAGCTGAACACATAGAAAAATCTCGTAAAGAAATAGAAGAGAAAATGGATCAAAAGTTAGAAGCCTTTACAAGGCAAATACAAAAATCACTTCAAGAAATGCAGGAGAAGATGGATCAAAAAGAAGAAGACAATAAGGAGGAAAGACAAAAATCACTTAAAGAAATACAGAAGAACGTGGGCCAACAAGTAGAAGCTATGAAAGTGGAAACACAAAAATCTATTAAAGAAATACATGAAAACACAATCAAGCAAGCAAAAGATATGAGCACATCCATCCAGGCACTAAAAACAGAAGTAGAAACAACTAAGAAATCGCAGAGGGAGACAACATTGGAGATAGAAAACCTTGGGAAGAAATCAGGAGCCATAGATGCAAATATCAACAATAGAATACAAGAGATAGAAGACAGAATATCAGAAGCCGAAGATACCATAGGAACCATTGATTCAACAGTCAAAGAAAATGCAAAAAGGCTGTAACCCAAAACATCCAGGAAATCCAGGACACAATGAGAAGACCAAACCTAAGGATCATAGGTATAGACGAGAATGAAGATGTACAAGTTAAAGGGCCAGCAAATATCTTCTACAAAATTATGGAAGAAAACTTCCCCAACCTAAAGAGAGAGATGCCCATGAATATACAAGAAGCATACAGAACCCCAAACAGACTGGATCAGAACAGAAATACATCCCGTCACATAATAATCAAAACTCCAAATGTACTAAACAAAGAAAGAATATTAAAGGCAGCAAGAGAAAAAGGCCAAGTAACTTATAAAGGAAGACCTATCAGAATAACACCAGACTTCTCACCTGAGACCGTGAAAGCTAGAAGATCCTGGGCAGATATCATGCAAACTCTAAGAGAACACAAACTTCAGCCAAAACTACTTTACCCAGCAAAGCTCTCAATCACCATAGATGGAGACATCAAGGTATTCCATGACAAAACCAAATTTGCACGATATCTTTCCACAAATCCAGCCCTACAAAGGATAATAGGGGGAAAACACCAAGACAAGGACGGAAACTACACCCAGGAAGAAGCAAGATAGAAACCTCCTCTCATCAAACCCAAAAGAAGGTAACCTCTCAAATATAAAAAATAAATAAAATAAATAAATATAATTTCAAAAATGTCTGGAGGAAATAATTACTATTCCTTAATATCTCTTAACATCAATGGACTCAATTCCCCAATAAAAAGACATAGATTAACAGACTGGATACAGAAACAGGACCCTACATTTTGCTGCATACAGGAAACACATCTCAGTGTCAAAGACAAACACTGCCTTAGAGTAAAAGGCTGGAAGACAATTTTACAAGCAAATGGTCTCAGGAAAGAAGCTGGAGTAGCCATTCTAATATCAGATAAAATTGACTTCCATCCTAAAATCATCAAAAGAGACTCAGAAGGTCACTTCTTGCTGGCCAAAGGGAAAATCCACCAAGAAGAGCTCTCAATACTGAACATCTATGCTCCAAATGCAAGGGCAGCCTCATTCGTAAAAGAAACCTTACTAAAGCTTAAAGCACACATTACACCTAACACAATAATTGTGGGTGACTTCAACACTCCACTCTCCTCAATGGACCGATCAGGAAAGCAGAAACTAAACAGGGACACAGTGAAACTAATTGAAACTCTGGACCAATTGGATTTAACAGATATATATAGGACATTTCATCCTAAAGCTAAAGAATATACCTTTTTCTCAGCTCCACATGGGACCTTCTCCAACATAGACCATATAATTGGTCACAAGACAGATGTCAACAAATACAAGAAGATCGAGCTAATCCCATGCCTTCTATCAGATCACCATGGAGTAAGAGTGGTCTTCAATAACAACAAAAACAACAGAAAGCCTACATACACATGGAAACTGAACAATACTCTACTCAATGACACCTTGGTCAAGGAAGAAATAAAAAAAAGAAATCAAACACTTTTTAGAATTCAATGAAAATGAAGGTACAACCTACCCAAATCTATGGGACACAATGAAAGCAGTGCTAAGAGGAAAACTCATAGCTCTAAGTGCATCCAAAAAGAAACTGGAGAGAGCATATACTAGCAGCTTAATGGCACACCTTAAAGCCCTGGAAGAAAAACAAGTTAATTCACCCAGGAGGAGTAGAAGACAAGAAATCATCAAACTCAGGGCTGAAATCAATCAAATAGAAACAAAGAGAACCATACAAAGAATCAACAAAACCAGGAGCTGGTTCTTTGATCACATCAACAAGATAGATAAACCCTTAGCCAGACTAACCAAAGGACACAGAGACAGTATACAAATTAACAAAATTAGAAATGAAAAGGGAGACATAACAACAGAAACTGAGGAAATTCAAAACATCATCAGATCCTACTACAAAGGTCTATACTCAAAACAACTGGAGAATCTGGAGGAAATGGAGAATTTCCTAGACAGATATCAAATACCAAAATTAAATCAGCATCAAGTAGATCAGCTAAATAGTCCCATAACCCCTAAAGAAATAGAAGGGGTTATAGAAAGCCTCCCAACCAAAAAAAGTACGGGACCAGATGGTTTTAGTGCAGAATTCTACCAGACCTTCAAAGAAGACTTAACACCAATACTCTCCAAACTATTCCACAAAATAGAGACAGAAGGGACACTGCCCAACTCATTCTTCGAAGCCACAATTACGCTAATACCTCAACCACAAAAAAGATCCAACAAAGAAAGAGAACTACAGGCCAATTTCTCTTATGAATATAGATGCAAAAATACTAAATAAAATTCTTGCTAACCGAATCCAAGAGCACATCAAAACGATCATCCACCATGATCAAGTAGGCTTCATCCCAGGGATGCAGGGATGGTTCAATATATGGAAATCCATCAATGTAATCCACTACATAAACAAACTGAAAGAAAAAAACCACATGGTCATCTCATTAGATGCTGAAAAAGCATTCGACAAAATTCAGCATCCTTTCATGCTAAAAGTCTTGGAAAGAGCAGGAATTCAAGGCCCATACCTAAACATAGTAAAAGCAATCTACAGCAAACCAGTAGCCAACATCAAAATAAATGGAGAGAAACTTGAAGCATTCCCACTAAAATCAGGGACTAGACAAGGCTGCCCTCTCTCTCCATATCTTTTCAATATAGTACTTGAAGTTCTAGCAAGAGCAATTAGACAACATAAGGAAGTCAAAGGGATACAAATTGGAAAGGAAGAAGTAAAACTATCATTATTTGCAGACGATATGATAGTTTACCTAAGCGACCCAAAAAACTCCACCAGAGAACTTCTACAGCTGATAAACAACTTCAGCAAAGTGGCAGGTTATAAAATTAACTCAAGCAAGTCAGTGGCCTTCTTGTACTCAAAGGACAAGCAGGCAGAGAAAGAAATTAGGGAAATAACACCCTTCACAATAGCCACAAACAACATAAAGTATCTTGGCGTAACTCTAACCAAACAAGCGAAAGATCTGTACAACAGGAACTTCAAGTCCTTGAAGAAAGAAATCGAAGAAGACCTCAGAAGATGGAAAAATATTTCTTGCTCCTGGATTGGCAGGATCAATATAGTAAAAATGGCCATCTTGCCAAAAGCAATATACAGATTCAATGCGATCCCCATCAAAATCCCAACTCAATTCTTCATAGATCTAGAAAGAGCAATTCTCACATTCATCTGGAGCAGCAAAAAACCCAGGATAGCTAAAACTATTCTCAACAATAAAAGGACTTCTGGGGGAATCAATATCCCTGACCTCAAGCAGTACTACAGAGCAATTGTGTTAAAAACTGCATGGTATTGGTATAGCAACAGGCAAGCAGATCAATGGAACAGGATTGAAGACCCAGAGGTTAACCCACAGACTTATGGTCACTTGATCTTGGATAAAGGAGCCACAACCATCCGGTGGAATAAAGATAGCCTTTTTAACAAATGGTGCTGGTTCAACTGGAAGTCAACATGCAGAAGAATGCGAATTGATCCAATCTTATCTCTTTGCACTAAGATCAACTCCAAGTGGATCAAGGACCTCCACATAAAACCAGACACACTGAAACTATTAGAAAAGAAACTTGGGAAGACCCTGGAGAACTTGGGCACAGGGGAAAAGTTCCTGAACAGAACACCAATAGCTTATGCTCTAAGATCAAGAATCGACAAATGGGACCTCATAAAATTACAAAGTTTCTGCAAAGCAAAGGACACTGTCAGAAGGACAAAACGGCAACCAACAAAGTGGGAAAAGATCTTCACCAACTCCACATCCAACAGAGGGCTAATATCCAATATATACAAAGAACTCAAGAAGTTAGACCGCAAAGAAACAAATAACCCTATCAAAAAATGGGGCACAGAGCTAAACAAAGAATTTTCACCAGAAGAAATTTGGATGGCTGAGAAACACCTTAAAAGATGTTCAACATCATTAGTCATCAGGGAAATGCAAATCAAAACAACCCTGAGATTCCACCTCACACCTGTCAGAATGGCTAAGATTAAAAACTCAAGAGACAACAAGTGCTGGCGAGGATGTGGAGAAAGAGGAACACTCCTCCACTGTTGGTGGGATTGCAAAATGGTAAAACCGCTCTGGATATTAATGAGCCCAGAAGCCCTAAATACTCAAGACACAAATAGCAAATCAAATGATTCCCAAGAAGAAGAAAGGAGAGGACCCTGGGCCTGTAAAGATTGCATCCAGTTTAGTAAAGAAACCGAGGGGGGAGGGGTAATTATTGGGGAACAGATTGGGGGGGAGAGAAACTATGGGAACTATGGTGGGTGGGAACTGGGAAAGGGGAAAGCCTTTGGAATGTAAACATAGAATATAGAAAATAAAATTAAAAAAAAAAGAATGTCATGTACTTGATGAAAGAAATTGAAGATCTCAGAAGATGGGAAAATCTCTCATGCACATGGATTGGCAGGATTAATATAGAAAAAATGCAATTTTGCAGAAAACAATCAACAGATTCAATAAAAATATTTTCTTATTGATAATAATTTTAAAGATAAAAAAAAACAAAAAAACCAAAACAGAACAACAAAAACCAGCCAAACAACTAAACAAACAAACAAAACAGAAGGAGAAGACCTCACAGAAGACATAAGAAACAGAGACCCACTCATTTATATGTAAGAACACCAAACAAGAATCCTATATATATATATAAAACCTCTAGGGCTAAAAAAATAGAAAAAGATAAAAAATAAAGTAAAATAAAAATAAAAATTGGAAAAAAAGGATAAGCCCTGAAATGACATTATGAGATAAGGAATCTCCAAAGGTGCTGCTGAGTTCATTTTCTGTTGTCCATCTTCTGCTGGGCTTGTAGCCTACCCTTGTGAGTTGTTTGTTTCTCCAGTGAGACTCCCTTGAAGGAAACTAAATTTTCATTTGTAAGTGGTTTTCAATTGATGACTGTTTCCGGGTTGGGTTTGTGGGCGAGGTATGTGCCTTAGGACCCCATCTAGTGCAGTCCCAGTCTCTGAGATCCTCCCTGAGACTCTATGAGTTCCTTTATGTTTTGTTCTTATTGATTTAGAGCTTTAGTTTCTTGATGTCCTCTATTTCCTCTGTCCTTTTCACCCCCTCTTATGTGGGGCTGGAGTGGAGGGTCCCTGAGCCCTGACAAGAGGGATTTGATAGAAATACCCCTTTTAGAGTTGAATGTTCCAAGGTCTCTTATTCTCTGAGTAATTTCTGAGTCTCTGTACTTGCTTCTATCTGAGCACAAGGACACGCTCTGATGATGGCTAAATAAGGTACTGATCTGCTTACCTGGTACGAGTCGCCTAAAGTTTCCCAGGAAATGCATGTGAAATTTAAGGACTAGGATAATGCCATGTGTCTCTCTTCTTAAAGTAGAATTTTAAATTGATTTATTTGTGTGGTTGGTGTCTGTGTTTGTGTGTGTGTGTGTGTGTGTGTGTGTGTGTGTGTGAGAGAGAGAGAGAGAGAGAGAGAGAGAGAGAGAGAGTAGAGAGAGTATATATACACATACATACATGCATACATACATACATACATACACACATACATACTTATATACCAAGGTACAATTTGGAGATCAGAGTACAATTTGTAGGACTTGGATCTTTCTTCTATGCTATGTGTTCCTGAGATGGAACTCAGGTCATAGTTTTGGTCAAGACTGTTTTTACCCACATATCTATACAGACTATGGACTTTCCCTCCAAATAGAAGATCTGAGACAGATTTATACAAGAACCAGCAGTACAAAGAGAAATTATACAGTAGCTTCATTCATGGGACAGTGCTTATGCTATGTTGAAGCTCTCTAAATGTGGAGGCTAAGTTGACCTAGGCAAGATTTGGAAATTTACACTTCTACCTTTACCCAAATGGACTCCTAGAAATGCCTTTTCTCTAGAAATTAGAAGGGAGACAAGATTTGTGAATATAGGCCATAATGCTGTTTACTCTGATACCCTTGGAAAGACCTTTTTATATGAAATTCTACTTGCCCCACCAAAGTTTGGGTAAGGAAAGATTCCTGGTTTCATTGGGAGAGAGCACTTTATATTGTGTCCTCCAACTTGGGTGAGGCTTTATTTATTTAGCCTTTTAATAATTAGCTACTAAGATTTCTTATTTAAATATTTGAGAATTTTATATATAAGTATGATTCTCTCCATCCTTCTCTTCCTCCTCCAGTTCTTCCTATGTCCCCATCTATTCCCCCTCATACTGATTACTTTTTTTCATTAGTTATTTTTGTTACAGATCTATGTTTCTCTAATATGTGAGATGAATCTAACATTAGACCTGTCAAAAATCTAGGTGTCTATCACAGTGCCTGAAATTGAACCCGGGCCAGATTTTGCACTGCAGCCTCAAATCCCAGAATATCAATGCACACTCCTAAATAGAAGTTATGTCTGAAGAGATGTATGGACTGGTTACAGTTGCAGGGCTGTGGAGAGACTGAATGCCCAGAATCAAATGATCTTATTCAGTCTACTTTTAGCACCACCTCCAATAGGCATTCCTTGCCTACTTTTGTGTCTATACTAATGTCTTGTAATTAACAGGGAAAAAAGTTAAAAAATTATTAACATAGCAGACTACTGACTTCCATCAACCCCAAAACTAAGAATGTCATCAGATAACACCTTAGGCTTAGAGAAGTGCTTACTCTATCTTGTAACCACATGTGTTGGATAATTTTACAAGTACTTGACATAAGCTAAAGTCATGTGAGAGGAGGGGTACTTAAGAAAATGCTCATAAGATCAGGCTATAGGCAAGCCTGTAGACCATTTACATTGTCATTGATAATAGAGGGCCCAATCCAATGTGTGTTGTTCTACTGCTGGGATTGTGTTCCTGAATCCTGCAAGAAATCAGTGGGGAGCAAACTAGCAAGCCACATCGTTTCATGGCCCCTGTATCACCTCTTGCCTCTAAGTTCCTGCCCTGTTTGAGTTTCTGTATTGACTTCCTTTAATGTTGAACAATGATGTGGAAGGGTGTATTAGTCTGGGTTCTCTAGAGTCACAGATCGTATGGGCAGTCTCTATGTAGCTAGGGAATTTGTCGATGACTTACAGTCTGTAGTCCAACTCCCCAACAGTAGTCAGCAGCAGCTGTGAAGTCCAAGGATCTTGTAGTTGCTCAGTCCCACAAAGCAAGCCGGCAAGGAAGAATAAGTCTTCCTTCTTTCAATGTCCTTATATATGTCTCCAGTAGAAGGTATAGCCCAAATTAAAGGTGTACACCTTTAATCCCAGATGAACTTGAAATCTGGGATTAAAGGTGTATGTCTCCACACCTTTAATCCCAGATGACCTTGAACTGGAATCCATGCTTCAAGATCTCCATGCTAAGTCCAGGTCAGAAACTTATATCTCTGAGCCTCCAAATTAGGATCATAGGTGAGCCTTCCAATTCTAGATTGTAGTTCATTCCACATATAGTCAAGTTGACAACCAGGAATAGCCACTACAATCCACCCCTTGTCAACTTGAGACAGATAATATCTCATGTCCACATGAAACAATAACAAGGTTGTGAATACGCCTAACATGATATAACTATTCCTCATACAATCGCAAACACATTTGTAATTTGTGCTTGTGATTCCCCAACCCCATGGTTTTACTTCATTATTCTAGGAATGTCTGGGAATCAGATTATTGAATATTTTCCCAGAGAATTTTCACATGGGTCCATAAATTACAAATATATGGTAGCTCTTGCAGGAATTGGAGCTATAAAAACTAAGGCTTGTAAGGATGGAAGCCCCTGTGGACATAATCCAGGTCCTCAATGTCGGTCTTTAGAAAGCTCATAGATCCTGGCTTTCTCCTTTTGCACAATTAGCTTGTCCAGGACATTAATGCATCTTACTCCTGAAAAAAACTTATTCATTCCTCTAATCTCATATTCTTTGATTTAGGTTAATAATCCTTGTGTATTTTAATAATTTGTAGCTTTTTTGAATGATGCTGAATACTAAAATCATCTCTTTAGGATAACCAACTGCAAGTCAAGAAGTTGGGTGGGGTTGGGCTAGAGGACTTCAGGGATTCAGTTTTTAGAAAGAAGATCAGCTGGATATTACTCTCCCCTGTTAGCCAGACCCAAAAGTCTTGCTTTTTATAAGTATATTTCCCTGTCGATCAAATTTCCTTGAGTAGGGTTGTATTTAATCCTGTAGAGACTTGATGTGTCGGGAATGGGGGATATCTTTAGGGGAATCCTCTCAAAATTGGAGGGGAGGGGGATAGAGGAAGAATTCTATGAGGGAAGACTAGGAGGGGGGCAGTATTACTGATTTAAATAAATAAGATAATTAATTTAAATAAGAAAGAAAGAAAAAGTGAAATAAAAAGGAAATGTAGACAAAGTAAACATCTTTACATTTTTAAAAAGAATTTCATAAATGAGTAATCTATTCATTTCTATACCACCTTTACTATCTCCCAACTTCTGTTGTGTGTCCCAACTCTCTATCAAACTTATGACCTCTTCTTCTAATTATTATTGTTAGATAAATATGTATATGTATACTCACATATTTATATATAGATATGAAATGCTGAGTCTATTTAGTGTTGCTCATATGAACATGTGTCTAGGGCTGACTACTTGGGATTGTATAACCTATCACAGGAATCGTCCCTGGAGAAGATTGATTTTCCATCTCTTACTAGCCATTCATTGTTTATGAGTCTTCATCTGGGGGGGTGGTTATGAGATTTCCCCAACAATGTTGGAATATTGGTATAGTCATTGTATATGTCTTGTTTGAGTGATTATGTTATGATTAGGGTCATCTATAGAAGGCACCTATACATAGAAGAAGAGCGCATGTTTTCCTTTTGGCCTTTTTATGCTTTCTGCCCCTTATTGGTGATGTTTCCTGAGCCTTGGGAATAAGAGTTGTGTAGTGGTTGAATCAATTGGAAATGAGCATCCCACAGTCAGTTCTTTGCCATTATGACCAATTAGATCCATGTAAATTTTTATTTATTTATTTATTTATTTATTTATTTTTAGATATATTATTTATTTACATTTCAAATTTTGTCCCCTTTCCTGGTTCTTCCCTCTCCCCAAAATCCCATAATCCATCTCCCCTTCCCCAATCAACCCTCCCCCTGCTTCCCTGTCCTGGTATTCCTCTATACTACAGCATCGAGTCTTTCCAGGACCAAGGGTCTCTCCTCCCCTTGGTGTCTAACAAGACCCTCCTCTGCTGCCTATGTGTCTGGAGCCATGGGTAACTCCATTGTACTCTTTGGTTGATGGTTTTGCCCCTGGGACTCATATAGTTGTTCCTCCTGTGGTGCTGCAAACCCCTTCAGCTCCTTGGGTCCTTTCTCTAGCTCCCCCAATTGGGGACCCTGTGCTCAGGTCAGTGGCTGGCTGAAAGTGTCCCGCTCTGTATTCGTTATGCATTAGAAAAGCCTCCCAGGTGATTAGCTATATCTGGTTCCATCCTATACACAGTTACAAAACCCAGAAACTATTGTGGATGCCCATGTGAATTTTAAACAAGTTCCCTATACATGTGTGAGGCCTTGTAGTTATATTAATTAATGTTTTCCTTACATATATAATAACCCTTTAATGTGGGTACCATTACTTTCAGTTTTGTAGATGAAAACTCTCAAAACCAATATGAACTTGGACTTGATAAAAGACATATTAAATCAAAAAGATATTTTAATTCAGGGTTTTTCAGACTGCTGACAAAACAAGAATATGCAGTTTGGGACATCAAAAATTTCCCTGAGATTTTATTGCATAGTAAGTAGTGAATCTGCCTATGCTGTTCCATACAGGCTATCAGAATACAACTCCAACATCCTGCAACAAGGAACCTCCTATTTCTAACATGAAATACAGAAATGTTAGAAAATATAAGTCTAAGGCCAGGAACAGATTAAAAGTGAGATACGTGGACAAGGAGAGCTGGAAGGGAGGTCAATGAAAAGCTCTGAAGACATTCTCTATCTTTGTTTGTCCCTGTCCATGACTGCCATAGCTTTCAATCTTTAGGGAGTGCTTCAGAAACCCCCAGGAGATTTCAAAACACAGATCGAAAAACCCACTTACAGGGTTTTTTTATTTTTGGTCTGTGCAAATGCATTTCTAACAAGTTTCCAATGATATTGATGTTGCTGAATAGTGGACCAAAATTTGAGATCCACTGTGCTCCAGTCATATTAAGTCAAAAAGCAGCAGAGACAGACAGAGGTCTGTTTATAGCACAAATGTGTCATGTAGAAATCTGCTCTTTGATATGCTCTTATTAAATGATCTGCCCTTATTAAATGAAGGATATTAGTCTGATTATTATAATTGTTATAACAGAGTAGTAGCTGAGTTTTAACATGTGTAAACACCTAGACAATGTTGATGGAAAGACCATTCTGTTATATTCCAGATACTTAGTCCTAGGAAATATAATTTAAGATATATATGTTGACAACAAACATATACACAATGGATGCTAGATGACATCTGATAGATTAATGATAACTGACATATAATTAGAGGACATAGAATAGATAGATTATAGACAATAGATTGTTAAATAGATATGGACAAATGGATGCTAAATAGACAGATGATAGATATTGTATAGAAATTGATAAATAGATGATAGATATACTAGAAAGATAGATAGATAGATAGATAGATAGATAGATAGATAGATAGATATCCAATTGTGATATCCATGTGTAGCATTGAAGAGAACTTGGGAAAACAAGAACTAGCTCTTTTTAAATACGATGTGGTAAGAATATAAAATAGTGGTCACATATAAACCCACCAAGACCATCACTGAAAGGACATCATTGCTCTTTAATAAGGAGTGGTCAGTAGGCATTTAGCTAGCTGCCAGTCTCACAATTAGAAATTGCTTCAATTGCAGATTGCTTTGCTCTCACTTGATGCCACATGTTCCCAAGCTAGTTACTTGATTCTAGGGTAGGTAACTTCAGTGAGTGCTAAGACTTACTTAGAAAGTCCTCATCAGTGGGACACAATGGAAGACAACTCTGACATCTCATTCAGCCTGAATCTTGATAGGGTCAACTAAGGCTGCCAAGTCTCCTTCATTTTCAATCTTTTCTTATTTGTCTTGCTTCTCAATGGAGGTTTCCCCATGGACTTTTATTCCTGAAGTAGTACTGAAGTAGCTTAAATTGCATCTCAGCTTAAACTGATTCCTTGAGATTCAAAGTTCTATTATTTTGAGCCCTAGAGGCCAAATGTATACAGTATGAGTAAAAAAAGCAGAAAATAAGGACAAAACTCTGATATCCAATTCTTCTGTTTGGTTTCTGATTTTGTAAACATACCTCATTACAACATTGATTTATTCACTCTTGAGAAGTCAAGGGAGTTGCACAGATTGTCAGGAAATACAGTATTATCAGAGTTATCCCTAACACAGAGGTAAGAAAATGTGAATTTTAGAAGTAAATTATGCCCACATTCATAATCAATATTAATGACTCTTTTCTTTCTCCTGCTTTGAAAATGGAACATTCATATGGCACAGTTTTCTGACCCATTTTTTTTTTCATTAAGAAGAAATAAAAGTGCTGGTTTTCACAAAGTAAGAGGCTTTGGGCTGGGAAAGCTTTCCTAACCCAAGCAAGCAAATCTCTGTCTGGCAGCCTGCTATCATCCTCACAGAAGAAATTGTTGTTTAGCCACAGGGGATTTGTAATCATTGGTGCCAGGAAGTCTGTAGCCTAGGAGGGCCTTTTCTTACTGCAGGCTCTGCAAAGCAAGCCAGTGAGTCATAAAAAGTAGAATTTGACATGGACCTAAAATGTATGACCTTTTTGAAAAGCTGTGTGTGATAATTCAGATTTCAAATAACGATATGTCAAGGTATTTGTTGCATCACATTGCATACTATGGGACCTGGATTTCAGGTGCCACATGGAATTGTCTATCATAGAACCATGCTAAATAGGATAATATGAGCCACTATGACCTGCACACAGAGGATATTTGTGGTCTGATCTAAAGCAAATATGTGGTCTACTTCAACTCCTAACTCTAGGGCATACCTTAATGTTGGCTCCCAAAATATTATTACCATAGTGGCATATAAAAACAATGGATACTCACTCAAAAATAAAACCTCAAGTATGGACCCAATGGACCAAATCTTCCTGGCTATCCCCCATATTTACCTTAACAGTCTAGTTTCCATATTTTACTGTGTATTACACAGGAAGGAAATACCTTATCATATTTTCATGTGGGTATCAATGAAGGCCAAACATAGAAATTATTTATAGAGACTATATTATCATCAAAAGAGTTTCCCCAAAGAAAACTTGAAATTTAAACCCACTTATTAAGCACACCAAAACTTCTAATGCCAAGCATCATTACCTAATAATGAACTTGCACTCAACTCTTCTCTCTTGTCACTCCTTTTCAGAGAGAAAAGGAATGGTGGTATTTCAATTAGATCAGGATGACAGCCATTCCCCCTTCCCCCTGGGACTATCAGATATCTGTCTGGCAAATTGGAACTTCTAGGAAAAATTAAAGCTGAATTATCTTTAAGGTTGCCTTACATTTTCATTTCCACAGGATTAATGTCGCCCTCCCCTCTACCATTGTCCTTTACTCTTTCCTGTGTTTCTTCTTTCCTTTTATTTCATATTTTTCTTCTTAAAATTATAAGAGAATTGTCTCTAAAAAGACAATTGCATAACTAACAGATTAAATTGAGAGTTAAAAGAAAATATGCTTTGTGTGTTTCCTGTTGATCTCATAACTCTCACATTCCAGTCTATAAGACTACCAATCTATAAGATTATCAGACCAGTCTCCTGGTCTGAAAAATATAGAGAATTATTTTGTCACTTACTTACCCAAGGATGTTTGGAAGATTAAATATGAAACATGCATTACTCTATTTAGTTCCTGGTTCTGAGAGATTGGCTCAAGTGAGTGTATATTGTCATTGAGGATTAATTGAGGAAAGGGCTCAGAGTCACCTGCTACTGAGTAGCACTGGTAATAAAACATAAATATGGGTTTGTGAAGTTTTGTCTTCTTTTCTTCTCAAACTGTACAATTATCTCATTGCCAGATCAAAGTATCTGGTAACTCAATGATGATTCTCAACCCCATAAACCAGAATAACATTTAGTATTATATCTGATCTTGCACTATTTCCTCATGCCTCAACCCTAGCTGATTTTAAAGCTGTGGGGAACATGCAAGCATCACTAGATTTTATAAGTTCCATGGATGAAGAAACTCAAATATCCCACATAAATAACCAAGCCCCTGTGGGCAGCAAATCTAAATGTGCTGGATGGCAAACTTGGGGCAGGTTTAATTTCACTTATTATCACTTCATAATCTGTAAGCTTTGGTGAAGGAATCCCTGCAGCTATCATACAGGGAAGCAAACTGAATAAATAGATAAGAATTGCAGATTCTGCACAAAGAGGTATAGATTGACTTCATCAACCTGGAACAGACATTGGAGAATTTAATAACAGTCCTATGTATTTAAGCTCAGTATAATTTAGAGAAAAAAAAAACTTCCTGGTGTAATAAAATCCCAGTTGTACAAGGAAGTGTAAATACATTGAATCTCAATGCAGGGTATCATTTCTTCTAAGAAAATGGGTTCCTAGAAATATGCTATCTGTAGTAGCTTAAGGACCTAAGAGTTGGGTCTGGTCTTGATCATACAGGCAGCATAGTGGTTGTCTGGGCTATTAGCTACCTCTGGCCCAGGTTGTATGAGCTTGATATGACTTGGAGCAACAGATAACACCAGGCTATTATCTACTTCCAATTCTCAGCTTTCTGGATGGAATAACAGGTTTTCTATTATTCCCTTTAGAAAGACAATTCTGTGTGCTTAACATTCCTGGTTTCCCTGCAGATCTATGGATGTAAGGACAATTGTACTATGCTCCAACAGTTTGGCATCATGTTATGGGAATTAAAAAGCATTTGACAAAATTCAGCATCCTTTCATGCTAAAAGTCTTGGAAAGAACAGGAATTCAAGGCCCATACCTAAACATAGTAAAAGCAATTTACAGCAGACCAATAGCCAACATCAAAGTAAATGGAGAGAATCTTGAAGCAATCCCACTAAAATCAGGGACTAGACAAGGCTGCCCCCTCTCACCATATCTCTTCAATATAGTACTTGAGGTACTAGCTAGAGCAATTCGACAACATAAGGAAGTCAAAGGGATACAAATTGGAAAGGAAGAAGTCAAACTATCACTATTCACAGATGATATGATAGTATACCTAAGTGACCCAAAAAACACCACTAGAGAACTCCTACAGCTGATAAACAACTTCAGCAAAGTGGCTGGTTATAAAATCAACTCAAGCAAATCAGTAGCCTTTACTCAAAGGATAAGCAGGCCGAGAAAGAAATTAGGGAAATGACATCCTTCACAATAGCCACAAACAATATAAAGTAACTTGGTGTGACTCTAATCAAACAAGTAAAAGATTTATATGACAAAAACTTCAGGTCTCTGAAGAAGGAAATTGGAGAAGACCTCAGAAAATGGAAAAATCTTCCAAGCTCATGGTTTGGCAGGATTAATATAGTTAAAATGGCAATCTTGCCAAAAGGAATATACAGATTCAATGCAATCCCCATCCAAATCCCAACTCAGTTCTTCATAGAGTTAGAAAGAGCAATTCTCAAATTCATCTGGAATAACAAAAAACCCAGGATAGCTAAAACTATCATCAACAGTAAAAGAACTTCTGGGGGAATCAGTATCCCAGACCTCAACCAATACTACAGAGCAGTAGTGTTAAAAGCTGCATGGTATTGGTACAGTGACAGGGAGGTGGATCAATGGAATAGGATTGAAGACCCAGAATTGAACCCACACATCTAAGGCCAATTGATCTTTGACAAAGGAGCTGAAAACATCCAGTGGAAAAAAGATAGACTTTTCAACAAATGGTGCTGGCTCAACTGGAGGACAACATGCAGAAGAATGAGAATTGATCCACTCTTATCTCCTTGCACTAAGCTCAACTCCAAGTGGATCACGGACCTTTACATAAAAGCAGACACAGTAAAACTAATAGAAAAGAAACTGGGGAAGATCCTTGAGGACATTGTCTCAGGGGGAAAATTCCTGTTTTTCAGTTCTCAATAACACGGTTTCCTATTTATCTTTGAAACAGGGTATCATAGGGATTTTATGGAGATCAAGCAAACACTTTTATAAGGTAGCCTCAAAGATACATCTAAAGCTCTATAAAACATATGGTGCATTTTGATTTTATTTATTTTTTCATTTTATGCAATATCTGAAAGGCTGAATATGAAATATTAGTATTTTAGCTGAACAACAACAACAAACCAATAATCATGTTTCAGCAAAAATATGTAAGTTTGTCTAAACAGCAACTAAATAATCTCCTTCAACTAGCAAAGTAGAATAGAATTCCTAAAACTGATATCTTTTTAAACTGCTCATCTTTGAATAAACTAAATGCAAGGACAGGGCTTAGCTTTTCTTAACTCACAATGCATTTTCTTGTTTAATATCCCCTACACAAATAACCAGTCCGTGTGTATTTGGTATGTTTCCACTAAAAGTGTCCTGAATTGCTACAAGTTATATTGTTAATATACTGAGTTAATAGTTTCCATACTGATCAAACTAGATATAATAGTTTAGTCTATTAAAATGTATTTTTATGGAAACTTTGCTATTCTGTAATTTTTCGTAAATTTTAGCCATACTTATTGCTAAAACTAAGAGTTTAGCTCAACATAGTACTAAAAATGTATTTGTCTCCTATGGGATTTTTTTTCCAAAATGGCAGTGTAGCTTCAGGCATATTCTCACTACTTAGAAAGCAGTGATAGGACATAGCCAGAGGCCTCGCAGAATGTGTCAGAATTACAGACGTAAAACTGAATCTGATGCCAGTGAAATATGGATGAGAAAGTAGATGAAAGCAACTTTCAAATAATGGTAATGAGCTTGGTTATTCCAAAATCACCTGGGGAATTTTTAAAATGTACACATTTTAGAATCCATTTCTTCCCATTGCAGAGTCTGATTATGTCCTTCTTGGGATAGGCTTAGGAATCTATATTATAAAGCTTACTTTCCAGGCATACTATCATAAAGTTCTCATACCTGCTAAAAGTGCAGGTTTTGTGGCCCAATTCTGCCCCCCAGTAAATCTTAGAGTTCTGTGTCATCTGGAATCTGAATTTTTAGCAAGCACTTCCTGAGGTAGTCTTATAAATTGATAAATTTTAATATGGAATTGGATTAATTCAGTACCTTCCTTTAGAAGCAAATTGAAAGCCAGAAAAATTAGAAGACAAAGATAAGCCAAGCACATCATAGAGCCCTTCTAGGATACTCTGGGAAAATGAATCATCTGTGCTCAGAAACATTTAATGGACATGTATGTGACTAGTTATCATTAGTTCTAGTAGTGGAGAAAAAACTCAGTATAGGTCATAAAAGAAAAAGTACAATGCCAATACATGAACCAATCAACCTAAATATTAAATGCTGTGTGAGATTAGCTATACTTGAAATTCTGAAATGTATTTGCTATAGTCTCAATATCCACATGTCCTCAAAGGCCACACATTAAAATCCTAGCAACCTGGGGACTTTGAAAAGTGAGAATTTCAGGGAAGTATTAGGTCTTTAAGACTGAACCTTGAGATTGGAATGATCTTCAGGAAAGAGGCTTGAAAAGAACTGTTGTTCCTGTGCTTTTATAACATATACAGGAAATGTTCTTTTTATGCTATAGGAGAAGGTCTCTTACCAGATACTATCCCATTGATAATATGTTCTAGGAATTTTCAGTCTTCAAAAGTGTGATAAAAAAAATAGAGTCAAGTGGTTTATAAGTCAACCAGTGTATGGCACTTCATTATAGCAGAAGTGGATAAGACAACAGATATACAGTTTCTATAGGCAAAGGGAGATAGTAAGAACTAAACTTTTCTTGGAAGCTTCCTTAAAGAAGTAAAGTAAGTTCAGTAAAGTACTATCAATAAAATGTAAAATGTAGAAGACAACTCAGTGGAGATCAGTATGAAATTTTGAACTGTCACACTTTCAAAAATATATCCATTATCCACCTAAAAATATCTAGACCATAATCATTGTTTCTTCATGTAGAATGTAGTCACTGAATCATGTTGTGCATAACTATGTACAACAAAAATACTTTGTCCCTTACTAAGAGACCATACAATGCTGGATAGGAACTTCACTGTCTCCAGAATGAAGCAAGAAGTCACACATGATGTAAAATGGTGTTTATGAAAATCATACCAGCATCCAGTCTCCCTAAGCATTGGGGGCATATGTGAAACAGAAAAATAAAATTACTGTATGCAATGCAGGGTATATCACCATGAACTATTTTCCCTAAGGAGTATTATTATATATAGGAATATATAAAGGTAATAGGAAGAGAAAGAGAGGGGGACATAAAAGAAATAAAGATAAAAGTAGAACCTCAGATCCCCTAAATAAAATGTTGTTAGGAAATTAAAATTAGGGACCTGGAGAGATAATATCTCAGTGGATAAAACTCTTACCATGTAAGCATGGGGATCTGAATTCCCATCCTAGAGTCTATAAAAATTTCAGCATGATATAAAATATATCCACATGTAGGCTGTGGAATATAAGCACCAGAAGTGACATAAAAATTCAGACAAACATCACATCATACAAACATCACAAACACACACACAGATCATACACAGAGACATCATATGTATATATACACATTTACATATGAAAGCACTTTTAAAAAACCTAAAATTTAAAAATTTTAACTTTAGCAGTGACATTCTATCATCAGATCACAGAAGCTTGAGGAGGACACTGATTACTCTTAGATGTAATGCAACTCACAAAGTTTTTCTAAGAACTCTCAAACTGTAATGTACTATCTAGTTTGACACCTTCCAACACCATAGTAAAGCATGTAACAAAAAGAGCTCATGAATAGTTTTCTAGATTAGCAGGAGTGGTGTCTTCTTAGTGATTTCTTTATTCATCATACCAATAAGAACATCCAGTCAGGAAGCTTACAAAGAACTGGTTACTGTAAGGTCATATATCAATAAGGGAATACTCAAGAATGTAAAGGGTTATGCCTAACCACAAATGAAATCAATTTTAACTATTCTATCTGATCAAAAAATGAGCAACAAAAAATTCATGGTTGGATAGAGACAACAAGAAATGTGTCTATGAGTGTTTTCTACCCTTATGGAAACTGTATTAGCCATGTGGGTAGGGATCATAAATCACATTCAAATATTTTCAACCTCTATGCATTTCAGTTGAGTGAAAATACTATAACTAAATTTTACTAGTATTATTTAGCCTTTAAGGTTTTAAATCATTAATATTCTTCAAGATATGAATAGAGACAAAGCAAACTTGTAGTTCCTGTGACATCAGAAGCAAACACTTGCTATATTTTTTTTCTAACAACCCATGCAGAAATTTGGGGCTCATGGCACTTAAGTAGCTCCCAGTTGTCTGAGTCAGACCTACCAAAATAGCCTCTAGCCTTTCACTCAGAAAGTATTTATAAAACACTACTTAAAATTAATAAATTACAATAAAGTATGAAAGGTATGATTATAGAATATGAACAATTATTTTTAAAAATATAAGTAAAAACATAAAATCATTTATAAAGCTATTTTCTTTCTCTGCAGACACATTGAAAGAAATATATGGCAATTTTCCATTTTTATGCATTATTTTTTAAAGATGAACTGTCACTCTGTATTTCATGTTGTTCTAGAACTCTCCATATAGCCCAGTCTAGCCTTGAACTCATGGTAATCTTCCCAACTTAGCCTCTTTAGTGTTTGAGATTTCAAACATAAGTCACTTGATTCTAATGTAGATAAAAGGGACATTTTTCAAATAGAGGCCATAGTAAATACTTTTCATAGAATTTGAAGCTAATTCTTAGGGTATGTATGGGCTGCAACACCTAGCAAAGATGGATAATTCCTGTCATTGACTTTGTCCATGTTTCAGGACAGCATTGTAAAGGAAAGGTGAAGCAGCTTCAAGAGGTATGTTATTAAAGGATCTGTTTACAAGATATGGATTCTTAGTGCAGACAGCCCTGAATCTTGGCCCAGCCTAGAGCCTCAAATGCCCCTACATTGTAATATGAGATCCTCCATCCTCCAAAGTCCTCAAACCCCTGCATCCTGCAAGGATCCTGGAGGAGTTTAAACATGTTAAGATAGAAGAGGAGAAATCCTTACTTCAGTCAGCCTCCTCTTGTTGAATTTGTAAGCTGGTTGGAAAAACCTGCTTTTCTTTGCACAGAGAGTGAGTTGTGCACAGATGAGAGGCTGGAGGATCTCAGAATACTGTGAGTAGCACAACAGACAAGAAAGCTCAAATTCTGACCTTTGAGCATAGAAATCTGTGTATACATTTTCAGTATAGTGACCTTTGCCCAAAAGCATTTCCTCTTGAAAGCATATAAGTAGATTAAATAGTTTTAATAATGTTAGAGACAAAAGAATATTCTCGAAGCATGCCAGATTATCAATGATGAAACAAAAGTTTCTTCTTCCCCTTCAAAGCTACATCAGGTTGTAGGGCTTCTGTTACCTCCGTGGACTGAAGTTGCTGCTACAGCTACTATCAAATCTTTCTTTTGAATTGATAGTATGTTTTCTTTCTCTGTATAATTTCCACAGTGGAATATATATGTGTGAAAATGAATGGTGTCATCCACAAGTATAACGTCATCTGTTGTGATTAGGGCTACTGCTAACTGCCTGATGGATGATGGCTCTGAAAATACAGCAAGAACTTCAAAATATCTATCAGTCTGTCATGTGTGTATGTATGTATGTATGTATGTATGTATGTATGTATCATCTATCTATTTATAATTTACCTATCTATCCTCTATATTTTCTATATCATTTACCTTTCTATCTTCTATATTTTTCTATCATGTGTCTATCATCTATTTATCTATCATATATCTTTGTATCTATCATCATCTGTTTCTCTGTCAGTCTATTATCTATCTATTCACCTATCTACACGCCTATTACCTATCATCTATCATCTCCCTATTCATCTCCATCAATCATCTATTTATATACATCAATCATCTATTTATCTAACATGTATTTATCTGTCATTTACCTATACCATGTCTATATCATCTATCCATCTACATGTCTGTGTCATTTATCTGTTATTTATCATTTATCTTTCATCCAACTATGTCATTTATCATCTGTTGTGTACCATTTATTATCTCTCATCTATAACATCTAGTTTCATCTCTCAATTTGTCTTTATCATATATCTATGTGTATCTGTTTTTATAATCTGTCATTTATTTACCATCAATCATCATTTTTCTATATTTGGCCTATATATGCTTATTATTTACATATCAACCATTTATCTATTATCTCTATATTAGTATATATCTTTATTAATTTAGCTATCTACTATTATAGATAGGAAAGTATCTACTATATATGTTTACCTATCAACTACCATTTATCTGTCTTATAAACCAATCATCTATCATTTATCTCTTGAACATATGATCTCTTTCTCTCTATATATATATGAATAGGTCTTCATCATCTTCACTATATATATTTATATGTCTTCATCATCATCATCATCATCACCATTTGTCTATCATTTCCTCTTCCTCTCTATTATAGAGATATTGTCAGTGTTGTGGTGGAATAAGAATTAGTTATAAAATTGAGTTAACAAATACTCTTTTGTGAGGTTAATGGTTAGATTATTTAGAAAATGTTAATGTTTGAATTTCCATAATAGATTCAGACATACCCAGCTGAAAAGAAACAACTAGATTTTTATAATAAAATCTACATTTTTCAGCTCAAAGACTCAGTCATATAAAACTAACTTAAATATTTAACATTCCTATTGAAAAATGAACTAAGCCAATTTTTCTCATAATTCAGGAAAAGAATACAGATTGATATCAGTGTTAACAGCAATGATTTCCAGAAATTTAACAAAGTTTGTCCAAGACTAATGAGGACAAGTTCAAGCTATTACTATAAGAGAGGAACATCAAGGCTTCAGATTCTACAACATATGTGCTATCTTATAACCTTATCAGTTCTACAAGGGTAGGGAAGCAATCCCTAGGCAGAAGTATTGACTCAGTCATGTAGAAAGGTGTGTTAGAGTATCACTTCACACAATCATTATTTTAGCACCACTAAATTTCTTTGTAAAAACATTTTTGTTTTGATCTCTACTTTATTACCACATTGGTACATTTTGTGGTAAAACAAGATATCTTATTAGCCATTATATTTCTCAGTAAAGAAATATAAATAGTTTTCTGGTTTAAACCTGCACCTGGAGCAGACCTGGGGTGCTGGTTGTGCACCCACCTTTACAACACCCAGAGGAAGCCCGACTCCCAGGTTCTCTGAACCACCAAAGATCACAGGTGAGGCCACAACATCTTCCCTAACATCTGGAGTAACTGGTTCCTCCAGGATCAAGAGGTGCAGGAAACCCCAGCCCAGTCAGAGGCACAGGTTCCTTCTGGTTTGAACCTGGGCCTGGAACAGATCTGGGGTGCTGTCTCTACACCCACTCCTACAACACCCAGAGGGCGCCCAACTCCCAGGTGCTCTGAAATGCCCAGGATCACAGGATCACAGGATCACAGAATCACAGAGGAAACATGATTCCTAGGAGATCACCTAGGATTACTGGAGCTCTGATCACATTTGAGGTCACAACATCTTTCCCAACATCCAGTGTACCTGGGATGACCCCCCAACTACACATACAGGAAACGAGGAAACACAAACCCCTGTCCAGTCAGAGGCACTCGTTGCTTCCAGCTTGTTCCTGTGCCCAGAGCAGACCCAGGACTCTGGCTCCCCACCCACTCCTGCAACACTCAGAGAGAGCAGGATGCTGAGGAGCTCTGATACAACAGGATCTCTGGAGCTTGGTGACATCAGGATTTCAGGATCCCAGAAGCAGCTTGACCACCAGGAACTCTGACACACCCATGATCTCAGGATCACAGGTTCCAAGATTCACAGGATCACAGAGACAGCTGGACTCCGAGTAGTTCTGACACAACCAGGATCACAGGAAAAGCAGGCTCCAGTCATAGACAGCAGGTAGAACTAGAGATAACCAGATGGCGAGAGGCAAGCACAAGAACAGAAGCAACAGAAACAAAGGCTGTATGGCATCATCAGAATCCAGTTCTCCCACTACAGCTGTGGATTGATGTCTAAATGCAAGTGAAGGCAGGTACAAGATAGACTGAAAGCCTGTGATTGGGCGTGGAAAGATTTTTTGAAGACCAGAGAAAGAGGATAGAGAGAGAAGAAATGAAATTGGAAGAAAAGGAAGACTATGCAGATTCTGCATGGTTTTAAATCGCCACACTTAGTTATGAATATCACAAAAGGATAGAATTGGGATACCTTGTCTAATCTAGGTGGGTAGCTTGTATCATCAACTGGCTCTGAAATTATTGTGACTTGGGAATTGAAAATTTATTGATATATCAATATGGCTGTTTAATTATTAGCTTCTAGAGTTTTGATTTACTGGGATAAGGGAATTTGTTACAAATAGCTTCAGGGGGTAGATGACTGAGAAGGAATGAACAGCTCTGAGGCAGGTGAACTGGAGCTGAGAAGACCACCCCCAGGGGCTAGCCTAGAGGCTGCGAGACTGTCAGGGCTAAGAGTAGCTGGGTATAGCAGAGGATGGTGAAATTTTCTAAAATTTCCCACAGGAAAAGCAAGACCTGGATACCCCATCACATTAGAAAAGCAAGATTTGGATTTAAATTCACATCTCATGATCATGATAGAGGACTTTAAGAAGGACTTAAATAACTCCCTTAAGGAAATACAGTAGAACACAGGTAATCAGGTAGAACCCCTTAAAGAGGAAACAGAAAAGTCCCTTAAAGAATTATAGGAAAACACAGCCAAACAGGAACTGAAAAAAATCTAGGATCTAAAAATGTAAATAGATACAATAAAGAAATCAGAAAGGGAGACAACCCTGGAGACAGAAAACCTAAGAAAAAGATCAGAAGTCATAGATGCAAGCATAACCAACAGAATGCAAGAGATACAACAGAGAATCTCAGGTGCAGAAGATACCATAAAAAAAACATTGACACAATAGTCAAAGAAAATGCAAAATGCAAAAAAAAAATAACCAAAAACAAAACAAAAACCCTAACCCAAAATATCCAGGAAATCCAGTACACAATAAGAAGATCAAACCTAAGGATGATAGGTATAGAAGAGAGGGAAGATTCCCAACTTGCAGGACCAGTAAATAGCTTCAACAGAATTATAGAAAAAGCTTTCCTAACTTAAAGAAAGAGATGCCTATAAACATGCAAGAGACTTACAGAACTCCAAATAGATTGGGCAAGAAAAGAAATTTCTCCTGACACATAATAGTTAGAACACCAAATTTACAAAACAAAGAAAGAATATTAAAAGCAGTAAGGGAAAAAGGTCAAGTAACATATAAAGGCAGACCTATCAGAATTATATCAAACCACTCCAGAGTCTATGAAAGCTAGAAGATCCTGGGCAGATGTTATCCAGATCCTAAGGGAACACAAATGTCCACCAAAGCAAAACTTTCAATAACCATAGAAGGAGAAATGAAGATATTCTATGACCAAACCAAATTTACACACTATCTTTCCACAAATCCAGCCCTACAATAAATAAAATATCCAATAAGAGAAAAAACAAAAAATATAAATAATTCCAAATAGACTAAGAGTTCTGATGCCTTGTGTGCTCTTCTCATTTTCAATAAACAGGCATTATACTACCCTGTGGCTCTGTGAGAAGAGTCACTGTGAATGACACTTACTAATGTTTTGTAAGTGCTTGAACAGTTGCCCAACACTCAAAAAATTAGGTGGAAAGCAGAACAAACCATTATTTCTCCTGAATCATCTTATTCCCAATAAGATACTTGATGTTTCTTATATTTGGAAATGTCTCACTGTATAAAAAAATAAATCTTTTCCTATCATCCTGCTATCCAGCAGTCACCAAATCAAAATGACCATGTCACCTAGGTATTAATTCTTGAAAGTACTAGAATAGTAATATGTTCCTATGTTTCATTATTACTGACAGCACAGAAAGTCACTATAGTATATGTATCTGGGCTCATTTAGATGCAAGTTAAACAAACTATCTCCCAGCTCAATAAAAATAATAGAGTTTACTTTATAATGCCAGAGACAACTTAGAGTAAACAAAGGCAGCATACTTAACCACTCATAGCACCTTCAGCAGTCTGAGCTACCTCTGGGAAGCATGAAGGATGTCACTGCTCTCTCTCAGTTTCATGGCCTATACTAAGAATTTATCCTAATATCAAGCATAGCATGGAGTGGGTGCTGTAAATATTTGAATGATAAAATGAATGGGCAGCCTCTGACTGATAGGGAGTATAAGCTACACTGAACAGCTTTTCAGAACTGTTGTTTAGAAGTGCTGACTCACTAACTTATCTTTGCTTTACAGTTTAAATTCCTAGGAATAGCATCTGGTTTTCCCAACTCTAACAGTGGGTTGACTCCCTTCTGTTGTCTAATCAGTTCTTCCTGCATGGCTTGGATCATATAACATGACTGATATAAAGGCAGATGACAGAAAAGAGACATTTTCTGAGTCGGGTCCCAAGATGTATTAGCTAAAATTGTTATTAAATGTTCACCAAAGCTCTTATAAATATTTATATCCATGGATTCCTTTGTAGTGTGACTATCATATTTACCCCATCACAAGAGTCTGTTTCTTATTGTTTATATCTGGCAGGAATTTTAACTCCCTCAGAGTAACTAGAATTTCTAAACCAATGTCTCAAGTGGCTTTGAATATGTTGTTTCATTATGGGAGCAATTTCCTTTGCCTACTAGCTACAGTAACTCCTATAACAGTAAGAAACTACTGCTAGACATGAAAGCAAGACTAAGCTGAATATCTTGGCCCTAGTGAAGCCTATGTTACTCCTTGTATATGTGTGACCCCAAGTAATATCACCAGATGTAGAACATATATACAAAAGAGCTTACGCTTTAGACCTTTATTCTTTGAGATAACTTACCATGGAGAAATGGATAATAGATGAAGTTTTTATAAGGTTTAGCAGTTTTCTTTGTTATTTAACTGATTAGGAAGATAGTAAAAGTTGAGACTTGAATTGACACCAAAGATTGTGTTAATAAGTTAACCACTTACCAATATTCCAAAGATAACCCAGCTTAAAAGAGAAAGAAATGCTCTTGAAAGGACTTTCTTGGCACTAGAGTAAAAATATCTAAATGTGTCTCCTGTTTCCTATTCTTCTTAGCTGTACTGTTGCACAAGTCAGTGACCTCAGTTTAGTAAGAACTAAAATACATGTATTGAAAAAGCTTTAGATACTTTAGATTTACTGCTTAGCATGCAATATTTATTTATTTATTTAGTTAGTTAGTTAGTTAGTTAGTTAGTATGTGTATGTGTGTGAGCCTGCATATTTGTATGTACACCATGTGACTACTGGTACTGCAGAGACCAGAAAAGGACATACAATTGCATAGAAATGGAATTTTAGTTGGTATAAGCCACCCAATATTGGCTGAACTCAGGTTCTGGAAGATCAATGTCTGAGACCTTGTGTAGTCCCATACATCAGTGTGTGTGTGTGTGTGTGTGTGTGTGTGTGTGTGTGTCCTAAAAATTAAATGAGGTAATGTATAGATAACTGCAACAAAATCTGTGATGGAGTGAATGTCCTGTATAAGTTCAAACTATTTCTCAAAGTACAATAAATGTATTACAATGTTTTCTTAATTAACAGTAAATAATTAGAAACATTGGACACATAGGTATGCAACGAACAACTAAATTAAGATAGAGTGATCACTTATCTGTCCAAACATGCCACTCCAGAAGATAATTTTGCTCTAGCATTCATCATAGGTTCTATTTAGGAAGCAGAAGTGGCAATCCATTTTTATTTCCACTATATCCAGCTCTTCCTTAAACATAAAAATCACAGACACCATCCTGGGCTGTCCTGGAGAACTCTATAGTAGGCTTTTTGGTAATGGGGTTTGGTGACACTTAGGAAATGGTATCAAGCCTTACATCTCTGAAAGTTGAGGATTTGTGATGGCTTATCTTATTCATCAACTGGTTGGATTGATAAATGCCTAGATTAGTAGAGAACATCTCTGATTATGTTTGCTAGGTATCTCCAGAGCCAATTAGATCTGCAGTTATACCATGATGCCATTATTGGGATATGCCAAAATGTAGGAAATACTGTCAAGCTGCAGGAAAGTGATTGAGGAATATTTCTGGTTCTGTGCTCTTTACTGTATTGACCACCTATCTGCTTCCTGGTCATATACTGAATCTGACACTTCTAAATCCAAAAGGCAATTTTTTTTAGGAGTCTATAATGATCAGTGAGAGGTGGTACAGAGTGTGTGTGGATGCCTGGCTGGCCCCAACCTGCTATAGTTGTTTCCTAACTCTCTGTGAAATGACACTACATATCTGGCCTTTCTATCCTTCTAGAATTGAGTCACTTTATCTCAGTTATCATCAGGCACATGCTTCTTCTTCATATCTATAGGTGGTATGGGTTTCCATATTTCTACCATGACATGATAGAAAGGTCTAGCCATGTCCTATAGATCACCCCAAACGCGAAAATTAATCCTTCCTTTCTTAAGTTGTTTCTGGTCTTTTGTCATATTATCAATAAAATTAACGACTATAATACTTTATACTAGCATATTATAGCCTTGAGAAAACATAATAAAACACAGAGAAAGATACTAGCTGCCATTTTGTCTAAAAGAACATGTCCTTTTTTTTTTTCAGCTTAGTGGACTTTACTTCACTTAGTATGTTCATGGGTTCCCAGATGTTTGTTAAGGGAAATGTTCACTGCATTAGTGACAGGGACCGTCTTCCCAAAGAAAATAAAGCACAGATCATTGGAATGAATTGTTAGAATATTAAAGGGCATGCCCTAACTGGCCATTTGCCCCACTCCCTATCCTCTCTCAACTTTTTTTTTATTTTCTATATTCTTTGTTTACATTCCAAAGGCTTTCCCCTTTCCCAGTCCCCCCCCCATCATACGTCCCATAATTCCTATCCCCCCCAACTATTCCCCAATCATTCCCCCTCCCACCATGATTTCTCTACAAAACTGGATCCAATCTTTACAGGCCCAGGGTCCCCTCCTTTCTTCTTCTTGGGAATCATTTGACTTGCTAATTGTGCCTTGAGTATTTAGGGCTTCTGGGCTCATTAATATCCACTTATCAGTGATTGCATTTCATGTGTATTCTTTTGTGATTGGGTTAACTCACTCAGGATGATATTTTCAAGGTCTAACCATTTACCTACAAATTGCATGAATTCATTATTTTTAATTGCTGAGTAGTATTCCATTGTATAAATATACCACATTTTCTGTATCCATTCCTCCTTTGAGGGATATTTGGGCTCCTTCCAATTTCTGGCTATTATAAACAAGGCTGCTATAAACATAGTGGAGCATGTGTCTTTATTGTATGCAGGGAAATCCTCTGGGTACATGCCCACGAGTGGTATGCCAGGGTCCTCTGGAAGTGACATGCCCAATTTTCTGAGGAACCGCCAAACTGATTTCCAGAGAGGTTTTTACCATTTTGCAATCCCACCAACAGTGGAGAGTGTTCCTCTTTCTCCACATCCTCGCCAGCACTTGTTGTCTCTTGAGTTATTAATCTTAGCAATTGTGACTGGTGTGAGGTAGAATCTCAGGGTTGTTTTGATTTGCATTTCCCTGATGACTAATGATGTTGAACATCTCTTAAGGTGTTTCTTGGCCATCCGAATTTCTTCTGGTGAAAATTCTTTGTTTAGCTCTGTACCCCATTTTTTGATAGGGTTATTTGGTTCTTTGGGGTCTAACTTCTTGAGTTCTTTGTATATATTGGATATTAGCCCTCTGTCAGATGTGGGGTTGGTGAAAATCTTTTCCCACTTTGTTGGCTGCCGTTTTGTCCTTCTGACAGTGTCCTTTGCCTTGCAGAAACTTTGTAATTTTATGAGGTCCCATTTGTCAATTCTTCATCTTAGTGCATAAGCTATTGGTGTTCTGTTCAGGAACTTTCCCCCTGTTCCCATGTCCGCCAGGGTCTTCCCAAGTTTCTTTCCTAATAGTTTCAGTGTGTCTGGTTTTATGTGGAGGTCCTTCATCCACTTGGAGTTGATCTTAGTGCAAAGAGATAAGAATGGGTCAATTCTCATTCTTCTGCATCTTGACCTCCAGTTGAACCAGCACCATTTGTTGAAAAGACTATCTTTATTCCACTGGATGGTTGTGGCTCCTTTATCAAAGATCAAGTGACCATAAGTCTGTGGGTTAATTTCTGTGTCTTCAATCCTATTCCATTCATCTACTTGCCTGTTGCTGTACAAATACCATGCAGTTTTTAACACAATTGCTCTGTAGTATTGCTTATTGAAAAATAAATATTTTATATATTTTGATATGGTTTTTCTCCCCCAAACTATCCAAGATTCATCTAAATCCATATCTCTCTCTCATTAAAATACAGACATCTAAAATTATTATTAAAATAAATAAAACCAAAGAAACCAGAATAGGACTAAACAAAAAGAATAAAATTAAAAAGATAAAGTACAAAAAACACCTATGTACAAAGACACATATCTGCATGCACAGAAATCCATTAAAATATAATAGAAAACATATTTAATGAAATAACAAATTTTCTTAATTTCTTATTCCTTTTTATTCTCTATCTATCTATCTATCTATCTACCTACCTATCATCTATTATCTGTCTGTTTGTCTCTCTCACTCTCTTTGATAGAGTATTATGTAGCCCAGGTTGGCATCTCGCTCCCTATATAGCCAAGGATGATTTTGAACTTCTCATTTTCCTGTTTCTATGACCCTAGTGCTCAGATTACAGACAGGCACTGCCATACCTATTTGTGATGGTTTGTATATGCTTGTCCCTAGAAGTAGCAGTCTTTAGATGTGTGGTCTTGTTGGAAAAAGTGTGTTGCTCCAAACATGAGCTTTAAGATCCTCTTTCTAGCTTCATGTCAGTATTCTGCTAGCAGTCTTCAGATGAAGATGTAGAACTCTCAGCTCTGCCTGCACCATGACTGCCTGGATGCTGCCATGATAGTGCATTGATGATAATAGACTGAATCTCTGAACCTGTAAGTCAGTCCCAATTAATTGTTCTTTGCTTTGGTCGTGGTGTCTGTTCATAGCACTAAAGCCCTATCTAAGACACCAGTGTATACAGTTCTGGGGAAAATACCCAGGGCTTCATACAAGGTAGACAAATGCTCTATCAGCTGTCATCTGTTAGAATATCCTTTAATTATGCCACAGAACTAGAGCACAGTAATAGACAGTGAAAAGTTTGGAGGAAAGGTTAGCCTCACACATCCTTTACTGAAGAAAGTGAGATCTCATGGCACAAGGACTCAAGACAATTTCCAGACTTCATGTTGCAATACAGCCATTGTTCTTTTTAGCCTTCTTTCTTTGCTTTCTCCAGTGAGGTCTTCCTCAGAAACTATCCAGCAGTCCATTCTACCATGTGGAACCCTCCTCCTAAAGCACACAGAAGACTTTTTTGTTGTTCTGATCCACATGGACAAGCATCACAGAGCAGTACCTGATTGCCAGGAATAAGGCAATGACTGTAATTCCATCTATCTATGATAGCAGGCAGAGCCTGCTGCCATGGCTTATTCATTACACTGGTGCAGAGGAAAACCACAACCTTTCTCACAGCCTGGATATTTGCATAATTCCACAGTTCCTTAGAGGCAATGCTTTCTTAGGCCAGCTTTGTTTTCCTGAGCAGTCAGATATGAAGAGGTCCTTTAACTCATTAGGAACAGAAGTAGAAACTTAGATAAAAGGAAAAGTTTGGGGGATATTTTAAAGGCAGGACTCCAGCTTGCAATCCCACCAACAATGGAGGAATATTCTTCTTTCTCCACATCCTAGCCAGCATCTGCTGTTTTTGATCTTAGTCATTCTGAGTGGTGTGAGGTGGAACCTCAGCGTGATTTTGATTTGCATTTCCTTGATGACTAAGGATGTTGAACACTTTTTTAGATGCTTCTCAGGTATTTGATATTATTCCTCATTTAAAAATTCTTTGTTTAACTCTGTACCCCATTTATAATAGGGTTATTTGATTCTCTAACTTCTTGAGTTCTTTGTATATTGGATATTAGCCCTCTATCAGATGTAGGATTGGTAAAGATCTTTTCCCATTTTGTTGGTTGCCATTTGCCCTATTGACAGTCTCCTTTGCCTTACAGAAGCTTTGCAATTTTATGCGGTCCCAGTTGTCTATTGTTGAACTTAGAGCATTTTCAGGAAATTTTCCCTTGTGCACATGGGTTCGAGGCTCTTCCCCACTGTCTCTTCTATTAATTTCAGTGTATCTGGTTTTATGTGGAGGTCCTTGATCTACTTGGACTGGAACTTTGTACAAGGAGATAAGAATGGGTCAATTTGCATTCTTCTACATGCTGACCTCCAGTTGAACCAGCAACCACTCTGGAAATCGGTCTGGTGGTACCTCAGAAAATTGGACATACTATTACCTGAGGACCCACCTATATCACTCCTGTGCATATACACAAAAGATGCTCCAACATATAACAAGGACAGATGCTCCACTACATTCATAGCAACCTTATTTATAATAGCCAAAAGATGGAAAGAACCCAGAAGTTCTTCAACAGAGGAATAGATACTGAAAATGTGGTACATTTAGACAGTTGAATACTACTCAGCTATTAGAAAAAATGAATTCATCAAATTCGTAGGCAAATGGATAGAACTAGAAAATGTCATGCCAAGAGATATCATACACAATCTCAAAAGGACACACATGGTATGTACTCACTGATAAGTGAATATTATCCCAAAAGCTCAGAATACCCAAGATACAATTCAAAGACGACATGGAGCTCAAGGAGAAGGAAGACCAAAGTGTGGGTGTGCCAATCCTTTTTTTTTTTAATTTTTATTTTCTATATTCTATGTTTACATTCCAAAGGCTTTCCCCTTTCCCAGTTACCCCCACCATATGTCCCATAATTCCTCTTCCCCAGTGTCAATCCTTCTTAAAAGGGGAAACATGACAGGCACGCTGTGCTTTCAGCGGGCCGCCATCTTGCCTCGGGACACCACGCAAACGGCGGGCACAGCGGGGCAGCTGGAGTCAGGTGCATGGACGGAGACCTAGCTTAGCTTAGCTCTGCAGGAGATCTGGGCACAGACAGCTCAGCTGTGGTTGCAGCCCACTGTGGACCAGATCTCTGGGCGGGCTGGCAGCAAGGTGCCATCTTGCTTCGGGACACAGCGCAGAATTCTAGCAGCTGGAGTCAGGGGCATGGACTGAGACCTAGCTTAGTCTAGCACAGACAACACCGCCAGGCTCTGGCCGGCACCCAGAGTCAGAAGAGATTGGTAGATCCAGGCACCAACAGCTCAGCAATGGTCACTGACCCCTGGGGACAGGCGCTCTGTGCTTTCAGCGGGGCTGCCATCTACAATAAGACCAACTAACTCCAGAGATAAACAGATGGCAAAAGGCAAATGTAGGAACATTATTAACAGAAATCAAGGCAATATGACACCATCTGAACCCAATTCGCCAACCACAGCAAGTCCTGGATACCCCAGCACACCAGAAAAACAAGAGTTAGATATAAAAGCACAGGTTATGATGCTCCTAGAGGAACACAAAAAAGACATAAACAAATCTCTTAAAGAAATGCAGGGGAACATCAATAGGGTAGAAGCTCTTACAATGCAAACACAAAAAAAACACTTAAAGAACTCCAAAGAATATGGACCAACAGACAGAAACCAATAAAGAGGAAATGAGAAAATCAGTTAAAGAAATGCAGGAGAACTTGAAACAACATGCAGAAGTCATGAAAGAGGGAGCACAAAAATATATTAAAGAATTACATGAAAACACAAACAAACAAATGAAGGAACTGAGCAAAACCATCCAAGATCTGAACACAGAGGTAGAAACAACTAAGAAATCACAAAAGGAGACAACTTTGGAGATGGAAAACCTTGGGAAGAAATCAGGGGTCATAGATGCAAACATCAACAACAGAATACAAGAGATAGAGATAAGAATCTCAGATGCTGAAGATAACATAGTAACCATTGACTCCACAGTCAAAGAAAACGCAAAATCCAAAAGGCTTGTAACCCAACACATCCAGGAAATCCAGGACACAATGAGAAGACCAAACCTAAGGATTATATGGATAGATGAGAGTGAAGATCTACAACTTAAAGGGCCAGCAAATATCTTTAACAAAATTATGGAAGAAAACTTCCCTAACTTAAAGAGAGAGATGCCCATGAATATACAAGAAGCCTACAGAACTCCAAACAGACTGGACCAGAACAGAAACACCTCCCAGCACATAATAATCAAAACCCCAAATGTACTAAACAAAGAAAGAATATTAAAGGCAGTAAGAGAAAATGGCCAAGTAACATATAAAGGAAGACCTATCAGAATCACACCAGACTTCTCTCCAGAAACCATGAAAGCTAGAAGATCCTGGGCAGACTTCATGCAGACCCTAAGAGAACACAAATGTCAGCCAAGACAACTATACCCAGCAAAACTCTCAATCAACATAGATGTAGAAATCAAAATATTCCATGACAGGACCAAATTTACACAATATCTTTCCACTAACCCAGCTCTACAAAGGATAATAGAAGGAAAACTCCTATACAAGGAAGGAAACTGCACCCAAGAAAAAGCAAGACAGTAACCTTCTTCCATCAAACTCAAAAGAAGATAACTACTCAAAAAAAATAACATCAAAAATGTCAGGAAGTAATAATCTCTATTCCTTAATATCTCTTAACATCAATGGACTCAATTCCCCAATAAAAAGACGTAGACTAACAGACTGGATACAGAAACAGGACCCTACATTTTGCTGCTTACAGGAAACACACCTCAGAGTCAAAGACAAACACTACCTTAGAGTGAAAGGATGGAAGACAATTTTGCAAGCAAATGGTCACAGGAAGCAAGCTGGAATAGCCATTTTAATATCAGATAAAATTGACTTTCAACCCAAAGACATCAAAAGAGACACAGAAGGTCACTTCTTGCTAGTCAAAGGAAGAATCTACCAAGAAGAACTCACAATTCTAAACATCTATGCTCCAAATGTAAGGGCACCCTCATTCGTAAATGAAACTTTACTAAAGCTCAAAGCACACATTGGACCTAACACAATCATTGTGGGGGACCTCAATACTCCACTATCCTCAGTGGACCGATCAAGAAAACAGAAACTAAACAGGGACATGGAGAAATTCATCAAAACTTTGGACCAATTGGATTTAACAGATATATAGAGAGAGCATTTCACCCTAAAGCAAAAGACTATACCTTTGTCTCAGCTCCTCATGGTACCTTCTCCAAAATCCACCATATAATTGGACAAAAGACAGACCTCAACAAATATGAAAAGATCGAACTAATCCCATGCCTTTTATCAGATCACCATGGAGTAAGAGTGTTCTTCAATAGCAACAAAAACAACAGAAAATCCTCATACAAGTGGAGGCTGAACAATATTCTACTCAATGATACCTTAGTGCAGGAAGAAATAAAGAAAGAAATCAAAGATTTCTTAGAATTTAATGAAAATGAAGGCACAACATACCCAAATCTATGGGACACAATGAAAGCAGTGCTTAGAGGAAAATTCATAGCCCTGAGTGTCTCCAAAAAGAAACAGGAGAGAGCATATACTAGCAACTTAATGGCGCACTTGAAAGCTCTGGAACAAAAAGAAGCAATTTCACCCAGGAGGAGTAGAAGACAGGAAATCATCAAACTCAGGGCTGAAATCAATCAAGTTGAAACAAAGGGAACCATACAAAGAATCAACAAAACCAGGAGCTGGTTCTTTGAGAAAATCAACAAGATAGATAAACCCCTAGGCAGACTTACCAAAGGGCACAGAGACAGTATTCAAATTAACAAAATTAGAAATGAAAATGGAGATATAACAACAGAAAATGAGGAAATTCAAAAAATCATCAGATCCTACTACAAAAACCTATACTCAACACAATTGGAGAATCTGGAGGAAATGGACAATTTCCTAGACAGTTACCAAATACCAAAATTAAACCAGAATCAAATAGATCATCTAAACAGACCCATAACCCCCAAAGAAATAGAAGGAGTCATAGCAAGTCTTCCAACCAAAAAAAGCACAAAACCAGATGGTTTTAGTGCAGAATTCTATCAGACCTTCAAAGAAGTCCTGATACTGATACTCTTCAAACTATTCCACAAAATAGAAGCAGAAGGAACACTACCCAACTCATTCTATGAAGCCACAATTATCCTGATACCAAAACCACACAAAGATCCAACTAAGAAAGAGAACTACAGGCCAATTTCTCTAATGAATATTGATGCAAAAATACTAAACAAAATACTTGCCACCCGAATCCAAGAACACATCAAAACGATCATTCACCATGATCAAGTTTGCTTCATCCCAGGGATGCAGGGATGGTTCAATATATGGAAATCCATCAACGTAATCCACTACATAAACAAACTCAAAGAAAAAACAACATGGTCATCTCATTGGATGCTGAAAAAGCATTTGACAAAATTCAGCATCCTTTCATACTAAAGGTCTTGGAAAGAGCAGGAATTCAAGGCCCATATCTAAACATAGTAAAATCAATAAAGAGCAGACCAGTAGCCAACATCAAGGTAAACAGAGAAAAATTTGAAGCAATCCCACTAAAATCAGGGACTAGACAAGGCTGTCCCCTCTCACCATATCTCTTCAATATAGTACTTGAGGTACTAGCTAGAGCAATTCGACAACAGAGGGAAGTCAAAGGGATACAAATTGGAAAGGAAGAAGTCAAACTATCACTATTCACAGATGATATGATAGTATACTTAAGTGACCCAAAAACCTCCACCAGAGAACTCCTGAAACTGATAAACAGCTTCAGCAAAGTGGCTGGGTATAAAATCAACTCAAGCAAATCAGTAGCCTTCCTATATGTGAAGGATAAGCAGGCCTGAAACAGAAATTAGGGAAATGACACCCTTCACAATAGGCACAAATGATATAAAGTATCTTGGAGTGATGCTAACCAAACATGTGAAAGATTTATATGACAAAAACTTCAGGTCTCTGAAGAAGGAAATTGAAGAAGACATCAGAAAATGGGAAAATCTTCCATGCTCATGGGTTGGCAGGACTAATATAGTCAAAATGGCAATCTTGCCCAAAGCAATATACAGATTCAACGCAATTCCCATCAAAATCCCAACTCAGTTCTTCATAGAGTTAGAAAGAGCAATTCTCAAATTCATCTGGAATAACAAAAAACCCAGGATAGCTAAAACTATCATCAACAGCAAAAGAACTTCTGGGGGAATCAATATCCCGGACCTCAAGCAGAGCAGTAGTATTAAAAACTGCATGGTATTGGTTCAGTGACAGGGAGGCAGATCAATGGAATAGGATCAAAGACCCCGAATTGAACCCACACATCTATGGCCTATTGATCTTCGAAAAAGGAGCTGAAAACATCCAGTGGGAAAAAGATAGCCTTTTCAACAGATGGTGCTGGCTCAACTGGAGGTCAACATGCAGAAGAATGAGAATTGATCCACTCTTATCTCCTTGCACTAAGCTCAACTCCAAGTGGATCAAGGATCTCCACATAAAACCAGACACACTAAAACTAATAGAAAAGAAACTGGGGAAGACCCTTGAGGATATTGGCTCAGGGGAAAAATTCCTGAACAGAACACCAATTGCTTATGCTCTAAGAGCAAGAATAGACAAATAGGATCTCATAAAATTACAAAGTTTCTGTAAGGCAAAAGACACTGTCAAAAGGATAAATCGGCAAACAACAAATTGGGAAAAGATCTTCACCAACTCCGCATCCGACAGAGGGCTAATATCCAATGTATACAAAGAACTCAAGAGGTTAGACCCCAGAAAACCAAATAACCCTATCCAAAAATGGGGTACAGAGCTAAACAGAGACTTTTCACCTGAAGAAATTCGGATGGCTGAGAAACACCTTAAAAATGTTCAACATCATTAGTCATTAGGGAAATGCAAATCAAAACAACCCTGAGATTTCACCTCACACCAGTCAGAATGGCTAAGATTAAAAACTCAGAAGACATCAGGTGTTGGCGAGGATGTGGAGAAAGAGGAACACTCCTCCACTGCTGGTGGGAATGCAAGCTGGTACAACCATTCTGGAAATCAGTCTGGCGGTCCCTCAGAAAACTGGACGTGATACTTCGGGAGGACCCAGCCATACCACTCCTGGGAATATACCCAGAGGATTCCCCAGCATGCAATATGGATACATGCTCCCCTATGTTCATAGCACCCTTATATATAATAGCTAAAAGCTGGAAAGAACCCAGATGTCCCTCAACAGAGGAATGGATACAAAAAATGTGGTATATATACACAATGGAGTACTATTCAGCCATTAGAAACAATGAATTCATGAAATTCTTAGAGAAATGGATGGAGCTAGAGAACGTCATACTAAGTGAGGTGACCCAGTCTCAAAAGAACACCCATGGTATGCAGTCACTGATAAGTGGATATTAGCCTAGAACCTTGGAACACCAAAGACATAAATCACATACCAAGTGATGTCTGACAAGAAGAAAGGAGTGGACACTGGTGCTAGGATGGACCAAAGCACCATTGTGGGGGAGTACATGAACAAGGACGTGGGAGGGGGTGGATGAGGGAGCAGGGGTAGGGAAAAGGGCATGTGGGACCTTTGGGGGTGGGGAACCAGAAAAAGGGCAATGAATTGTAAATATAGAATATTTCCAATAAAAAAGGGGGAAACATAATACTCATGAGAGTCAATATGGAGACAAAATATGAAGCAGAGTTTTGAAGGAGAAGCCATCCAGAGACTGTGCCACCTGGGGATCCATCCCATATACAGTCACCAAAGGCAGACACTATTGTGGATGCCAAGAAATGCATGCTGACAAAAGCCTGAGCCTCCTGAGAGGTTCTGCTAGAGCCTGACAAATACAGAGGCAGATGCTCACAGCTAACCACTGGACTGAGATTGGGGTCCCCAGTGGAGGGATTATAGAAAGGACTGAAGGAGCTGAAGAGGTTTGCAAGCCCATAGGAAGAACAATATCAACCAACCAGACTGCCCCCAGAGCTCCCAGGGACTAAATTGCCAACCAAAGAGTACACATGTAGGGACCCAACGCCCCAGCTGCATATGTAGCAGATAATGGACTTTTTAATCATCAGTGGGTGAAGAGGCCCTTGGTCCTGCGAATGCTGGATGCCTCAGTGTAGGGAAATGCTAGGGCTGGTAGGCAGGAGTTAGGTGGCTGAGTCCAGGAACACACTCATAGAAGCAGGGGGAGGGGAGAGCAGAAACCTGGAAAAGGGATAACAATTTAAATGTAAATTAAGACAATATCTAATTTTAAAAAAATTTACAACTCACAAGTGTTGAAGGAAATTCTTCAGGGAGACACACTAGAATTTTAAATTAACTCCATGTGGCACTTAGGCAAGTCACACACCAAGCCTAATCTCTGTCTTTTCATCTATGAACTGAAGATGACTAAACATGTTTAGCTCGTGGAAAATATAATACTTAAAAGAGTGTCTGGCTCAGTAAATGAGAGCCATTGTTATTATTTTTTTTTCAGTTTTTAAAGTCTATTTGGAACATTAAACACGATGGAAGTAGAAAAAAATCTCTAATGAGGTCCTATATGAAAGGAAATTGTGACAGGTTCCTAATTAGACAGAATTTCTTCCATTTCCAAGGGAGAATATGCAGTGTAACTGTGGCTTCATAGAATGAATTGGGTAGCATTCCTTTTGTGTGGAATAGTTTGAAGTGTATTGGTACTAGGTCTTCTTTGAAGTTCTGATAGAATTCTGCACTAAACTCATTTGGTCCTGGGCTTTTTTTTTTTTTTGGTTGGTTGGGAGATTTTTAATGAGTGCTTCTATTTCTTTAGGAGTTGTGGGACTGTTTAGATGGTTTATTTGATCTGGATGTAACATAGGTATTTGTTACAGGACTTGAAAATTGTTCACTTCATCCAGATTTTCCCCTTTTGTTGAATATAGGCTTTTGTAGTAGGATCTGGTGACTTTTTAAATTTCCTCAGTTTCTGTTCTTATATTGCCCTTTTCATTTCTGATTTTGTTAATTTGGATACTGTCTCTGTGCCCTTTGGTTAGGCTGGGTAAGGGTTCATCTATCTTGTTGATTCAGTCAAAGAACCAGCTCCTGATTTTGTTGATTCTTTGGATAGTTGTTTTTGTTTCTATTTGGTTTATTTCAGCCCTGAGGTAGATTATTTGCCACTGTCTACTCTTCTTGGCTGTATTTGCTTCTTTGTACTGTAGAGCTTACAGGTGTGCTGTTAAGCTGGTAGTGTGTGCTCTATTCAGTTTCTATTTGGAGCCACTCAGAGCTGGATTTTCCTCTTAGAACTGTTTTCATTGTATCCCATAAGTTTCGGTAAGTTGTGCCTTCATTTTTATGGGATTTTAAAATGTCTTTAATTTCTTTCTTTATGTCTTCCTTGACCAAGATAGCATCGAGTAGGACATTATACAGCTTCCACGTATATGTGGTCTTTTTGTTGTTTTGTTGCTACTGAAGACTAGTCTTAAACCGTGATAGGATGCATAGGATTATTTCAATCTCCTTGTATCTATTGAGGCCTGTTTTGTGACTGACTATATGGTCAGTTTTGGAGAAGGTACTATGAAGTGCTAAGAAGGTATATTCTTTTGTTTTAGGATGAAATGTTCTATAGATATCTGTTAAATCTATTTGATCCATAACTTCTGCCAAGGATATTCTAGCTTTCCCAGTCTCTGGTGAGAAGTCTGGTATAATTCTGATAGGTCTACCTTAATATGTTACTTGACATTTTTCTCTTACTGCTTTAATATTCTTTCTTTGTTTTGTGCATTTGGTGTTTTGACTGTTATGTAAACAAGGAATTTCTTTTCTGGTCCATTTTAGACATTTAGTACCTAACAAATGTGTACAAAATACAGTAAGAAATAAGCAATCGTGCCTTCTCAAGGAGACAATCTGTTTTAGAGAAGTATAATTTCAAGTAGGATATGACTGAAAGTTGTAAAGTTTATATAGCCAGGCAGAGTCAGATTGTACAGCCACATGGTCCTCATGACAATGGAGACCTTTATCCCATGCAGAAGGGGTGATTTAAAATCCTTTTAATTTAAAGAATCATGGAGATTTTTTAAGGATTTTAAATAGGTACATATCTTGCAAAAAAGTTTTGGCCTAAGTACAGAGCTTAAACTGTGGGGTGAGTGTAGAGAAATGAAGCTGAGTCACACAGTCAGAGTGCATATCTTCTGAGAAGTCTTCCTAGCATTCAGGCCAGGCAACTACTCTTCTCTTCTATTGGGCCTTAAAAGGAATTAACTGACATGGAAATATTTTGTTCTGCTTCACAGTACCTTGGATAGAATAATTGCCTCCCACTCCTCTTCAGGATGTTTATTGAATGTCTGAAGAGATATAGTCACACAAGTTTGTTCTATATTCAGAGAGCCTCTTCAACCAGAATTGTGTTACTATCAGTGTTAGCAAATATCTCAAGATATTATTCCTCAAAAAGTGAACCAGAAAAGCATGTAGAATGATCAATTTTTGAGATATACTAAAATTATATTCAAATTATATTCAAATGTTCATTTAAAATTTTGTTTTGCTTGATGGTTTTTATGTTTATTTTTAAAATACTTCTCAATACTGGCCAAGTCACATGCTTTTGTTTGAAAGTATCCTCAAAACTTATGGGAGAATCCTAATTTCCAGTGCAAAATGCTGAAATGCAGTGGGATTCAGAGGTATATGGAAGCAGAAAGTTCTGCCTTCGTGAATGGATCTGTTTCTTGATGAGAAGAAATAGTTTCTCATGGAATAAAAAACTTGACCTACACTTGCCATCTTGATCATTTGATGTCTTCTTTCCTCAACATAGAGACAGACGCTAAGCCTCTCACCAGATGCCAATATTTCATCTACCAGAATTTAGAGATATGGAGAAATGATTTTCTGTCCTTTATAAATACCCTCTCTGTAGCAAAAAGGCTAGAAGACTATGCAAGAATCCTGTGTTAATATTTTCAGTCTGAATGAAAGATTTTTACCTTTGCCCTCTGGATCATTTATTCTGTCTGTTTGACCCCTGATTCTTGGCCATTTCTTCCTACTTCAGAATGGATAAACTCACATTTCCAACTCAAATATTGACATAGTACATAGTATGTGAGCTAGAATCTAAGATATTTTAAAATATCTTTACCATTTAAAAATATAGTAAAGGTTTCCTCTGTATGTTATTTTTATTCCTAGCATTTATAAAACTAGAGCAATAATATTTCATACTATTATAGCAAAATTACAAATAATATAGAAAAGCAAGTCATATGAAGTCTTCAGATAACCCATATAGCCAATATTTTCCAAACACTTATTCTATGCTATAATAACTCTGAGACTTTGCCTGTCCCAGTGGGTCTTAAGGTTGAACGTATAAATGCTAGTGAAAAGCAAACATAGGAAAACAGTAAAACCACGGAATATTTAGTATACCTAGACACCTCCATCACTGAACCTCTAACTTTCTCTATTTAGGGATAAGCCAGTAAATGTTTATATATACACATGTACACATACATCTATCATGCAGATGCAGAAAGTAAAGGCCAGATTTAAAGAAACCATACAAAAAGTACTAAAAATAAATAGAATAGTAACCATCTCACTCATCAGTGGGCATATCTTGGTATCCAATTTATGTCTGTCTCCTGCTCTTGAGGAACCACTGTTCTGTCCACATTGTTTACCAGGCATCAGTAGTTTGTGCCTTATTTGACTCTCCCACCCAGCTTCAAATACCATGCCACTTCTTCCTGTGGTACTCCTGCCAGAATGGTGTCATGGTGGCTGGCAGCTCCTGGCACAGGTGGAAGCAAGCAGGCTCCTGGCAGCAGCTATCTATTCTCATCTCACACATCTACCCGGCAGATTAGCCTTTTCTTCGCTATCCTTGTCTGCTCATTCATAAGCTCTCTGGGATCCATTCCCAATTCCGGATCACAATTGATGGAGAGAGGAAGGCTGTTGGCAGCTACTGACCTGCTAGTTCAAGAGGTCTAAAAATCTGTCTTGTTGAGTCAAATGTCTCAGGAATTCTGGCACTGTCTTATATTGGCTCTAATCAGAATCCCTGCACATTTAGCCTTGCTTTCTGACCTATACTTCATTTCCATTCCTAAGTCTGAAATACCAACTATTAGCTACTAACCATATATAGCCTCCAATCTTGCCTGACTTACTTCTACCACATAATATGATTGTCTTTATTAACAGTTCCTATATGAGGCTTGTGATATGTATCATATATTCAAGTCTCATGACAGCCAAATTAGGTCATTGCTGTCATTCCTATTTCTATGGGAGGAATTAGGAATTTTGACCTCAATCTCCAAACTGTTTTTCTATGTGCTGAATTTACCTTTGGCACACATACACTTCTTACTGTGCCAACTCATTCAGACAGATCCGCTATCCATCTGACCATATATATTGGCATTGACCACAACAAGGAACCATCATGGACCTGAGCCTAGTTTTCTACCCCAGTAACATGCAGAAGTGAAAAAATGGCTTGGGGTCCTTCTTCACTGATCACTCTTGTTTTTTTTTTTTGCCATTCTATCAACCCATTCCTCTACATTCCTTTCACCTTTGAATTTACTGACTGCTAATATTCTCCAGTAGCTGTTATCTATAGCTTATTAAAAATATTCATTGAAATATGAACTAGACTGAGGTCCAGGAGCTGAGGCTGGTCCCCAAAACAAAGGCTAAAAATAGGAGTTAGATTACTCAATTACAGGGCTCTGTGAAAGAAGAAAGGCTCTGACCCAAATGGAGTAGAGATGAGGAAATGGCTTTAAAGTTAAGGAACTATTAGTGGGAAGGTAAAGGCTAAGACTATAACTTAGCAAGGTAAGTAGGATATAGAGAAATTCCTATGGCATAAAGATTATATAAGTCCCTTGTGGCTTGACTCATTGGTAAAGGAATCCAACCTATAAAACCTAGTGCCATTTGATTTTGAAATTAGCAACAGGAAATAAAAAGCCAATGGTCACAAAGGAATTCTTTTCAATCCCTGAGAAATTCAATTACAGAAGGCAGAATTGTATGAAGCTTTCATGCACTTCAGCCTATGGTTCTTGTGGTGACATAGTTACCTGGAGCATTAGCCGTGAATTGTGCAGCTTGTAGCACTGGACTGCTGCCTGCTCTGCATAGAACAGGAGGTTCTATAAAGGGACAGACACAATGTACTATTAGCACGATTTCAGTGAAACATAGAAATTATGCCATGAAAAGTTAATTGCCACTTTATTCACTAATCAGCATTATCATAGAGAGTATTTAAAGTTGCAGCAGATTGTACAGCAGCCAAGATTAGGCAACAGTAACTTCTAAAGACCTACAAGATGGAAACCTACATAGACTGTAGCTGACTACATTATTTCAGACCATGGAACACCATGGTGGAGCAAATAATTATTCTAGTTGGGTTGGTCCTTGAGAAAAATATAAAGACCACAAGCTCTTTTGACTCTTCATATCAGAAGTTGTTTGAATTAAATTCAATCAACTCAGTTATATATAATCACTGACAAATATGTGTATGTATATATAATATATATAATATATATAATATATAATATATATATATATATATATATATATATATATATATATATGTCTTAGTCAGGGTTTCTATTCCTGCACAAACATCATGACCAAGAAGCAGGTTGGGGAGGAAAGGGTTTATTCAGCTTACACTTCCACACAGCTGTTCATTACCAAAGGAAGTCAGGACTGGAACTCAAGCAGGTCAGGAAGCAGGAGCTGATGCAGAGGCCATGGAGAGATGTCCCTTACTGTCTTGCTTCCCCTGGCTTGCTCAGCCTGCTCTCTTATAGAACCCAAGAATACCAGCCCAGAGATGGTAACACCCACAAGGGGCCCTCCCCCCACTTGATCACTAATTGAGAAAATGCCCCACAGCTGGATCTCATGGAGGCACTTCCCCAACTGAAACTCCTTTTCCTATGATAACTCCAGCCTGTGTCGAGTTGACACACAAAACTAGCCAGTATATGTATGTATGTATGTATGTATGTATGTATATATATATATATATATATATATATAATATTATTCATAGTTGGCACCACTATAAGAAATAAATAGCCGATGCATTTGATAAATTTTTAGTGTTCTATCTGGAAATCAGTTTGGCGGTTCCTCAGAAAATTGGGCATGTCACTTCCAGAGGACCCTGTCATACCACTCCTGGGCATATACCCAGAGGATTCCTCTGCATACAATAAAGACACATGCTCCACTATGTTTATAGCAGCCTTGTTTATAATAGCCAGAAATTGGAAGGAGCCCAAATATCCCTCAAAGGAGGAATGGATACAGAAAATGTGGTATATTTATACAATGGAATACTACTCAGCAATTAAAAATAATGAATTCATACAATTTGTAGGTGAATGGTTAGATCTGGAAAATACCATTCTAAGTGAGTTAACCCAATCACAAAAGAATACACATGACATGCAATCACTGATAAGTGGATATTAATGAGCCCAGAAGCCCTAAATACTCAAGGCACAATTAGCAAGTCAAATGATTCCCAAGAAGAAGAAAGGAGAGGACCCTGGGCCTGTAAAGATTGGATCCAGGTTTGTAGACCCAGAACAGAGAAATCGTGTGTGTGGTGGGGATGATTGGGGAATAGTTGGGGGGGAGAGGAATTATGGGACGTATGGTGGGGGGGGACTGGGAAAGGGGAAAGCCTTTTCAATGTAAACATAGAATATAGAAAATAAAAATAAAAAAAATAAAGAAAAAATTCAAAGATATTTGTTTATAATCAAGGCTTGAATCAATTCCTGGATCTAGTATTAATAATAGTTTGCTTTATATTAGTTTACATTACTAATTTCTTTCAGTTTTACTTACAAACTCTTTGCAATTAGAATAAGATAATGTACCCAGTAGGAATATCAGAGTATAAGTGTATTCATATATTACCTTTTACAGTGTTTGCCAATAGATCTTTGTTAACAGGTTTAAGACAAAGAAAATAAAACTGTCATAAGAAAAACAAAAACAAAATGCTGAGGAATTTGACAAGAACTAATATTGCTTTGTAAAATTAAGACACCCTTCCTTGTGCTATAGATCTGTGAGTATGAGTAGATGCTCTGTAGGTGAGAAGCTTTGGAAATCACAAGAGTTGTTCAAAATACTGCTGGATGAACTATAGATGTGACAGAGTGGAGATTTTGAAAAGAATAATATTATTTATCTGTCTGGAAAATAATTTAAGAACAAGAAATTAGAGATGCCACATTGGGGATATGCAGTCTTAAATGTGAACACTGCCTGAAAAGTTGATACATTCATAGCATAGACAGATTAAGCTGTTGAAATTTTATAAGTAAAGAAATATATTTGGAGGTAGCAGAGGTATGGTGAAAAGACTTGTGTGGGGTAAGGTCAGAGACAGGGACATTAGTAGGGCCAGAGAAGCCTGTTCAAACAGAAGATAATAAGGCTGGCAATAGTGAAAACATAGTCAATAAATGTGAAGATGTAGAATAGACTCCTCAGGCATTCGCAGGTAGCTTGTTATAGAATCAAGGTAGTATCTGGAACTTCTGTATGCATGTTATGTTTAACGATGAACACACACACACACACACAAAAAAAAAGAAGAATAAGAAGAAGAGCAAACCCCTGGGCAGAAATCTATGAGAGAATCACACCTTAAAGACACAAAACAGCCTGGTAGAAAAGGATTAGGAACCAAGCTAGCAAGAGTGACCCACTGACCTTGAGAATTTAGCACATTTGTAGGTAGGTCAGTCTCTACCCTGAATGCCTGTTCACACCAAGGCTGAACAACCCATCCTGGCATTTAAAATATAACTGCAAATGTGCATTTGAAAATCTTGGTTTCCACAGATGCAGCTCTCCATGCACCAGAAACAGACTTCTGATCCTTAAGCATCTCTCTCATTGTCAATGCTCTAAATGAACACAAGCTTCTCAGGCAATTCAGAATAGACTACACATTCTAAGGAAGGTCAGGTGGGGGCTGACCATTATAGTTTGCAAAGAGCTATGTTCAAGATGAGTGATGAAGAGATGGGCAACGAATATGAGAGCTTTAATTTTTAATGCAAAAATTATTCAAGATAAGAAATATTAATATTTAACATCCAGACTAATACCAGCACTGGAGTCTTATGTCAGTAAAAGAGTTTTATACTTGAAAAGTAAGACTTAGGTGAGAAGGGAAGCAGTGTTACCCACACACTAGACTTGCTTTGGGGGATGTTGCTATTTATACTCATTTACTCAAAGCAGCTCCACAAAGTATTTTCAGATACTGAATAAACTAAAACTTACATGTGCACCTGGGATCTATGACAAAGCCCTCTGAGGAGCTGTATAGCAAAGATAATGCAAAGAATTTATGAAACGTTTAACCTCAGAAAAAAATGTACAGCTAAGACTTCTCTTATTCCTGATATAAGGTGTTCATGAACTACAAAAAAAGTAGAGCTTGACAGTCAAGTCAGATTTGTTGGAAAGCTGCTTAAAACTATTGAAATTGTCAAACTATTTGAATCTAGCATTTGCTATAATCATCAATATTTTCATAAGCATATATTATATACAAAATTCATAATTATATCATTTTCCAGCTTATGCTGATGCATGCATGAGGGGTATAATATTTTCAAGTGTACTCATTATTTGCATAGGTGTGATGCAAAAGGTCTGAAAATCAGTTACCAGTGATTGCTAAACTCTAAGGTCTTGCCGTTATTTCATATTACTGAGCTTGTATATTTTATGAAACAAGATGTTGCTAAAGAGAAAAAATGGAGGGGGATAGGGATGGGAATCAGATGTGAGGAGAGTGGGAGTGGGAGAGGCCTGGGAGTGAGAACGGAACTCAGTGTGTAGGAATCTCTTGGACAAGTGGGAGACCTGGGAGAAGGGAAGTTCCAGGGAGTCTAAGGGGGAACCTTAGTTGAGATTCCTACCAGTGAGGGGATATGGAGACTGAATTGGTCACCTCCTGTAGCCAGGCACAACTTCCAATAGAGAGAAGGAGACATCAAACCACCCACAAAACTTTCAACCCAAATTTGTGCTCCCTAAAGGATGAACAGCTATAAAGATGGATCAGAGACTGACAGAATAGGCAACCAATGAGTGGCCCAACTTGAGACCCATTCCATGTAAGAAAACCTACCCTTGACAATATTAATGATATTTTGCTATGACTGCAGATGGGAGCCTAGCATAATTGTTCCCTGAAAAGCTTCATCTGGCAGCAGATGGAATCAGATGCACAGTCCCACAGCCAAACATCAGGCAGAGCTTGGAGTAAGTGTTATGGAAGAGTCAGGGATAGAATTTAGCAAGCTGGAGAGGGTCAAGGACACCACAGGAAGAACTACAGTGTCAACTAGCCTGGACACATAGGGGCTCACAGTGACTAAAACACCAACCTAAAAGGCTGGAACTAGGCCTCCTACATATTTGTAGATGTGCACCTTGGTCTTCATGTTGGTTCCCTAACAATTAGAACATTCTGATGCCTGCCATTGGATCCTTCCCCTATAATGTACTGCATGGTTGGGCCTCAATGGGAGATGATGTGCTTAGTCCTGCTTCAACTGGATGTCCCAGGGTAGAATGGTACCCAAGGTGGAGAGAATACTTCTCTGAGGAAAAAGGGAGTGGGCAATGGGGGGGGAGAATTTTCTAAGGGTGGGACTGAAAGGAGTTTTACTTTCTATATAATTAAGGTATAGGATGAAGCCAAGAATTTCCAAACTGACTCCATTGGAACACCGAATATTCCTCATAAATATCTGAGATGAGGGGACTTGTCTCTCAGAGAAGGAATATTACTACCACAGCAGAGTGAGTTCTTTTGTGTATATGCTAGACTTAATATTCTGTTCAGAGAGGAAATAATATCATACATAAAATACTTGTCATTCAAGTCCTATAGAAACCTCCTGTGATGGATCAAAGTCAGCATATCACACTGTAAGCATACAGAAGGCCCAGCGTCCTCAGACCCAGATCCAATCCATAACTCTAATTTCTTTCCTGCTATTTCTACTAATCCATCCTGTACTCTGACAAAGCATGATGTACAGTGCATATTGACTACTCATGAAGTGATAGCAGACACTATTAGCAAATATTGGATATGTGTATCCCATACCACTCTATATAGGCACAGCAACACAGCAACACAGCAACAATGTGTTGGCTAACATACTGTTCATTTTTTCCACAGAGAAAAACCTATTCTCTGAGATTCATGACTCAGAAATGACTCAGAAACAAGCATAGAATGTCATTGTTTAGGGTCTAAGCCAAGACATCTGAACTTTCTCATCAATAAACTTTCTGCTGCTTATTGGCTGTCCATTCTAGAACTAATTTACTTTAGTCTTTTGCTTCTTTTTATTTTCTTATTTTATAATTGTTTTGAAATGTGCCTGAAAATGAGAGACTTAGGAGCTTTGTTTGTCACATATAACTTGTTCCAAATGTACATTGGTGTGTGTGTGTGTGTGTGTGTGTGTGTGTGTGAAAGGGGTGGTCTTAATCAGTAATGCAGATCAAATTTTGGTTAAAATAAAAGTCCCATGTGCTCACTTTGGCAGCACATATACTAAAATTGGAATGATACAGAGAAGAATAGCATGGCTCCTGTGCAAGGATGACATGCAAATTCGTGAAGCATTCCTTATTTTTAATTCACCCCGGAGGAGTAGAAGACAGGAAATCATCAAACTCAGGGCTGAAATCAATCAAGTAGAAACAAAGAGAACCATACAAAGAACAAACAAACCAGGAGCTGGTTCTCTGAGAAAATAAGCAAGATACATAACCCCTTAGCCAGTCTAACCAAAGGGCACAGAGACAGTAACAAAATTAGAAATGAAAAGGGAGATATAACAACAAAAATGAAAAGGGAGATATAACAACAGAAACTGAGGAAATTCAATCCTACTATAAAAGCTTTACTCAACACAACTGGGGAACCTGGAGGAAATGTACAATTTCCTAGACAGGAATAAAATACCAAAATTAAATCAGGACCAAATAGATCATCTAAACAGTCCCATAACTCCTAAAGGAATAGAAGGGGTCATAGAAAGTCTTCCAACCAAAAAAAGCACAGGACCAGATGGTTTTTGTGCAGAATTCTATCAGACCTTCAAAGAAGACCTAACACAATACTCTTCAAACTAGTCCACAAAATAGAAACAGAAGGAACACTATCCAACTTATTCTATGAAGCCACAATTATGCTGATACCAAAACCACACAAATATCCAACAAAGAGAGAGAACTTCACACCAATTTCCCTTATGAATATCGATGCAAATATACTCAATAAAATTCTTTCCAACTGAATCCAAGAACACATCAAAATGATCATCCACCATGATCAAGTAGGCTTCATCCCAGGGAAGCAGGGATGGTTCAATATGGAAATTCATCAATGCAATCCATTACATAAACAAACTCAAAGAAAAATACCACATGGTCATTTCATCAAATGCTGAAAAAGCATTTGACAAAATTCAGTATCCTTTCATACCAAAAGTCTTGGAAAGAACAGGAATTCAAGGCCCATACCTAAACATAGTAAAAGCAATCTACAGCAAACCGGTAGCCAACATCAAAATAAATGGAGAGAAATTTGAAGCAATCCAACTAAAATCAGAGACTAGACAAGGCTGCCCTCTCTCTCCATATCTTTTCAATAAAGTACTTGAAGTTCTAGCTAGAGCAATGAGACAACATAAGGAGGTCCAAGGGATACAAATTGGAAAGGAAGAAGTCAAACTATCACTATTTGCAGATGATATGATAGTATACATAAGTGACCCAAAAAACTACACCAGAGAACTCCTACAGTTGATAAACAACTTCAGCAAAGTGTCTGGTTATAAAATCAACTCAAGCAAATCAGTAGCCTTCCTTTACTCAAAGGATAAGCAAGATGAGAAAGAAATTAGGGAAATAACACCCGTCACAATAGCCACAAACAATATAAAGTATCTTGGTGTGACTAACCAACAAGTGAAAGATCTGTATGACAGGAGTTTCAAGTCTTTGAAGAAAGAAATCGAAGAAGACCTCAGAAGATGGAAAAATCTGGTTAAGGGTTTATCTATCTTGTTAATTTTCTCAAAGAACCAGCTCCAGGTTTGGTTTTTTTTGTTTGTTTGTTTTTCTTGTTTTTTTTTTTTTTTTTTGATTCTTTGTATGGTTCTCTTTGTTTCAACTTGATTGATTTCAGCCCTGAGTTTGATGATTTCCTGTCTTCTACTCCTCCTGGGTGAAGTAGCTTCTTTTTGTTCCAGAGCTTTCAGGTGTGCAGTTAAGTTGCTAGTATATGCTCTCTCCTGTTTCTTTTTGGGGGCATTCAGGACTATGAGTTTTCCTCTTAGCACTGCTTTCATTGTGTCCCATAGATTTGGGTATGTTGTGCCTTCATTTTCATTAAATTCTAGAAAGCCTTTGATTTCTTTATTTCTTCCTTGACTAAGGAATCATTGAGTAGAATATTGTTCAGCCTCCATGTGTATGAGGATGTTTTTACTCCATAGTGATCCGATAGGAGGCATGGGATTAGTTTGATATTCTTATATTTGCTGAGGTCTGTCTTGTGACCAATTATATGGTCGATTTTGGAGAAGGTACAATGAGGTGCTGAGAAAAAGGTATAGTCTTTTGCTTTAGGATGAAATGTTCTATATATATCTGTTAAATCCAATTGGTCCAAAGTTTCAATGAGTTTTCCTGTCTCCCTGTTTAGTTTCTGTTTTTCTGATTGGTCCATTGAGGATAGTGGAGTGTTGAGGTCCCCCACAATTATTGTGTTCGGTGCAATGTGTGCTTTGAGCTTTAGTAAAGTTTCTTTTACAAATGAGGGTGCCCTTACATTTGGAGCATAGATGTTTAGAATTGTGAATACTTCTTGGTGGATTTTTCCTTTGACCAGCAAGAAGTGACCATCTGTGACTCTTTTGATGACTTTAGGTTGAAAGTTAATTTTATCTGATATTAGAACGGCTATTCCAGATCGCTTCCTGAAACGGTTTGCTTGTAAAATTGTCTTCCAGCCTTTTACTCTAAGGTAGTGTTTGTCTTTGACTCTGAGGTGTGTTTCCTGTATGCAGCAAAATGTAGGGTCCTGTTTCTGTATCCAGTCTGTTAGTCTAAGTCTTTTTATTAGTCCATTGATGTTAAGCGATATTAAGGAATAGTGATTATTTCTTCCTGTCATTTTTTATGTTATTTTTGTTTTTGAGTGGCTATCTTCTTTTGAGTTTGATGGAAGAAGGTTACTATCATGCTTTTTCCAGGGTGTAGTTTCCCTCCTTGTATTGGAGTTTTCCTCCTATTATTATTTGTAGGGATGGTTAGTGGAAAGATATTGTATAAATTTGGTCTTGTCATGGAATATTTTCATTTTTCCATCTAAATTGATTGAGAGTTTTGCTTGGTACTCTAGTCTCGGCTGACATTTGTATTCTCTTAGAGTCTGCATGAGATCCGCCCAGGATCTTCTAGCTTTCATGGTTTCTGGTGAGAAGTCTGGTGTGATTCTGATAGGTCTTCCTTTCTATGTTACTTGCCCTTTTTATCTTACTGCCTTAATATTCTTTCTTTGTTTAGTACATTTGGGGTTTTGATTTTTTATGTGACAGGTGTTATTTCTGTTCTGGTCCAGTCTGTTTGGAGTTCTATAGGCTTCTTGTATACTTATGGGCACCTCTCTCTTTAGGTTAGGGAAGTTTTCTTCCATAATTTTGTAGAAGATATTTGCTGGCTCTTTAAATTGTAGATCTTGAGCCCGGCATGGTGGCGCACACCTGTAATCCCAGCACTTGGGAGGCAGATGCAGGCGGATTTGTGAGTCTAAGGCCAGCCTGGTCTACAGAGTGAGTTCCAGGACAGCCAGGGCTACACAGAGAAACCCTATCTCAAAAACCAAATAAATAAATAAATAAATAAATAAATAGTAGATTTTCACTCTCATCTATCCCTATAATCCTTAGCTTTGGTCTTCTCATTGTGTCCTGGATTTCCTGGATGTTTTGGGTTACAAGCCTTTTGCATTTTGCATTTCCTTTGACAGTGGAGTCAGTGGTCCCTATGGTATCTTCAGCATCTGAGATTCTTACTTCTATCTCTTGTATTCTGTTGTTGATATTTGCATCTACGACCCCCGATTTCTTTCCAAGGTTTTCTATCTCCAAAGTTGTCTCCCTTTGTGATTTCTTAGTTGTTTCTACCTCTGTATTTAGATCTTGGATGGTTTTGCTCAGTTCCTTCACTCGTTTATTTGTGTTTTCTTGCAATTCTTTAAGAGATTTTTGTGATTCCTCTTTCATGACTTCTGCCTGTTGACTCAATTTCTCTTGCATTTCTTTAAGTGATTTTTTTCATTTCCTCTTCATGGCTTCTGTCTGTTGATCAATATTCTCCTGTAATTCTTTAAGTGATTTTTGTGTTTGCATTTTAAAGGCTTCTACCCTATTCATGTTCCCCTGCATTTCTTTAAGAGATTTGTTTATGTCTTTTTTGTGTTCCTCTAGCAGCATTATGACCAGTGCTTTTAAATCCAAATCTTGTTTTTCTGGTCTGTTGGGGTATCCAGGGCTTGCTGTGGTTGGAGAACTGGGTTCAGATGCTGACATATTGCCTTGATTTCTGTTAGTAATGTTCCAAAGTTTGCCTTTTGCCATCTGTTTTTCTCTGGAGTTAGTTGGTCTTGCTGTTACTAGTTGGTGTTTGAAGCTCCTGTGAGACTGGCGTTTGGTGCTGCTCTCGTAGAGGAGTCTGTCCTCTTGAGGTGGAGACCAGATGTTTTCTGCTACTGGGCTCCAAATTACCTCCTCAGCTCTGCTAGGCCAGATCCAAGTCTCCCCCAGACTTGCTACTGGACTCGCAGTTGGCGTCCCTCTGTCTCCTCCTGGCCTGCCTAGTTGCCAGCTCTTAAGAATCAGATCTTTTTTTTCCACAGATCTGGGCTCCTCTGTTGGTTCTCTATGGTGACCTGTTCAGGTCACCAGCTCCAAGATGGTGGTGGGTCTCAGGATTCTGTCAAACCATGGGATTCCCTGCAGGACTGGACCATCCCTGGTTGGCCTGCTGGAGCCTAGATGGTGGCGCTCTCAGTCCACAGGGCTCTGTCTGGTTAGCTATCTGTGGTGCCCTGAGGCAAGATGTCGGGCCTCCAGCTGTACTCCAGACACAAACCCCTGAGCAAGTTGGTAGCTACATGGGTTGGTGCAGAGACTGCCTGCCAAGCTGATCTGGCTCTGGTTGCACCGCTGAGCTATTCGTGCACAGACCTCCTGCGAGCTACTCTGGCTCTGGGTGCAGGCAAGAGCCTGACAGGGTAGTTGATGTTAGGCTAGGACTCTGTCCACGCACCTGGCCCCAGCTGCCAGTTGCCCGCAGTGACCCGAGGCCAAAATGGATCAAAAAGGAAACCAAGGAGGATATTAAAAACTTTTCTTGGAATTGAATGATAATGAAGAGACAATGTACCCAAACCTATGGGTCCAATAAATGTGATTGTGATCATTTGAATAGGTATGGTCCCCATACATTCTTATGTTTGAATGTTTGGCCATACAGAGTAGCACTATTAGGCCTTGTGGCCTTACTGAAGAAAGTGTGCTGCAATGGAGGAGACTTTTAGGTCATATATATTCAAACTATGCCCACTGGCACACAGTCTTCTTCTGTTGCCTGCACATCAATACGAAGAACTCTGTTTCTCCCCCAGCATCATGTCTGCCTGCACATCACCATGTCCCACTATGATGATATTGGACTAAACCTCTGAAACTGTAAGTCATCCCCAATTAAATCTCTTCCTTTGTAAGAAAAAAAAGTCCTATTTTAAATGCTTAGAAGAAGCTCCATTTTAAAAGGTTTCCTCTGGGAAGTACTTTATATAATAAAAATTCATTGCATTCTCCATGTGCCAGTATTTGAATTTTTAAATACAGTTTTAATTACTGTGTTCTAAATATAAAAATTATTTCTATATTTAGTATATTTCTAAATATACTAAATATCTCTATATTGCCTGCCATGTAGCAAGCCTTTCTTGGTGGTGAGCATACAGTATTTGATGAGTTTTACATTATATCAGGGGAAGAGAGGGTAAATTAAAAAATCACAAAATAGAAAATAAATTAATTACCAGAGTATATGTTATATACAGAAAAGTATCAGGTATTAAAGGAGATAGTAACAGGGAGACCCAGCCTTGATAGAGGTATTAGAGAGGATAAATAATTCTATGTGAAGACAGAGGTGGTAAGGCAGGAATAGAAAAGAGATGAGAAAGGATGCTGAAAGTGTCAGTGGACCTCACATATTAGCTAGGGATTGACCTATAATGAACCAAAATTCAGATTTTTAAGCTAAACTTTTCCACAGAGCAGAGGCACTCTATGACACTTCGCTGTGGCTTTGGTTTAATCTACCATCCAGTTATTGTGGCTGACTATCAAAATTCTGGGAAAAAGTCCAATGCAAACTTTACCCTCCAAAATAATTCTGTTATCAAATATTTTTTAGCTGAAGACCAAACCTAGTGAAAACAACACATCAGCTGCTACTAATATCTGCCAGTATTTGGATTTAAATTCATTATTTAAACCTATATCTAGGTTAGTAAGCTAATGCCATGCTCATTTATTTTAATTTCCACTTTTTAAAAAAATTTATTAGGTCATATATAATAATTTTAGTTTCATACCTATGTATCAGAACTCAAACTCATGAATACTTCTAATTTGTAAATTTATTTATTTATATTACTTATTGAGAAAGAAAAAGTAGTCTGTGTTTAATAGGCTTTCTGTGGTCTACCTGCTACACCTTGACCGTCTTGCCCACTCCTTGCTCTTAACTAATGTAACCTTAATTGCTGTTTTTTTTTTTTTTTTTGGTAGAGCTCTCTGTATCTTGTTTTGGTAGAGCTCTCTGTATCTTATATTGGTCACATCATTATGTGTTCCATTTCAGGCATAAAATCATGGTAACTTTTTTTCTCCATGGCATCTGAATTTTTTACACATGGAGATATATGGTTCATCTTTGTCAATGATATAGAAAAGGGTAATTTGCGAATAAACAATGCTGTTTATGAATAAAACGCCAAACTCTGGAGAGAATTTTAATTCTTTATTCTTTCCTGTTTTGAACTGAAGTCTGACTCTGTTGAAGTCATTTTATGATCACAAATGAAGAAAATTAGATGACAGATAATATAAAAGACTAGTGGAATAAAGAGGGCATTAGATCTTTTGTACTAACTACTGAACTACTGAATGCTTGATTTAAAGCCAACCACTGCGGGCATAGGAGTGTTTGTTTTCAAAGAAGAAGAATCTCATTTATTGTGGTCTGAATGTTTAGCTCCCCCCAAAGGCTTATTTTTAAATTATTCCCCATGATGCTATAAGAAGAAGGGGTCTTTGGAAAGGTAATTAGGTCATAAGGAAGACAGGCTCTTTTGCGAATGAGAATACAGACCATTACTTCTTTTAATGTTTGAAGATGGGGCCAGAAGCAAAAAATGAGCCTCTCCAGACATGATCTTTTAAGTCACTGATCTTGGGTTTGTTGGTCTCTGTATCTGTGAACAGTTTCTAATTCTAAGCTATCAGGTTTTGTGTACTTGGTTATAATAACTCAATGAGACAAAGACATTATTCATTTAAGCTCTTGTGTCTCTGTGGCTTCCCACTAAAACCATTTTAAAATTATATTTCTGATAACTGCTAGGTGTTTCACATGCTATTGGATATCTTTAAAGCTTGATCTTCACAACTACTAGCATAGATAGTTATTAATTTTCTTTTATAGATAGGAACTTCATCTCATAAATTATGTACATTCACAAAGCGAGAGAATGAGAGTTGAGACACTTGAACCAAATCCTCTATGAATTAAAAACCTAAAGCCTTTCCACTGCAAGAGACTGCTTCTCTGGAAGAACAAAGGCAAGCTACTTTTAATCATGTAGTTAAAAATCACATGTATCAGGAATCATTAAGTTATAAGTAAAATATAAAGTATCATTAGTATAAGAAGAAGAAGATGATCTTATTTTACAAAAAATTAACCTTGATAAAAAAAAGTCCTCAGAGCCTGTCTCTTCAAGGTGTGTTGGATGTGAGGGTGACATTTTACTCTCTCTGCCTTACACAGAGTTCTTTATATACTTTAGAGAAACCTTTTAAAAAACAATTTCTAAGTAAGTATTATAATTATATCCACTTTACTAATAAGAATATTTTATGGCTTCATGAACCAAAAATAACTTTGTTGAAGTTACATTACCTATTCTTGTGGACAATGGTGCTCATTTTCATAGTATTTTTGTATATAGCCTTCCATCTCCCCAGGCTCAGTCCAGTAGTTTTTCTACACAGCTTCATATTCTTTAGAGTGCATTGTATAGCCATTAGTACTTAAGGTAGCAGAAAAAAATTTAAATTAGTATTACCTTATAAGATATTAGAACAGAAAATCTGGATTCCAGCCTTGATGCAGTTGCAATATAACAAATGGGTACTGATATTTACATTAAGTATCAAGTCCTGAGTCAACAAGCAGGGATGATAATGATGCTATAATGCATGTTATTTTGAATTTCTGAAAGGAAATGTAGTTAGATCATTCCCTGTTCTCACATTCTCTACATGTGTCCTAGCAACTGCACTGTCTCTGCAGAACTGAAATGCCAGATGCCATCTGTCTTTGTGTGTTGAACAGTTATCACAACAAAACAGAGTCATATCTTATAAACAGCAAAAATTATTTTTCACATTTTTGGAGGGTGAGTGGTTTAACAAAGTCAGGTTAGTAAGGACTCTTTTGTGGGTGGCAGATGGTGAACTTCTCCTTTGTCTCTATGTGGAGTATGAAGCAAATTGACTACCTTAGAACTATATGACAATGGTGTAAGTCCTCCCATGAGTGTACTGCTTCCTAGTCCCTTACCAGCAGTTCTACCTTCTTATACCATAGCATTAGTAATTAGGGTTGAACACTAGAACTTGAGGAGAACATACATATTCAAAGTAAAGTCATATGCCATGTACCATCAAATTGTATGCCCTTCTTACCTGCAAATTAATTAATTAACTAATTAATTAATTAACTAATTAATTAATTAATTCCCTCCCATCTTGGCTTGGTTCACCATCAACTAAAAAGTCATATGTCCAGACAACTTAAATCTTACCCTAATGATTTGTAGATATGGCTTAAGAGAAAAATCACTGTGAAACAAACTCTCCACATTCTGTGAACTTTTTCCAATTTGGGAAGGCTTCCTGAAAAACCTACCTCATTATTATTAATCATTCCATTTGTTTATATCTAAAATGATATCCTATTTCACAGTAATCCTCTGAACTCCCCCCCCATCGACCATGCCTACCCCCTTTGCCTGTATGATAGTGTTCCCCTACCAACCCACACTCTCCCACCCCACTGCTCCAGTATCCCCTTATGCTGGGACAACAAACTTCCCTGGGACCAAGGGCCTCCCATCCCATTGCTGTCAGGAAAGCCTAACTCTTAAAGGTTTGATCATCATTTGATGGTACTGGAAGGGAGTACTGCTGGAAATTAGAAGAGATAGAGTCTTGTGAGAGATTTTATGTTATTCCTCATGTGGCTTCTTGTAGGGTTGTGATAGGCAGCCTGGTCCCTGATACACAGTCTTGGAACCCTGGTGACCCTGCAGGGGATAATGCTGCAAGGGATAATAGATGTTTTGCCATGCTCCTGGACACCAGGCTCCTGGTCAGAGGTCACAGCTCTCCATAGGCCTGTGGCCATCAGTCACATAAGGGCAATGCCCCAAGTTCCTCCACATGTAGAGGACATGATACATAGTCTTAAGACAGATCTCTATTTTAATGTGGTACCTAAAGGCCTGAAGGTTTAGCCATTAAACTCCCTTTCCAAGACACTCCTCCCTACAATGGGTATCTGACAGATTTACTCATCACCACTCTTCACCATGACAATAGATGCCTTAAAACCATGGGTTGTCACCTTAAGAGATGTTCAACATCATTAGTCATCAGGGAAATGCAAATCAAAACAACCCTGAGATTCCACCTCACACCAGTCAGAATGGCTAAGATTAAAAACTCAAGAGACAACAAGTGCTGGCGAGGATGTGGAGAAAGAGGAACACTCCTCCACTGTTGATGGGATTGCAAAATGGTAAAACCACTCTGGAAATCAGTTTGGCGGTTCCTCAGAAAATTGGGCATGTCACTTCCAGAGGACCCTGCCATACCACTCCTGGGCATATACCCAAAGGATTCCCCTACATGCAATAAAGACACATGCTCCACTATGTTTATAGCAGCCTTGTTTATAATAGCCAGAAATTGGAAGGAGCCCAAATATCCCTCAAAGGAGGAATGGATACAGAAAATGTGGTATATTTATACAATGGAATACTACTCAGCAATTAAAAATAATGAATTCATGCAATTTGTAGGTAAATGGTTAGACCTGGAAAATATCATCCTGAGTGAGCTAACCCAATCACAAAAGAATGCACATGAAATGCAATCACTGATAAGTGGATATTAATGAGCCCAGAAGCACTAAATACTCAAGACACAAATAGCAAGTCAAATGATTCCCAAGAAGAAGAAAGGAGAGGACCCTGGGCATGTAAAGATTGCATCCAGTTTAGTAAAGAAACCGAGGGGGGAGGGGGAATGATTGGGGAATAGTTGGGGGGGAGAAGAACTATGGGAACTATGGTGGGTGGGAACTGGGAAAGGGGAAAGCCTTTGAAATGTAAACATAGAATATAGAAAATAAAAATAACTAAAAAAAAATAAAAAAATAAAAAAATAAAAAAAAAATGGGTTGTCTCTTTTCATCAGGATCCACCATGGGGAGCAATGGAACAAGTTTTCACCTAAAGAGTGAACCATCTAATTTCCCATAGGAGACCTCTCAGCACTCCCAGCCATGGTCTCCACAAAGCCAAGCATAGGACTCTCCTCCTGGAGGGACTCAACCAGAGTTCTCCCCTAGGCTTCACTTATCCAGTAGCTCCTGGGGTGCCCAGGGGACTAAGAACCAGACAGCCCTGGCCTCCATTCAGAACTGGGGACCCCAAGCCAGTTCCAGTAGTCCCTGGGACCACAGACTATGTTCCCCAACCCCCAGAGCATTACATAGCCTACACCTGCTGAGAGCCAGTGTTAGGTAAGCACAGTAAAAAAAAAAAAAAAAAAAAAAAAAAAAAAAAAAAAAAAAAAAAAAAAACAAAAAAAAACAGTGTCCTGCTTCCACCGGTGTCATGAGCTCTGTAGCAGAATGGACACCACACACACACCTTAACCCTACAGTTTCTTCCCTTCTCACTTTCTTACCTTATCCATGTTTCATATTAAAGCCAATTAACAGCAGAATGAAACCTCCAATTTCTTGAGCCAAAAATATACCACTAATCTTTTTAAGTTGATTATCTCTAATATTTTATTATAATAACAGAATACCAACTTTCACAGAACCCTTTCAATCAAACAAAATGTGAATTTCCAAAACACAGTGATGGGAGGGCAAGGGATAGATGTCACTGTCCAAAAGAAGGAACAAGAAAGAAAGGAAAGGAAGTCACAATAATTCCTACAACCCCAATTTTACCCTACTGACCTATCTCTATAGTCTTTTAGAAGATCTTCTGAATATTATCATATTGACAATAGTTTCCAACAAAGATATTTTCAAAATACAAATATGCAAACTCCAGCAGCTTCTTAGATGTGCTTAAATAAGGCTGGATGGTACAAGTATTTCATGAGAATAATTGTGTGTAAACCATATTCTTATTGTTTTGTACACATACACACATGTACAAAGACACATACACAAACAGAGAGAGGGGGGAGGGAGAGGGAGAGAGGGGGAGAGGGAGAGGGATAGAGGGGGGAGAGGGAGAGGGATAGAGGGGGGAGAGGGAGAGGGAGAGGGAGTTATATATGGGAGAGTGGGAGTCATAAATCAATACAAATGTCAGTAGCAATTGGAAGATGAGTATTAAGCTTAGGCATCTCTTTGTTGCAGTGTTTCAAAGGAGGTTGCATACAGGTGTCACAGTGGTCTAAGTTGTGGTTTACAAATGCTCAGCTATAAAGTGACTACACAGAATTCCCTGGGAACTTGTAAAAAAGACAATTTTAAATGTTCTTCTAGAAATTTTAATTTAGGACTTTTATATCTAGAAATTGTGTTTTTAACAGATATTGCATATCATTTATTAACTAAATTTATTTTGAATATAATGACATGATTAGGACACAGTTTTGTTTTGTTTTGTTTTGTTTTGTTTTTACTCCACCATTCTTGCTCTGGTAAGTGCATTGTTGTATAAACGTCTCTATAAACAGTTTTGTGTTTCTCCAGACACCTTTTCTAGAAGCATGACAGAATAGAGTCTTCAAATATCATTCCATGAATGAAAACACTTATAAAATAAATTGAACAAAATAAATTGAAATCAGAAAATAAATTGAACAAAGAGCATGAAGACTTTAAAATATATTAATTACCCAGTGTTATTTACAAACAAAGTAAAATATTTATGGATACAGTATCTAGCTAGAAGGCTTACTTATTTCCTATCTCCTCAAAGCTCTTAGGAAATCTTATGTGCAACCTGTTTACTAGGAGATAGCTATTGTTCTCTCTTACTTGAGTTTTCTCCATGAAAACCTCATCCCAAGATTTCACAAAGAAAATTTCACTAGGCAAACAGAAGACATATGCAATGTGTGAGTACATCTACAAAGAAACCTTATCTCAGCAAACCCCACTAAACATTAGAGATCATTGATTTCCCTTTTTATGCTTATTCAGTGTGGCAAAATTCCATTTTGCAATAATATATTCCTAGGCAGCAAATTATTACAAAACTCAATAGATGGAAGATAAATCAAAAGAAATGTAACACTTTGTGAAGTAAGTGAAGAGGACCCAAAGCCAGCCTCTTCTCTGAAAAATGCCTTCCATCATGCCTTAGAGAACAAACAGTTGAAATGGGCCTATCAGTAGCCTTTTCATTTTCTTCTCACTGAAATGTTATGTATCTAATCAAATTAATTGGGGTCATCCTGAAATTCCTGTTGGACAGCTTCCTCCTTATGTTCTCAAACCCCATCCCTTCACTTGATGCACTGTCTTTTTACTAGAGGTGAACTCTACAAATTTTTTCTGCCCACAGTAGGGCATTTCATCTAAGGTCCGTCCATTTCAGACCTGAGAGTCTCTCACCTCCCAGGTCTCTGGTACATTCTAGAGGGTCCCCTGGTACATTCTAGAGGGTACCTTCTACCTCCCGAGGTTGCCTGTTTCCATTCTTTTTACTGGCCCTTGGGACTTCAGTCCTGTTCTTCCCTTCAATACCTGATCATGCTCCCCGCTTCTGCTCCCTGTCCCGTTTACCACCCAGGATCCTCCCTTCCTCCTCTGTCCAGTGATTGCTTTCTTCTCCCTCTCAAGTGGGATTGAGGCATCCTCATTTGGGGCCTTCAGCTTGCTAGCCTTCTTGAGATCTGTGGATTGTATCCTGGATATTCTGTACTTTTTTGTCTAATATTGACTCTTGTCTAATATGTTACTCTGAACATATTTGAACAAGTGTTCTTGTAGTATGGTGGAGCAGCATTAAGGTTTATGTTCCAAAGTAATATAGCTGGGTCTTGAGGAGGAATAATTTTCAGTTTTCTGAGAAACTGCCAAATTGATTTCCAAAGTGGTTGTACAAGTCTGCACTATCACCAGCAATGAAGGAGTTTTTCCCTTGCTCCATGGTCTCACCAGCATGTGCTGTCACTTGACTTTGGTCTTAGCTATTCTGACTGGGGTAAGATACACTCTCAGGGTGGAAACATTTCTTTAAATGCTTCCAGCCATTAGAAATTCCTCTGTTGAGAATTCTCTGCTTAGCTCTTCACCCCACTTATAATGGGGTTATTTAATTTGGTGGTGTTTAATTATAGAAGTTCTTTATACATTTTGAACACTAACCCTCTATCAGATGTGGGATGGTAAAGATCTCTTCCCATTCTGTAGGCTTCCATTTTTCTCTATTGACAGTGTACTTTGGCTTACAGAAGATTTTCAGTTCCATGAAGTCCCATCTATTAATTATTGATCTTAGCCATTCTTACAAAGTGGGAACATTTCTTTGTTTGCCAGCCATTAGAAATTCCACTGTAGAAAAAATTATGTAAATTCATGTGAAAATGATAAAATTTGAAAATTTTTATGGTAAAAAAAAATTCCACTGTTGAAAATTTTCTGTTTCTAAGAATTCTGAGCTTTGGTTGTTCTCATGCAGGATGTTATCTCCTGTACCAGTGCATTCTATTATATTTAGTGTATCTGGATTTACAGTGAGGTCTTTGATCTAGTTGTTTTTTGCAGGGGAGCATAAATATGGAAATAATTGTATTCTTAGTTAAACCAACACCATGTGTTGAAGAAGATTTCTGTTTTCCATCATATGGTATTTGCTTCTTTGTTAAAAATCAAGTGTCTTAAGTTTGTGGGTTGTTTCTGGGTCTTTGACTCAATTGCAATGATCAACCTATCTGTTTCTATACCAATACCATGCAGTTTTTATTACTATTGTTCTTCAGAACATCTTGAGATCAGGGGTGGAAATACGTCCAGAAGTTCTTTTAATGAACAGGACTGTTTTAGCTATTCAGGATTTTGATGGTTTTCCATATGAAGTTCAGAATTGTTCTTTCAAGATCTGTAAAGAGTTATCTTGAAATTTTGATTGCCCTGAATCCCTATATTGCTTATGATAGCATGGCCATTTTGACTATGTTAATCCTACTAATCCATGATCATGTGAGATATTTCCATATTCTGATGTCTGTTTGGTTAAAGTTACATCAAGATATTTTATTTTACTTGTAGCTGTTCTGTTCACACCATATATAATTTTCATAAAGAAAAGCTATGGAATTGTTTAGTTAATTTTGAATTGAAACACTTTCCTGAAGTTGTTTATCAGCTGTAGGAGTTCTTTGGCAGAAATTTTAGGGTCATTTATGTATACTATCATATTATGTGTGAATAGCAATACTTTGACTTATTCATTTCCATTTTGTATCCCCTTGCTCTCCTTTAGTTGTCTTATTGTTCTAGCTAGGAGTTTTAATATATTGAAGAGATAGGTAAAAGTGGATAGCCTTGTCTTATCCATGATTTTAATAGAATTGCTTTCATTTCTCCACCTGTTAATTTGATGTTGGCTGTTGGCTTGCTGTATGTTGCCTTTATTGTTTGTTTATGTTGTTTAGATATGTATGTTGTATACCTGATCCATCCAAGACTTTTTAGCATATACTGGATTTTGTCAAAGACCTTTCCAGCATATAATAAAATGATTGTGTGCCTTTTAAAATTTTGTTTATATGTTTGATTATGTTGCTAGATATTTATATACAGAACCACCTCTGCATCCCTATGATGAAGCCTACATGATCATGCTGGACGATGATTTGATGTGTTCTTATATTTAACTTGGGAATGTTTTATTGAGTATTTTTGTATCAATGTTCAAAGGAGAACTTTGTATGTCTCATTCTTGGTTGAGTCTTTGTGTTGTTTAGGTATTAGTATGTTTGAAAATTCATAGAATGATCCTTCTGTTTATATTTTGTAGAATAGGTTGAAGTGTATTGGTGTTAGCTCTTCTTTGAATGTCTGATAGATTTCTGCCAGAAAACCATTTGGCCCTGGGATTTTTTTTTCTTGATGAAAGAGACTTTTAATGACTGCTTTATTTCCTTATGGGCTATAGGACTATGCAGATCATTTTCCTGAAAATAATTTTACTTTGGTAAATGGTGTCTGTCTTGAAAATTATCCATTTTGTTTAGGGTTATTTTTTGGAGTACAGCCTTTTGAAGTAGAACCTAATAATTTTTTTTTTATTTCATCAGTGTCCCTTGTTATGTCTCCCTTAATATTTATGATTTTCTTAATTTGGGTACGGTCTCTCTACTTTTTAGTTAGTTTGGCTAAAGGTTTGTCTGTCTTGTTGATTTTCTCAAAAAAAAAAGCTAACTAAACAAACAAACAAACAAAAAAAAAAAAAAAACCCCAACTGTTGGTTTTGTTGCTTCTTTGTATTGTTCTATATGTTTCTACCCGATTTTTTTCAACCCTGGTTTTTCTTTCTTTCTTTTTTTTTTTTTTTTTTTTTTTTTTTTTTTTTTTTTTTTTTTTTTTTTTTGTCTAGCAGGCATTTATTTTATTTGGAATGTTCCATTGTACTAGACTATAAAAACCCTAACACAGGGGAAGGGGAGCCCTTCTGGGGAAGTAAAGAGAAGGCGGGGAAAGGAGAGGAGAGTGGGAAGAAGGTAAAAGAGATAAGGAAGGGATAAGACTATGGGGAATCATTTTGGGAGGTGACACAAACTCAGTTGCGGTAACAAAAGATAGGCTCTGAGAAGCACACCGAAAGAGAGCTGAAAAACAGATTTTCCCCAAACATTTCTGTCTACATCGTCCAGGGTCAGAGAGGGTGTTTTGTTTCTTTCTTTTTTTTAATTTTTATTTTCTATATTCTATGTTTACATTCCAAAGGCTTTCCCCTTTCCCAGTTCCCCCCCACCATATGTCCCATAATTCCTATCCCCCCCAACTATTCCCCAATCATTCCCCCTCTCACCACGGTTTCTCTACAAAACTGGATCCAATCTTTACAGGCCCAGGGTCCTCTCCTTTCTTCTTCTTGGGAATCATTTGACTTGCTAATTGTGCCTTGAGTATTTAGGGCTTCTGGGCTCATTAATATCCACTTATCAGTGATTGCATTTCATGTGTATTCTTTTGTGATTGGGTTAACTCACTCAGGATGATATTTTCCAGGTCTAACCATTTACCTACAAATTGCATGAATTCATTATTTTTAATTGCTGAGTAGTATTCCATTGTATAAATATACCACATTTTCTGTATCCATTCCTCCTTTGAGGGATATTTGGGCTCCTTCCAATTTCTGGCTATTATAAACAAGGCTGCTATAAACATAGTGGAGCATGTGTCTTTATTGTATGCAGGGGAATCCTCTGGGTATATACCCAGGAGTGGTATGCCAGGATCCTCTGGAAGTGACATGCCCAATTTTCTGAGGAACCGCCAAACTGATTTCCAGAGTGGTTTTACCATTTTGCAATCCCACCAACAGTGGAGGAGTGTTCCTCTTTCTCCACATCCTCGCCAGCACTTGTTGTCTCTTGAGTTTTTTAATCTTAGCCATTCTGACTGGTGTGAGGTCAACCCTGGTTTTTCAATTTTTTATCATCTACTCCTTTTGGGTGTGTTTGTTTCCTTTTATTCTAGAACTTTCAAGTATTCTGTTAAAATGGCAATATGACATTTTTCCAATTTCTTTTGAAGGTGATTAGTGCTATGAACTTTCTTCTTAGTACTCCTTTCATAGTGTCCCATTAGTTTGAATACATTATACATTAATTTTCAATGAATTCTATAAAGGTTTTAATTTCTTTATTCATTTCTACCCTGAGTCATTGATCAATGAATAGAATTGTTCTGTTTCCCTGAATTTGTAGCCTTTCTCATGTTTTTATTGTTGAAGTTCAGTTGTAATTCACGGTGGTTTGATAGAATGCAAGGAGTTATTTCAAATTTCTTGTGTCTGTTGAGGCTTGCTTTATTACCAAGTATATGCTCAATTTTGGAGAAGATTCTGTGAAGTGCTGAGAAATTATATTCTTTTGTGTTTGTGTGAATTGTTCTGTAAATACCTGTTAGGTCCATTTGATTGATAATGTCTATTAGTTTCTGTCTCAATGACATATTTGTTGATGAGAGTTGGTTAATGAAATCTGCTATTAATGTGTTTAGTGTGAGATTTAAGTTTTAGTAATATTTCTTTAATAAATGTGGGCACCCTTTCATTTGGGGAGTAGATGTTCAGAATCAGGACATCATCTTGGTGGATTTTTCCTTCGATAAGTACGAAGTGTAGCTTCCCCAGCTCTTTTGACTACTTCTGTTTGACATTAAAATTTTAGTAGATATTAGAATGGGAATCAAGTTTATTTCTTGGGTCAGTCTAACTTTGTTGCTGAGATGTGTCTTTTTTATGCAACAGAATGATGGATTCTGTTTTTATATGCACTCTGTTAGCCTGTGTCTGTTTATTGAGCAACTGAGACCACTGATATGAAAGATACTTATGAACAATAATTGTTAATTCCTGTTATTTTGACGTTGTTGATGGTACTCTTTGCATGTGTGCGTGCATGTACATGTGCATATGTGCCTGTGTGCTTATATATGTGATTCTCTCTCTCTCTCTCTCTCTCTCTCTCTCTCTCTCTCTCTCTCTTTGGTTTTGCTGCTGTGAAATTATTTTTCCCTTGTGTCTTCTTGGGTGTGCTTATCCTCCTTTAGTTGGAGTTTTTCCCCTTGTTATCCTCTCTAGGGCGGAATTAGTAGAAAGATATTGTTTACATTTAGTTTTGTCATAGAATATCTTATTTCCTCCATCTATGGTGACAGAAATCTTTGCTGGGTATAGTAATCTTGGCTGGCATCTGTAATCTCTTAAAAACTGTAAGAAATATGCCCAGCTCCTCCTGGATTTTGATGTATTTATTGAGAAGTCTGGTGTAATTCTAATAGGTCTGTCTTTATATGTTACTTGGCCTTTATCTCTTACAGCTTTTAGTATTCTTTTTTGTTCTGCATATTTAGGGTTTTGATTATTATGTGGCAGGCGGATTTTGTTTTCTGGTACAATTTAATTGGTACCTTGTAAGCCTCTTTAAAGTTTATTGGTATCTCTTTATTCAGGTTGGGGAAATTTTCTTCTATGATTTTGTTGAAGATATTTTTAGACCTTTGAGTGTGGAATTCTCTCCTTCTATTCCTAATATTATTGGATTTTGTCTTTTCATATTGTCCCAAATTCTCTGGATGTTTTGTGTTTGAAACATTTTAGATGTAGTTTTTTTCTTTGACAGATGTATCAATTTCTTCTATGATACTTTTTATGCCTGATCGTCTCTCTTCCATCTCTTGTATTATGTTGTGGATGCTGTAGTTCCTGTTCTTTTTCTTAGGTTTTACATCTCCAGGATTGCCTCAGCTAGCTATTTCTTTATTGCTTCTATTTCTGTTTTTGGTTCTTGAAAGTTATATTTATTTTCTTATTGATAGTATTTTCCTGTATTAACTTTTTTCTTTTTTCCTTTTTATTAAATGTACTTCTTTTCTCATGTAATATAATTGGAGTGTAATTTTGCCTCCTTTTATTACTTTCAGGTCTTCCCCATCTCCTCACATTTGGGCCCATTTCCTTTTTGCAACTCAATAGAAATAAAAGAGATTCTCTGAGGTAATAACTAAGTATAACAAAATAAAATGTAATATAAAACAAAAATCCTCATATCAAAGTTGAACAAGAGAAAACTAAAAGCCAAGAGAAAACTAAAAGAGACCCATACAAAGGCACAAGGATCATAGACCCACTCATTCACACATTCAGGAATACTATGAAAGTACTGAACTGAAAGTTATAGTATATCTTCAGAGGAATTAATAAAAATCTACATAGGTCTGAAGCTTATTCTTTCAGATTCTTTTAATTAATATGATCTTTTCTCAGTTGTTTTAGATGATCTTATTTTCCTGATGTTTTCTTTCTCAGTCTACTCCATTACTTTTGACTCTTCTTTCATAAGGTTCCCTGAGGTCTGAGGGGCGGGATTTGATACATATATCCCAAATAAATACATTCTTATTTCAAAGGTGAGAGAAGTTATTAGAGATTGTATAAGATTTATCATGTATTAGACCTGAGACATTTATTTAGGCGAACTAGATAACAATATTATTTGTGATTATTAATTATTTTGAATATTCTCCATTAACATTTAAGAAATTTTCTATCAGTTTGAATATTTAAATACACACATTAGGGATTTTTATTTTATTTTTTTATTCTTTAATCTTTTTTTACAGTCCAGGTTTTATCCCCCTCCTGGTCTGCCCTCTGACTGTTACACATCCCATACCTACTCCCCCATCTCCAAGAGGATATTCCTACCCCTACCCCCACACCACCAGACCTCCACATGCCCTGGGGCCTCAAGTCTTTTGAGAGTTAGCTGCATCTTCTTTCACAGAATCAAGACCCAGTAGTCTTCTGCTGTATACGTGTTGGGGGCCTCATATCAGCTGGTGTATGCTGCCTGGTTGGTCACTCAGTGTCTGAGCAATGTCAGGTGTCCAAGTCAGTTGAGACTGCTGGTTTTCCTATAGGGTTGTCCTCCTTCTCAGCTTTTTCCAGCTTTTCCCTAGTTTAACTGCAGGGGTCAACTTCTGTCCATTGGTTTGGTGTAAATAACTACATCTAACTCTTTCAGCCTGTATTTCTTTATATTTATTCATTTCCTCTTTATGGTCTCTACCTGATTGGCTGTATTTTTCTGTATTTTTTTAAGGGATTTATTCATTTCCCACATAAAGGCCTCTATGATCTTCATAAGATTAGATTTAAGGTCAATTACTTGTGCTTGAGTATAGGGTGTGCAGGTCTTGCTGTAATAGGATAGCTGGGTTCTGGTTATATCATATTGCCCTGACTTTTGTTGATTTTGTCCTTACATTGACATTTTGCCATCTGGTTATCCCTAGCGTTGTCAGGCCTGGAAGTCCCTGATAGCAGCAGGCCTCTGGGCTATAGGTAGGGTTGGTAGCCCCTGATGGCAGCAGTCCTCTGGTATTGAAGGTAGACCTTGTTATCCTGGGTGGTAGTAGACCTCCAGGCTTGCAGGCAGAGCTGGTATTCCCTGATCTTACATTGGCCTTTTGCCATCTGGTAGTCCCTGATGTCTACAGACCTCTGGGATTACAGGTAAAGGTTTGCACCAGAAGATAGAACCTAGAGGGGACAAGGAAGACCTCAAGGATATTGGGCTTGCTGGCAGACACTGCTGGCAGGGACTTTGGTGGTGTGTGATCCCATCTAGTTGTCCTGGGTAACAGCAGGTCTTCAAGGATGCAAGCAGAACTGTGGCCCAGGAAATGGAGAGGGAACAGGGTGGAATCTGCTGCTGTTGAGCTTGCCAAGAAGTGCTAAAGAGTTGTCTTTATTCTTTCTGACCATTTTCTCAAGAAAAATAACTTACTACTTTTTAATTGAAAATGTGACTGGATAAGTTCAATGTTATGTTAATCCATTTTTTGCTTATTTTTCTCCTGATATCCTATTTTAATTATCTCTCACCTGATAATATGAGAAACTGTGCAAACTTAAAACACATTTTTCATAACATTTCTGTGGGTTTGTAACTTAAGACCCACAATGTTTCAATTATCTCTGTGTAATCTTAAAATGTAATATTGTATATTCAAAGTAAAATATCATGTAAATGCTTTATGTAATTGAGTAGCAAAGTATGCTTCCTCTGAAAACTTTAAGTCACAGTTGGTGGCTGGTGGTAAAGAAGGGAAATGATCTTGAGTAGGAAGAGAAGCTCTAAAATTTTTATTGGATTTTACAAAGGAAGATAACTTTACACTATGCTCTCTTGTTGCCTGTGGTGACCATCAAAGCATCAACACAGTTTTCCACAAAGCATGTCTCTAAATAGTTCTGCAGTTGTTGCCACCTCTGGTGAGAGGAAAGGATTGCTGTATTCTCTGTTCTAATTCAATTCTGTAAGTATTGATTGAGCTCCTGACATGTGTTCAGCCACTGTTGACCTGACTTGAAGCTGTAGCATCTGGCTGCCTATATTTACTGCTATAGATAGAGCAGGAAAGCTTTAATCCTGCATAGCTGCCTCCCTGATCCTCCTCTTTCCTCCAGCACATGAAACTGTTCTGTCTCCGAAGCTCTGTGATGCATTCTCCTGCAAGATATATTTAATGAATCAATGTCTCAAAGGTGCTCTCATGTTGGGAAATACTGCCATCTGTATATCCTCTTAGAGATTGTTTTCATGGTGCTTAGTACAAAGACTAAGACCACTTTTAACAATGGGATCTTTTTAGATTTAAAATGTTTTCCAGGATTATTTGACGACAAATTGCTTCAGCTTCTTCTTAGTTTCCTTTTACTCTTATATTTTATTTTGTTTGTTTTAATATTGTATTTTTGAGGTAGGATCTCATTATGTAGTCCTTCCTGGCCTCAATTGCTGGGATTAAAGTCATGTGATATCACACCTGCTCCCCTTAGATTTAAATGTTGATTCAAACTTTGAGCTACAGTTAGGCAGACAAAAATCCAGTTATACAGGAGGTAGAACTGACACTTCTCCTTATCTATTACAATGTAACACTGGGCAAGCTATTTTACTATCAATGTGGAAAATAACATACATTCTGCAGGGTTTTGACCTTCAGTAGAAGTTAAGTTGGTGAGGCTGTTACTATCGAACAGCAAGTCTAAAGTTGACCATTCTTTCCAATCATTTATATCAGCCTTGTTCAGAGAACCATTTTATTTAAAGGCTATTCATTCTAGATACTTAGAAAATCCTGAGATGGTAAAAAAAAAAAAAAAAAAAAAAAAACAAAAAACAAAAAACAACAAAAAAAAACCTTTTATTGGAATGACCACATTGCCCCCATCCTATAGAAATCTGACTTTCTCATCTGTCTGAAGACTTTAAGAAGCTGCTGAAAAGATCTCTTGAAGTCTTAGCTTTTCAAGTTCCAGGGCACATTCTCTTTACTGAGTTTTCCTATTATACCACACTGAATAACTAACAAGTTATGCCAATTTTTATAGTTCTCACTACAGATAATTCATCTTCTAGATCAGATTATGCAATTATCAGGTAAAATATCATAATGCTATTTGGCATACTATTTGGTAGAACTACAAAGATACCCAACAGATGACTGTTGAATGACTGTAGGCATCCTACAATTCCCTTTACTTGATTATTTTTCTCCACTCACATGATCACGAACTACTGTATGAGTTAGTGGAATCTGATTTTTATGAGAAAGAACCCTGAGGACATGAGACAACCAGGAATCGGCAAGGTTCAAAACTGTCAGAAAGAGGTCATTTGGAGAAGTAAAAGATAGCTGTTTTAGGGAAATGAATTACTGTACCTGGGGATAAAAGGTGAATAACAAATTCTATATACTGGGACAGCAGAATACATATTTCCCAGAGAGGAATCCTATGTGGCTTGGGATCCATGGAATTGTGGGGAATACAGCACAGAGCAAGAGTTGGGTTGAGACATGTCTAAACTTTGATGAGGAGGAGTAGGGCTGGTATAACTCCTATCCCAGGCCTGTATATCCCAATGACATAGCACTGTGCTCCCACATTTATAACCCTACCCAGGAGGTCACATATCCCAGTAGCCAGATTAAACTTCCTTTCTCTTTATAAGATCATGTAGAGAAGCACCTGAAATTCTTCCTTATATGAATGAGGCATCGCCACTGTCCTGGTTCTGGCCTATGACATATGCTCAACCTGAAATCCCCTGAAGTTTATGTAGCATTTGTTACCCCCATTAAATGAGCTGTCTCACTGAAACTATCTCTGAGAGTTCATTCTCACTGTGCTAACAGACACCTCAGGACTCTTCTATTCCAGCAGACAGATCACACCCTGTTGGGTGGGGAAGCAGAACCTGAACAGCAGAATCCCTTATCAGGACTTTGATGAATCTTTGGACAAGGAAGTCTCTACCCTGGGTGGGCTATATCTAGTTTGGAGACATGGATTTACAGAACTGATAATCTGAGTAGTTTGGTGTTACAGACACAGCATATGTTCTGTTTCCATTCTCAAGGGCTCTAAACACACATTTATGCCGCAGTAACTGTGAGATGCCAGATAGTTTATTAAGTCTTGATTTCCTTGTATAATTTCTGGGTGTTAATTATTCTGTTTCTTCTAATTCTGCTCCTATGACAGTATACTTAAGTGACAAAATATTTATATTAGATAAGATACACATGGTTGAAAATCATTTCTCAAAGTTCTGAAGGCCAGAAAGGCTAAGATTAGAAGATTGTCTATAAGTCTTACTTTCTGCTTCAAAGATGGTGACATCTCTCTCTCTCTCTCTCATCAAATAGTAGAAAGGCAACATAGGGATGAAGACTCTAGGCCTTTTATAAAACCTTTGCCATTAATAAAGGCAGAATGATTACAACCTAATCACTTAAAAAAATCCAGCATTTAATATTATCATTTTGAAGTTCAAACACCAGCATGTATTTTCAAAGGCCATATCCCATATCTACTTCATACCCTACTTGTGAATGATTGAATGATTTAGTATGCCACATGCTTAGACAAAATTTTTTTTGTTTTTGTTTTGTTTTGTTTTGTTTTGTAGAATGGTCATTCCATGGCCATTATGTGTTATGGTACCGTCATTTTGTTTTTATGGTGTGTTTCCATTACAATTCTTCATTACTAGCCTCACCTGTCAGGAGAACAATTGTGAAAAATTAGAAAAATACTCCAAATCCCAATTGCCTGAGACTTTAGTCTCTTGACTAATTAGAATTGCTTTCACTATAATCTCTCATCAACAATCTTTAGGCATAGTGCTTTTATCCCTTCTGTTTTGATAGCTGGATATCTCTGTGGTTCTTCTGTTTGATGGCAACATGTGGTTTTAATGCTTCTTTTGTAGACATTGTATAAACAGTTGGTCCCTAGTGTTCTCTACCTGATAAGCTGGAAATCTCTTGTTTCTAGAGAACAGTTACTATTCTTGGTAAGGTCTCAATAACAAGGACTCTGGATCACCCAGCAATGATATTTATATAATATTACCATTATCTCTTCACTGAATATTTGTGTATGAGCTATCAGCATCATATTCACAGTTTTCTCTAGGTCTGAATGTTCATGTGTAGAAGAGAAATATCACAAGGACCCAAGAATAACTTCCTTACATCACACCCTTCACCATTGTCTTTCCCTCTAAATGCTTGAGCTCCACAGAGTATGAAATGAGCTAACCTCATTTTTACACGTTTCATGTGTAGAAAATGTGCCTGTACAGATACATATTCTGTCTCTCAAAAATTTGAGTCCTATATGAACCAAAAGTTGGTTATTTTTCTATGTCTTTGGTAAATATTATCTTATTGCTAGAAGTCTGTTGAATCAAATACTGCTTACTGCAGGGAGAATCTAGTCTACTTATATTTGTGACCAAAATTCTGTTTTCCTATATATAGTCATTTGGGTGGACCTTTCAGCAATCAGAGGTTTTATATATATATATATATATATATATATATATATATACACACACATATATATAAGTATATATATATACATATACATATACATATATATATATATATATATATATATCAGAGGTCTTTGGGATTTAACATCTAGCACCTTTATAATGTCTAACAACTTCCAGGTGAATGCGCACAATATATGTAAGATAATGAATAATAAATGAAAATAAAGGATATACAGAGAATGGAAGGAGTAAAGGAAACAGTTAAATTAGATTTTCCATGGACATTTTTTGTGAATAAGTGGACTATGGTCTGAAAGAATGATTTTTCTTTAATACACAGAATTACTTGATGTTTCATCTATATTTTCATCTACCCAAAGAATGAAAAGAAATTGTGTTCTTGAGTTAAACAAATTTTTCATTGATACATGTGCTTTAAGGCAATTCTACTCCAGAGACATCTCCCCTGTGGCTTATAGCATATTTGGTTGCTAAAAATCTATTTACATTAACAATGCCTCTAAAGCCTCAAATATACATATGAATACAGGGATGAATTAAAAACTGACTAGAAGAAAATTGTAGCACACAAATGCAAATTTTGTGTTAGGACTCATTTGTTCTCTCATAAACTATTTACTGATCATAAATTTATTATAGATAATATACAGAGTATTGGCCACTGAAATAATGAATGAAATGGTATAAGTTCTTTCCAAAAGGAGCTTTGTGTGTAAAATGAAATATAAAACAGTTATTTTATGTATTTATGAGTTAGTAAGGAAGCACATGGAAATACATTTAAAATCTGTAAAAGAGGAATTTGCAGAAATACTTTCCTCACTCATGATGAAGAAAGGCCTGCACCAACCTCACCACCTTCTGTACTTATATTCATACATTATTCATCTGTACTATGTCAAGAATTTGGCATCAGTTAAATGGTTTCTATTCAAAACTAAGCATCTAAGATAGTACCATACACATTATAGATGAAGAAGTATAGCATTAGAGTAGTTAAAGAACTTTAGCAAGATATCAGTGTTAATAGGTATCAAAACTAGGTTGTATAGCTCTAGACTTTATGCTCATGACTGGTAGGAACTTTGTCTCCAATAGTCTGGAAGGAGGATTGTTATGACTTCATGGGACTACTGATGAGAAAGCTCATGAGGACAAACCCACAAACCACAGTATCCAGATAAATCACTTGAAAATGCAATGCCTTAATTTAAAAATCCCATTACCAATGTCCTCTTGATATTGTTAGCTGAATAACATTGAATACAGTCCATGAGTCAGATATAACATCCAGAATAAAAGAGAAACAGATACAAAGAAAGACTTGGGAATTATAATTATGGTAGAAACAAAACATATTAGATATTGATACCACTGATTACTGATAGTATTGTATACTACTCATCTCACCCAAAAATCAAATAGCTGATATGTCTATTGTACAAAAATGTATTATAGAAATGGGAAAAATCTTAGAAATAGCATTTATTGTCTTCAGTTACTATACAGTAGTGTTAATACCAAATGTCAGGGAGTACACATATAAAACTTGAGGCTGAGATTTTTAACAGCCTGAATTTAGGTTTTGGGATTTGGGAAATGGAGAAATTTAGGAAAATAGTAACATTTTTTTTCAGCTAGAGAGGTGTTTAAGGTAGTCTTTAGTTTGGAAATAAAGTTTTCAAAAGCTATAGAAAGAAAGCATGTGAAAGTATTAAGGAATAATGGCAGACATATAAGGACTAAACCTCAATGCAATTGATGATATACTACAAGTTTGATATAAGAGGTCATATTTGCTTAATTTGAAGGAGAAAGAGATTAAAATGAGAGTCATCACCACGTGTTACCTTGTGTAAAAATATCGAGGCATACGCAGCAGAGGAGTTAAGGAGCTCACCAGACTTGTGGTGTGTCACAAAATCTAGTCATCTTGCTCTATATCATCACAATCTGCCAATTTGAGAAATCATGTAAAATCCTAAATTCAACAGCACTAACTGAGCATGAATCTGGAGAGATTATAATCAAACTATCCAACCAAGAAAACATGGTAGCAGTCCTAATTAAAGGCCATTTGGAGATGAGAGGGGCAGCTATCTGCAAATTAGGAGCTTGCAGAGACAGGTTCACAGGCTATAAGGAACAACAGAATTTAGACTTCCACAGAGCTATCTGAAATCCTGTTTCTGACCCAAATCCCCATGGACAGGCTGTATCCAGAAGTAACCTGCTACCTTTGAGAATGCTTTTTCTTCTACTGCTTTTATCTCACCAGGTACAGTATCATCACAGAGCTCGAGAGAACAAGAAGCTGAAAATATCCCTTTAGAGCATCTTCACCGATCAGGACAGATATTTTTAGTAAGTGATTGTCTGTCAAATATGAGTCACGTGGCATGTCACCTTAATGATCTGTGAGCATTTGCAAGTCCCTGAAAAGTGACAGTTGCAAATGAGAATTTGGTAGGTTCTACTAAGCATGCAGAAAATTGATCAAATATATTGGCAGGAGCCATAATCAAAGCAAAGTGTCAGTAGAGACACTTAGAATCCTTCAGGTGATGAAGCACTTTTTGATCAGGCATCAGGCAGTGCTATTTCTGGATTATAGTTAATGCTGTCAAAAGCCGCCATACTTTGGTTATTTACTACTTTTAAAACATTTCCCCTCATTGAAAATTTGTGATTAGATAACATTTTAAAAATAGATGAAATGTTAATTTCTGTATGTTATGTTCTTTGTGAAATTTTTTAAAAAGCCCTGGTTTATGTACTTATTTGCCATTGACATCCTGCATTAGAGACCAGAGAGGTGTTGCTCTCTCTCTCTCTCCTTGCCCTGTTAGATGTCTACCATAGGCAATAAAACCCATGTGGCTGGTTATCACTCACCTTAAAACAAGCAGATTTCTGTTTCTTATTTTCCCTAGAGACATGTGAAGAAATTTCCTGGAAAATCTTCCTGAAGCTGGTTATGTTTGATGAAGATATGGTTGACTGGGTTAAAATTGTAGCCATCCAGTGCCTTTGGTAAAACTGGGTACTGAAAGGAGAGCTGCGGATGGAATAGGACAGACAGACTAGAGAGAAATGAAGCCAAGACAAAGTTCTCTGATCCAGGCTCAATGTTTGTTCTATCTGGTTTCTGTTACTTTGTTTCAGGTTGTTGCAAAACAAGCTCAGCAGCTCAGCAGGTCGTCTTCTCAAATCTCAGGCAGGAAGATGTAAATGTAGTGAAATCAGGTAGCCGGCCCCTAGACCAGCGGTGTAGCAGCGGGCCTCCATATCGCAACCAGGACACAGCTGGAAAGGCCCAGGCTCTGTGGGACATCCCCGCCCTCCTGTGAGCACCTAAGCTGCATTCTGCAACCAGCTCGCCGGCCCCTAGACCAGCGGTGTAGCGGCGGGCCTCCATATTGCAACCAGGACACAGCTGGAAAGGCCCAGGTAAACACCCCTTCCAGGGCTACACTCACGGGGGTATCTGCTAGGGTCTCGGAGCCAAGCAGGCGGAGTCCCGCCTAGGCTCTGTGGGACATCCCCGAGCCCTCTGGTGAGCACCAAGGCTGCTTCTGCAACCAGCTCGCCTGCCCCTGGACCAGCGGTGTAGCTGCAGGCCTCCATATTGCAACCAGGACACAGCTGGAAAGGCCCAGGCTCTGTGGGACATCCCCGCCCTCTGGTGAGCACCTAGGCTGCGTTCTGCAACCAGCTCGCCGGCCCCTAGACCAGCGGTGTAGCGGCGGGCCTCCATATTGCAACCAGGACACAGCTGGAAAGGGCCAGGTAAACACCCCTTCCAGGGCTACCCTCACAGGGGGATCTGCTAGGCTCTCGGAGTTCCTTGCAACCAGGACACAGCTGGAGAAGCCCAGGTAGACAGACTCCAACAGGGGCTACAATCGCATGGGTGGCAGCCAGCTTATGATCCCTTAAAGCAGCAGTCACACATATTCACCAATAGAGAAACAACAGGTGAGCCCAGCCTCACAGGAGATTCAAACACCAGCCACTGACAACAAGGCCAACTAAAACCAGAAATAACCAGATGGCAAAAGAAAAACGAAGGAACGTTACTAACAAAAATCAAGGCAACATGACAGCATCTGAACCAAGTTCTCCAACAACAGGAATCCCTGGATACCCTAAAACACCAGAAAAACAAGACTTGGATATAAAATCACTGGTCAGGATGCTGGTAGCTGAACACATAGAAAAATCTCGTAAAGAAATAGAGGAGAAAATGGATCAAAAGCTAGAAGCCTTTACGAGGCAAATACAAAAATCACTTCAAGAAATGCAGGAGAAGATGGATCAAAGAGAAGAAGACAATAAGGAAGAAAGACAAAAGTCACTTAAAGAACTACAGAAGAACGTGGGCCAACAAGTAGAAGCTATGAAAGAGGAAGCACAAAAATCTATTAAAGAAATACATGAAAACACAATCAAGCAAGCGAAAGATCTGAGCACATCCATCCAGATACTAAAAACAGAAGTAGAAACAACTAAGAAATCACAGAGGGAGACAACATTGGAGATAGAAAACCTGGGGAAGAAATCAGGGGCCATAGACGCAAGTATCAACAATAGAATACAAGAGATAGAAGACAGAATCTCAGAAGCCGAAGATAACATAGGAACCATTGATTCAACAGTCAAAGGAAATACTAAATGCAAAAAGGTGGTAACCCAAAACATCCAGGAAATCCAAGACACTATGAGAAGACCAAACCTAAGGATTATAGGTATAGACGAGAGTGAAGATTTACAAGTTAAAGGGCCAGCTAATATCTTCTATAAAATTATGGAAGAAAACTTCCCCAACCTAAGGAGAGAGATGCCCATGAATATACAAGAAGCCTATAGAACCCCAAACAGACTGGACCAGAACAGAAATACATCCCGTCACATAATAATCAAAACTCCAAATGTAATAAACAAAGAAAGAATACTAAAGGCAGCAAGAGAAAAAGGCCAAGTAACATATAAAGGAAAACCTATCAGAATAACACCAGACTTCTCACCTGAGACCATGAAAGCTAGAAGATCCTGGGCAGATATCATGCAAACTCTAAGAGAACACAAACTTCAGCCAAAACTACTTTACCCAGCAAAACTCTCAATTGCCATTGATGGAGACATCAAGGTATTCCATGACAAAACCAAATTTGCAATATATCTCTCCACAAATCCAGCCCTACAAAGGATAATAGGGGGAAAACACCAAGACAAGGACGGAAACTACACCCAGGAAGAAGCAAGATAGAAACCTCCTCTCATCAAACCCAAAAGAAGATAACCTCTCGAATATAAAAAATAAATAAGATAAATAAATATAATTTCAAAAATGTCTGGAGGTAATAATTACTATTCCTTAATATCTCTTAACATCAATGGACTCAATCCCCCAATAAAAAGACATAGATTAACAGACTGGATACGGAAACAGGACCCTACATTTTGCTGCATACAGGAAACACATCTCAGTGTTAAAGACAAACACTACCTTAGAGTAAAAGGCTGGAGGACAATTTTACAAGCAAATGGTCTCAGGAAACAAGCTGGAGTAGCCATTCTAATATCAGATAAAATTGACTTTCAACCTAAAATCATCCAAAGAGACTCAGAAGGTCACTTCTTGCTGGCCAAAGGGAAAATCCACCAGGAAGAGCTCTCAATACTGAACATCTATGCTCCAAATGCAAGGGCACCCTCCTTCGTAAAAGAAACCTTACTAAAGCTTAAAGCACACATTACACCTAACACAATAATTGTGGGTGACTTCAACACCCCACTCTCCTCAATGGACCGATCAGGAAAGCAGAAACTAAACAGGGACACAGTGAAACTAATTGAAACTCTGGACCAATTGGATTTAACAGATATATATAGAACATTTCATCCTAAAGCTAAAGAATATACCTTTTTCTCAGCACTGCATGGTACCTTCTCCAAAATAGACCATATAATCGGTCACAAGACAGAAGTCAACAAATACAAGAAGATCGAGCTAATCCCATGCCTCTTATCAGATCACCATGGAGTAAGAGTGGTCTTCAATAGCAACAAAAACAACAGAAAGCCCACATACACATGGAAACTGAACAATACTCTACTCAATGACACCTTGGTCAAGGAAGAAATAAAAAAAGAAATCAAAGACTTTTTAGAATTCAATGAAAATGAAGGTACAACCTACCCAAATCTATGGGACACAATGAAAGCAGTGCTAAGAGGAAAACTCATAGCTCTAAGTGCATCCAAAAAGAAACTGGAGAGAGCATACACTAGCAGCTTAATGGCACACCTTAAAGCCCTGGAAGAAAAACAAGTTAATTCACCCAGGAGGAGTAGAAGACAAGAAATCATCAAACTCAGGGCTGAAATCAATCAAATAGAAACAAAGAGAACCATACAAAGAATCAACAAGACCAGGAGCTGGTTCTTTGAGAAAATCAACAAGATAGATAAACCCTTAGCCAGACTAACCAAAGGACACAGAGACAGTATACAAATTAACAAAATTAGAAATGAAAAGGGAGACATAACAACAGAAACTGAGGAAATTAAAAAGATCATCAGATCCTACTACAAAGGTCTATACTCAAAACAACTGGAGAATCTGGAGGAAATGGACGATTTCCTAGACAGATATCAAATACCAAAATTAAATCAGCATCAAGTAGACCAGCTAAATAGTCCCATAACCCCTAAAGAAATAGAAGGGGTTATAGAAAGCCTCCCAACCAAAAAAAGTACGGGACCAGATGGTTTTAGTGCAGAATTCTACCAGACCTTCAAAGAAGACTTAACACCAATACTCTCCAAACTATTCCACAAAATAGAGACAGAAGGGACACTGCCCAACTCATTCTTTGAAGCCACAATTACGCTAATACCTAAACCACAAAAAGATCCAACAAAGAAAGAGAATTTCAGGCCAATTTCTCTGATGAATATAGATGCAAAAATACTAAATAAAATTCTTGCTAACCGAATCCAAGAGCACATCAAAACGATCATCCACCATGATCAAGTAGGCTTCATCCCAGGGATGCAGGGATGGTTCAATATATGGAAATCCATCAATGTAATCCACTACATAAACAAACTGAAAGAAAAAAACCACATGGTCATCTCATTAGATGCTGAAAAAGCATTCGACAAAATTCAGCATCCTTTCATGCTAAAAGTCTTGGAAAGAGCAGGAATTCAAGGCCCATACCTAAACATAGTAAAAGCAATCTACAGCAAACCGGTAGCCAACATCAAAATAAATGGAGAGAAACTTGAAGCATTCCCACTAAAATCAGGGACTAGACAAGGCTGCCCTCTCTCTCCATATCTTTTCAATATAGTACTTGAAGTTCTAGCAAGAGCAATTAGACAACATAAGGAAGTCAAAGGGATACAAATTGGAAAGGAAGAAGTGAAACTATCATTATTTGCAGATGATATGATAGTTTACCTAAGCGACCCAAAAAACTCCACCAGAGAACTTCTACAGCTGATAAACAACTTCAGCAAAGTGGCAGGTTATAAAATTAACTCAAGCAAGTCAGTGGCCTTCTTTTACTCAAAGGACAAGCAGGCTGAGAAAGAAATTAGGGAAATAACACCCTTCACAATAGCCACAAACAACATAAAGTATCTTGGCGTAACTCTAACCAAACAAGCGAAAGATCTGTACAACAGGAACTTCAAGTCCTTGAAGAAAGAAATCGAAGAAGACCTCAGAAGATGGAAAAATATTTCTTGCTCCTGGATTGGCAGGATCAATATAGTAAAAATGGCCATCTTGCCAAAAGCAATATACAGATTCAATGCAATCCCCATCAAAATCCCAACTCAATTCTTCATAGATCTAGAAAGAGCAATTCTCAAATTCATCTGGAGCAACAAAAAACCCAGGATAGCTAAAACTATTCTCAACAATAAAAGGACTTCTGGGGGAATCAATATCCCTGACTTCAAGCAGTACTACAGAGCAATTGTGTTAAAAACTGCATGGTATTGGTATAGCAACAGGCAAACAGATCAATGGAACAGGATTGAAGACCCTGAAATTAACCCACAGACTTATGGTCACTTGATCTTTGATAAAGGAGCCACAACCATCCGATGGAATAAAGATAGCCTTTTCAACAAATGGTGCTGGTTCAACTGGAGGTCAACATGCAGAAGAATGCGAATTGACCCACTCTTATCTCTTTGCTCTAAGATCAACTCCAAGTGGATCAAGGACCTCCACATAAAACCAGACACACTGAAACTATTAGAAAAGAAACTTGGGAAGACCCTGGAGGACTTGGGCACAGGGGAAAAGTTCCTGAACAGAACACCAATAGCGTACGCACTAAGATCAAGAATCGACAAATGGGACCACATAAAATTACAAAGTTTCTGCAAAGCAAAGGACACTGTCTGAAGGACAAAACGGCAACCAACAAAGTGGGAAAAGATCTTTACCAACCCCACATCCGACAGAGGGCTAATATCCAATATATACAAAGAACTCAAGAAGTTAGACTGCAAAGAACCAAATAACCCTATCAAAAAATGGGGCACAGAGCTAAACAAAGAATTTTCACCAGAAGAAATTCGGATGGCCGAGAAACACCTTAAGAGATGTTCAACATCATTAGTCATCAGGGAAATGCAAATCAAAACAACCCTGAGATTCCACCTCACACCAGTCAGAATGGCTAAGATTAAAAACTCAAGAGACAACAAGTGCTGGCGAGGATGTGGAGAAAGAGGAACACTCCTCCACTGTTGGTGGGATTGCAAAATGGTAAAACCACTCTGGAAATCAGTTTGGTGGTTCCTCAGAAAATTGGGCATGGCACTTCCAGAGGACCCTGGCATACCACTCCTGGGCATATACCCAGAGGATTCCCCTACATGCAATAAAGACACATGCTCCACTATGTTTATAGCAGCCTTGTTTATAATAGCCAGAAATTGGAAGGAGCCCAAATATCCCTCAAAGGAGGAATGGATACAGAAAATGTGGTATATTTATACAATGGAATACTACTCAGCAATTAAAAATAATGAATTCATGCAATTTGTAGGTAAATGGTTAGACCTGGAAAATATCATCCTGAGTGAGCTAACCCAATCACAAAAGAATGTACATGAAATGCAATCACTGATAAGTGGATATTAATGCGCCCAGAAGCACTAAATACTCAAGACACAAATAGCAAGTCAAATGATTCCCAAGAAGAAGAAAGGAGAGGACCCTGGGCATGTAAAGATTGCATCCAGTTTAGTAAAGAAACCGAGGGGGGAGGGGGAATGATTGGGGAATAGTTGGGGGGGGAGAAGAACTATGGGAACTATGGTGGGTGGGAACTGGGAAAGGGGAAAGCCTTTGAAATGTAAACATAGAATATAGAAAATAAAAATAAGTAAAAAAAATAAAATATATAAAATAAAAAAATGTAGAAAATAAAAAAATAAAAACAAACAAACAAAAAAAAAGTATATTTCCATAAAAAAAAAAAATGTAGTGAAATCAAGCAGCAGCTCCAGCCATCTTCAGGAGACTTGTTTAGCCAACTCGAGAATGAGGGAAGGGCACATAAGACTGAGATGAATAGGCTTGGGTATAATGCTCTGGGCCATATTTTGGTTATTCCAAAAGGCTATAAAATGATGCTAGAATAATCATGTGTAGGAATTCTCAAGTTCCCCCTTTTATACAATTATTCAATGCAAAGCTGCCAAATATTTTTGCTTGAGTATTTATCATCTTTCAGTCTTAGATCTACCTATAATTATCTCAGCTTCCATTACATTCCCCCTTTAACTTTGATTTACTCTTTTATCATGTAGGGTTATAAGTAGTTTTTAATTCCCCCCCCCAGAATTCTGGTTTTTAAATAGCCCTCTTCTATCCTGCTAGACAAATTTCTCTGTGGAACTTCTATTTCTGAACCCCTATCCTGTAACTCTGGTGGAACCCCTAGTAGCTACAGGGAAGCCTGTGGGGTATTTTCTTACTTAGTGATTGATGTGGACGGGTTTAGCACACTGAGGGTGGGGCCACCCTTTGATAGGTGATCCTAGGTTCTATAAGAAAGCAGGATGAGTGAGTCATGGGAAGCAGGCCATAATCAGCACTCATGCATGGCCTCTTCATCAGCTCCTTCCTCCAGGTTCTTGCCCTGTTTGAGTTCCTGTCCTGACATCCTTCAGTGATACATAGTGATGTAGAAGCATATGCTAAATATAACTACTTCCCAACAAAATGTCTCATTCTTACAATCTGATTGGCTCCTAAATGCCTCATCTTCAAATTCTAATACATTTATAGTTAAATTTTAATCTATGAATTTTGAGGGGACATGGGCATACAAGTCTATATTGAGTAGTAGTTAAAATGTCATATGAATGTGAACATCTGGGAAGAATTATGGAGGAGATGATAGAATTGATGGGAATTGAGCTAGGATATGGAGATCACGGGCAGAGGCAGACTCTCTCTCTCTCTCTCTCTCTTTTTTTTTTTTTTTTTGGTTCTTCGAGACAGGGTTTCTCTGTATAGCCCTGGCTGTCCTGGAACTCACTCTGTAGACCAGGCTGGCCTCGAACTCAGAGATCTGCCTGCCTCTGCCTCCCAAGTGCTGGGATTACAGGCATGCGCCACCACCGCCCAGCCTGACTCTGTCTCTTTTATATCTTGCAAAGGAGATGTAGTCTCTGTATCCTCTCTGCTATTTCCTCCTCTCACTTGGGTTTCCCCTTCAACTATAGGAAGTCTTCCCACTCCTTTGTCAACCTATGAATTCTGCAATATGTTCCTAATGTCATTAATGTAATATACAGCAGATTAAGACACTTGGTTTATTTGAAGGAAAAAAGAATATTGATAAATGTTTAAGTGCATCTCTGTTAGTAGTCTTGGTGTACTTGTTGAGTTTATAACAGATTCTGTTTCAACATGTTAATTATTGAAAAATCAGGATCTTTCTGGAAACATGGCACTCAATACACTTCATTGTACAAATTAGGGTATAATCAGCATCAGCATTAGCAGAGCATTTTTTATTTAACTATTTATTTATTTACTTATTTATTTCTTGATTTACACTCCAGATATTATTCCCCTCCTGGTTTACCCTCTGACTGTCCTACATCCCATACCTCCTCCCCACCCCATTGTTTCCACTATGATGATCCCAGCATCTACCACTCAACCCACCAGAACTCTAAAGTCCCTGGGGATTCCAGTCTTTTGAGTGTTACGCGCACCTTCTCTGACTGAACCCAGACATGACAGTCCTCTGTTTTATATGTGTTGGGGGACTCAGATCAGCAGCCTGGTTGTTTGTCCAGTGTTTGAGAGATCTTGAGTCCAGGTTAATTGAGACTGCTGGTCCTCCTATAGGATTGCTCTCCTCAGCTTCTTTTAGCTTTTTCCTAATTCAACGTCAGGGGCCAGCAGCTTCTGTCCATTGGATGGGTGCAAATATCTGACTCTGACTTCTTTCTCGGGTCTTTCAGCGGGCAGTCACAATTGGTTCATCTTTGCAAGTGCTCCATAGCCTTAGTAATAGTGTCAGGACTTGGGACCTCCCCTTGAGCTGGATCACACTTTGGACATGTTGCTGGACCTTCTTATCCTCAGGTCCAGCATCCTCCATTTACATTCCTGAAGTTCTTTCATACAGGAATAATTATGGATCAGAGTTTTGACTAAGGGGAGGCAATCCTATCCCTCACTTGATACCCTGTCTTTCTGCTGGAGGTGGGCTCTACAAGTTGCCTCTCCCCACTGTAGGGCATTTGATCTAAGGTCCCTCCCTTTGAGTCCCAAGAGTCTCTCACCTCCCACGCCTGCAAAACTTAGGATATTCTCCTTAATAGCTGAGTAGTATTCCATTGTATAAATGAACCCCATTTTCTGTATCCATTCTTCTGTCATATCTTGGTTGATTCCAGTTTTTGGCTATTACAAACAAGGTCGCTATGAACATAGTAGAACATGTGACCTTATGGCATGGTAGGGCATCTTTTGGGTATATTCCCAAGAGTGCTATTGCTTGGTCTTCAGGTAGGCCTATTTGTAATTTTCTGAGGAACCTCTAGATTGATTTCCAGAGCAGTTCTACTAGTTTGCAATCCCACCAGCAATGGAAGAGTGTTCCTCTTTCTTTACATTCTTGCCAACATGTGTTGTCACGTGAGGTTTTGATCTTAGCCATTCTGATTAGTGTAAGGTGGAATCTCTGGGTCATTTTGATTTGCATTTCTCTGATCACTAAGGTCACTGAACATTTGTTTAGTTGCTTCTCAGTCATTTGAGATTCCTCTGTTGTGAATTCCCAGTTTAGTTCAATAGGCCACTTTTTGATTGGGTTGTTTGGTTTTTTGGTGGTTAGCTTCTTGAGATCTTTATCTTGGATATTAGCCTTCTTTTATTATTATTTTTTAGATATATTCTTTATTTACATTTCAAATATTGTCCCCTTTCCAGGTTCCCTACTCCTAAAAATCTGCTAACACATTCTCCCTCCCCCTGCTTACAAATAGCCTTCTATTGCATGTGGGATTAGTGAAGATCTTTTACCAACCTGTGTGTTGCTGATTTGTCTTATTGACTATGTTCTTTGCCTTACAGAAACTTTCCAGTTTCATGAGGTCCCATATATTAATTCTTAATCTTAGAGAGTGAGCCATTGTTGTTCTGCTTAGGAAATTTCCTCCTGTGCCAATTAGTTTAAGGATGTTTCCCCCTTCATTTTTCTTTTAAAAAAATAAAATATAATTCTTTATTAGATATTTTCCTTATTTACATTTCAAATGTTATCCCTTTCCTGGTTTCCCCTCCAAAAATCCCCTATCCCATACTCCTCCCCCTACTCACCAACCGGCCGACTCTCTTTTCCCTATCATGGCATTCCCCTATACTGGGTCATCGAGCCTTCTCAGAACCAAGGGTCTCTCTTCCCTTTGATGTCCAACAAGGCCATCCTATGCTACATATGCATCTGGAGTCATGGGTCTCTCCATGTCTACTCTGGTGGATGGTTTAGTTCCTGAGAGCTCTGGGAGTACTAGTTGAATCATATTGTTGTTCCTCCTATGGAGCTGCCAGAGATGGAAGTAAAGCTCATCTAGAGACTCCCCTTACTGGGGATCTATCCCATATATAGTCACCAAACCCAAACACTGTTGTGGATGCTGAAAAGCTTTTGCTGACAGGACCCTGATATAACTGTCTCATGAGAGGCTCTGCCAGTACCTGACAAATACAGAGATGGATGCTCTCAACCAACCATTGAGCACAACGTCCCCAATGGAGAAGCTAGAGAAAGAACCTAAGGAGCTGAAAGAGCCCACTTTCTATTAGATTCAGTGTGTCTGTTTTAATGTTGAGGTCCTTGATCCTCACCTCATTTGATTTGTCACCTTGGACTTGTGCTTTGTGCTAGGTGACAAATATGGGTCTATTTTCAGTTTTCTACATGCAGACTGCCAGTTAGACCAGCACCATGTACTAAAGATGCTTTTTTTTTTTTTCTACTGTATTTGTTTGCCTTCTTTGTCAAAGATCAAGAGTATATAGTATATGGTTTTATTTCTGGGCCTTCAATGCTATTCCATTGATCAACTTGTCTGTCTCTGTACCAACACCATGCAGTTTTTTAAATATATTCTTCATTTACATTTCAAATGTTATTCCCTTTCCCTCCCTCCTCCTGCCACCATGAGGATGTCCCTCCACCCAACACACTCCCACCTACCTTCCCTTGATTTCCCTATGCTGGGGCATATATCCAACCTTCATAGGACCAAGGAACTCTTCTCCCACTGATGCATGACAAGGCATTCCACTGCCACAAATGTGGCTGGAACCATGTGTACCCCTTGGTTGAAGGCTTAGTCTCTGGAAGTCCTGAGGGGTCTGTTTGGCTGACTGAGGAAACTCAAATGGCTAAAAAAAATGTTCAGTATCCTTAGTTATCAGGGAAATGCAAATCAAAACAATCCTGAGATTCCACCTCACACCAGTCAGAATAGCTAAGATTAAAAACCAGGTGACAGCAGATGCTGGTGAGGATGTGGAGAAAGAGAAAGAGGAACACTCCACCATTGCTGGTGGGATTGTAACCTGGTACAACCACTCTGGAAACCAGTTTGGCGGTTCCTCAGAAAATTAGACATAGAACTACCTGAGGACTAAGCTATACCATTCCTGGGCATATATCTAGAAGATGCTGCAACATTTAATAAGGACATATCCTCCACTATGTTCGTAGAAACATTATTTATAATAGCAAAGAGCTGGAAAGAACCCAGATGTCCTTCAACAGAAAAATGGATACAGATAATGTGGTATATTACTATTCAGCTATTAAAAACAATGAATTCATGAAATTCTTAGGCAAATGGTTGGTCCTAGATAGTGTCATCCTGAGTAAGATAACACAATCACAAGGGAACACACATGCACTCACTGATAAGTGGATGTTAGCCCAAAGTCTTAGAATAATCAAGATATCATGCAGTTTTTATCACTTTTTCTCTGTAGTAGAGCTTGAGGTCAGGAACGATGATTCCCCTAGCTGTTTGTTCATTGATAAGAATTGTTTTCACTATTCTGGATTTTTGCCTTTCTGGGTGAATTTGAAAATTGCTTTTTCCATGTCTTCATAAAATTGTGTGGGGATTTTGATGGAGATTGCACTGAATCTGTAGATTGCCTTTGGTACGATGGCCATTTTTACTATGTTAATTCTGCCAATCCCTGAGCATAGGAGATCTCTCCATTTTCTGAGATATTCTTTGATTTCTTTCTTGAGAGACTTGAAGTTATTGCCATACAGATCTTTCACCTGTTTAGTTAGAGTTACCCCAAGATATTTTATATTATTTGTGCCTACTAAGGGAGAGATAATAACAGAAACAGGAAATTCAAAAATCTTCAGATCATACTACAAAAGCCTATACTAAACAAAACTGGACAATCTAGATAAAATAAATGGTTTTCTATGCAGATACCACATACCACCGTTAAAGCAAGAATAGGAACACTATCTAAACAGGCCCATATTCCATAAGGAAATTGAAGAAATCATTAAATGCCTCCCAACCAATAAAGCCCAGGATCAGATGGATTTACTGCAGAATTCTGCCAGACCTTCAAAGAAGACCTGATACCAATATTCATCGAACTATTCCATAAATTAGAAACAGAAGTAACAATATCAAATTAATTCTATAAAGCCATAATTACTCTGATACCTAAACCACACAAGGATCCAACCCAAAAAGAGAAATTCAGACCAATCCTGCTTATGAATATCAATACAAAAATATTCAAACTTCTTGCAAACTGAATTCAAGAACACATCAAAACCATCATTCACCATGATCATGTAAGCTTTATCCTGAGGATGCAAGATTGGATCAATATGAGAAAATCCATTAATGTAATCCACTATATAAACAAACTCAAATAAAAATCACATGATCAGCTTCTTTTATGCATAAAAAAACATTTGACAAAATACAACACTCTTTCATGTTAGAAGTTTTGGAGAGACCAGAAATTTAAGATCCATACCTAAATATAATAAAAGCAATTTACTGCAAACCAACAGTCAACATCAAATTAATTAGAGAGACACTAGAAGCAATCCCACTAAATTCAGGGGCAAGACAAGGATGCCCACTCTCCCCATATCTATTCAATATAGTACTCGAAGTGCCAGCTAGAATAACCAGACAACAAAAAGATATCAAGAGGACACAAACTGGCAAAGAAGAAATAAATGTATTACTATTTGCAGATGAGAAAATAGTATACATAAGTGACCCCAAAAATTCTACCAGAGAACTTCTCCAGCTGATAAACAACTTTAGCAAAGTGGCCAGATATAAAATTAACTCAAATAAATCAGTAGCATTCCTTTATACAAATGATAAACAGGCTTAGAAAGAAATTACAGAGGCAGCAAATTTTTATATTAAGGGAAAAATAAGGTAACCCTGTAACTGGATGAGAAAATATTCCCATTACAAATTCAAATTTCCCACTTACTTTATGGAATAAGAACACTCTATGTGGCATCTTTTCAGAATCAAAGTTTGTATCTTCATCATCTAAGTCAAGAAGTCTATGTTCTTGTATTTTAAACAGGAGCCCATGAATTATATATATATATATATATATATATATATATATATATACATACATACATATATATACACATATATATGTATATATATATATGAAAAATGTACAACTGTATTGTTTATCAGCTTGCTTTTGCAAAGAATTTTCACACTATAGTGTTTTGTAGCTTCTATACTAGAAACTTCAAAGAGAGCTGAATATATACAGTCCCTAGTGAATTAAAATGGTTATGTTTTCTGAAATGAGGACATGCCTGCAGTATTTGCAAATTTCCAGTGGCCAGTTTTAAATGGACTATGGTGCAGTTACAGCAACACTGAACACTTTGCTCAATGGAAAGTTTATACAAGACCATTTAAAGCAATGTTTTCATGACTACAAAGTTCGTTTCTAAGAATTAGGTATGCTGTCCTGATTGGTATTGGTGCAAGAGGTTTTTAGTCTCATCCTGTAAAATTATTAGTAAACAAAAAAATTGTTAATGCCATGTTACATGTTGTGGACATAAGACTTAGATGCTGAGAGACTCCCAGCCCGAAAGGGTAGTGGTGGAGGACACAGAGTAGGACTCTGGTGATGACTTTAACGTCTGAGGGTCTCAGTGACTTCTAGCTCTCTCAATGATAATTGCTCATGATAACTTGTAAAAAGTCTTTAAAAAACTTCCTTGCTCTTTCTGATGGTAGAAAGCTGCTGGCTTAAGTAATTAACACCTGTAGTCTAACAGCAGGAGATAGAGCAAATGTGATCTTTGTTCTATTACAACCAGAAGTGCTGGGCTCTAACTTTCCATCTGCTAGTTGGAAGTTGCAGGAAGAAAAAGGACACTTAGAAAAATGATTATAGCATCAATTACCAAGTTGTAAAAAGTTTCCTCTGAGAGCTATCTAAGGGGAAAAGAGGAAAGATCCTAAGGGAGAAAAGGGGAAAATTCTAGTAAGGGAAAAATTCTTCTAATGCAAAAAGTTCTTTTCTATCTGCCTCTCATCTCATTGTCCTCAGTGTTCATATATACATATGTCTGAATACATGATCACAGGCTATAAAGTTCATCACATGTTCACACAAAAATCAAAGCATAAATTGAAAGAGAGGTTTACAACAGAGAACGTTTACATGCATATCCATTAGCAGTAATTATCTGCCTAATCGTCCATCACCTGTCTCCAGCTCCACAGGTTCACTAAAGGTTTAAAAACCATAACCAAGTTATTAGTGAAGGTTTGTATAGATAAACCCAGTCAATATTTTATCTTCTGTCCTAGCACTTATAACAAATCATTAGTTCCCTTTTTATGACCTGTGGTTAATTGCTTTACATCCACTTGGAATGTGCTCTGAGTAGGAGAAAGTCTGGTTACTATGTAAGAGCAAGTAACTGGTGACACTTGGGAGACTGTCAGAGTTCTCATGGCAGTTTTGACTATCAGAAAAGGACTTAAGAGCAATCCCAATATAAAAGAGCTTAATAATCACTGATATAATTTTAGAGATTCTTATAGTATCATCATTAAGACATAAGTCATCTGTTTTCCTATACAGCATAACTACAAGACTGTACATCTTCGTGGGTCTGCAGAGATCTGTTCCAAAGGGATGTGCTACTTAGTGTACTTAGTGACTGTTATATATGTTTAATAATAACAGTAAAAGCATATTAATAGCAGGAATCTTTCCTAAAATTAATCCCTTACAGCCTTGCTTAATAAAGGTGAATCTGTTGTAGATTATATAATTATCCAAAGCAGGCCATCTCAGGAGGATCACCTGCTTGCTATTAGCTTGTTCCATTATGGCTCATGACACTTAGACATGATTGCTGAGAGTAAAACATGATAAGTTCTTTTTGTACACCATTTTAGAAATATCTATTAGAAAGCCAAACAAAAGACATATTAGTGTACTTCCAGGAAGGTATTCCATAGATATGTGTGCAGAATATAAGAAGAAATATCTATGATGGTTATGTTGGGAAATATTATAAATATTAATCAATTAATCATAAACCATCAACCCTGTGGAATATTTTTCCGTAAATATGTGGTAATTTCTGTAAGTGTTGTTGTTATAAACCATCTCTGAATTATTTGACTAAATGATAAAAGTAAAATGAAGCACGTTGTCAAATGTATAAAAAGAATGTGATGATAGTTTGTATACAAAACATTATTTCTGAGGCCAAATGGAGAGCTAGTGACACTAGTTGGCACTTGGAGGTGAGCTGGGTTTCTAGAAAAGTACAAGGTTTTTAATTGTTCTAGTAGCTCTTTCTTTTAGCTCTTTCTTTTCCTATTTCTGTTTTGTGTCTCAAAAAATAGCACCCAAAGTTTTAAAATAATATGGAATGGCACAAAAGTTTATCACCATAGAAGATGTAATCCCAAATGTTTCCCTAAACTTAGAAGAACCATCCCTTTCTAAGGAAGTTCAACTAAGAAGAGGTATAATCTATCCTTTTGGAAATATGGAAAATAAGAAAACTAAATAAGTACAAAATAATAATGATACTATTGCTTTTCTTTACATATATTTGAAAACTTAATTCTAGAGAAAGCACTACAGGCATGCATACAAACACACAGAGAGATAAAGACATGCACATACACAAAAGCACACAGCCACACATGCCCCCACATACATGCATGCACAGAAACACACACACACACACACACACACACACACACACACACACACTCTTGCACATACACAGAGAGACATACTTACCCTTTCAGTCTTTTATTGGCAGTTCTTTAAGCTAAAAATGATCACAGACTATGTTGAATATTTGAAGAGCAATTTTGTCTTTTGAAACCTCTTTCACTACCTCTCCCTCCCTCCCTTCCTTCCTTACTTCCTCCTTTCCTTCCTTCTTTCCCCTTCCTTCCTTCCTTCCTTCCTTCCTTCCTTCCTCCCTCCCTCCCTCCCTCCTTCCTTCTTTCATTCCTTTCTTCTTTTCTTCCTTCCTTTCCTGGAGTTAAAGAAAGGAAGTAGAATTAAAAGAGGTGACATACATCACTTACCTACTTTCACCAGGCTAGTGTCAGTCAGAAGTGGCCCCTGTGAAGCATTTTTCACTTTCCTTCTGTCTGTCATGATACAACAAACTCAAACATCTAGATTCTGGGATCTTGTCAACATTTATTCGGCAGTATGCCCTCCCTCCTCTGAAAATGAAGAAAAAAACGTAAAAATGAAAACAAAAGCAAACAAACAAACAAACAAAACTATTCAATCTCTACCTAAGTTTTGCAAGCTTGCACTGGGAACAGGAAGTACCCAGAGTCTCACCCAGGTAGCACATCAGCACAGTATGTACCTTTTCCTACTTTGGCCAATGTCATCATGCTTCAAAAATTTGCATTAATCAACTGCAGATTTATTGCTCAGTAGTCTTTAAACTTAGCACAGTTTTCTTCATTCCTTTAAAAAGTTAAATTACTAGTGAAACCCTCCTTTCCCATTGCCTGTAACTTATTGTTGTAAAAGTCATTGGTGTTATAAATAATTCAAATCTATTATTTCATGAATAAATTCAAGATCTTTGTAAAGCATATTTACTTTATTTTTTTAAATGCTAAATGGGATCAAAATTTAAATAAGGAAGAGAAATTTCTCTTATGGGTTAACATAATTCAAAGATCTAAAGTTAAAGAAAATCAGGCACGATATGTTTCTCTCTTGATTTATTTGTTATACTACTTCGTTTTCAGCATTTTAAGAGAAATATTTGTATTTTAATGTCAAATGGTCTGAAGGCAAATCATCTGTAATTGTTTTGAGCTATAGGCCAAAAGGCTAACGTAGGAGACATGCTACACATTGGACAAGGAATACTAAGTTACAAATAACTGCAAATAAATAAAAAATTATCAAGTCATCCAATTGGTAAATGGGCTGATGAACTAAAATAGGCAGCTCTTAAGAGAAATAATACAATTTCAAGAGAAATCTTTGAAAAAATACTCAGGATACTTATCAATTAGGAAAATGTAAAACTACTTGAGGATTCCATCTCATTCCAATCAGAATATGCAACATATGAAGATCATTGATGTGAACTGTTGATGGTACAAAAGGTAGGAGATGCACATTGAGGGAGGAATTAGACCACTAGGAGTGTATTTGAAGAGGATATTATGTCCTGAGACCCTGATTGTTTTGTGAATTATTACCCTGATCTGCCATTGTTCCCCTACGTTGTGTTTCATCCTATTACATATCCAGAAAAAAGTGGAGCAATGTGTAAACTGACTGAAATCTTGAACCAAATTATGCCCTTCTTTAAATTGTTAACCTGATTACTTTGTTACTGCAATATAATGATGATTAACATAACCAAAACCTGTATTTTTTTATGGTTTGTGTAGACCAAATGTTCACAAGCTTAGCTGCCTATTTCATTTATTTATAAAACATTTTTGATAAAATTATAGCTCTAAATAAAAAAATTATTTCTAATAGTCCCCACTATACACATAAACTGGGAACATTTTTCATAATAAACCTGATGAAACCTATGTAACAGATTTTCTATTGTTGTTGAAAGATAGTACTACTCTTCCATGTAAGGAGAAAAAGAATAGAGTGCTATAAAAGGATGATGGGAAAACCAGAATAGAAGTATTAAATGAAGAGGACATGTAAAAGCATGATAAAGGAAAGAATATAGATAGAGATATTTGACACTAAAGGACTTTTTGAAAACTCATATGGAAATCTATTACTCTGGATTCTTAAAATGTGTAATGGAATTCAAATAGAGGTACTATGTAAGGGGACAATATCCTATCTAGACATCACATGTTACTAAGTAAAACCCCCAATACCATGAATGTCTTACATCTTGTTCATTCATTGGCCATATGAGCCTCATATATTCCCACAAACATATCTAATGATATACCATCCATAACATTAATATAAGGTCCTTTTTCTGAAGATAACCATTTAATTGTGGCATTGAACGTGGGAAAATTGAGCTAGTGCCAAATTACAAGTTTTGACCTTACTGATTAGTGTTAATAGTGAGTGAAAGGTAATCAATCTTACCCAGTTACAAACTCTGCAAGCTACCAAAGTGACTAGACAGCAGGTGGTACTGGTACAGTAGTAGCATTAAAGTAATATACCACTTTTAAAATTATATCTAATGCCCACTCCTGACACTGTTAACAGAGCCAAGAACATTAGACTAAATAGGTCATAGACCCTAGGAAAAAACCTACTATTATTCTGAAAAATAAACATACCAACAAAAGAATGACTGACATATTTCTATACCCATAAATCACTGAATCACTCAACCCTCCTCAGATAAGTTTCTTCTTGCAGTAGTTGGTAATTATCATAGAGACCCACAATTGGACAGTGTGAAGTCACTGAGACATGTTGATACAGTCAGTCATAAATGAATTGACTATATCAAAGCTCTCCTTTCAAAGCTCAGGAATCTATTTAAAAGAGGAAACAGAAAGATTATAAGAGCCAAAGGTGAGAGATGACTCCAAGGAAACAGCATCTTCCAGACAAAACAGAGCTGATGCATTTATAAACACTCAGATACTGTAGAAGTACTCACAAGATTTGAAAAAATTAAACCAGATAAAATCATACCTTGGAGATGAAGAAGTGGGCACAGCATCCCACCCCTTAACAAGAAACTATCAGAATCAATACTTGCTGAGAGAGGGGGAAATAATTTTTCCCCAGTAGAGTGACATGGATATATCAACCACTCTAGGGCAGGCCTTGTAGTTGGGAGTAGTTTACAAAACAAAACGAACTCCATATTTTTCACTTTGTTTTCTTTTGTTGTGGTTCATAAGTTTTATCATGTTTTTCATTTTATTTTGTTTTGTTATTTTTGAAAGGCATATAAAGAAAGCACGAAGTTAGATGGGTAGCAAGAGGGGAGTATCTGAGAGAATTTATGAAGAGTAGAAAGAATAAGATCAAATATATTGCATAAAATAAAAAAAACTGATATTCCCTGCTTATCCTTGAGGTAAAAATAAGCATATCAGTTTATTATAAACAAAGATCATATTCATATCTGATCAAAATATGTTTGATTAAAAATGAAAATAAAGGATCTTCACAGTGTAACAGAACTTTATAAATGCTAGAAAAATAATGATTAAAATGTAAATATAATCTATACCCTCAAAAATCCAGCTAATGAATATACAATAACCGGTATATTAGGAACTTAAATAGAATGCTACATATACAGAGATGACAGCAACTTAGCACAAGACTTGAAAAATTCCCTCCATGTAATAGTCCCTGATCTCAGGACAAACATTATTGCTTTTTCTCTTGGCCCTGACCTGATCTCTTTCAGAACAAGCAATCGTGCCAGTTATAACCTGACACCAAAAATGAGCCTAGGCATTCTTGCTCAGTATCTCCAAGGGGCTTTTCTTATAGTTTCTGTTTGAGGATATTGAGTATGTGACAGTCATAAATTCATGCACACAGCATGAATCATTTCGTGTGAATATCAAAACCAGAATAAAGTTCTGTAGTTGGTCACGAATTGAGCTATTGAAGTCTAAGAACTTCTAGAGTACAATACATGTGAAAGCATAGGACACACTGCCATGCTATTCATAGTACAATCTCCCATCTATTCTAGAATACAGGAAACAGTTGTGAATCTAGATCATTTTCTTCAACACCTCATCTCATATACTAAACTTGTACCAGGGATGATGATTACTAACTTGGGTCTTGAGGGATTAGAAAGAATCTTCTGGGGTTTCAGACAAAAAACATATTTTAACTCTAAATCCCTGATGCACTGGCAGGTATCAGAGAGACTACCAGGAGATAACCAGAAGATTATTGACAATTTCAGATAATGGAAGCAAGAACAACAATCATGGTAAGGAAACAGTTTTGTAACATGGCAGATAACAAATACTTTAGGTTTTGAAACTTTTCATCTCTATTGTTGCATAAATAAAGGATATGGCTGTATTCTAATAAAACGTTATTAACAAACACAGCTACAAAATAACACATAGTCAGCCTTTACCAATCCCTGTATTCAGCAGATAGACATGGACTGCAGTGGAGGAGAATTTTTAACCCAGAATTGTCCCTGTTTAAAGGAATGGAGGAAAAATGGAGCAGAAGCTGAAGAAAAGGCCATTCAGAGACAGCCCCTCCATGCAATCATTCCATCCACAGACACCAAACCTCAACACTATTTCTCATGCCAAACAGAAGCCAGGCATGGCTTTACTCTGAGAGGCTTTGCCAGCACCTGACTAAGACAGATGCAGATACTCCCAACCAACCATTTGACTAAGCCCAGGGACCCCAATGGAAGAGTTGGGGAAGAGCTGAAGGGGATTGCAATCGCATAGGAAGTAAAACAGTTACAATTAACCTAACCCCTCAGAGTCCACAGGAACTAAACCACCAACCAAAGAGTATACAGTATCTGGTCCTTGGCTCCTGTTACACATGCAGCAGAGGACTGCCTCATCTGTGGAAGGGGAGGCACTTAGTTCTGTGGAGGCTTGGAGCTGCAGAAAAGGAGGATGCTAGAGGGTCGAAGTATAAATGGATAAGCACAATCTTAGAGGCAAAGGGGAGGAGCTTAGGATGGAGCTTTGTGGAGGGCAGACTGGGAAGGGGGATAATATTTGAAATGTAAACAAACAAAATGATTAATAAAAAAATTAAAAATCCCAGCAATGCAACCAGAGGGGTGCACAGCTATTTAGTAGCAGGAGTAACTACAAACTAGAGGAAGGCTTCACAAGAGAACCAGCCAAAGCATGTTGTAACATGTAACAGTGTTATAATTTAACATCTTAAGTATGGGAACACATTTGGAGATCATTGTATTTTTCTTTCACCATGAAATCAAGAGTATCAGAGAAGGCAAACTTTTAAGTATTTATTTTATTCTTTTACAAATTCATAAGTGCATAATCTTATTCATTTTTCTGTTATCCTCTCTCAGCCCTGTTGCTGTCCCATTCAAAACTTACTTCTTCCCTACAAGTATACCTTTTAGTCTTATATATATTTTCATGTATTTATGTAACCCACTGAATTTAGTTAGTGGTGCTTACATGAACATGAACAAGAAGGGGTGCTATCTACTAAAGTAAGTCTAAATTACTAGTGCCTATATCACTGAAGAAACATTCCCTCCAGCTCCAGCAACTATTAGCTGTTAATAGTTCTTCAGGGAGGGACATATTCTCATGATTCCCTCCTCCATCCACTATGCCATAGGTGGTCCCAAGTTTTTACAGTTCTTGTTCAGATCAACATAGTGGCTGTGAGTTTGTGAGTGCAACAGCTATTTTTTTTGTCCTAAAAACAGCATTTCAAAGGACTTCTCCTATCCTCTGGTTCTTAATTTCTTTCTGCCTCTCTTTTGCCATGTTCCTTGAGCCTTGAAAGGGAAACAAATTATTTGATGGTAAAGGATGATGATTTGAAATCAACATTCAGAGAAGCAATGTTTCAAATGGAAAACAATATCTGATAGCTGAAGCTCAGAAGAGAGAAAACAAACCACATACACAGAACTTACTCATGAATGCAGCTTCACAGCTGTTATAGGTTGGTGTTATTTCTCAGCCCAACTCTTCCACACGGCTTCTTTATTTTGCATGTTTTTAGGTGACTCCTAATTTCCATCAGGTTTTATCAGTAATGGCAATGACACAGGCTGAAATGTTCAAGCAATGGTAAGAATCATAGTCCAGTTCACAATTAATTTTCTAGTAATATTTCCAGGAGTTACACTACTAAGGTTTGTTGGGAACACAATGCTTAGGAGAAAAACGTTTTTTAAATTCTTGCCTAATATACACATGGAAGAGAAATGTAATGCCTATGAATGGGATTTAATCTCTCATTATGCTGGAGCAGAAAAAAAAGGCAATCTGTAAGTTGAAAGTACACCAAAAGATGAATTCCTCCACCTGAATTTAAAGTTGTTTTAGAAAGAAAAGAAAAGGTGGGCACTCACAAATTGTAATTGATGAGCTAACCATTTTTGTTACATAAAATTATTTAGACATTTCCTTCCTACAAAAATGCATTTAACAACAAGAATTTGAATGGCAGGTGGACTGTCAGGATAATATTAATAATCAGTACACACCACAAGCTAATTTATAGTTAAAAGCCTTGATCAACATCCACGTTTCAGAGACACATATTTTCTCTTTGAATCTTTTAAAAGACTTGTATAGGAATGAAGCAATTTGAGAATCCTGATCAAACAACTTCTCATTTTGAATGGTACAGTGACAGCTGCTAAGCACATAAAACTGAGCTTATTAAAGTAAAGGAAGATCCTTTGCCAATAAATGCTCAAAATTTATAAATTGGCTTAGGAAGAAAAGAATAGTACACCACAATTAAGCTTTTTGTCATCAGTTTTCTAGCTTTGCAAACACATGAGCCATTCTATCACTTAATTTATGTGAACTCAGAGTTGTAAGAAATTATGGAACTTTAAAGATGACAGTGTAAAAGGAGAGGAACCCAGAGCTGCAGGGGCCCGCTGGTATGTGGATCTGGATTTTGCTCAGACAGTTATATAAGAAATGTCTACGGCCAATTGATCTTCGACAAAGGAGCTGAAAACATCCAGTGGAAAAAAGATAGCCTTTTCAACAAATGGTGCTGGCTCAAAGGGAGGTCAACATGGAGAAGAATGAGAATTGATCCACACTTATCTCTTGCACTAAGCTCAACTCGAAGTGGATCAAGGACCTCCACATAAAACCAGACACACTAAAACTAATAGAAAAGAAACTGGGGAAGACCCTTGAAGGCATTGGCTCAGGGGGAAAATTCCTGAACAGAACACCAATTGCTTATGCTCTAAGAGCAACAGAAAAATTGGACCTCATAAAATTACAAAGTTTCTATAAGGCAAAAGACTCTGTCAAAAGGACAAATCGGCAACCAACAAATTGGGAAAAGATCTTCACCAATCCCACATCTGACAGAGGGCTAATATCCAATGTATACAAAGAACTCAAGAAGTTAGACCCCATAAAACCAAATAACCCTATCCAAAAATGTGATACAGAACTAAACTAAGACTTTTCACCTGAAGAACTTGTGATGGCTGAGAAACACGTTAGAAAATGTTCAACATCATTAGTCATTAGAGAAATGCAAATCAAAACAACCCTGAGATTTCACCTCACACCAGTCAGAATGGCTAAGATTAAAAACTCAGAAGACATCAGGTGTTGGCAAGGATGTGGAAAAAGAGAAACACTCCTCCACTGCTGGTGGGACTGCAAGCTGGTACAACCACTCTGGAAATCAGTCTGGCGGTTCCTCAGAAAACTGGGCATGATACTTCCGGAGGACCCAGCCATACCACTCCTGTGAATATACCCAGAAGATTCCCCAGCATGCAATAAGGATACATGCTCCACTATGTTCATAGCAGCCTTATATATAATAGCCTGAAACTGGAAAGAACCCAGATGTCCCTCAATGGAGGAATGGATACAAAAAATGTGGCATATATACACAATGGAATACTATTCTGCCATTAGAAACAATGAATTCATGAAATTCTTAGACAAAGGGATGGAGCTGGAGAACATCATACTAAGTGAGGTAACCCAGTCTCAAAAGAATACCCATGGTGTGCACTCACTGATAAGTGGATATTAGCCTAGAATCTTGGGACACCAAAGACACAATTCACATACCAAATCATGTCTGACAAGAAAAAAGGAGTGGACACTGGTGCTGGAAAGGATCAAAGCATCCCAGAACAGGGAAGTGGGAAGGGGTGGATGAGGGAGCAGGGAGAGGGAAAGGGCATGTGGGACCTTTGGGGGGTAGGGAACCAGAAAAAAGGAAATGAATTGTAAATATAGAATATATCCAATAAAAAAGAAAGAAATGTGGTCAAATGTAGAGCAAATACCAGGTTTTGAGAAAACTCAGCTAGGCACACAAGAGACCAGACCTGGCTCTCAGAGACTGGGTCTTCAATGTCTGATTAAATATAATCCAAGGTATAGAAAAGAACACAGGTAGACCTCAGAAAAGGCCAAAGAACTAATGAAATTGCAAGGTAAACAACATCACAAAAGTGGACTACAAAAGCTGTATAGCATTGATTGTTTCTTAGGACCCACTACAGACTCATAAGTTTCTGATACAATGACAATGAGACAAATTCATAACACTGACATTATGTGGGCTTTCTGTTGTTTTCGTTGCTATTGAAGACAACTCTTACTCCATGGTGATATGATAGGAGGCATGGGATTAGCTCGATCTTCTTGTATTTATTAACATCTGTCTTGTGACCAATTATATGGTCTATTTTGGAGAAGGTACAATGAGGTGCTGAGGAAAAGGTATATTCTTTAGCTTTAGGATGAAATGTTCTATATATATCTGTTAAATCCAATTGGTCCAGATTTTCAGTTAGTTTCACTGTGTCCCTGTTTAGTTTCTGCTTTCCTGATCAGTCCATTGAGGAGAGTGGAGTGTTGAAGTCACCCACAATTATTGTGTTAGGTGTAATGTGTACTTTATGCTTTTGTAAGGTTTCTTTTACGAATGAGGATGCCCTTGCATTTGGAGCATAGATGTTCAGTATTGAGAGCTCTTCTTGGTGGATTTTCCCTTTGGCCAGCAAGAAGTGACCTTCTGAGTCTCTTTTGATGATTTTAGGTTGGAAGTCAATTTTATCTGATATTAGAATGGCTACTCCAGCTTGTTTCCTGAGACCATTTGCTTGTAAAATTGTCTTCCAGCCTTTTACTCTAAGGCAGTGTTTGTCTTTAACACTGAGATGTGTTTCCTGTATGCAGCAAAATGTAGGGTCCTGTTTCCGTATCCAGTCTGTTAATCTATGTCTTTTTATTGGGGAATTGAGTCCATTGATGTTAAGAGATATTAAGGAATAGTAATTATTACCTCCAGACATTTTTGAAATTATATTTATTTCTTTTATTTATTTTTTATATTCGAGAGGTTACCTTCTTTTGGGTTTGATGAGAGGAGGTTTCTATCTTGCTTCTTCCCAGGTGTAGTTTCCATCCTTGTCTTGGTGTTTTCCCCCTATTATCCTTTGTAGGGCTGGATTTGTGGAAAGATATCGTGCAAATTTGGTTTTGTCATGGAATACCTTGATGTCTCCATCTATGGCGATTGAGAGCTTTGCTGGGTAAAGTAGTTTTGGCTGAAGTTTGTGTTCTCTTAGAGTTTGCATTATATCTGCCCAGGATCTTCTAGCTTTCATGGTGAGAAGTCTGGTGTTATTCTGATAGGTCTTCCTTTATAAGTTACTTGGCCTTTTTCTCTTGCTGCCTTTAATATTCTTTCCTTGTTTAGTACATTTGGAGTTTGATTATTATGTGACGGGATGTATTTCTGTTCTGATCCAGTCTGTTTGGGGTTCTGTATGCTTCTTGTATATTCATGGGCATCTCTCTCTTTAGGTTGGGGAAGTTTTCTTCCATAATTTTGTAGACGATATTTGCTGGCCCTTTAACTTGTAAATCTTCACTCTCTTCTATACCTATAATCCTTAGGTTTGGTCTTCTCATTGTGTCCTGGATTTCCTGGATGTTTTGGGTTACAACCTTTTTGCATTTAGTATTTTCTTTGACTGTTGAATCAATGGTTCCTATGGTATCTTCGGCTTCTGAGATTCTGTCTTCTATCTCTTGTATTCTATTGTTGATACTTGCATCTATGGCCCCTGATTTCTTCCCAAGATTTTCTATCTCCAATGTTGTCTCCCTCTGCGATTTCTTAGTTGTTTCTACTTCTGTTTTTAGTACCTGGATGTATATGCTCAGATCTTTCACTTGCCTGATTGTGTTTTCGTGTATTTCTTTAATAGATTTTTGTGTTTCCTCTTTCATAGCTTCTACTTGTTGGCCCACATTCTGCTGTATTTCTTTAAGTAATTTTTGTCTTTCTTCCTTATTGTCTTCTTCTTTTTGATCCATCTTCTCCTGCATTTCTTGAAGTGATTTTTGTATTTGCCTTGTAAAGGCTTCTCACTTTTGATCCATTTTCTCCTCTATTTCTTTACGAGATTTTTCTATGTGTTCAGCTACCAGCATCCTGACCAGTGATTTTATATCCAGGTCTTGTTTTTCTGGTGTTTTGGGGGTATCCAGGGCTTCCTGTTGTTGGCGAACTGGGTTCAGATGCTTTCATGTTGCCTTGATTTCTGTTAGTGACGTTCCTTCGTTTTCCTTTTGTCATCTGGTTATTTTTGGTGTTAGTTGGCCTTGTTGTCACTGGCTGGTGTTTGAATCTTCCGTGAGGCTGGGCTCACCTGTTGTTTCTCTACTGGTGGTTATGCGTGACTGCTGCTCAAAGGGATCACGAGCTGGCTGCTACCCGCTGCCTTGGTGCATGGCCTGAGGTCGCAGGGAAGTGCAGAGAAGTGCAGCAGAGCTTCGGCGGGCGCCTCTGGGCCTGCCTGGAGGTGAGAGCCTAGCAGATCCCCCCTGCGCGGTAGCCCAGGATGGAATCTGTCTACCTGTGCCTCTCTAGCTGTGTCCTGGTTGCAATATGGAGGCCTGCCGCTATCGCTGGTCCAAAGTCCTGGGAGCTGGATGCCTCCGGCTGCCTGGGTGCACAGCCTAAGGTCCCCAGGAAGTGCAGCAGAGCCTGGGCGGGCACCATTGGGCCTGCCTGGGGGCGAGAGCCTAGCAGATCTCCCCGTGCGGTAGCCCCAGATGGAATCTGTGTACCTGCACCTTTCCAGCTGTGTCCTGGTTGCAATATGGAGGCCTGTTGCTATTGCTGGTCCAGGGTCCTGGGAGCTGGGTGCCTCCGGCTGCCTCGGTGCAAGGCCTAAGGTCGCTGGGAAGTGCAGCAGAGCCTAGGCGGGCACCACTGGGCCTGCCTGGGGGCGAAAGCCTAGCAGATCTCCCCACACGTACGCAGTAGCCCCAGATGGAATCTGTGTACCTACACCTTTCCAGCTGTGTCCTGGTTGCAATATGGAGGCCTGCCGCTATCGCTGGTCTGGGTTCCTGGGAGCTGGGTGCATCCGGCTGCCTTGGTGCAAGGCCCTAAATGTGGGTTCTCAACATCCAACATGGTAAAAGAGTTTCTGAGACAAAGAGAGGTATTGGTTGACTGTAAATAAGAGAGTCAAGGATGTTTAATGCAGGCAGGGAATAGAACTCTAAAGCCAGCAACAGCTGAACTGTATATCCAAGCAAGATAAAGATGAGGTGAAAATGTCTAATAAGGCTTACAGGAATAAAACAGCAAGCAGATAGATTGAGGAAACTTGTACATGAGAATATGAACCAGAAACTTGTTAGAATGCATTCTAACTAAAATACAGAAAGCTAAAAGCAGAAAAGAAAAGATATTTCCATTTTAGAAAAGCCTAATTATCAGGCCAGTCATTTTACATTATGTACCATCAAATAGATTTTAAAGTATTTGCATATTTTGAAAGGGGAGTTAATGACATTCTTGGTATAAGAATATCATACTGAAATGTGTCCACCTAAATAGGATCATTGGGAAATACTGAATGCTTGAAACAGAGCTTGAATAGTGTACATTTGTGAACATGGAGCTCAACAGAGAATTTTAGGGGCAGGCATTAATCATTCCACACTGGCATCCTTTGTGATGTACTATGAGCCTTAAACAAAATGCACAGATGTTTTGACTCAAGAAATGTCACCCTTAAGTTCATATTTTGGGAAGATCATTCTCATAACTCTGTGATGTTGGGAACACTAGAGGAAGAATAAAGGTATGGCAAAGATACAAACTAAGAGTGCATGAGTGAATGTTTTTTCTCATCTCAGACTATTAGTTCCAAATATTCAAATGTGAGTATGTATCCTAATGTAAATACAGAAATAAGAAAAGTAAAAAAGGACCATTGTTGGACTGGAGGAGCAGTAGAGGGGGGAATAGTAGAGTACATGTGATTTGATGGGAAGAATGAGAAAATCACGGGAGCTATAATTAGGGACAGGGAGGAAAATAAAGGCAAAAAGAGGGAGGAAGATGAAATAGCAGCGAGGATGTCTGAACAGTCATAAGGATACAAATTATGAACTACCTAAAGTGCCTATAATATATCAAATTGATTGCATAAACTTTTAAAAGAAGAAATAAAGGTCTTTAATGAGTAAACAAATGGCTATTAAACATCACAAACAATTGTAGCATGAATATTTATTCCAAAAATATTACAGAGCGTTTACAGAGAACACAGTTAAATAAATTGACTTTAATGACATATTCAAATGACAACATACTTAGCTGGGGCTCACAAAACAAAACAAAACAAAACAAAACAAAACAAAAACATCAAGAGCTGTGTAGGTGTACTATAATTTGGCAGAAAGTAAATGTTTCAGTAGTTGGTCTAGATTTTTCTGTATCTCAAAGTTATGTAATTAAAGTTAACTAATACTGAATAGAAACATTACATATTCTGCATACTAATTACCTGATTTTTAGGATATGCTGTTTTCCCATGAGGTTTTCATGAATTAAAACATTTAATAATTAATATGTTCTAGATAATGTTTGACATAGTCACTGCATAGTGATCCTATGGGTTCTCTCCTCTCTGCTCTAGCATCCTTGACATGCCTATTGAATTTAGAGAGGAGAACACATAGGCAATATTCCAGCTCTAGTTGACCACTAGGGTGGCACACTGTCTAAGGAATCTACTTCTGAAACAAAATTATAAAGCCATTAAGCAAAATCAACTCTTGTGATGTCCTAAAATTAAAAATTTAAGACATAGTTTAAATGAAAATTTTCCATCTGGGCTGAAAATGCTCCCTCTAAGAACTAAAACTAGCAAAAAACTCCAATACCAGGCATGAGACTCCCTATTTTGAATTGTTGATTAGGGTTGTCAAAGACACTCCCACAACATTACAGGATATTATTGTTGCTCTTAGCTGCCTCTATAGGTGGAAGGTAAGTTCCTCTCACTGAAAACACTATGTACCTGAAGATGCATTTCCAGAATCCACTGACAGGGACCTGATCTGAACACATCCTCCCTGAGGACTAGATTTCATCATTCCAAAAGGCACTGAGAAGCTTCCAAAGGAAGCAAGCAATTTATAGCCTAAGTAATGGATCTTGGAGGAAAACCTACCTGCAACCTAACTTTACTAAACCAGCATAATCCCTAACTACATCCTAAACATTTGTTCTTATTCCCACAGATAAGTGTAGTGTTAACTCCACATCAAATAAGTTTCACGAGCAACCAAAATGTAGAGTTATGAAGCCCTGTCCCAATTTAGATATCTACAATACAACTCTTAAACTCACTTAAGGTTCAGGGATCATTGTGATAGAAATGGTAGAAAGATTATAAAAGCTTGAGGAATGGGGAATTTGTTCTGAGATTGTATCTCCTAGGAGCTATACTTATAGAATCTCACTAACATGACTGCCTATCTCAGTTATTGTTCTTTTATGATAGGTACTCTGACATTAGTAGGCATGCAGAACTTAGCACCATGATAAAAAACATGATAAAAACACCATTCATGCCTTGAAAACACACAGCATATATTCAGTGATGCTTGCTGGAACAGGAACAAAACACCTAGCCCACCTTCCAAAGAGGAGGTAGGGAACTAAGTCAATGGTTCTAGGATATGGCTGGGAAAATCCCTGAGTAGAAATCCTTACATATACTAACTTTGCATTTTTTGTTTCAGTAGTTTCACTTCCTTCTAACTTAAATGTGGCAACCAGGATATGGTTTTTGTACATAAAACACTAAGAACTATAAGAACAAGGAAGGACTCATGGTTTGGTCAAGTAAGCCATTGAGCCACAGGCCTGCAATAAAGTCATTCTGCTCTGCCTTAAGAGTGTTCATTTGATATTCTCTGGTGGGCATACCTCACAACACTATTGCTATGAAAAGACAGCATGACCAGGAAAACTAGTAAAAGAAAGCATTTAATTGGGGAGAATGCTTACAGTTTCAGAGAGTAAGTCCATTACTACAATGGTAGGGAGGTTGGAAGTAGGTAGGAAGGCATGGCCCTGAAGGAATCACTGAAAACTAAATGATCCACAAGTTAGATGAAGAGGTGGGGGAGACTGGGTCTTATGGGAATTTTTGAAATCTAAAACCCCCATACTCCCAATAATTTCCCTTCTCAAATTATCTTTCCTAAAGTGTTTACTAACTGGTAACCAAATATTCAAGTATATGAGCTGATGGAGACCATTATCATTCAAACTATCACATTACCTAAACAGGAGCTGAGTAAGGATAACAGACATGTAGTGGGATAAGATAAGTCCCAGGAGGCCTCAATCCTATATAGAGAACTAAAGGCAACTAAGGAATGCAAAAGCTGGCAAAATAATCTTTCCCCAGAGAAGAGCTTACCAATTTATCCAATATAAAATGATTAGTTCAACAAACATACATACAAGTAACATTATATAGACTGAGTAGGTTGTACTGATGTATTTAGGGATATATAGGTGTGTGAATATACATTTATGTATGTATCACCAATTAATGAAAGAAAAGGTAATAAATTTGAAAAAAATCAAGGAGTATATGAGTTGTGTTTGGAGGGAGAAAAAGAAAGGAAAAAATAATACAGTTAAATTATAATCTCAAAAACTAAAAGAAATAATTAAAAACAAAATCTATAGATAAGGCTCTGAAGTCTTTGGCAATTTGTCTAAAATCACTTAGTCCTATGAATGATTTTTCTGTGGATGTAGTAATAAATTATTACAAGCTTAATGGTTTAATACAACATTCTTTACTTTTCTTACAATTCTGAAGATTTTTATCTCCCCAACACATATACAGCAGAGGACCGAACCCTCAAGAGGCTGGAGACCCCAAGGAGTGGGGAAGTCTGGTGTGGTGGGAGTGGAGGGCCGGGTGGAGACATCCTAGTGGAGATTGGGGAAGGATGTATGGGATATGGAACAGTCAGAGAGTGGAACAGGAGGGAGATAAAATCTGGACTGTAAAAAATGATTATATATATATGCCCAAAATGAGTCTGTTTGGACCAAAACTCGAAGAGTTAGTAGAGTTCCACTTCTTGGAGCTCCAGATAGAGAATCTGTTTCCTTTCCTTTTCCTTCCTTATTCTAGGACAGTGCTTCTCACCTTTCTAATGCTGTGACCCTTTAATACAGTTTATCAGATTGTAGTGACCCCAACCATAAAATTCTGGAGTTGCTACTTTATAACTGTAATTTTCTATTATGAGTTATAATGTAAATATAAGTTTTCTGATGGTCTTATGCTACCCCTGTAAAGGGGTTCTTGACCTACAGGTTGAGAACCACTGTTATTGAGGTTGTTTGTATATCATAGTTCAGGGCAATCATCCTGTCTTCTAGACTAGCAAGTTCATTATACTAACTACTGAATTCACAGTCTCACAATCTCCTCTATCTCTTTTACCTCTCTCTATGAATGTGTGATCACACTGATTTTTACAATTCAGGATATCTATCTCAGTGTACATTCACATCATTAGCATATTCTTCTTGTCACAGCTTACAAGAAGTGAACAAAGCCAGAGCCTAACGCCTCTGCCTTTGGCAGCTATGCTTTCTCCTAATAAGGACTCTATAACAAGCTATTGCATTAACAAAACAGATCTTTGTCTACAGATAAGAAGTGACCAAGATGGCTTGTGTAATTTTTACTAGGTCCAATCCTATAAATAACTTAGGTGTTTAACAATTTATATTGTTACCATTACTCATTAATTATATGGTTTTGTCAAGAAACACAATAGAGCAGGTCACAGAATGGGCATGGTCATCTGCATTTTTGTATTTAGAATCAGAGATACTAAAGGCCATGGGCATGATGAAAGCCATCTTACACTCTCAGATTTTGATCCAAAGTTCTTGGATATTGCTCCATATGCTAAACATAAGCCAGGAGAAATTCTATATTTTTTGGATGCCATTTACTCTATATTCAATTTGTAGGCATTTTAGATAATCCTTTATTTTGGACTTCCATGATGAAAAATAGGGCTGTGTGTTTGGTCTTTATTATGCTATTCCAAATCCAGAATTGAAGGCTTAAAGGAAAGTATTCATATCTGGGATGTTTTACCTTAGGATCTTGTTCTGTGAGCTAAAGGAGAACTCTCCAACAGAGAGCTAGTGATTGAGTTGTAGGACTCTCACACAGGCAGAAAGACATGGTGCATATGTCTAACACAAGTAACTTGAACAAAAGGCCTCAGAGTAGAGACTGTGGCCTATACCATTCTCCCAGAAATATAAGAGCCTTCATCAAGTTTACTCTTACTTTCTGACATTCATCTTAGGAAGCCTTACTAAACATTATGGATTACATGTGCTAATGTTGTCAGTTGCCAAAGAATATGATTTCTATTCCATCCAAAATACATTCAAGGAAGGCACACAAAACACTGAGTGCCTGTTCTATGATGGATGAAAGACAAGGGAATTGTTTGCTTGCAGAAAATATTCACTGTGATAGAGAAATGAAGATGTAAGCAGACAGAGAATGAACAGAGTAAGCAATATTTTAACCTTTTTAGTTAGTTCTATTGTCATTGCAATCAATACTCAACAGAAACAAATTAACTCAAAAAATTTGAAAAGCAAAACAAATAATCATGTCTAGATTGATGGATCTTTTATGGGAAATTTTATTTTTAATCCTAGTTATAGTTTCTGAGAGGGTGTTGATCTAAATAAGACTACATTATCATGGGATGGGTGTGCCTAGCCCAGGTATAAGTATTAGCTTCATCAACTTAGTCTCCATTGTACTTTGCTTCTACATTTCCTTCTTTTCTTTTTTATTTCTCTTCCCCTATGCTCCTTTATTCCTCTCCTCTTCTCTCCTCCCCTCTTCTCTCCTCTGTTTCTTTCCTACCTTCTTCTGTCCTTCCTTCTCTTAAACTAGCACCACAAGTGTGAAATCCTGACACTTCTGCCGGGTGTTATGAGAATGAAATAACCTGTATATCTGTATGGGCTCTGTGGTTAACCTAGGACCCCAACCAGATATGTTATCAGTTACATGGAGATTAAGTGCTAGGTTTATTTTTAACATTTTATATAATATTAATATACATCTGAATAATTTTAAAGATGTGTGCAATGTATTTTTGTTTTATCCACCCACTACCACATCTTCCAACTTCCCTCATCTCCCTTTCAACTTTATGGCCTCATCATTTTATTTATTTTATAACAAATTGAGTCCCTACCTAAATGCACATAAATTTGTGAGCACCTACTAGAGCACAAGTAACATAACAGTATCCAAACAAATCAAAGAAAAATTACTCCAGAAGCAATCAAATGCCCTTAGTCCCTCATCTAAGCATAGGAACTCATATACCTCTCCCTCATCTGTGATGGACTTTTGACTAGACTGATCTTACTCAAATAACCATAGCTTTTGTGCTATGAGTATATGACCATGTCTTGTCCATATGACAGAATTTCACAGAATTCTTTATACTCTCGATTTTTAAAAAATATTTTTTCACACAATATTTTTTCATTGCAATTTTTCTTCCCCAAATTCCTCCCAGATCCTCTCCACGTGCTTACCCACCTAAATTCACACCCTTTCTTTCTCTTTTTCAATAGAAAACAGATATCTAAAAGAATGATATAATAATAAAAAATAAAGACAAATACACCTTAATAAGGATCTTACATTTTCTCTGCCTCCTTTTCCATAATGTTCACTGAGCCTGTGAGTGGAGTGATGTGAGTGCTCCATTTAGAACTGAACACTAACAATCCTTATTCTCAGCTCTTTGTCACAGGTCATTTTTATCCAGATAGTGTGTTATTTCACTCATTACCTTCAAGATATTTTATATACCTGATGTAGTTGCTATTTAATGTATTTTTTTGGGGGGGGGAGAACAGTCAGTGCTCTTAACTGCTGAGCCATCTCTCTAGTCCCAAAATATGCTGCCTTTTTAACTCTTTTTTTTATTGGATATATTCTTTATTTACATTTCATTTCCCTTTTCCTAGTTCCCCACCCCCAAAGGTCCCACATGCCCTTTTCCCTTCCCCTGTTCCCCCATCCACCCCTTCCCATTTCCCTGTTCAGGTATTCCCCTATACTGATTCATTGAGCCTTTCCAGAAAGAAAGAAAAGTGGAAATGATGTCCACTCCTTCTTTCTTCTCGGACATCATTTGGTATGTGGATTGTGTCTTTGGTATTCTAAGATTCTAGGCTAACATCCACTTATCAGTGAGTGCATACCATGGGTATTCTTTTGAGACTGTGTTACCTCACTTAGTATGATGTTCTCCAGCTCCATCCATTTCTCTAAGAATTTCATGAATTCATTGTTTCTAATGGCTGAATAGTACACCATTGTGTGTATATATATCACATTTTTTGTATCCATTCCTCCGTTGAGGGTCATCTGGGTTCTTTCCAACTTCTGGCTATTATAAATAAGGCTGCTATGAACATAGTGGCATATGTATCCTTATTGCATGCTGGAGAATCTTCTGGATATATGTCCAGGAGTGGTATGACATGGTCCTCCTGTACTTTTTACTAAATTCTTTAGATGAATTTTTTAGTTATGCTGTTATTACTGTGATAAATGCTAAGTTCAGCTGCATGCTTTGAATGAAGCCTGGCTCCTGGACTCACATTTTTTTTATTGTTTTTTTTTTATCATTGGAAAAGTTCTTATTTCTTTTTTACAAGTTGGAGCAATAGGGTCTTGCCCAAATGGTATCCCTTATTATATTCTAATGCAAAGCAGGCCTTTCCTTGTTCTCCTAATTCCTATCATTACAAGACTGGGATCCAACATTAAATTTCCTGGTTCTCCTTTTTTTTTCCTTCAAATTATTCAATTTGTATTTCTTTTTGTGACACGTGTTTTTTTTTTTTTTTCATTTTAGATGTGCATTAAGAAAATTCATTACTTTTCAATTTGACCTCAAATTCTTTGGACAAGGTCAGAAGGCAGCCACATCTTTTGTGAAAATATCACAAAAATGGTCTCTAATCTAGTTGCTAAAATATTGTTCCCTTCTGAAAACTCTTGAGCAGAGAGCCTCCAAAATCCACAGTGCTCTCAGTAATAATATCTTCTCAACTCATATTAGAATGGGCAGTTAAACCAGGTTTTTCTAATTCAAACTTTAAAAGCATTTTACATTCTTCCCAATACCAGTATGATCAGGACTGTTACAAAAAAATAACTCACTGCCCAGTTCTAATTTCTGACTTAGTAATTTTTCTATTGCTGTGACAAGCAATAATCAAGGGAACTTATAAAAGAAAGAGTGTAATTGGGCTTACAGACCCAGAATGTTAGAGTCTATTATGGCAGAGAAAAAGCATGACAGCAACTAGCTAGCATAGCAAGTGAGAGTTCATATCTTGATCTACAAGCAGGAGGCAGAAAGCACACTGAAATTGATGTTTTTGCCACATCACTTCCAAAAGGGCCACACCTCTACAAAGGCTCCTCTTGGTGTAAACTTGATTTCATTGGAATTAACTAAAACACAAGTGACTGGGTATAGCTGTGAGGGATTTTTCTTAATCATTTAATGTGTAATGAAATAACATTAAGCATGATTGATCTTTTTGAGGTGGGAAGATCCTTTACTCTGTGCCATAAGCCTTCTAATGGAAGCTTATATTAAGAACATGGAGGAAGGAAACTTTTCACTCTTTGTCTGCTTGCTGTCACTATGGATGGCAAGTCTTTCTTTCAGTGGCATTAGAGCCTACTTATTTGGGATTCCAGTGAATATGGACGATCTATAAATAAAATCATTTACTATTATTATACTCCATGTCTTATAGTTTTCTCCATAGGTTGGTGCTAGAAAAAGCTCTTAGAAGATGGATTTTTTAGAACACCCTAAATACAAATTAGATTAGATGTAAATGGCCATAAATAAATAATAGATAAAGCAAATGAGAAGATGGCATAAGAAGAATCAAGATTCAGTCATTAATTAAATGTGTGAGGTGAAGGAATGATTCTCAACTCTGAACATGAACAACAAATCATTAATATTGAACATATTTTTAGAAGATGACTTGACCTGACTCTTATTCATCAGATGCATAGGTAATTGTTGAGTGATTGAATCTTCTCAGGAGAAAGAGAATAAGACTAAGAATAGCAAAATGATAGAAGCACAGGGAGAGCATCATGTTGAGAATATACAAGGACTGGGAAATGTAAGCATGCTACTGAAATTGTTAGAGTAAAATTGTTCTTCAGAGACATGATTCTTACAAGTGGGCCACTCTCACCTCAGGGATATAGGAGATGCTACTAATCTCTGAGAACAACTTCTTCAGCCAAAACTCATCAGGCAGAGTTGATGAACAACTTCATCACTTCTTTAGTGCTCCTTTGGTAGAGCTGAAATGCATTATAGCTGCCACTGGTGTCTGCCCTCTGGGAAGTTGCAAGAATAGACAAGTGTTTAATACATGTAAGACATGAACTGCATCTGTGAATATGCCCTTCATAGCAAAATCGAAGCAATAGATTTTAGTGTCCAGAAATATCAGAAAACTAACCAAATTTTCACTAGTGCTTAAAAAAGTGCTTTGATTTGTCAGGATTAAACACATAGAGGTAGCTTATCATTGCAGATTAATGAAGTCACCAGAATGATTTAGAAAGCAAATGAGTGCTTAATTTTAATTTGAAGTTTGATTGGTATTATTGAAATGAAACAAGAGAAATCAGACCCTCACCTCCTAAATGTTTTTTTCCATTGAAACAATAATTAGTATATCAGTCTTGAGTTCATTATTTGGTCTTTTATCAGATTATGAATGAAATAACTGCCAAAGAATAGGGTATTTCAGAAAGAGAACATCACTCAGCAAGGCTCCAGGCAAAGTACTAAAATCAAAAGAAGATAGAAAATCACATCACTCTCAGGGCTTCAACACTTTGTCTTTGGAAAAGTTAAGAGTCAGATACTGTTCAGCCAAATTGTTTTACATATAAATGCCTGAAAAACATCATGCATATAGTAGAGAATTAATCAAATTGATGTTTATATTTAAGGGAAAGATATGGTGAATTAATATAGAACATTTGTTTTATAGTTCTGAAACTCCTCATCAAACACAAGAATTTCTACATTCCTCTTAAGGTGAAACTATCTTATTTCACATTCTTATCCAAAGGTGTTTCATGTTCCAGATGCTTTGACTGGAAGGTGAGACAACAGTAAAAGAAAGATAAATGTGATAGTGTTGCAACTGTTCCAGACCATGGGTGAGTGTGGAAAGTATCTCAGATCATTTCATAAATTCATAATACAGATGGATTTCTAGAAGCTTGACACCAATATTAATTACAGATCCAGGGTGAAAATTGATGTGTGGAACTGGCCTCCAGGTCTCAAGTGATTTACCCAGCCTGCTCTTACTCACAACAGAAGATTATCCTTGGAATCTGGTCACAAAATGTTTAGAAAGAATTTGGTTTCCTAATATAAGCATTCTCTGTCTTCACGCTTTGTCTCTTACTGTCTTCAAAACAGGTATGAGACAGATCTTTGCCATCTTACATTTATTTTTCCATGTTAAGAACTGGGATGAATATTGATGGGGTTGATTGTAGTGTGCACAAATTAATATTTGTGGGGTCTTAACATCTGAGGGATTATTTAGTTTAAAGAAATACATACTCCTCAATGTCTCGTTTCATTTGTTATATAATTTAGTAATTGTGAATACCATAGAAATTTACTTTCTGATCTACTCAGAGTTTGGACTTAGGAGATAAGCCTAGTTTTTTTTTTCTTTTTTTGGGGGGGGATATATTCTTTATGTACATTTCATTTCCCTTTTCCTGGTTCCCCACCCCCCAAAGGTCCCACATTCCCCTTTCCCACCCTCTGATCCCCCATCCTCCCTTTCCCACTTCCCTGTTCTAGTATTCCCCTACACTGATGCATTGATCTTTCCAAAAACAGGGACCACTCCTTTCTTTTTCTCAGACATCATTTGGTATGTGGATTGTGTCTTTGAAGTCCCAAGATTCTAGGATAATATCCACTTATCAGTGAGTGCATACCATGGGTATTCTTTTGAGACTGGGTTACCTCACTTAGTATGATGTTCTCCAGCTCCATCCACTTGTCTAAGAATTTCACGAATTCATTGTTTCTAATGGCTAAATAGTACTCCATTGTGTATATATACCACATATTTTATATCCATTCCTCCGTAGAGGAACATCTGGGTTTTTTCCAACTTCTGGCTATTATAATTAAGGCTGCTATGAACATAGTGGAGCATGTATCCTTATTGCATGCTGGGGAATCTTCTGGATATATGCCCAGGAGTGGTATGGCAGGGTCATCCAGAAGAATCATGTTCAGATTTCTGAGGAACATCCAACTGATTTCCAGAGTGGTTGTACCAGTTTGCAATCCCATCAGCAGTGGAGGAGTGTTCCTCTTTCTCCACATCCTTGCCAACACCTGCGATTTCCTGAGTTTTTAATCTTAGCCATTCTGACTGGTGTGAGGTGAAATCTCAGGGTTGTTTTGATTTGCATTTCCCTAATGACTAATGATGAACATTTCTTAAGGTGCTTCTCAGCCATCAGAAGTTCTTCAGGTAAAAAGTCTTTGTTTAGTTCTGTACCCCATTGTTGATAGGGTTATTTGATTTTCTGGGGTCTAACTTCTTGAGTTCTTTGTATATATTGGATATTAGCCCTCTGTCAGATGTAGGTTTGGTGAAGATCATTTCCCAATTTGTTGGTTGCCGATTTGTCCTTTTAACAACGTCTTTTGCCTTAAAGAACCTTTGTAATTTTATGAAGTCCCATTTGTATATTCTTGATCTTAGAGCATAAGCTATTGGTGTTCTGTTCAGGAACGTTCCCCCTGAGCCAATGTCCTCAAGGATCTTCCCCAGTTTCTTTTTTATTAGTTTTACTGGTCTGGTTTTATGTGGAGGTCCTTGATCCACTTGGAGTTGAGCTTAGTACAAGGAGATAAGAGTGGATCAATTCTCATTCTTCTGCATGTTGACCTCTAGTTGACACAGCACCATTTGTTGAAAAGGCTATCTTTTTTCCACTGGATGTTTTCAGCTCCTTTGTCAAAGATAAATTGGCCATAGATGTGTAGGTTCAATTCTGGGTCTTGAATCCTATTCCATTGATCCACCTCCCTGTCACTGTATTAATACCATGCAGTTTTTAACACTACTGCTCTGTAGTATTGTTTGAGGTTCCGGATACTGATTCCCCCAGAAGTTCTTTTACTCTTGATGATAGTTTTAGCTATCCTGGTTTCTTGTTATTCCAGATGAATTTGAGAATTGCTCTTTCTAACTCTATGAAGAACTGAGTTGGGATTTTGATGGGGATTGCATTGAATGGGTATATTGCTTTTGGCAAGATTGCCATTTTAAGTGTATTAATCCTGCCAACCCATGAGCATGGAAGATTTTCCCATATTCTGATATCTTCTTCTATTTCCAATCTTCAGAGACCTGAAGTTCTTGTCATACAAATCTTTCACTTGTTTGGTTAGAGTCACACCAAGATATTTTATTATTTGTTGGCTATTGTGAAGGGTGTCATTTCCCTAATTTCTTTTTCAGCCTGCTTATCCTTTGAGTATAGGAAGGATATTGGTTTGCTTGAGCTCATTTTATTACCAGCCACACTGCTGAAGTTGTTTGTCAGCTGTAGGAGTTCTCTGGTGGAGTTTTTTGGGTCACTTAAGTATACTATCATATCGTCTGCGGATAGTGATAGTTTGACTTCTTCCTTTCGAATTTGTATCCCTTTGACTTCCTTATGTTGTTGAATTGCTCTAGCTAGTACCTCAAGAACTCTATTGAAACAATATGGTGAAAGGTGGCAGCTTTGTCTAGTTTCTGATTTTAATGGGATTGCTTCAAGTTTCTCTCCAATTAGTTTGATGTTGGCTACTGGTCTGCTGAATATTGCTTTTATTATGATTAGGTATGGGCATTGAATTACTGTTCTTTCCAAGACTTTTAGCATGAAAGGATGCTGAATTTTGTCAAATGCTTTTTCAGCATCCAATGAGATAACCATGTGTTTTTTTTTCTTTGAGTTTGTTTATGTAGTGTATTACATTGATGGATTTCCACATATTGAACAATCCCTGCATCCCTGGCATGAAGCCAACTTGATCACGGTGAATGATCATTTTGATGTGTTCTTGGATTCGGTTGGAAAGAATTTTATTGAATATTTTTGCAACAATGTTCATAAGGGAAATTTGCCTGAAGTTCTCTTTTTTTGTTGGATCTTTGTGTGATTTTGGTATCAGTGTAATTGTGGCTTTGTAGAACGAGTTAGGAAGGAACGAGTGTTCCTTCTGCTTCTATTTTGTGGAATAGTTTGAAGAATATTGGCATTAGGTCTTCTCTGAAGGTCTGAGAGAATTCTGCACTAAAACCATCTGGAGCTGTGCTTTTTTTTTGGTTAGAAGTCTTTCTATAACCCCTTTTATTTCTTTGGGGGTTATGGGACTGTTTAGATGATCTATTTGATCCTGATTTAATTTTGGTATTTGATATCTGTCTAGGAAATTGTCCATTTCCTCCAGATTCTCCAGTTGTGTTGAGTATAGGCTTTTGTAGTAGGATCTGATGGTTTTTTGAATTTCCTCAGTTCCTGTTGTTATATCTCCCTTTTCATTTCTAATTTTGTTAATTTGAATACTGTCTCTGTGCCCTTTGGTTAGTCTGGCTAAGGGTCTATCTATCTTGTTGATTTTTTCAAAGAACCAGCTCTAGGATTAGTTGATTCTTTATATGGTTCTCTTAGTTTGAACTTGATTGATTTCAGCCCTGACTTCAATGATTTCCTGTCTTCTACTCCCCCTGGGTGAATTAGCTTCTTTTTGTTCCAGAGCTTTCAGGTGTGCTGTTAAGTTGCTAGTGTATGCTCTCTCCTGTTTCTTTTTGTAGGCACTCAGGGCTATGAGTTTTCCTCTTAGCACTGCTTTCATTGTATCCCATAGATTTGGGAATATTGTGCCTTCATTTTCATTAAATTCTAAAAAGTCTGATTTCTTTTTTTTCTTCTTTGACTAAGATATCATTGAGTAGAATATTGTTCAGCCTCCATGTGTATGTGGACTTTATGTCACTCTTACTCCATGGTGATCCAATAGGAGGCATGGGATTAGTATCTTCTTATATTTCTTGACGTCTGTCTTGTGACCAATTATATGGTCAATTTTGGAGAAGGTACCATGAGGTACTGAGAAAAAGGTATATTCTTTTGCTTTAGGATGAAATGTTATATATATATATATATATATATATATATATATATGTGTGTGTGTGTGTGTGTGTGTGTGTGTGTGTGTGTGTGTGTTAAATCCGATTGGTCCAAAGCTTCAATAAGTTTCCCTGTGTCCCTGTTTAGTTTCTGTTTTCCTGATCAGTCCATTGAAGATAGTGGAGTGTTGAGGTCCCCCACAATTATTGTGTTAGGTGCAAAGTGTGTCTTGAGCTTTAGTAAAGTTTCTTTTATAAATGAGTATGCCCTTGCATTTGGAGCATAGACGTTCAGAATTGTGAGTTCTTCTCGGTGGATTTTTCCTTTTATTAGGAAGAGGTGACCTTCTGTGTCTCTTTTGATGATTTTAGGTTGAAAGTCAATTTTATCTGATATTAGAATGGCTATTCCAGCTCATTTCCTGAGACAATTTGCTTATAAAATTGTGTTCAAAGCTTTTACTCTAAGGTACTGACCTTGAGGTGTGTTTCCTGTATGCAGCAAAATGTAGGGTCCTGTTTCTGTATCCAGTCTGTCTGTCAGTCTATATCTTTTTATTGGGAAATTGAGTCCATTGATGTTAAGAGATATTAAGGAATAGTGATTATTTCTTCCTGTCATTTTTGATGTTATTTTCGTTTTTGATTGGTTATCTTCTTTTGAGTTTGATGGAAGAAGGTTACTATCTTGTTTTTTCAGGGTGTAGTTTTCCCTCCTTGTATTGGAGTTTTTCTCCTATTATCCTTTGTAGGGCTGGGTTTGTGGAAAGATATTGTGTAAATTTGGTCTTGTCATGGAATATTTTGATTTCTTCACCTACATTGATTGAGAGTTTTTCTCGGTACATTAGTCTTGGCTGACAATTGTATTCTCTTAGAGTTTGCATGAGGTGCGCCCAGGATCTTTTAGGTTTCATGATCTCTGGTGAGAAATATGGTGTGATTCTGATAGGTCTTCCTTCACGTGTTACTTGGCCTTTTTCTCTTACTGCCTTTACTATTCTTTCTTTGTTTAGTACATTTGGGGTTTTGATTATTATGTGACGGGAGGTATTTCTGTTCTGGTCCCGTCTATTTGGAGTTCTATAGGCTTCTTGTATATTCATGGGCATCTCTCTCTTTAGGTTAGGGAAGTTTTCTTCCATAATTTTGTTGAGGATATTTGCTGGCCCTTTAAATTGTACATCTTCACTCTCATCTATACTTATAATCCTTAGCTTTGGTCTTCTCATTGTGTCCTGGATTTCCGGGATGTTTTGGGTTACAAGCCTTTTGCATTTTTGCATTTTCTTTGACTGTGGAGTCAATGGTTTCTATGGTATCTTCAGCATCTGAGATTCTTACTTCTATCTCTTGTATTCTGTTGCTGATATTTGCATCTACGACCACTGATTTCTTCCCAAGGTTTTCTATCTCCAAAGTTGTCTCCCTTTGTGATTTCTTAGTTGTTTCTACCTCTGTATTTAAATCCTGGATGGTTTTGCTCAGTTCCTTCACTTGTTTGTGTTTTCTTGCAATTCTTTAAGAGATTTTTGTGTTTCCTCTTTCATGACTTATGCCTGTTGACTCAATTTCTCCTGCATTTCTTTAAGTGATTTTTTTCATTTCCTTTTTATTGGCTTCTGTCTGTTTACCCATATTCTCCTGGAATTCTTTAAGTGATTTTTGTGTTTCCATTGTAAGGACGTCTAACCTATTCATGTTCTCCTGCATTTCTTTAAGAGATTTATTTATGTCTTTTTTGTGTTCCTCTAGCAGCATCATGATCAGTGCTTTTAAATCCAAATCTTGTTTTTCTGGTGTGTTGAGGTATCCAGGTCTTGCTGTGTTTGGAGAATTGGATTCAGATGCTGCCATATTGCCTTGATTTCTGTTAGTAATGTTCCTAACTTTGCCTTTTGCCATCTGTTTATCTCTGGAGTTAGTTTGTCTTGTTGTCACTGGTTGGTGTTTGAAGCTCCTGTGAGCCTGGCATTTGGTGCTGCTGTCCCTTAGGGCATTCGTTCTCCCAAGGTGGAAACCAGAAGGTTTCAGCTACTGGGCTCTGAATTACCTCCTAAGCTCTGCTGGGCTGGACCCAAGTCTCCTCCCGGCTGTTTCCTTCTGGCCTGCCTAGATGCCAGCTCCTAAGAATCAGTTCTTTATTTCCAACGATATGGGCTCATCTGTGGGTTCTCTATGGTGAGATGGGCTCCTCTGTTGGTTCTCTATGGTGATTTGGTCAGGTCACCAGCTCCAAGATGGTAGAGCATCTCAGGGCTCTGTCTAACCGTGGGATTCCCTGCAGGACCAGAGCTTCCCTGGCTGGACTGCTCGAGCCTAGATGGTGGCACTCTCAGTCCACAGGGCTCTATCTGATTAGCTGTCTGTGGTGCCCTGAGGCAAGATGGCGGCCTCCACTGTAAGCCATGCACAGAACCCCGAGCAGGTTGGCGTACAGATAGCCTGCTGAGCTCATCAGGCTCTGGGTGCAGGCAAAAGCCTGACGGGATAGTTGATATTAGACTTGGACTCTTACCACGCACCTGGCCCCAGCTGCCAGCTGTCTGCAGTGACCCAAAGCAAGATGTTGGCCTCCGTTGCAAGCAGGGCACAGACCCCCTAGAGAGCTGGCACCAGAGCAGGTCTGCGACAGCCTGTCGAGCTGTTCCAGCTCTGGGTGCAGGCAAGGGCCTAACGGGATAGTTGATGTTAGACTTGGACTCTGACCACGCACCTGGCCCCAGCTCCCAGCTGTCTGCAGTGACCTGAGGCAAGATGGCAGCCTTCCAAGCCTAGTCTTCATTAATTACTTCCAGTCAATATAAACTAGAAAAAAACTCAGAAAAGTTCTTTGTCGTGATATAGTTACATGCTTAAATTTGCCCTGCAGATGATCTATATTTTCCGGAGAGAGTGTAGAAGGAAGTTCCTAAAGAGACCAATTTCAGAGTTGTGATAAAGAAAGCAAGAAAGAATGGTAAATGTTTCAGAAGGGTAGCTGAAAATCTATGCAGCAATAGTGTACCTTACTCAGCAGTTGCTATACATCACTGTTGTTGTGTCTAGTTTGTTCTATTGAATCTGGTAGTAAAGCTTAGTCAGTGAATTGGAGTTTATACCATTAGAGAATGACTTCATTGTTAGCAGTGAGAGTTAATATAAAAAATTATATCTGGATAGCGGCAGGCCTCCGTATTGTAACCAGGACACAGCTGGAAAGGTGCAGGTAGAGACTCCGTCTGGGGCTAGAGCAGGGAGAGCTGCTAAGCTCTCGCCCCCAGGCGGGCCCAGGCACCTAGGCTCTGCCGCACGTCCCTGCTAGCTTAGGCCATGCACCGAGGCAGCCGGAACCACCCAGCTCCCCAGGACCCCGGACCAGCGATAGCGGCAGGCCTCCATATTGCAACCAGAACACAACCAGAAAGGCACAGGTAGACAGATTCCATCAGGGGCTACCACGTGGGGGGATATGCTAGGCTCTCGCTACTAGGCGGGCCCAGCAGCGCCTGCCGAGGCTCTGCTGCACTCCCCCACACTTCCCTGAGACCTCAGGCCATGCACAAAGTCAGCAGGTGGCAGCCAGCTCGTGATCCCATTGAGCAGCGATCACGCATAACCACCAGTAGAGAAACAACAGGTAAGCCCAGCCTCACAGGAGATTCAAACACCTGCCAGTGACAACAAGGTCAACTAACACCAGAAATAACCAGATGGCAAAAGGTAAACGAAGGAATGTCACTAACAGAAATCAAGGCAACATGACAGCATCTGAACCCAGTTCGCCAACAACAGGAAGCCCTGGATACCCCAAAACACCAGAAAAACAAGACTTGGATATAAAATCACTGGTCAGGATGCTGGTAGCTGAACACATAGAAAAATCTCATAAAGAAATAGAAGAGAAAATGGATCAAAAGTTAGAAGACTTTACAAGGCAAATACAAAAATCACTTCAAGAAATGCAGGAGAAGATGGATCAAAAAGAAGAAGACAATAAGGAGGAAAGACAAAAATCACTTAAAGAAATACAGAAGAACGTGGGCCAATGAGTAGAAGCTATGAAAGAGGAAACACAAAAATCTATTAAAGAAATACATGAAAACACAATCAAGCAAGCGAAAGATATGAGCACATCCATCCAGGTACTAAAAACAGAAGTAGAAACAACTAAGAAATCGCAGAGGGAGACAACATTGGAGATAGAAAACCTTGGGAAGAAATCAGGAGCCATAGATGCAAATATCAACAATAGAATACAAGAGATAGAAGACAGAATATCAGAAGCTGAAGATACCATAGGAACCATTGATTCAACAGTCAAAGAAAATACTAAATGCAAAAAGGCTGTAACCCAAAACATCTAGGAAATCCAGGACACAATGAGAAGACCAAACCTAAGGATTATAGGTATAGACGAGAATGAAGATGTACAAGTTAAAGGGCCAGCAAATATCTTCTACAAAATTATGGAAGAAAACTTCCCCAACCTAAAGAGAGAGATGCCCATGAATATACAAGAAGCATACAGAACCCCAAACAGACTGGATCAGAACAGAAATACATCCGGTTACATAATAATCAAAACTCCAAATGTACTAAACAAAGAAAGAATATTAAAGGCAGCAAGAGAAAAAGGCCAAGTAACTTATAAAGGAAGACCTATCAGAATAACACCAGACTTCTCACCAGAGACCATGAAAGCTAGAAGATCCTGGGCAGATATAATGCAAACTCTAAGAGAACACAAACTTCAGCCAAAACTACTTTACCCAGCAAAGCTCTCAATCGCCATAGATGGAGACATCAAGGTATTCCATGACAAAACCAAATTTGCACGATATCTTTCCACAAATCCAGCCCTACAAAGGATAATAGGGGGAAAACACCAAGACAAGGACGGAAACTACACCCGGGAAGAAGCAAGATAGAAACCTCCTCTCATCAAACCCAAAAGAAGGTAACCTCTCGAATATAAAAAATAAATAAAAGAAATAAATATAATTTCAAAAATGTCTGGAGGAAATAATTACTATTCCTTAATATCTCTTAACATCAATGGACTCAATTCCCCAATAAAAAGACATAGATTAACAGACTGGATAAGGAAACAGGACCCTACATTTTGCTGCATACAGGAAACACATCTCAGTGTCAAAGACAAACACTGCCTTAGGGTAAAAGGCTGGAAGACAATTTTACAAGCAAATGGTCTCAGGAAACAAGCTGGAGTAGCCATTCTAATATCAGATAAAATTGACTTCCAACCTAAAATCATCAAAAGAGACTCAGTAGGTCACTTCTTGCTGGCCAAAGGGAAAATCCACCAAGAAGAGCTCTCAATACTGAACATCTACGCTCCAAATGCAAGGGCACCCTCATGCGTAAAAGAAACCTTACTAAAGCTTAAAGCACACATTACACCTAACACAATAATTGTGGGTGACTTCAACACTCCACTCTCCTCAATGGACTGATCAGGAAAGCAGAAACTAAACAGGGACACAGTGAAACTAATTGAAACTCTGGACCAATTGGTTTTAACAGATATATATAGAACATTTCATCCTAAAGCTAAAGAATATACCTTTTTCTCAGCTCCACATGGTACCTTCTCCAAAATAGACCATATAATTGGTCACAAGACAGATGTCAACAAATACAAGAAGATCGAGCTAATCCCATGCCTCCTATCAGATCACCATGGAGTAAGAGTGGTCTTCAATAACAACAAAAACAACAGAAAGCCCACATACACATGGAAACTGAACAATACTCTACTCAATGACACCTTGGTCAAGGAAGAAATAAAAAAAAGAAATCAAAGACTTTTTAGAATTCAATGAAAATGAAGGTACAACCTACCCAAATCTCTGGGACACAATGAAAGCAGTGCTAAGAGGAAAACTCATAGCTCTAAGTGCATCCAAAAAGAAACTGGAGAGAGCATATACTAGCAGCTTAATGGCACACCTTAAAGCCCTGGAAGAAAAACAAGTTAATTCACCCAGGAGGAGTAGAAGACAAGAAATCATCAAACTCAGGGCTGAAATCAATCAAATAGAAACAAAGAGAACCATACAAAAAATCAACAAGACCAGGAGCTTGTTCTTTGAGAAAATCAACAAGATAGATAAACCCTCAGTCAGACTAACCAAAGGACACAGAGACAGTATACAAATCAACAAAATTAGAAATGAAAAGGGAGACATAACAACAGAAACTGAGGAAATTCAAAAGATCATCAGATCCTACTACAAAGGTCTATACTCAAAACAACTGGAGAATCTGGAGGAAATGGACAATTTCCTAGACAGATGTCAAATACCAAAATTAAATCAGCATCAAGTAGATCAGCTAAATAGTCCCATAACCCCTAAAGAAATAGAAGGGGTTATAGAAAGCCTCCCAACCAAAAAAAGTACGGGACCAGATGGTTTTAGTGCAGAATTCTACCAGACCTTCAAAGAAGACTTAACACCAATACTTTTCAAACTATTCCACAAAATAGAGACAGAAGGGACACTGCCCAACTCATTCTTCAAAGCCACAATTACGCTAATACCTAAACCACAAAACGATCCAACAAAGAAAGAGAACTACAGGCCAATTTCTCTTATGAATATAGATGCAAAAATACTAAATAAAATTCTTGCTAACCGAATCCAAGAGCACATCAAAACGATCATTCACCATGATCAAGTAGGCTTCATCCCAGGGATGCAGGGATGGTTCAGTATATGGAAATCCATCAATGTAATCCACTACATAAACAAACTGAAAGAAAAAAACCACATGGTCATCTCATTAGATGCTGAAAAAGCATTCGACAAAATTCAGCATCCTTTCATGCTAAAAGTCTTGGAAAGAGCAGGAATTCAAGGCCCATACCTAAACATAGTAAAAGCAATCTACAGCAAACCAGTAGCCAACATCAAAATAAATGGAGAGAAACTTGAAGCATTCCCACTAAAATCAGGGACTAGACAAGGCTGCCCTCTCTCTCCATATCTTTTCAATATAGTACTTGAAGTTCTAGCAAGAGCAATTAGACAACATAAGGAAGTCAAAGGGATACAAATTGGAAAGGAAGAAGTGAAACTATCATTATTTGCAGACGATATGATAGTTTACCTAAGCGACCCAAAAAACTCCACCAGAGAACTTCTACAGCTGATAAACAACTTCAGCAAAGTGGCAGGTTATAAAATTAACTCAAGCAAGTCAGTGGCCTTCTTGTACTCAAAGGACAAGCAGGCAGAGAAAGAAATTAGGGAAATAACACCCTTCACAATAGCCACAAACAACATAAAGTATCTTGGCGTAACTCTAACCAAACAAGCAAAAGATCTGTACAACAGGAACTTCAAGTCCTTGAGGAAAGAAATCAAAGAAGACCTCAGAAGATGGAAAAATATTTCTTGCTCCTGGATTGGCAGGATCAATATATTAAAAATGGCCATCTTGCCAAAAGCAATATACAGATTCAATGCGATCCCCATCAAAATCCCAACTCAATTCTTCATAGATCTAGAAAGAGCAATTCTCAAATTCATCTGGAACAACAAAAAACCCAGGATAGCTAAAACTATTCTCAACAATAAAAGGACTTCTGGGGGAATCAATATCCCTGACCTCAAGCAGTATTACAGAGCAATTGTGTTAAAAACTGCATGGTATTGGTATAGCAACAGGCAAGCAGATCAATGGAACAGGATTGAAGACCCAGAAATTAACCCACAGACTTATGGTCACTTGATCTTTGATAAAGGAGCCACAACCATCCAGTGGAATAAAGATAGCCTTTTCAACAAATGGTGCTGGTTCAACTGGAAGTCAACATGCAGAAGAATGCGAATTGACCCACTCTTATCTCTTTGCACTAATATCAACTCCAAGTGGATCAAGGACCTCCACATAAAACCAGACACACTGAAACTATTAGAAAAGAAACTTGGGAAGACCCTGGAGGACTTGGGCACAGGGGAAAAGTTCCTGAACAGAACACCAATAGCTTATGCTCTAAGATCAAGAATCGACAAGTGGGACCTCATAAAATTACAAAGTTTCTGCAAAGCAAAGGACACTGTCAGAAGGACAAAATGGCAACCAACAAAGTGGGAAAAGATCTTTACCAACTCCACATCCGACAGAGGGCTAATATCCAATATATACAAAGAACTCAAGAAGTTAGACCGCAAAGAAACAAATAACCCTATCAAAAAAATGGGGCACAGAGCTAAACAAAGAATTTTCACCAGAAGAAATTCGGATGGCCGAGAAACACCTTAAACGATGTTCAACATCATTAGTCATCAGGGAAATGCAAATCAAAACAACCCTGAGATTCCACCTCACACCTGTCAGAATGGCTAAGATTAAAAACTCAAGAGACAACAAGTGCTGGCGAGGATGTGGAGAAAGAGGAACACTCCTCCACTGTTGGTGGGATTGCAAAATGGTAAAACCACTCTGGAAATCAGTGTGGCGGTTCCTCAGAAAATTGGGCATGTCACTTCCAGAGGACCCTGGCATACCACTCCTGGGCATATACCCAGAGGATTCCCCTGCATGCAATAAGGACACATGCTCCACTATGTTTATAGCAGCCTTGTTTATAATAGCCAGAATATTGGAAGGAGCCCAAATATCCCTCAAAGGAGGAATGGATACAGAAAATGTGGTATATTTATACAATGGAATACTACTCAGCAATTAAAAATAATGAATTCATGCAATTTGTAGGTAAATGGTTAGACCTGGAAAATATCATCCTGAGTGAATTAACCCAATCACAAAAGAATGCACATGAAATGCAATCACTGATAAGTGGATATTAATGAGCCCAGAAGCCCTAAATACTCAAGACACAAATAGCAAGTCAAATGATTCCCAAGAAGAAGAAAGGAGAGGACCCTGGGCCTGTAAAGATTGCATCCAGTTTAGTAAAGAAACCGAGGGGGGAGGGGGAATGGTTGGGGAACAGTTGGCGGGGGAGAGGAACTATGGGAACTATGGTGGGTGCGAACTGGGAAAGGGGAAAGCCTTTGGAATGTAAACATAGAATATAGAAAATTTAAAAAAATAAAAAACCCTTTCTAAATTAATTGAAGGTGGAATTAAAAACATTTTGTGATAAAATCAGAGATTTACATGAAAAACATTTCTGATAAAATAGAAGAAATATTTAAAAAACCTGTTAAAATTGAAAATTATCATGAAAAATAATACAGATAAAATGATAGACAAAAACCATTACTAAATCAATTGAAAGAGTAATTATGTTGGAGAAAAAAATGGGAGGGAAAATGAGGAAAAACTAAGAGGAGTAGAGGGGGAAATTATAATCAGGACATATTATATGAAAAAAATCACTTTTTAAAAAAATCCCTCCCTTGTATAACAATGTCTAAACTATGAAGTTAATAATTCTAGGCTGCAGATATCTATTGAAGTTGCAGTGGTAACTCCTCACTGGAACATGTTTTGGTGCTCTCTCAACTCAGCTCTTCCTTTCCCTTAGCAACTCCCTGTTCCATATAATCAGAATAGGTTGTCTAATCTGTTGTTTTAGAATGTAGGCTTCACCTTCATGGGCCAGTTTCCACTCTTCAAATTTTGAAGTATAAAATGGTATTCAACTATCTTGTTTTGGGGTGTTAGCTACAAAGACATAATTGAAAAATAGAAATACTGGTCTCTTTTAATATATTTTTAATAAAAAGAGAATAAAATCAAGGAAAGAGAAAAAAATTGTAGGAAAATTTTAGGTGTTAAAAACTTTAAGCATGTTAGAATTGAAGATTTTCATGGAAATTTTTATATAGATATAATAATGGTAAGCATAAAAGTATTCCAAGGTTGATTGAAAGTGTAATTATAAACATTTTCTGATAAACTTAAAGACTTACATGGAAAATATTTCTGGTAAAATTGATGAAATATATAGAAAAATATGTTAAAATTAAAGATTATCATGGAAACTATACAGATAAAGTGATAGGCATAAAAATAATTCTAATTTGATTGCAGGTGTAATTATAAATATTTTTAAATAAAATTGAAGATTTACATAGTAAATATTTCTGGTAAAATTCAAGAAATATATAGAAAAACGTGTTAAAATTGACTATTTCATGGAAAATTTTACATATAAAATGGTAGATATAAAAACTCTAAATTAATTGAAGGTGAAATTAGAAACATTTGTGATAAAAAATTTACATTGAGCCGGGCGGTGGTGGCACACGCCTTTAATCCTAGCACTTGGGAGGCAGAGGCAGGAGGATTTCTGAGTTCGAGGCCAGCCTGGTCTACAGAGTGAGTTCCAGGACAGCCAGGGCTACACAAAGAAACCCTGTCTCGAAAAACAAACAAAAAAAAATTTACATTGAAAACATTTCTGATAAAATGGAGTAAATATATAGAAAGAGATTAAAATTGAAGATTATCACAAAAAATAATGCAGATAAAATGGTAGACATCAAAAACATTACTAAATTAATTAAAAAGAGAATTACAAACATTTTCTGATAAAATTGAAGATTTACATGAGAAATATTTCTGTTAGTCTATGTCTTTTTATTGGTGAGTTGAGTCCTTTGTTGTTAAGAGATATTAAGGAATAGTAATTGTTGCTTCCTATTATTTTTTGTGTTATTTATATGTGGGCCTATAAGCCTGTGTTCTTACTCCTTTGATCTTAGAAATGAAATCACTGCTGGGAGATCACTCTCTCCAGGTGGGCTGTGCACAGAAGGCTGTGGAATCTCCTGGCTCCCTGGTGCAAATGGTGGCAGGAAGATTTCTGTCCCAGCTGCTCCACTGATCTTATGCCCTGTGTGCTTCTAGCTGTTCCCCTTCAGAGAGAAGGGGAAGCTCTCACCTCTGTGCTCAGAAGGGAAAGCACTGCTGGGAGATCACTTTCTCTTGGCAGGCTGTGCACAGAAGGCTGTGGAGTCTCCTGGCTCCCTGATGCAAAAGGTGGCAGGAAGACTTTTAATAAATTTATAAACACATAGAATTGGCATTCTGAAATGGAAACTGTGACATATTTTTGTTGTTGTTTGTTTGTTTGTTTGTTTGTTTTAAGTTCTAGTATATCTAGAATGTCAAAGAAGCCTAATCTTAACAAGTGATGCAACTGTTGAAATCACTAATACTCTCTGGTAGTAGGGATCATAGAAGTCCATACTGCCAAAGAGTTCCATATAAGATTTTATCTGGCCAGGAGGTGTCTGTGAAGACAGGATGCTGTATAGATCATGTGGTCATCAGGAAAGTGGAAAGATACATAGATCCTAAATCCTCCATCATAAACTATAGGCCAGCCCACAACCAAAGAGACATTTGCCTTTAAGACTTGGGTCTGTTCAGTGACCCAAAGCGAACACTCATCTAACTTTTCTGCAAACACAAAGATCTATGGATAAGGAATTATGAGTTTCCTCTAGAGCCTAGAGTATGGAGGTATATCATGAAGGCTCCTGAGCACTGCAGGGTAAGTGTCTAGGACTTTTGGGTAACAAAATACTCATGGGAGCAAATACAGAGACATAGTGTGGAGCAGAGACTGAAGGAAAGGCCATTCAGAGACTGTCCCACCTGGGGATCCATCTCATATATAGTCACCAAACCCAGACACTATTGTGGATGCCATCAAGTACATGCTGACTGGAACCTGATATAGCTATCTCCTGCAAGGCTCTCCTAGAGACTGACATATACAAAGGCAGATGCTTTCAGCCAACCATTGAACTGATCATGTGGTCCCCAATGTTGGAGTTAGAGAAAGAACTGAAGGAGCTGAAGGTGTTTGCAACCCCATAGGAAGAACAACAATATCAAACAACCAGAGATCCCTGGGTCTAAACCACCAACCAAGGAGTACACATGGAGGGACTCATGGCTCCAGTCATGTATGTAGCAGAGGATAGCTTTGTTGGGCATCAATAGGAGAAGAGGCCCTTGGTCCTGTAAAGGCTTGATGCACTAGTATAGGGGAATATGAAGGCAGGGAGGTAGGAATAGGTGGGTAGGTGGGGGAATAACCTCATAGAAGCAGGGGGAACAGGAGGGGGAATAGGGGGTTTACAGAAGAGGGACCTGGAAAGTGGATAACATTTGAAATGTAAAAAAATAAAATATCCAATAAAAAATGTCATTCAATATAATTTCAAAATTGTGGCTGGTGCCACTGAGATAGTTCAGTGGATATAAATACTTGCTTGGCAACCTAAATTTAATCCCAAGAAACCACAGTCAAAGGAAAAATTTGACTACAGAGCATTTTGACTTGCATGTTTTCAAAATGGCACATGCATACCTTCATTCGCATACAGACACACCATATGCATATACAAAGAAAAAGAAAATTGAAAGTGTTTTTTAATTACTTGAAGAAGAAGAGGAAGAAGAGGATGAGAATAGGAAGGAGGAGGAGGAGGAGGAGGAAGAGGAGGAGGAGGAGGAGGACCACCTCTGGAGGTCAACATTGTAAATTGAAAGACTTGAAGCTGGATTAGTATTTTCCTTTCTCATTAGGTAGCATACAGAATAACTTTTAGTAGTACATTGATCATTAATTAGTAGAAGTAAGGAGCTAAGTAGGTACCAGCTTGACTTCTGTATATTCAATACATTGTGTGGGTATTGTCTTCAGCAATAGGACTTTACTATCAGTTTGTAGAGCACCAACAAAAGCCTGGGATTTTTTTAGGGAATTTCCCTTTGGGCCTCTTTGAACAACTTCATTAGATGCAGCCTGTTTCCAATGGATTAGACATTAGATGAGGCTCTCTCTTGCCCATTATTTGGCAATTTAATTTAGATCAAAATCATATATGTACATATTTTAGGAAGCTTCTCCTGTATTAGGTTTTCACATGATCCCCTCAAATGGCCTTTAGTTTTAGCTGTCCCTTTCCATTTTCCCTTATTTCTCTCCCCCTCCTTCCCTCTCTCTATCTCATGTGTTACTCCCAACCCCATCCATTTATAACTATCAATTATATCTCCTCCTCCCAGGGATATCCATCTCTCCTTCCTAATCCCTTATCTCTATGCCTAACCTCGGTGGTCATATAGATATGACTTGCTTGTCAATGACTTAAGAGCAGTCAAACACATATAAGTGAACATACCATGATTGTCTTTCTGTGTCTAGGTTACCTCACTCAAAGTTTGTTTTTTAATAGATCTACCTATTGACATGCAAAATTTCATGATTTAACTTTTTTAAATGACTGAGTAAATGTATCACATTTTATTTATTCAGTCATTCATTTATGAATATCTAGATGGTTCCTAGTTTCTGGCTACTATGAATAGAGTGTAATGAACATGGTTGAACAAGTATCAAGTATGTCTATAGTAAGATAAAGTGACCTTTGTGTTTATGTCCAAGAATGGTATAGCTGGAACCTCATGTATCTCTATTCCCGGTTTCCTGATTGCCAGGAGTCTGCTTGGTCTGGAATGGGATGAAGTGGGACAAAGAATTAGAGATAGGTGTAGCTTTAAATATTGATGATCTCTGGTGTAAGTTGTAGAGACTGATGGTATCAAAGATAGCTTTAAAGACTGGTGACCTTAGACCTTCTCGCACTCTAACTATACGGAAGGCTTGCTGATGAGTTCTAAAGAGGCCTAAAATTTTTCTTGCTCATTATGAAGGTAAAATACCTGTATCCTAACAAGAGGGGATTAAGTAAAGGATTAATTTCTAGGTCTTTGTCTCTCTTGCCCAGAAGGAAGCTTTTCTCTTGACAGGTAAGAGGAAGATTTGGAGCAATACATTTATTTGTTTGTTTGTTTAATTATTGGTTATTTTATTTATTTGCATGTCAAATGTTATCCCCATTTCCAGTCTGCCCTCTGCAAACTCCCATGCTATCCACCCTCCCCTTTGCATCTATGAGGGTACTCTACCACCCACCTAGCCCTGTCCTGCCTTACTGGTATAGTATCCTCCTATGCCTGGACATCAAGCCTCCCTAGGACATAAGGCCTCGCCTCTCATTGATGCCAGATAAGGCAATCCTCTGCTACATATGTAGCTGGAGCCATGGATCCCTCCATGTATACTCTTTGATTGGTAGTTTAGTCCCTGGAACTCTTGGGTGGATTCAGTTCATTGATATTATTTGTTCTTCCTATTGGGTTGTAATCCCCTTTAGTTCCTTCAGTCCTACCTCTAACTCTTCCATTGGGGTCCCCAGGCTCAGTCCAATGGTTGGCTGTGAGTATCTGCATCTGTATTAGTCAGGTGCTATTTCCCTCTCAGGGAGCAGCTATACCAGATTCCTGCTAACAAGTTATTCTTGGCATCAGCAATAGGGTCTGGGTTTGGTGTCTGCACCATTTTATTACTTTTATTTTATTTATTTATTTATTTATTTATTTATTTACACACACTCCAGATTTTAAACCCCTCCCCGTCCACCCTCCCACTGTTACACATCCCATACCTCCTCCCCGACTCCCTATCTCCATGTGGATGACCCCACTACCCACCACCTACCTCACTAAACCTCTAAACTCCTTGGGGATTCCAGGCTATTGAGTATTAGGTGCTTCTTCTCTGATTGAACCCAGACCGGGCAGTCCTCTGCTGTATATGGGGAAGTGGGCTTCAAATCAGCTGGGGTATGCTGACTGGGTGGTTGTCTAGTGTTTGAGAAACCTTGGGGGTCCAAGTTAATGGAGACTGCTGGCCCTCCTACAGTGTTGTCTTCCTCCTCAGCTTCTTTCAGCTTTTCTCTAATCCAGTCTCAGGAGTCAGCAGTTTCTGTCCATTGGTTGGGTGCAAATATCTGCCTCTGTTTCTTTCAGATGTTTTTTGGGTCTTTTGGAGGGCAGTCATGATAGGTCCTTTTTTGTGAGTGTTCCATATCCTTAGTAATAGTGTCAGGCTTTGGGACCTCCCCTTGAGCTGGATTCCATGTTGGGCCTGAGGCTGGACCTCCTTTTCCTCAGGCTACTCTCTATTTCTATTCCTGCAGTTCTTTCAGACAGAAACAATTATGGATCAGAGTTTTGACTGAGGGAGGGCAATCCCATCCATCCCTTGATACCCCCTTTCTGCTAGAGGTGGGATCTACCAGTCGCCTCTCCCCACTATACAGCATTTTATCTAAGGCCCCTCCTTTGAGTCCTGAGGATCTCTCAGCTCCCAGGTCTCTGGTGCATTCTCCAACTTCCTACCTCCCTAGGTTGCCTGTTTACATTCTTTCTGCTGGCCTGCAGGGCTTCATTCCCTTCCCCTACCCAATGCCAGATCAGGTTCCCCTCTTTTTTGTCCCTACCCTGTCCATTTTCCCTCCTAGGTCTCTCCCCCTTCCCCTTTATTTTTAATTATTTTGTCCATGTTTCCTTTAGACCTGAACAATTCTGGGTTAAAATTTTTGAGATGGGTGGGTGGCCCCATCCCTCAACTGCGGGCTGTGCCTATCTACCGGAGATGGTCTCTACAGTTTCTAGCTCCCCTTTGCTGACAATTTTGGCTAATGTTATCCCTGTTGGGTCCTGGGAACCTCTTGCTTCACTGCCACCTGGGACTTTCTAGTGGCTATCCCCAGTTCCCCAACTCACCCCCACTGCTACATATTTCTATTCATTTTTTTGACCCTCTGTACCTCTATCTTGTCTCTTCTGATACCTTATCCTACTCCCCCTTTTTCTCTCCCACTTCTTTCTCCCTCCCAGGTCCTTGCTTCCCTCTACCTCCCATGATTACTTTGTTCCCCATTCTAAGTAGAATTGAAGCATCCATACTTTGTTCTTACTTCTTGTTAAGCTTCATATGGCTGTGAGTTGAATTTCCTCCTCCCAGGGAGATTCATCCCTCCTACCTAATCCCTTACTCTATGCCTAACCTCTGTGGGTATTCTGAGCTTTTGAGCTAATATCCACTTATCAGTGAGTACATACTATGTGAGTTCTCTTGTGTCTGAGTTACCTCAGGATGATATTTTATAGTTCCTTCCATTTGACTGTGAATTTCATGAAGTCATTGTTTTTAATAGCTGAGTAGTACTTGTTTGCATAAATGTACCAGATTTTCTGTATCCACTCTTTAGTTGAAGGATATCTGGTTGTTTTCCAGCTTCTGGCTATTATAAATAAGATTGCTATGAACATGCTAAAGCATGTGTCCTTGTTATATATTGGACCATATTTTGGTTATATGCCCAGGAGTGGTATAGCTGGCTCCTCAATCAGAACTATTTCCAATTTTCTGGGGTACTTTTAGATTGTTTTCCAGAGTGGTTGTATCAGCTTGCAATCCCACCAACAATGGAGGAGTGTTCCTCTTTTTCCACATCCTCACCAGAATCTGCTGTTGTCTGAATTTTAATCTTAGCCATTCTGATTGGTGTGAAGTGGAATTTCATGGCCATTTGATTTGCATTTCCCTGATGATTAAGGATGTTGTTTTAAAATATATCTACAGAACTTTGCACCCAAAAGCAAAGGAATATACCTTCTTCTCAGTACCTCACAGTACCTTCTACAAAATTGACATAGAATCAGGCATACACACACACAAAACCTTAACGGATACAAAGAGATTGAATTCCATGCATTCTATTAGAGCTATAAACTTTTATCAAACCAGGAGAAGAGAGTCATACTGGAAGAAGTTTTACTTTTACAAAATCAAATATGCAAAACACATAAATTTATATACAAAATCACATACATCTGTGTAATCTAGTTGGACCCTGGCTACATACTTATTTTATAATTGCATACTTACCAACACAAACATCCATACTTACATCTGCATCATAGTTATATCTGCATGTAGAGCAAAAGACCAAAACCAGAAAGATCTCATTCTGAATGAAAAATGTGCTCCAAACTTTATTGCATAAAGAAAAAGTTTCTACTCTTTTATCGCTAAATGAATTAAACCCAAGTATGTAAGAATAAAACGTTGTCCTCTTTAGTAAAACTAAGTCTACTAAGTCTTTTTTAACATATAAAAACGATGTGTTCTGTCCTATGGTAAGGAAAAGCTTACATGCTCTTTTCGCTGTTTCTGCAGCTTCTTTTTTTCCTTTTCCCTCTGTATTCTGAATATTGATCTCTTCAATTCTTAAGTTTCTCTATAATTTCTCAGTTATTCTACTCTGCATTTTTCTTCTTCTCAACTTGCTCCCTCCTCCTGCTCTGATGTGACAATGCCCTCCCAATGTCACACAATGTAGTATTTCCTAGTCTAGAGTTTTGTACTATTTCTAGGAGAATAGATTACATGGTTATTCCTAGCTACCCCCTCGTTTATTTTTTTTTAAAAAAATCACAAGTCTAAACTTTTATAAAACACCAATCATATATAATTGAAATCCTCAGAATGCATATCTACTCATCAGTAAATCTTAATAAATCATATCAGGAATCTGAAGGCAAAAATGGCTATAAGAAATCAATCATCACCAGTCCAGCCTCACTGAGAGTCACTTCAGCTTGCGCTGCTATTGTTCTTGTTTCCTGACAATAAAAGGTCCATAGCTTAAATAAGACTGTGCCTTTTTTAACTTCAAATTGTTTCCTAATATTTTCTTCATCAAAGACAGTAGTAACAACATCTCAACCTATTTTCACCAACAAATGTTCTCTAACGGTGGTGGTCATTACTGACAATCTACATCCCTTAAATTCTTTCCTAGGGTGGTGATTGAATCATTAATGTGCTCTAACAACAATGCCTGAAAGAGATCAAGAATTATTATTGCAAGTGCCAGAGACACTATTTAGTGAGGGACTGGTAGCCCCCTTAAAGTTTTCATATAATTCCTATATTAAAAAGGGATGTGAGGGCAGCAAGCAGAGCTTCATAACATCATGAAGTCCCTAGGACACATAGTCCTCAGGGATGTAGCACACCAATACTTACCAGTGTGGCTGTAATAAAGAGGAGGCTGCATTCCATGAGTCCTAAAGCCATTTTCATTCCTCCTTCCTGACTCTTGGCAGTACATATGACTGTTTCTATTACTGTATCTTATTCTTGAGATAAATAGCTTCTTTTGACAGCCTAAATCTGTGAATGCAACTTTTAAAACATAGTAAATGGCAGCATTTACCATCTTGGCTCCCTGACGGACCAGACAGGCAACATCAGGTATACAGAGATATCCTGAGTTTGACATTGTAAGGGACAAGGTCCGCCACGTTTCTGCTGGTACCTGAGGCCTAGGCAGCTCTGTGGGTTATCTCTGTGCCAGCCCTGTTGGGGGACATTGACCCTGCAGAGTGCTCAGCACATGGAAGGGGTCCCCGTAGCCTCCAACATCTTGGCTTCCAGATTGACCTGACAGGCAGCACCAGGTACACAGAGACAACCCAAGTATAACATTGCTTGGGGCAAGGCATACCAGGGCTCCAACAACACCCAAGAGTAGGGCAGCCCATCAGCAATCTGTGCCAGGGGAAACCCAGTCATCCAGAGGTGCAGAAATAGCCTTACAGGCTCACAGTAGGTTCAAGCACCAGCCCGTGATAACAGGATCAAGTAATGCCAGAGATAACCAGATGGCAAAAAGCAAACGAAGGAATGTTACTAACAGAAATCAAGGCAATATGGCAGCATCTGAACCCAATTCTCAAACAACAGCAATTCTTGGATACTGCAACACACCAGAAAAAGAAGATCTGGATTTAAAATCACACATCATGATACTATTAGAGGATTGCAAGAAGGACATAAATAAATCTCTTAAAGAAATGGAGGAGAACATGAATCAAAAGGTAGATGCCATTATAAAGGAAACACAAAAATCATTTAAAGAAAATCAGGAGAGTATGGGTCAAAAAATAGAAGCCCATAAAGAGGAAATGCAAAAAATCACTTAAAGAAATACAGGAGGACTTGGGTCAAGAAGCAGAAGCCATGAAAGAGGAAGCCCAAAAATCTCTTAAGAATTACAGGAAAACACAAACAAGTGAAGGAACTGAGCAAAACCATCCAGAATCTAAAAACAGAAGTAGAAACAACTAAAAAAATCACAAAGGGAGAGAATTTTGGAGATAGAAAACCTTGGGAAGAAACCATGGGTCATAGATGCAAATATCAGCAACAGAATACAAGAGATAGAAGAAAGAATCTCAGATGCCAAAGATAACAGAGAAAGCACTGACTCAGCAGTCAAAAAAATACAAAATGCAAAAAGCTTGTAACCCAAAACATCCAGGAAATCCTGGACACAATGAGAAGACCAAAGCTAAGGATTATAGGTATAAATGAGAGTGAAGATTTACAACTTCAAGGGCCAGAAAATATCTTCAAGAAAAGTATGGAAGAAAACTTCCCTACCCTAAAGGGAGAGATGCCTATGAACATAAAAGAAGCCTACAGAACTCCAAACAGATTGAACCAGAACAGAAATACCACCTGTTACATAATAATCAAAACCCCAAATGTATTAAACAAAGAATGAATATTAAAGGCAGTAAGAGAAAAAGGCCAAGTAACATATAAAGGAAGACCTATCAGAATTACACCAGACTTCTCACCAGAGGCCATGAAAACTAGAAGATCCTGGGCAGATCTCATGCAGATTCTAAGAGGATACAAATAACAGCTAGGACTACTATACCCAGCATAACTCTCAATCACCATAGATGGAAAAACCAAGATATTCCATAATAAAACCAAATTTACACAACATCTTTCAACAAACCCAGCCCTATAAAGGATAATAAGTAGAAAACACCAATACAAGGAGGGAAACTACACTCAGGAAAAATCAAGATAGTAACCTTCTTTCATCAAACCAAAAAAAAGATAACCACTCAAATATAAAAATTACATCAAAAATAACAGGAAGTAATAATCACTATTCCTTAATATCTCTTAACATCAATGGGCCCAATTCCCCAATAAAGAGATATAGACTAACAGACTGGATACATAAACAGGACCCTGTATTTTGCTGCTTACAGGAAACAAACCTCGGGGTCAAAGACAAACACTACCTCAGAGTAAAAGGCAGAAAAACAATTTTACAAGCAAGTAAACAGTAAAAAAAGCTGGAATAGCCATTCTAATATCAGATAATATTGACTTTCAACCCAAAGTCGTCAAAAGGGACACTGAAGGTCAATTCTTACTCATCAAAAGAAAAATCCACCAATAAGAACTTTCAGTGGACCGATCAGGAAAACAGAAACTAAACAGGAACACAGTGAAACTAATTGAAGCTTTGGCCAATTGGATTTAACATATATATATAGAACATTTCATCCTAAAGCAAAAGAATATACCTTTTTCTCAGCACCTCATTGTACCTTTTCCAAAATCGATCATATAATTGGTCACAAGACAGACCTCAACAAATATAAGATTAATCTAATCCCATGACTCCTATCAGATCACTGCTGAGTAAGATAGCAACAGTGATCGTCAATAGCAACAAAGACAACAGAAAGCCCACATGCATATGGAAAATGAATAATAATCTACTCACTAATTCTTGACCAAGGAAGAAATAAAGAAAGAAATCAAAGACTTTTTAGAATTTAATGAAAATGAAGGCATAACATACCCAAATCTATGGGACAAAATGAAAGCAGTGCTAAGAGGAAAACTCATAGCCCTGAGTGCCTCCAAAAAGAAACTGGAGAGAGCAAACACTAGCAGCTTAAAGGCACACCTGAAAGCTCTGGAATAAAAAGAAGCTATTTCACCCAGGATGAGTAGAAGAAAGGAAATCATCAAACTCAGGGCTGAAATCAATCAAGTAGAAAAAAGAGAACCATACAAACAATCAACAAAACCTGGATCTGGTTCTTTGAGAAAATCAACAAGATAGATAAACCTTTAGCCAGACTAACCAAGGGGCACAGAGACAGTATACAAAATAACAAAATTAGAAATGAAAAGTGAGATATAACAACAGAAACAGGAAATTCAAAAAATCATCAGATCCTTTTACAAAAGCCTATACTCAACACAACTGGAGAATCTGGAGGAAATGGACAATTTCCTAGACAGATATGAAATACAAAAATCAAATCAGGATCAAATAAATCATCTAAACTGTCCTATAACCTTAAAGAAATAGAGGTGGTCATTGAAAGTCCAACCAAAAAAGCACAGGACCAGATTGTTTTAGTGCAGAATTCTATTAGACCTTCAAAGAAGACCTAACACCAATACTCTCTAAACTATTCCACAAAATAGAAACAGAAGGAACATTACCCAACTCGTTCTATGAAGCCACAATAATGCTGATACCAAAACCACACAAAGACCCAACAAATAAAGAGAACTTCAGACCAATTTCCCTAATGAATATCAATGCAAAATTACTCAATAAAATTCTTGCCAATGGACTACAGGAACACATCAAAATGATCATTCACCAGAATCAAATAGGCTTCATCCCAGAGATGCAGGGATGGTTCAATATACAGAAATCCATCAATGCAATACACCACATAAAAAAACTCAAAGAAAAAACACATGGTCATTTTATTAGATGCTGAAAAAGCTTTTGACAAAATTCAGCATCCTTTCATGCTAAAAGACTTGGAAGGAACAGGAATTCAAGGTCCATACCTAAGCATAGTAAAAGCAATATACAGCAAACCAGTAGCCAATATCAAACTAAGTGGAGAGAAACTTGAAGCAATCCCACTAAAATCAGTGACTAGACAAGGCTGTTCCCTCTCCCCATATCTTTTCAATATAGTACTTGAAGTTCTAGCTAGAGCAATTAGACAACATAAGGAGGTCCAAAGGATACAAATGGGAAAGGAAGAAGTCAAACTATCACTATTTGCAGGTGACATGATAGGATACTTAAGTGACCCAAAAAATTCACCAGAGAAGTCCTACAGCTGATAAACAACTTCAGCAAAGTGTCTGGTTATATCAACTCAAACAAATCAGGAGCCATCCTATACTCAAAGGATTAGAAGGCTGAGAAAGAAGTTAGAGAAATGATACCCTTCCCAATAGCCACAAACAATATAAAGTATCTTGGACTCTAACCAAACAAGTGAAACATCTGTTTGACAAGATCTTCAGGTTTCTGAAGAAGGAAAGTGAAGACCTCAGGATATGGAAAACTCTTCCATGCTCATAGATAGGCAGGATTAATATAGTAAAAATTGCCATCTTGCCAAAAGCAACATACAGATTTTGATGGTTTGTATATGATTGGCCCTGAATGTGACCTTATTAGGAGGTGTGGCCTTGTTGGAGTAGGTGTGTCACTGTTGGTGTGGGCTTAAGACCATCACCCTGGCTGCCTGGAAGTCACTCTTCCACTAGCAGCCTTCAGATGAAGATGTAGAACTCTCAGCTCCTCCTGTACCATGCCTGCCTGGATACTGCCATGTTTCTGCCTTGATGACAATGGACTGAACCTCTGTGCCTGTAAGTCAACCCCAATTAAATGTTGTCTTTTAAAACTTACATTGGTCATGGTGTCTGTTGATAGCAGTAAAACCCTAACTAAGACAAAAGTTGGTACCAGGGACTGGAGTATTGCTGTGATGGGCACGACCATGCTTTTGTTTGGAAGAATGTGGATTTGGGACTTTGTATTTGGAAAGCCATAGAATGCTTTAAGTGGGGCTTAATGGCCCAGCCTAGTCGGAATATAGAAGATAGTGCTGCTGAGGGTCATTTGAACTGTGTAGTCCTGATGGCCCAAGAGGTTTCAGTGGAGAACTTTAATATGTGGCTGAGAAACTGTTTTTGTGATGTTTTGATGAAGAACATGGCTGCTTTTTGCCATTTTCTGAAGAGATTGCCTAGGGCTAAGGTAAAGAGATTTATATTAGTTGCATCTGTAAAGGAAGTCTCAAAAAAGCCCAACAAAGACTTTGTTCTCTGGTTAAGTCTGATAAAGAGAATTTTGAACCAACATAGCAAGCTGAGAAAGGAACAGTACAAAATATATAGTTTGAGTATTTTCTCTCTCTTTTTTTTTTTTTTTGGTTTTTCAAAACAGTGTTTCTCTGTGCAGCCCTGGCTGTCCTGGAACTCACTCTGTAGACCAGGCTGGCCTCAAACTCAGAAATCCGCCTGCCTCTGCCTCCCAAGTGCTGGGATTAAAGGTGTGCGCCACCACCGCCCGGTTTATAGTTTGAGTATTAAAGGGACTCCAGGAAGTGAAATGGAGCTGAATTCTAAGATATTGAATTAAGGGAGTGGTGACCTTGGGACAAGATTCCACCCAGCTAAATTTTGGTCCAGGCAGGTTGTACAAGCCTTTAATCCCAGGAAGGAAAGATAAGCAGATCTCTGAGTTCAAGGCCAGCCTAGAACAGAGCAAATTCTAGGTGAAGAAAAACTTAAATCCAGGCTTGGTGGACCACACCTTTAATCCCAGTGCTTATGAGATAGGCATGCAGATCTCTTCAAAGTCAGTCTAAGGAGAAAGATTCAGGACAGCCAACTTAGGCAGTGAACGAGATGGGAAAAAGGAAGCTAGTGATAATGTAATAGAACAAGGGGGCCAATGTTCCAGCTCCTGAAAGCAGCAGAACCCAGCAGCTTCAACCATGTGTCTCAGACTTTATATTCAAGAGGAGAAAGAGACTACTGAAACAATTGATGCTGGTAATCTGGAGCTAAGAAAATAGTGGTGATTAAGAAAAGACCAGCATCACTGAGGTGAAATATGGAAAGTGTTTTCTGAGAGCACAAAGAAGCTGTATTCCAGAGAAGCCAAGTGTTCCTCATGCTGCAGGTGTACTTGATAAGTGTAAGAATCATCCAGGTGGTACTGGTTTTGAAGCATCACGAAGAACAGCTGAGGCTTGGTACTGTGAGAGGCAATGGAAAGCCATTGGTGAAAGTGTACCCTCAGCTGTTATTGACAGCCCAGGACTGAAGGTGTCATACAAAGGAGTTGAGGCTTGGTACAATGAAGAGAGCCTATGAGAGGCTTTAGTGCAGCATAGTTGCAATGGAAGACCCTAGCATATTGGAGATGCCAGTATCATGGGATGACCACCAAGAACAGCAGTGGCAGCTGAGTGGATCAATATGAACTTAGAGTGCTACAGAGGGCAGAGCTGGAGGTGATTCCAGTTCTTTGGAGATGCACAGAAGATCATGTGTGGATCTCAGACATTGGAACAAGATGCTGAGAAGCTGAAATTGACTTTGGATACCCAAGATGTTAAAGGTGTCAGAGCCACAGGATGCCTGCCAAGGAAAGCTGTTAACAGGGAGTGGAACAAGCCTAGGAGAAAGAACCTTGTTGAAGTAAGCAAAGATGAAAAAGGAGTTGGATATCTGAAGACTGCTTTGCTATCAGACATGGGTATGCAGAGTTTGGACTTTGCCCAGCTGGTTTCCTGTCTTGCTTAGGGGATTACAGTTAAGTGATTGGATGAATCTCAAAAGAGACCTTGAACTTTGGACTTTTAACATTGTTGAGACTGCTATAGACTACAGAGACTTTTGAAGTTGAACTAAATGCATTTTGCATTATGCTATGTTTAAGTATGGCCCCCATAGACTCATGTTTGAACAAGCCTATGGGGGCCAGGGAGTGGAATGTGATGGTTTGTATATGCTTTTCCCAGGGAATGACCCTATTAAGAGGTGTGGCCTTGTTGGAGTAGGTGTGTCACTGTGGGTGTGGGATTAAGACCTTCACCCTAGTTGCCTGGAAGTCACTCTTCTACTAGCAGCCTTCAGATGAAGATGTAGAGCTCTCAGCTCTTCCTGTACCATGCCTGCCTGGATGCTGCCATGTTTCTGCCTTGAGGACAATTGACTGAACCTCTGAGCCTGTAAGCCAACCCCAATTAAATGTTGTCCTTTAAAACTTACATTGGTCATGGTGTCTGTTCACAGCAGTAAAACCCTAAGTAAGACACAGATTCAATGCAATCCCCATCAAAATCCCAACTCAATTCTTTATAGAGTTAGAAAGAGCAATTCTCAAATTCATCTGGAATAACAAAAAAACAAGGATAACTTAAACTATTCTCAACAGTAAAAGAACTTTTGGGGGAATCAGTATCCTGGACCACAAGCAGTACTACAGAGCAATAGTGTTAAAAACTGCATAGTTTTGGTACAGTGACAGGCAGGTAGATCAATGGAATAGAATTGAAGACCCAGAAGTGAATCCACACACCTATGGTCACTTGATCTTTGTCAAATGAGCTAAAACCATCCAGTGGGGAAGATAGCCTTTTCAACAAATGGTGCTGGTTCAACTGGAGGTCAGCACGCAGAAGAATGCAAATTGGTCCATTCTTATCTCCTTGTCCTAAGCTCAACTCCAAGTGGATCAAGAACCGCTACATAAAACCAGACACACTGAAACTAATAGAAAAGAAACTGGGGAAGGCCTTTGAGGACATGGGCACACGGAAAAAGTTCCTGATCAGAACACCAACAGCTTATACTCTAAGATCAAGAATTGACAAATAGGAGCTCATAAAATTACAAAGTTTCTGTAAGGCAAAGGACACTGTCAATAGACAAAACGGCAACCAACAAATTGGGAAAAGATCTTTACCAACCCTACATCTGACAGAGAGCTAATATCCAAGATATAAAAAGAACTCAAGAAGGTAGACTCCAGAGAGCCAAATATCCCCCTTAAAAATGGGGTACAGATCTTAACAAACAATTTTCACCTGAAGAATTTCAAATAGCTGAGAAACACCTTAAGAAATGTTCAACATCCTTAGTCATTAGGGAATGACTCACACCTCAACTCACACCAGTCAGAATGGCTAACATTAAAAGCTCAAGAGACAGCAGGTGTTGGTGAGGATGTGGAGAAAGAGGAACAGTCCTCCACTGCTGATGAGATTGCAAGCTGGTAAAACCACTCTGGAAATTAGTCTGACGGTTCCTCAGAAAACTGAGCATGACACTTCCAGAGGGCCCTGTTATGCCTCTCCTTGGCATATACCCAGAGGATTCCCAGGCATGCAATAAGGACACATGCTCCACTGTGTTCACAGCAGCCTTATTTATAATAGCCAGAAGCTGGAAAGAACCCTCCTCAATGGAGGAATGGATACAGAAAATGTAGTATATTTACACAATGGAATACTACTCAGCAATTAAAAACAATGAATTCATGAAATTCTTAGGCAAATGGTTGGAACTGGAAAATATCATCCTAAATGAGGTAACCCAATCACAAAAGAACACACGTGGAATGCAGTCACTGTTAAGTGGATATTAGTCCAGAAGCTTTGAATACCCAAGACACAATAAACATATCAAATGATTCCCAAGAAGAAGTGAGGAGAGGACCCTGGTCCTGGAAAGGCTTGATGCAGCAATGTAGAGGATTATCAGGGAGCTGGTTGATTGTGGAATGGGCAGATGGAAGAGGGCTTATGGGACTTATGGGTAGGGGGAAATCAGGAAAGGGGAAATTATTTGGAATGTAAACAATGTAGAAAATAAAATAAAAACAAAACATAGTAAACACTCAGAAAAATAAAATTATGGCTGGTTTTGGATTTCTTCTTGGATTTGTATATCATGTCTCCTCAGTTCTCATCTCTCTTCCTACATATTTCTTTGTGATTGTGGAAAGTGTCCAGCTCCTCATAAGTACCTGAGATGAATGTGAACTTTGAGTACTGCCTGAAAGGTAAGCATTTTAGGCCCCATGATACCCTGTTCTGTGTCTTCTTAAGGGAGACTTCTATATTTTCTACTGCCTTCAATCCCTTGTATTCCATACTCTCCCTGGCCACTGAAAAATGTTTACTTAACTAAACTTGGCAGGTTACTAATCATCCCTCAAAATAAAAAGCTTTATGTGGTTTCTTCCAGAACTCTACATAATGGTAGTGGGCCTGGATTTATACCTGAGTTACAAATTTATGTAGAAAGGAAAATTAATATTAAGCCAACTTTCATTGCTTGAGTGATAGTATTCCCCTTCAACATTATGATAGATCTTGCAGAGCTTTCTTTGTTTTTTCTCCCATTTATTTGAGTTTATGAAAACAAAATCTGTCTCTGATTAGCATCTTTCAACCTGTTCAACTCTCCATTATAAAATTCTCTTCTCTCCCTGTCGGTAGGTTACACTCTGTTTCTAAATTCTGTGACAACTATTACTTTTCTTCACTAGCTGTATTTACCCCCCACAGTTGTTGTTGCTGTTATTGTTTAATTGTTGTTTTCAGAATAGTTTTTCTCCTTATATGTTCTTCTTTTTGAAGGCCACTACTATAACCATGAGCTTAAAACACCTACATCTCTCTACAACTCTAGGCCTGTATTTCTATCTGCCTGCTTTGCTCATCATTTCCTTCAGAGAACCCCTGTCCTGATATATCATTCTATCTGAACACTGTTGTAGTTCTCTGTTCTAAGAGTTGAAAACTTAGAGAAACAATTTACCTTCTCCTATTTCATCTCATAATCATGCCTATCATCTACTACCTAGAAATATCCAATTGGAAGGTCTACTGAGAAGTTATCTCTGTCAATATTTGCGGTCTTTTGTTGAAATACAACAACTTCTCTGAAAAGTCTCTCTCATTTCTACTCATCTTACTAATCATCTGCTAATACCAAAGTGATTTTTCCCAGAACAAACAAACACAAAGATAACAACACAAAGAACAAAAACATGTGGTTAAGTTACGTCTTTTACAAACCTATAATGTTTCCCAGATTTAAATAGGGTTAAGATTGTGTTTATTGTGTAAAGCTCTTCAGTATTGATCATTAGTAAATAAGGACTGCTTACTTTTTTTTACCTTGATCGCCCCAGTGTTTTTGGCTGAGAGGACAGGGTCTGATGAGTTGTCTAATAAGTTCAGCCTACTGACTTGGTGATGTTTACCAACAGGTGAGTGTTTGCTGCCATGGGCATCATGCCTTCTGATGTAATCCATTTCCTTAGCACTGCCAATGGAGTAGGTAAGTTAGTGGGACCATGACTTATAAATATGGCCAAATAGTATTGAAAGTTTCCATGAGAAGTTATTATTCATAATCTATATTCAGATTATTAATCCAAATTAAAAAATACTAGAGTATTATTGTTGAGAATAGTTTTAGCTATCCTGGGTTTTTTGTTGCTCCAGATGAATTTGAGAATTGCTCTTTCTAGATCTATGAAGAATTGAGTTGGGATTTTGATGGGGATTGCATTGAATCTGTAGATTGCTTTTGGCAAGATGGCCATTTTTACTATATTGATCCTGCCAATCCAGGAGCAAGAAATATTTTTCCATCTTCTGAGGTCTTCTTCGATTTCTTTCTTCAAAGACTTGAAGTTCCTGTCCTACAGATCTTTCGCTTGTTTGGTTAGAGTTATGCCATGGTACTTTATGTTGTTTGTGGCTATTGTGAAGGGTGTTATTTCCCTAACTTCTTTCTCAGCCTGCTTGTCCTTTGAGTACAAGAAGGCTACTGATTTCCTGGGCATATATACCCAGAAGATTCCCCTGCGTACAATAAAGACACATGCTCCACTATGTTTATAGCAGCCTTGTTTATAATAGCCAGAAATTGGAAGGAGCCCAAATATCCCTCAACAGAGGAATGGATACAGAAAATGTGGTATATTTATACAATGGAGTACTACTCAGCAATTAAAAATAATGAATTCATGCAATTTGTAGGTAAATTGTTAGACCTGGAAAATATCATCCTGAGTGAGTTAACCCAATCACAAAAGAATACACATGAAATGCAATCACTGATAAGTGGATACTAATGAGCCCAGAAGCCCTAAATACTAAAGGCACAATTAGCAAGTCAAATGATTCCCAAGAAGAAGAAAGGAGAGGACCCTGGGCATGTAAAGATTGCATCCAGTTTTGTAGAGAAACTGTGGTGAGAGGGGGAATGATTGGGGAATAGTTGGGGGGGGGGCTTGGAATTATGGGACGTATGGTGGGGGTGAACTGGGAAAGGGGAAAGCCTTTGGAATGTAAACATAGAATATAGAAAATAAGATATTGCTTGCAGCTTCCCACCCAGGTGTTGGTGGGGAAGCCGGAGCCACCCAGCGTGCCAGGTGCTCAGACCCAGCCAGTGGCGGAACCAGGTACCCGAGACAGCCCGAGTTTAAGACCTTCAGGGACTCAGGCCTGGAGCGGGAGTTGGGCACAGAGTAGTGGCTGCGCTCTGCACTCGCGGGGCGGACCCCAAGCTCCCTGCAGGCAGCTGCCATATTGCCTGCAGCTTCCCATCTAGCTGGTGGTGGGGAAGCTGGACCCAGCCAGTGTGCCAGGTACCCAGACCCAGCCGGAGGCGGAACCAGCCTCCCATCCAGCCAGTGGCGGGGAAGCCGGACCCAGCCAGCTTCCCAGCAGCTTGGGACCAGCAGGCAGAACCAGATAACTGAGATATCCCAACTTTAAGACCCCTGCGGAAACAAGATAACAGACAGCAAACCCTGAGCAGGAGCAGTGCAGAGCAGCCGCCCAACAGGCGGAACCAAGTACCTGGGATATCCTGAGTTTAAGACCTCGGGGGACTCAGGCCACCTGTCAGCAATCTGTGAGCAAGAGCCCTGCAGGACAGTGGTTCAGGTATCCCAGTCAATGGGAAATAGCCTTACGACCCCACAGGAGGGACAAGCACCAGCTAGTATCTACAGGACCAATTAACACCAGAGTTAAAAAGATGGCAAAAGGCAAACATAAGATCTCTACTAACAGAAATCAAGGCAGTATGGCGGCATCCGAACCCAGTTCCCCGACAGCAATAAATCTTGGATACCCCGAAACACCAGAAAAACAAGACTCAGATCTAAAATCACTGTTCAGGATGCTGATAGAGGAACACTTAGATAAATCCCTTAAAGTAATACATGAGAAAATAGATCAAAAGCTAGAAGCCATTACAAGGCAAACACAATTAAATCCCAGAAATCTCAACACACCAGAAAAACAAGACTCAGATCTAAAATCACTGGTAAAGATGCAGATTGAGGATCACTTAGATAAATTTCTTAAAGTAATAGAGGAGAAAATAGATCAAAAACTAGAAGCCCATACAAGGCAGACACAAAAATCACTTAAAGAAATCCAGGAGAATATAGAGCAAAAAATGAATCCCAATAAGGGGGAGAAACAAAAATCACTTAAAGAAATACAAGAGAACATGGGTCAATGAGTAGAAGTCATAAAAGAGGAAACACAAAAATCCCTTAAAGAATTACAGGAAAACACAAACAAGCAACTGAAAGATCTGAGCAAAACCATACAAAATCTAAAAACAGAAGTAGAAACAACTAAGCAATCACAAAGGGAGACAATGTTGGAGATAGAAAACCTTGGGAAGAAATCAGGAGTCATAGATGCAAATATCAACAATAGAATACAAGAGATAGAAGACAGAATCTCAGATGCTGAAGATACCATAGGAACCGTGGATTCAATAATTAAAGAAAATGCAAAATGCAAAAAGCTGGTAACCTAAAACATTCAGGAAATCCAGGACACAATGAGAAGACCAAACCTAAGGATTATAGGGATAAATGAGAATGAAGATCTACAACTTAAAGGGCCAGCAAATATCTTCTACAAAATTATGGAAGAAAACTTCCCCAACCAAAAGAGAGAGATGCCCATGAATATACAAGAAGCCTATAGAACCCCAAATAGACTGGACCAGAACAGAAATACTTCCTGTCACATAATAATCAAATCCCCAAATGTACTAAACAAAGAAAGAATATTAAAGGCAGTAAGAGAAAAAGGACAAGTAACATATAAAGGAAGACCTATCAGAATTACACCAGACTTCTCTCCTGAGACCATGAAAGCTAGAAGATCCTGGGCAGACCTCATGCAGACCCTAAGAGAACACAAACTTCAGCCAAGACTACTATACCCAGCAAAACTCTCAATTGCCATAGATGGGGAAACCAAGATATTCCACGACAAAACCAAATTTGCAAGATACTTTTCTACAAACCCAGCCCTACAAAGGATAATAGGGGAAAAATACCAACACAAGGGGGGGAAACAACACCCCAGAAGAAACAAGATAGAAACCCCAACCCAAAAGAAGAGAACCACTCAAATACAAATAATAATAATAATGCCCAAAATGTCAGGAAGTAATAATTACTATTCCTTAATATCTCTTAATATCAATGGACTCAATTCCCCAATCAAAAGACACAGACTAACAGACTGGATACGGAAACAGGACCCTACATTTTGCTGCATACAGGAAACACATCTCAGTGTCAAAGACAAACACCACCTTAGAGTAAAAGGCTGGAAGACAGTTTTACAAGCAAATGGTCCCAGGAAACAAGCCGGAGTAGCCATTCTAATATCAGATAAAATTGACTTTCAACCTAAAGTCATCAAAAGAGACACAGAAGGTCACTTCCTGCTTGTCAAAGGGAAAATCCACCAAGAAGAATTCTCAAAACTGAACATCTATGCGCCAAATGTAAGGGCACCCTCATTCGTAAAAGAAATTTTACTAAAGCTTAAAGCACACATCACACGTAACACAATGATTGTAGGTGACTTCAACACTCCACTCTCCTCAATGGACCGATCAGGAAAGCAGAAATTAAACAGGGATACAGTGAAACTAATTGAAGCTTTGGACCAATTGGATTTAACAGATATATATAGAACATTACATCCTAAAGCAAAAGAGTATGCCTTTTTCTCAGCACCGCACGGTACCTTCTCAAAAATTAATCATATAATTGGTCACAAGACAGACCTCAACAAATACAAGAAGACTGAACAAATCCCATGTCTCCTATCGGATCACTATGGAGTAAAAGTGGTCTTCAATAGCGAGAAGAACAACAGAAAGCCCACATACACATGGAAACTGAACAATACTCTACTCAATGACACCCTGGTCAAGGAAGAAATAAAGAAAGAAATCAAAGACTTTTTAGACTTCAATGAAAATGAAGGTACGACCTACCCAAATCTCTGGGACACAATGAAAGCAGTGCTAAGAGGAAAACTCATAGCCCTGAGTGCCTCCAAAAAGAAACTGGAGAGAGTATACACTAGCAACTTAACAGCACACCTGAAGGCCCTGGAACAAAAAGAAGCTAACTCACCCAGGAGGAGTAGAAGAGAGGAAATCATCAAACTAAGGGCTGAAATCAATCAAGCAGAAACAAAGAGAACCATACAAAGAATCAACAAAACCAAGAGCTGGTTCTTCGAGAAAATCAACAAGATAGATAAACCCTTAGCTAGACTAACCAAAGGGCACAGAGATAGTATCCAAATTAACAAAATTAAAAATGAAAAGGGGGATATAACAACAGAAACAGAGGAAATTCAAAAGATCATCATATCCTACTACAAAGGTCTATACTCAAAACAACTGGAGAATCTGGAGGAAATGGACAATTTCCTAGACAGATACCAAATACCAAAATTAAATCAGCATCAAGTAGATCAGCTAAACAGTCCCATAACCCTTAAAGAAATAAAAGGGGTTATAGAAAGCCTCCCAACCAAAAAAAGTATGGGACCAGATGGTTTTAGTGCAGAATTCTACCAGACCTTCAAAGAAGACTTAACACCAATACTCTTCAAACTATTCCACAAAATAGAGACAGAAGGGACACTGCCCAACTTGTTCTTCGAAACCACAATTACGCTAATACCTAAACCACAAAGAGATCCAACAAAGAAAGAGAACTACAGGCCAATTTCTCTTATGAATATTGATGCAAAAATACTAAATAAAATTCTTGCCAACCGAATCCAAGAGCATATCAAAACGATCATTCACCATGATCAAGTAGGCTTTATTCCAGGGATGCAGGGATGGTTCAATATATGGAAATCCATCAATGTAATCCACTACATAAACAAACTGAAAGAAAAAAACCACATGGTCATCTCATTAGATGCTGAAAAAGCATTCGACAAAATTCAGCATCCTTTCATGCTAAAAGTCTTGGAAAGAGCAGGAATTCAAGGCCCATACCTAAACATAGTAAAAGCAATCTACAGCAAACCAGTAGCCAACATCAAAATAAATGGAGAGAAACTTGAAGCAATCCCACTAAAATCACGGACTAGACAAGGCTGCCCTCTCTCTCCCTATCTTTTCAATATAGTACTTGAAGTTCTAGCAAGAGCAATTACACAACATAAGGAAGTCAAAGGGATACAAATTGGAAAGGAAGAAGTCAAAGTATCATTATTTGCAGATGATATGATAGTCTACTTAAGCGATCCAAAAAACTCCACCAGAGAACTTCTACAGCTGATAAACAACTTCAGCAAAGTGGCTGGTTATAAAATTAACTCAAGCAAATCAGTAGCCTTCTTGTACTCAAAGGACAAGCAGGCTGAGAAAGAAGTTAGGGAAATAACACCCTTCACAATAGCCACAAACAACATAAAGTACCTTGGCGTAACTCTAACCAAACAAGCAAAAGATCTGTATGACAGGAACTTCAAGTCCCTGAAGAAAGAAATCGAAGAAGACCTCAGAGGATGGAAAAATATTTCTTGCTCCTGGATTGGCAGGATCAATATAGTAAAAATGGCCATCTTGCCAAAAGCAATCTACAGATTCAATGCAATCCCCATCAAAATCCCAAATCAATTCTTCATAGATCTAGAAAGAGCAATTCTCAAATTCATCTGGAGCAACAAAAAACCCAGGATAGCTAAAACTATTCTCAATAATAAAAGGACTTCTGAGGGAATCAATATCCCTGACTTCAAGCAGTACTACAAAGCAATTGTGTTAAAAACTGCATGGTATTGGTACAGCAAAAGGCAGGTAGATCAATGGAATAGGATTGAAGACCCAGAAATGAACCCACAGACTTATGGTCACTTGATCTTTGATAAAGGAGCCACAACCATCCACTGGAAAAAAGATAGCCTTTTCAACAAATGGTGCTGGTTCAACTGGAGGTCAACATGCAGAAGAATGCGAATTGACCCACTCTTATCTCCTTGTACTAAGATCAACTCCAAGTGGATCAAGGACCTCCACATAAAACCAGACACACTGAAACTATTAGAAAAGAAACTTGGGAAGACCCTGGAGGACTTGGGCACAGGGGTAAAATTCCTGAACAGAACACCAATAGCTTATGCTCTAAGATCAAGAATTGACAAATGGGACCTCATAAAATTACAAAGTTTCTACAAGGCAAAGGACACTGTCAGAAGGACAAAATGGCAACCAACAACGTGGGAAATGATCTTCACCAACCCTACATCCGACAGAGGGCTAATATCCAATATATACAAAGAACTCAAGAAGTTAGACCGCAAAGAACCAAATAACCCTATCAAAAAATGGGGTACAGAGCTAAACAAAGAATTTTCACCAGAAGAAATTTGGATGGCTGAGAAACACCTTAAGAGATGTTCAACATCATTAGTCATCAGGGAAATGCAAATCAAAACAACCCTGAGATTCCACCTCACTCCATCAGAATGGCTAAGATTAAAAACTTGAGAGACAACAAGTGCTGGCGAGGATGTGGAGAAAGAGGAACATTCCTCCACTGTTGGTGGAATTGCAAAATTGTAAAACCACTCTGGAAATCAGTGTGGCGGTTCCTCAGAAAATTGGGCATGCCACTCCCAGAGGACCCTGGCATACCACTTGTGGGCATATACTCAGAGGATTCCTTTGCATACAACAAAGACACATGCTCCACTATGTTTATAGCAGCCTTGTTTATAATAGCCAGAAATTGGAAGGAGCCCAGATATCCCTCAAAAGAGGAATGGATACAGAAAATGTGGTATATTTATACAATGGAGTACTACTCAGCAATTAAAAATAATGAATTCATGCAATTTGTAGGTAAATGGTTAGATCTGGAAACTATCATCCTAAGTGAGCTAACCCAATCACAAAAGTATACACACGAAATGCAATCACTGATAAGTGGATATTAATGAGCCCAGAAGCCCTAAATACTCAAGGCACAATTAGCAAGTCAAATGACTCTCAAGAAGAAAAAAAGGAGAGGACCCTGGGCCTGTAAAGATTGGATCCAGTATTGTAGACCCAGAACAGAGAAATCGTGGGGGGTGGGGGAAAAGAGTGGGGAATAGCATGGGGGGAGAGGAATTATGGGACATATGGTGGGGGGTAACTGGGAAAGGGGAAAGCCTTTGGAATGTAAACAAAGAATATAGAAAATAAAAAAAAAAGAAAAAAAAGAATATAGAAAATAAAAATTAAAAAAATACTAGAGTATTATGTTAAAATTCCATATACACAGGTACATATCTACACCATACATATTTTTTTTTCATCCATGCTTTCTGTTATTATAATGATGTCCTTGAGATTGGATGAGTTATTTTAAAAATGAGACTTACTTATCCCACAGTTTCAGATGGTAAAATTTAAAGCACTATGATGTCAATTTTAATGAGCATTTTGTGGGTAATAGAATAAATGTTGCATTGTAAGTGAAAGAAAGAGCACATAACAAGAGAAAAACAGTGAAATATACAGGGTTAAGGCCTACTGATTCATAACAACATTCTTAGTAAAACTAACCAAACTACTTAATGTGTTCCATGGACAAACTTCAACTGATCTATAAACCTGTTACCAGGCTTTCCTCACCTCTTAAAAATTATGTACCAGGCTAGAGAGATGGCTGAATGGTTAAGAGCACTGACTGCTCTTCCAGAGGTCTTGAGTTCAATTCCCAGCAACTACATGGTGGCTCACAACCATCTGTAACAGGATCTGATGCCCTTTTCTGATGTGTCTGAAAACAGCTATAGTGAGTACCAGAATAGAGCAGAGAAATGGTGGGGTGGTGATTGGGGAATAGGCGAGGGTGGTGGTGGAAGAGGACATATGGGACATATGGTGAGGGGTGAACAGGGAAAGAGGAAAGCCTTGGGAAGGTAAACAAAGAATATAGAAAATAAAAAAAATGTTTAAAAAAAGAAAATAAATAAATAAATATCTTAAAAAAATTATTTTTAAAACAATGTCATGTACTACCCTTGTCCTCTTGTCCAATCTGTGGTCTTGGAATAAAAGAGAGTCAAGAACCTGTGACTCTAATTTCTTTCACTTCTTGTGACTTCTCCTGAGCTGACGCAAAAGCCAACAGCTAAATATTAGGCAGAGAGAGAGAGAGAGAGAGAGAGAGAGAGAGAGAGAGAGAGAGAGCACAGATTGAAAAGCTTCACAGAGTTCCTCCCATGGAGCTCAGGAAACTCCTTAGAAGAGGAAGGAGGAAGATGGTGGTAGCAAGAGGTATTAAGATCATGGAATCAACTAAACAGGGCTCACAGGGTCTCACAGGGACTAAAGTAGGATTTGCAGAGCCTTCAGTGGTCTGTGCTGTGGTACATTGTCCTCTGTATACATGCTATGGTTCTTGGCTTGGTATTTTGGGGAAACTCCTGACAATGTTAGTGAGGTTGTCCCTGACTCTTTTTCCCTCTCTTTTGACACTTTTCTTCCTACTCAGTTGCCTTGTGCAGACTTGATATGAAAATTTGTCCCTGGTTTTATTGTATATTGTTGTAACATGTTTAGTTGATGTCTCTGAGGGGCCTACTCTTTTCTTATGGGCGAAGGGGTGTTGTATCTATGGGTGAGAGGACATAGGAACTGAGATGACTTTAAGGAATGCAAGCGGCAGTCTGTATATATGTGTGAGAGAAGAATAAATAAAAATTTTAAAAAGAAGATTATTCAGAGAAAGAGAAGAATTGCATCTAAGCAAGATGGCCTCTAACTTAAACAGATATTTCATAGTATATTTGACAATGAATTAGTTTCTTGGAAGTTTTTGATTTACAAAGTCAACTTTTCCTTTAAAACCCTTCTCTTTCTTCCACTGTGTAGTGTATTCTTAATCATATTCTACAGTTATCATTCCTAAAATGTCCACTAGAGGATTGCAAGCTGGGAAAACTCCTCTGGAAATCAGTTTGGTGGTTCCTCAGAAAACTGGACTTTGTACTACCTGAGGACCCAGCTATAACTCTCTTGGCCATATACCCAGACGATGTTCCAACATGTAGTAAGGACACATGCTCCACTATGTTCATAGCAACTTTATTTATAATAGCCAGAAGCTGGAAAGAACCCAGATGTCACTCACCAGAGAAATGGATACAGAAAATGTGGTACATTTACACAATAGAGTACTACTCAGCTATGAAAACAATGAATTTAAGAATTCCTAGGCAAATGGATGGAACTAGAAAATATCATCCTGAGTGAGGTAATCCAATCACAAAAGAACACATATGGTATATAATCACTAATAAGTGGATATTAGCCCAAAGGCTAGGAATAGCCAAGACAATTCACAGACCACATGAAACTCTAGAAGAAAAAAGACCAAAGTATGAATGCTTTGATCCCTCTTAGAGGGGGGAACTATATATTCACGGGTGCAAATACAGAGACAAAATATGAAGTAGAGAGGGAAGGAAAGGCCATCTAGAGACTGTTCCACCAGGGGATCCATACCATATACAGACACCAAACCCAGACACTTTCATGATCCATGTTGACAAGAGCCTGATATAGCTGTCTCCTGAGAGGCTCTGTCAGAGCCTGACAAATACAGAGACAAATGCTGGCAGTCAACCATTGGACTGAGATCGGGTTCCCCAATGGTTGAGTTAAAGAAAGGACTGAAGGAATTCAAGGTGTTTGCAATGCCATAGGAGGAACAACAATATCATCCAACCAGATCCCCCAGACCTCCCAGGGACTAAACCACCAACCATGGAGGGACCCATGGCTCCAGCCACATATGTATCAGAGGATGGCCTTGTTGGGCATCAATGGGAGAAGAGGCCCTTGGTCCTGTGAAGACTTGATGCCCCAGTGTAGAGGAATGCTAGGACAGGGAGGTAGGAGTGGGTGATTGGGTAAGGAAACACCCTCATAAGAAGCAAGGGGAGGGGGAATGGGATAGGGAGTTTCCTGAGGGGGGCTTACCTGGAAAGTGGATAGCATTTGAAATGTAAATAAATAAAATATCTATTAAAAAGGGGGGAAGTACCTATATAATAATTTGTATCTTTATTTAAGGCATTTAACTAAGGACTGAAATTGGATATCATGGACTGTCATACCATAGACTTTTAATACAATTCCTTTGAGTGGTTGTTGATTGTTTTACCCCTTATTGCACATGCATTTAAAAAAAATCTTCACTACACACAGAATTAGTCAGTTATGTCAAGGATCATAGATAAATAAAAAATTAAATAAAAAATAAAGGAAAGAATATGACTGCTAGTAATGATGGTGAAGGACAAATTTTATTATAGATATATAGTAGATCACATCCACAGGAAGACACATCTGGGAGAGCCAAGAATGATCATGACCCTGAACCAAGTGAGAAGAAGGGGAGGGAAAGGGACAGTAGAAAACTAAGTATAGCAGCTCTTATATGCATGTTGGAAACCAGCTGTGATACACAGTCCTCCATTTCCTCCCTCAGGGTATCCAGGTGCCATAGCACACTGGGCCAAAAAGATGAAGCTGAGTCTGGTATGGGTGGGATCTGCACAAGGTCCCAGGCTGTCTGTGAGTAAGTGTATGTGGCGTGGGGGATAGTGTTTCTGTGAGGAAGATCTCCAAGGATTTCAGTGTTATGGCCTCTTTTATATGATACTCAGTGAAACAGGTCTCTTAGACCTTCAGCGAAACAGTTGGTATGCATATATTTTGCTCAAGGTGGGCAATGGCTATATATGAACCTTGAAGAGTGGGAAGGAATTTTCAGGGTGAATATAAAATCATTGGCTGGAGTTTAAAGTACTGGGAATGCTTTATTTGTATGGAGAGTCATTCCAGGAATCCCTTACTGGGAAAGAGTAAGTTGAACTTATTGGTTTGCCAAGGACTATGTGACATTCTTCAGGCAGAAGACTAGGTCAAACAGAGAAACACCAATAAGAAAAAGGAGTTATACATTTTGTGCCAAGCTCAGAGGAGCTATTCAAACATGATAGAGCATGACTTTAAGTGTGTTGGGGTTCAGAAATTGCCACACAAACCACTCAGACTCCATTTTCAATTAAGCAGGGCTGGTTTATTGAATACACATCCCAAGACTGATTGATCAGGGTCACAACCTAGATTTGGGAACTAAGGTTAGACTGTGAATATTTCTCTGGGCCAGCTTATAAAGCAAAAAGGCCACAATGAACTCATATTTAGCTGAAGGAAATAGTGCAGAGTAGTCATCTCTGACTCAGGTAATTTGGCTAGCTATAAAGAACAGTTCTAACTGACCTTTATTCTGATTGGCCCTAAGTATAACTTATGGTTGTAAAATTTCTTAAGATAACAAATCTCAGAACATAACAGAATATGTGAGCAAATTGACCCTGCTCTGACTCAAGCTATTTTTCTCTGTCAATGACTGGCTGGGATGGAACAAAATGGCTACAGCTATGCTAGAGGGACAGTCCTCAACAAGGTGCAACAATCAGACAGGAGGTCAAAGATACAAAGAGGAGTGGATAACCAAAGTGTCTGGATTATATAGGGAATAACCTCTCAGTAAAGGAAAGCTCAAGCTCTGGGCTAGAGATTTCAGGGTAGAGGAGAGCATAGGCCATTCGTACATTTTATCTGGTAGGAATAGAGGGATGCTGGGATAACCTAGTGGCCAGGTCCACTTTAATATATTAAATAGTTACATCATTCATTTGTCTCAAGTTTGAAACCTAACATTATACATACAAATTCTTCAATGTGTGTATATGATATTTTTGAATAATCTATATGGGTTTGCATGTGCATGGACATGTGCTTGTGTGTGTGTGTGTGTGTGTGTGTGTGTGTATTTGTGTGTGTGTGTGTGTGTGTGTGTGTGTGTGTATGTTTGAATATAGGTGGGGGTATGCATGGCATAGGTCTGAAAACTCTCAGGTTTCAGTCTTCTGTGGTTTCAAGTTCTGCTTTCTCCTTCACAGAATCTAGGTGCAGTTACTCACCAAACAGGATGAAGTAGAGGTGGAAACAGGTAGAGTCTGAAGTCTCCTGGTCCATCTGTGAGTGCTAGGGATGGTGGGCAGGGTCAAAAGACCCTCTGAAGATTTTAGGGTTACAGTTCTCTTAGATAGCAGTCAATGAAATAACTAGCTCTCAGACAATCTTCAGTAAAAAAGGTTGTGCTCACACACATTTTCTGGGGTAGACAAGGATATTATATGAACATTGGAGAGTGGGAAGGAATTTTCAGGTTGAATGTAAATCGGTGGCTCTAGTTTAAAATATCCCAGTAAATTTTGGTGTAAATCACTCCAGGAAATTACTCCAGTAAAGTAAATGAGAAATACTCTATTTGCATGGAGAGGCATTCCATAAATTCCAGGTACTTGCTGAGCAGTTTCATATTGGAAAAGAGGAACATGTAGGTTTGCCAAGGACTATTCATGCCCTTTCTCAGGTAAGGGGGTTGAGTGGGGGGTAGGGTTCTCCAGATAAGTTCAGGCAGAGAAAAAGGAAGCCCTGCTGGAAAAGGAATTCCTCCATTTTGAGCCAAACTCAGAGAAGCTATCTGGACATTGTACACTGCAACCTTAAGTAACAGGATTTCCCCCAAATTCTTCCACCTTATTTAAAACAGGTTCTATTGTACATCACTTTCTATACCAGACTATCTGACTGTAAGCTTCAGGGGATTCTCCAGTCTCGACTGCTGATCTTACGTAGGAATTCTAAAGATAAGTGCTACCAGAGTAAAGATATGTGCTACCACGCCTTGTTTTCACAGGGACAATGGGGATGTGGAATCTAGTCCTTACTCTTGGTTTGCAATTATTTTATCAACTCATCTATCTGTTCCGGCACCAAATCAAGTTTTAACAAGTTGTGCAACAGACGTTCCTGTTTATATTCATGTTATTACTGGTTTGATAGTATAGTAAAGAGAAAATTTTCTAGTTCTTGGTCTTTTTTCTCACTATGTTACATAGTACCTTACATAGAAATATGTAAGTTACATAGTACCTTACATACAAACCTGAATATATATATTGCATAAAGGAAATAACTACTTTGTTGAGGTAGGAAAACTATTGTTCACTGAATGGGAGTGGGATGCTAAAAACATTTTGGATTTCTATATTAATAAGTCTATGTAATCCTTTCAGCAACCTTGTAAGAAAGGACACTGTTCCCTGTGGTAGTTTATACATGAGGTAGCCACAGGTGACTTATGTGTTGAATCTAGGCAATGGATCCAATTATTGAAAGGTAATTGAGTCATAAGTACTCCGACCTAACCAGTGCATTAATCCACTGATGGGTTTATAACATGAAGGCATTGTTGAAAGTGATGGAAAACTAGGAGATGCAGAAGCTGTGAGAAGGAAGTCATTAAAGCTATATCTTTCTGCAAGTCTTAGCACCGCTCCCCATCTTTCTTCCTCTTCTTTCTCTTTTCTCTCCTTCTCTATTCCTCTTCCCCAATCTCTTTCTCCACTTTTACTAATTCATTTCTGGGTAATATGAGATGAGTGGCTTTCTGTACCACACACTTACTGTATCATGGTATTCTGAACTGGGCCAATGGACCAGTGGTGGAAACCTCTGACTTGGTGAGCCAAAATAAATGTATTATATGGTGTTTTCTCATATATTTTGATACAGTAATTGAATTCTGGCCAGTACAATACTGTTCTAAATAATAAAGACATCCAATGAGGTTGAATTATAACATACAATTATTCATGTGTTCAGCAAGTAGCAGAAATGGCATGGATATCAGTATCAAATCCAGAATAACTGCTCTTAACTATTCCCTTCCAGTGCCCTGTGAGAAATCAATATCCAGACATCTAGGTCACTACATGACTCTTTTTTTTTTGCTGCTGCTGCCAGAGATGGTTGACTGTTTTCTATAACTTTTTTCTTTTTTGAGTTTTGCCTGGATTTAATTATTTCTTTTTATTTTTTAATTGAATATTATCTTCATTTACATTGCCAATGGTAAAACTTTTCCTGATTTCCCCCTCCAGAAAGACCACAGGATTCAGGTGAGGAGGCCACAACATCTGCCCCAACACTGGAGTAACGTGGTCCCCCCAGGATCTAGGGATGCAGAAATCCCCACACAGCCAATGGCACAGGTTCTTTCCTGTCTGAGTCATTGCCCTAAGAAGAACTTGAGCTCTGGCTCCACACCCAGTCCCACAACACCCAGAGGAAGCTCAACACCCAGGTGTTCTAAAATGACCAGAATCACAGGATATCAGGAGCTTGGTCACACCAGGATTTCAGTATCCCAAAGGAAGCTTGATTCCCAGATGCTCTAACTCATCCAGGATCTCAGAATCACAGGATCCAAAAATCATAGTATCAGAGAGACAGCTGGACTCTGAGGAGTTCAGAAACAACTAGTGTCACAGAGGGACAGGTTCCACAGATAACAAGGGCAGGTAGGACAGGATACAAGAGATAGAAGAGAGAATCTCAGGTGCAGAAGATACCATAGAAAACATTGACACAATAGTCAAAGAAAATGAAAAATAAAAAAGCTCCTAACCAAAAACATCCAGGAAATCTAGAATATAGTGAGAAGACCAAATGTAAGAATAATAGATATAGAAGAGAGTGAAGATTCCAAACTTAAAAGGTCAGTAAATATCTTCAGAAAATTACAGAAGAAAACTTCCCTAACCTAAAGAAAGAGATGTCCATGAACATAAAAGAAGCCTAAGGAACTCCAAATATATTGGACCAGAAAAAAATTCTCCTGTCGCATGATAATCAAAACACCAAATGCACAAAACACAGAAAGAATATTAAAAGTACTAAGGGAAAAAAGTCAAGTAGCATATTAAGGCAGACCTATCAGAATTACACCAGTCTTCTCACCAGAGACAATAAGATCAGAAGATCCTGAGCATATGACATATAGATTCTAAGAGAACACAAATGCCTGCCTAGACTACTATATCCAGCAAAACTTTTGATTACGATAGATGGAGAAACCAAGATATTAGATGACAAAAGCAAATTTAAATAATATCTTTCTACAAATACAGCCCTACAAAGGGTAATAGATGGAAAACTCCAACACAAGAAGAAAAACTATACCCTAGATAAAGCAAAAAAGTAATCTTCCAAAAAAGCCAAAAGAAGATTGCCTCACAAACATAATTCCATCTCTAACAACAAAAGTAACAGGAAGCAATAATCACTCTTCCATAACAGCTCTTAACATCAATGGACTCAATTTCCCCAATAAAAAGACATAGACTCACAGATTGGAAAAGTAAACAGGACCAAGCATTTTGCTGCATATAGGAAACATACTTCCATGACAAAGACAGATACTACCTCAGGATAAAAGACTGGAAAAAAATTCCTAGCAAATGATCCCATGAAACCACCTGGAGCAGCCATTCTAATGTTGAATAAAATCAACTTTCAACCAAAAGATATCAAAAAAAATTAAGGAAGGACACTTCATACTCATCAAAGGAAAAGTCTACCAAGATGAACTCTCCATTCTGAACATTGATGCTCCAAATGCAAGGGCAACATATTCATAAAAGAAATTTACAAAGATTCAAAGCACACATTGCACCTCACACAATAATGGTGGGAAACTTCAACACCCTTCTCTCAGCAATGGACAGACCATGAAAACAGAACTTAAACAGAGATGCATAACAGAAGTTATAAACCAAATGGATTTGACATATGTCTATAGAATATTTCATCCTAAAACAAAAGAATATGCCTTCTTCAAAGCATCTTACAGTACCTTCTCCAAAAAATGATCATATAATTTGACACAAACAGGCCTCAACAGATAAAAGAAGATTAAAATAATCCCATGCATCCTATCAAATTACCACGGACTAAGGCTGGTCTTCAATAACAACAAAAACAATGGAAAGCCAACATACACATGGAAGATGAACAATGCTATACTCAATAATAACTTGGTCAAGAAATAGGGAAAGAAATTATAGACTTTTTAGAATTTAATGAGAATGAATGTATCACACCAAAACTTATGAGACACAATGAAGGCAGTTCTAAGAGCCAAACACATAGCTCTGACTGCTTCCAAAAAGAAACTGGAGATAACATATACTAGCACCTTGAGAGCACACTGAAAGGTATAGGACAAAAAGAAGCAAATGCAGCCAAGAGGAGTAGACAACAGGAAATAATTAAACTCAGGGCAGGTATCAACCAGTAGACACCAGAAGACTGTTATACCACACCTGTGCATATATCCAGAGGACTCTCCAGCAAGTAATAAGGACACATGTGCCACTATATTCACAGCAGACCTTTGTATAATAGCCAGAAGCTGAAAAGAACCCAGATGTTCCTCAACAGATTGATGGATACAGAATATGTGGTATATTTACACAATGGAACAATGAATGAATTCATGAAATTCTTAGGCAAATAGATAGAACTGGAAAAAATCATCCTGAGTGAGATAACACAATCACAAAAGAACACACATGGTATGCCAGAAGCTTGGTATACCCAAGACACAATTCACATATCAAATGATGCCCAAGAAGGAGGAAGAACTAAGTATGGATACTCTGGTCCTTCTTAGAAGGGGGAACAAAATACTCACATAAGGAGATACAGAGACAAAGTGTGGAGCAGAGTCTGAGGGAAAGACCATCCAGAGACTATCCCACCTAGGAATCCATACCATCTATAATTACAAAACCCAGACACTCTTATCTATGCCTGAAAGAGCTTGCTGACCAGAGCTGGATATAGCTGTCATCTGGGAGGCTCTGCTAGTGCAAGACAAATACAGAGCAGGACACTCTCAGTCAGCCATTAAACTGAGCACAGGGTCCCCAATGGAGGGGCTAGAGAAAGGACCCAAGAAGCCGAAGGGGTTTGCAGTGCCATAGGAAGAAATACATAATGAGCCACCCAGTACTCCCAGGGACAAAACGATCAACCAAAAAGTACACATGGAGTTACCTATGGCTCCAGAAGCATAGGCGACAGAGGATGGCCTTGTTAGACACAAAAGGGGGAAGAAGCCCTTGTTCCTGGAAAAGCTTGATGCAACAGTATAGAGGAATACCAGGACAGTGAAGCAGGAGAGGGTTGATTGAGGAAGAGGGGGAGGGGAGATGGCTAATGGAATTTTCAGGGAGTGGAAAACCAGGAAAGGGGACAACATTTGAAATTTATTTTTATGGTTATTTTTTTTATTTTCTATATTTTTTGTTTACATTCCAAAGGCTTTCCCCTTTCCCAGTCCCCCCACCCACCATATGTCCAATAAGTCCTCTTCCCCCCACCTATTCCCCAATCACCCCCCTCCCCACCATTTCTCTGTTCCGGTACTCTCCTACACAACTGGATTTAGTCTTTTCAGGACCAGGGTCCTCTCCTTCATTTTTATTGGGAATCTTTTGCTTAGATAATTGTGCCTTGAGTATTCAGAGCTTCTGGGCTCATTAATATCCACCTATCAGTGATTGAATTTCATGTGTATTCTTTTGTGATTGGGTTAACTCTCTTAGGATGATATTTTCCAGATTCAACCATTTGCCTACAAATTGCATGAATTCATTATTTTTAATTGCTGAGTAGTATTCCATTGTGTAAATATACCACATTTTCTGTATCCATTCCTCCATTGAGGGGCATCTGGGTTCTTTCCAGCTTCTGACTATTATAGATAGGCTGCTGTGAGCATAGTGGAGCATATGTCTTTATTGCATGCAGGGAAATCCTCTGGGTATATGCCCAGGAGTGGTATGACAGGATCTTCTGAAAGTGTCATGCCCAATTTTCTGAGGAACCACCAGACTGATTTCCAGAATGGTTGTACTATCTTGCAATCCCACCAAAAGTGGAGGAGTGTTCCTCTTTCTCCACATCCTCGCCAGCACCTGTTGTCTCTTTAGATTTTAATCTTAGCCATTCTGACTGGTGTGAGGTGGAATCTCAGGGTTGTTTTGACTTGCATTTCCCTGATGATTAATGATGTTGAACATCTCTTAAGGTGTTACTCAGCCATCCAAATTTCTTCTGGTGAAATTTCTTTATTTAGCTCTGTACCCCATTTTTAATAGGGTTATTTGGTTCTTTGGGGTCTAACTTCTTGAGTTCTTTGTATATATTGAATATTAGCCCTCTGTCGAATGTGGGGTTGGTGAAGATCTTTTCCCAATTTTTTGGTTGCCATTTTGTCTTTCTGACAGTGTCTTTTGCCTTACAGAAACTTTGTAATTTTATGAGGTCCCATTTGTCAATTCTTGATCTTAGAGCATAAGCTATTGGTGTTCTGATCAGGAACTTTCCCCCCTGTGCCCATGTCCTCCAGGGTCTTCCCCAGTTTCTTTTCTATTAGTTTCAGTGTGTCTGGTTTTATGTGATCCACTTGGAGTTGATCTTATTACAAGGAGATTAGCATGGGTCAATTCGCATTCTTCTGCATGTTGACCTCTAGTGGCACCATTTGTTGAAAAGGCTATTTTTTCCACTGGATGGATGTAGCTCCTTTATCCAAGATCAAGTGACCATATATATGTGGGTTCATTTCTGGGTCTTCAATTCTATTCCATTGGTCTACTTGCCTGTCGCTGTACCAATACCATGGAGTTTTTAACACAATTGCTCTGTAGTACTGTTTGAGGTCAGGGATATTGATTCCCCCATAAGTCCTTTTATTGTTGAGAATAGTTTTAGTTATCCTGGGTTTTTGTTACTCTGAATGAATTTGAGAATTGATTGTTCTAGATCTATGAAGAATTTATTTGGGATTTGGATGGAGATTGCATTGAATCTATAGATTGCTCTTGGCAAGATGGTCATTTTTCCTATATTGACCCTGCCAATCCAAAAGCATGAAATATTTTTCCATCTTCTGAGGTCTTCTATTTCTTTCTTCAAGGACTTGAAGTTTCTTCTTGTATTTGTTGACGTCTGTCTTGTGACCAATTATATGATCGATTTTGGAGAAGGTACCATGAGGTGCTGAGAAAATGGTATATTCTTTAGCTTTAGGATGAAATGTTCTATATATATCTGTTAAATTCAATAGGTCCAAAGCTTCAATTAGTTTCACTGTGTCCCTGTTTAGTTTCTGCTTTCCTGATCGGTCCATTGAGAAGAGTGGATTGTTGAAGTTACCCACAATTATTGTGTTAGGTGCAATGTGTACTTTAAGCTTTATTAAAGTTTCTTTCATGAATGAGGGTGCCCTTGCATTTGGAGCATAGATGTTCAGTATTGAGTGTTCATCTTGGTGGATTTTCCCTTTGACCATCAAGAAGTGACCATCTGTGTCTCTTTTGATGACTTTAGGTTGAAAGTCAATTTTATCCAATATTAGAGTGCCTACTCTGGCTTGTTTCCTGAGACCATATGCTTGTAAAATTGTCTTCCAGCCTTTTACTCTAAGGTAGTGTTTGTCTTTGACACTGAGATGTGTTTCCTGTATGCAGCAAATTATAGGGTCCTGGTTCCATATCCAGTCTATTAGTCTATGTCTTTTTATTGGGGAATTGTGTCCATTGATGTTAAGAGATATTAAGGAATAATAATTATTATTTCATGCCATTTTTGAAATTTTTTTTATATTTGAGTGGTTATCTTCTTTTGTGTTTGATGAGAGGAGGTTTCTATCTAACTTCTTCTGAGGTGTCGTTTCTCTCCTTGTGTTAGTGTTTTTCCCCTATCATCCTTTGTAGGGTTGGGTTGGTGGAAAGATATTGTACAAATTTGGATTTGTCATGGAATTCCTTTGTTTCTCCATCTATGGTGATTTAGAGTTTTGCTGGGTATAGAAGTTTTGGCTGAAATTTGTGTTCTCTTGGAGTCTGCATGATATCTGCCCAGGATCTTCTAACTTTCATTGTCTCTGGTGAGAAGTCTGGTGTAATTCTGATAGGTCTTCCTTTATATGTTACTTGGCCTTGTTCTCTTGCTGACTTTAATATTCTTTCTTTGTTTAGTACATTTGGAGTTTTGATTACTATATGACAGGAGGTATTTCTGTTCTGGTCCAGTCTGTTTGGAGTTCTGTAGGCTTCTTTTATATTCATGGGCATCTCTCTCTTTAGGTTGGGGAAGTTTTCTTTCATAATTTTGTAGAAGATATTTGCTGGGCCTTTAAGTTTTAAATCTTTCCTCTCATCTATACTGACAGTCATTAGGTTTGGCCTTCTCATTGTGCCCGGGATTTCTTGGATGTTTTGGGGTACAAGATTTTTGCATTTTGTATTTTCTTTGTTGAGTCCATGGTTCCTATGGTATCGTCAGCATCTGAGATTCTTTCTTCTATCTCTTGTATTCTATTGTTGATATTTGCATCTATGGCCCCTGATTTCTTCCCAAGGTTTTCTATCTCCAAAGTTGTCTCCCTTTGAGATTTCTTAGTTGTTTCTATATCTGTTTTTAGATCCTGTATGGTTTTGCTCAGATTTTTGCTTGCTTGTTTGTGTTTTCATGTAATTCTTTAAGAGATTTTTGTGTTTCCTCTTTCATGACTACTACTTGTTGACCCACATTCTCCTGCATTTCTTTAAGTGATTTTTAGTATTTCCTCCTTATTAGCTTCTGCTTTTAGACCCATCTTCTCCTGAATTTCTTTAAGTGATTTTTGTGTTTGCCTTGTAATGGCTTCTAACTTTTGATCCACTTTCTCCTGTATTTCTTTAAGAGATTTATCCTTGTGTTCTATTATCAGCATCCTGACCAGTGATTTTAGATCTATATCTTGATTTTCTGGTGTGTTGGGTATCAGGGACTTATTGCTGTCGGGGAACTGGGTTTGGATACTGCCATATTGCCTTGATTTCTGCTAGTAATGTTCCTACGTTTACCTTTTGCCATTTGTTTATTTCTGGACTTAGTTGGTCTTTTTATTACTGGTTGGTGTTTAAAGCTCCTGAGAGCCTGGCTGTTTGGTGCTGCTGTCTCAGAGGGCATCTGTGCTCCCGAGGCAGAAACTGAAAGGTTTCCACCACTGGGCTCTGAATTACCTCCTCAGCTCTGCTGGACTGGATTCAAGTCTCCTCCTGGCTTGCCTATGGGCGCTTTACTGGCCTCCTGTGGTCTGGTCCTGGTTTGCCTGGTTAGTCTACCAGTTCCAAGATGGTGGTGGGTCTCAGGGCTCTGTCTGACCACAGGAATCCCTGCAGGATTGGGGCTTCTCTGGCTGGATTGCTGAAGCCTAGACAGTGGCTCTCTCAGTCAGACTGGTTGAGCTGTTCTTCCCAGGATAGTGTCCGACCATGGAGCTCTGTCTAACCTCAGGGCTCTCTATGGATCGAGAGCTCCCCTGGGTTGGGCTGCAGGACCCAAGATGGTGTGGATCCCCATCTGTGGGTCTCTGTCTATCTATGGGACGTCATGCAGGTAACAAGCTCCCCCACCTGCCCAGGCAGCTGTAATGCTGCTCAGCTCCCTGGTGTAGAAGACACCCAGGCAGGCTATATCCTGGGAAATCCTTCACTCTGGTGCCCACTGTACCTTGCTAGGTTACCATCTCCAAGATGGTGGCCAGTCTCGGGGCTCTGTTTAACCACAGGAATCCCTGCAGGCCCAGGGCTTCCTGGCTGGACTGCTGAAGCCTAGGCAGTGGTTCTCTCAGTTGGCAGGGCTCCATCTGGTTGAGCTGTTCTCCCTAGGATAGTGTTGGATCCCGGAGCTCTGTCTAACCGTGGGGCTCTCTGTGGAATGGGAGCTCCCCCGGTTGGGCTGCAGGATCCAAGATCAACATTTGAAATTTAAATAAAGAACATATCTAATAAAAAAAGGGAAAAAAGAAATTTTGTAGAGAAATATAAAAGAACTATACAGAGAATCAACAAAACAAGGAGATGGCTCTTTGAGAAAATCCACAAAATAGATGAACCATTAGCCATTCTAACCAGAGAGCACAGAGACAGTATCCAAATTAGGAAAATCAGAAATGAAAAGAGAGACATAACAACAGAAACCAAGGAAACTTGAAAAAATTCATCAGATCCCTCTACAAAAGCCTATACATAACAAGACTGGAGAGTCTATATAAACTGAACAATTTTCTAGACAGATACCAGGTACAAAACTTAAATCAGGACCAGATAAAACATCTAAACAGTCCTATTACTCCTAAAGATACAGCAGTAGTCATTAAAAGTCTCCCAACAACAACAAGAACAACAAAAAGCCCAGGACAGATGGGTCTAGTACAGAATTCTATCAGTCCTTCAAAGAACTAAGACCAATACTCTTCAAACTATTCCACAAAGTTCAGGATATCTGTTCATTTTGCTTTTTCTTCATTTAATTTCTGTTTAAATGACCTGTCTATTGGTGTGAGTGGGGTGTTTAAATTCCCCATTATTATTGTGTGGGGATCAATGTGTGAATTGAGCTTTAGTAATGATTTTTTATGAATATTGGTGCACTTGCATTTAGGGCATAGATGTTCAGAACTAAGATGTCATGGTGTTGGAGTTTTCTTTTGATGAGTACTAAATGTCTTTCCCCATCTTATTGATTTTCACTGTGTATTTCTGTTATTAATCATAGAGAAGTCTCAATAGTGAACTACTAAAAGCAAAACATTTTTTTTCAAAAAAAGTTTATGCTCTTTGTTAAAATATATTGAATACCCATCATTGAAAACATGATAATGTTTACAATCTCTATGGAAAAAAATCTAGGATCTGCATGAAATCTTTGAATAAAAAGCAAGATCAATATTAATTTTGTAGTAAAAATAAATTCAAGAATGCTCATAAAACATTAATAAAGTTTTGATTTGTTTAGTGTCGTAAAAATAATTGTACCTCAGCTGATTGTCTTATGTCTCAATCACAACAAAACTTATGAAGTTCTATTTTTCTCTATTGTTCATTTCAGCAATTTCCTGTGATGAAGAAATTTGAAATTCAGCTAATCTTGTTACTGTGATGATTCTTTGTCAATGAGGAGGTCATTTCTAATTTCAATACTGTTGAAGCATCTTAAATTGTCTCCATAATGGAAAAATTTCTAGGAATATTAATTTTGTCTATAATCTGTCAAGTATCAACATTAATGAATCCAAGATGAGGTTTTTCAACATTAATAAGTCTAATGTGAGGTTTTGTGCATGTAAATAGCATGATCTGATCAAATTCTCTTTAATCCTTTCCTCTCTAACTTCAACATTAATCTTAAAGTATCATCATGACAGCAAAGGACTATTATTAATTTTGTCATGAATTTATTTTCTCATGAAATATTTAGATTTTTTATATTTCATGTTAAAAAGTTATTATTCTTTCACTTTTGATTGGAGTTTTCATTTGAGAATTTAAAATAAAACTGATGTTATATAAATTCTTTCAATTTTTACTTCTTAATGAGAGAGGCTTTATTTGCCTTTCTGAAGATTATCTTTGTTAGATACAGGATTCTTGACTGGTACTTTGTGGGGAGCCGATGGCCGGCCCAAAACATCCTGCCGGCCCAAAACATCCTGCTGGCTTGAAGTAAACAAGTCAGTGCCAGGTGCTGGGTAGTTTACCATCCCTTGGTCTCTGCCTCTCCCGAGCTGCAGCCAATCAGGGGATGACATGTCCGAGGCAGGGGTTGCAGCCTATATAAGGGATGGGCTTCTGGGTATCTGGGTCTCCGCTCTGTAGGCTTATGCTCTCCCTCTCAGGAGCATTAAAGCTTTGCTGCAGAAGGATCTTGAGTGTGCCGCGTCTTTCTTGCTGGCAAGACGGTAGCGCGGGACATCTGGTGCCGAAACCCGGGAATACGAGACTTCATCATCGTCAGCACCATCGGAGACCCCTTGGCTACAAGGAAGATTCAGAACTGCAGGCAGATACGTTCGGAGAGGTATGTTCTTCTTTGGCTTCGACTTGGGATTGTCACCACCCTGGGAAGGTAGCATTGAAGCTTTTGTGACCATTCTTGGAGCCCTTTTAATCTTTCTCTTTACCATGTATGAATGCTCCAGGTCTTTGACTCTTGCCTCGTGGAACAAATTAGGTAGAGATCTTGACCGCATAATGGTGGAAAGAGACTTGAAGCAGGGGACAAAAGCAATTTGGAAACTTGTTAAAAACTGTCTAGAAGATAAAGCTTGTAGGGCTGCCATGGAGGAAGGTCGGAACACCCTTGAAGAGGTCCAGGATAGCATATCAGAAACCGAGCGTAGTGAGAGGTTGGGCGCGCGCAAGAAAAAACCCGTCCCAAAAAAGGAAAAAGGACCTCCCGGAGAGTCTAGAGACAAGGGAGTGAATGTGTCAGATCTTAAGGAACCTTCTCCTATTGTTAAGCCAAGAGGAGGAGCTAGCTTGTATACAGTACATGATCTTGAGGCTTTAAACTTTGATAACTCTGATAGCTCTAATAGCGCAGAGGATGAGGTGTTAGACCTCGATGAAGAGGCTGAGTTAGAGGAGGAACTTGCCAGGTATGAGGAGGAAAGATACCATCCAGATGATCGAAGGCAGAATAGTAAAGAACCTCGAAAATGGCAGCCCCTAACAGCCCTTTCACAGGTTGTTCCTTCGGCGCCTTCTCCCTATGAGACATGCCTGAAGTCTTGCTCCTTTTTGTCTGAAAAGGTAAAAAGAAAGCTGCGCCTTGCTTACCCAGTCTTTGAAGGCGCTGAAGGAGGGCGGGTAGAACCTATATCCCCCGTCCAAAATCAAGGAAGACAGGGCCTGGGTTTTTCCTAGGTGCCACTGGGGCAGCACGACCCATACCATGGAAGACAGGGGACCCAGTATGGGTTCCCCAGTGGCCATTAACCTCTGAAAAACTAGAAGCTGTGACTAATCTTGTTGCAGAACAATTGGCTTTTTGTGCACAAATGCAAGTCACACATATTATGGGCTTGCCATATAACCCTCAAGGACAAGGTATCATTGAGCGCACACACCGTAAGCTCAAATCATATTTAATTAAACAAAAAGGGGGAATAATAAAAGATCTGCCCCCCATGCCACGGGTTGCCATAGCAGTGGCACTCTTTACTATAAATTTTCTAAATTCAGATAAGCATGATCAAACCGCAACAGAGCGACATTGCTCAGACCCGCATCGACCTAAAGAATTGGTAAAATGGAAGGATGTGTTGACTAATGAATGGAAAGGCCCGGATCCTATTCTAATAAGATCCAGGGGAGCCATTTGTGTCTTCCCACAGAGTGAAGAAAACCCCTTCTGGGTCCCTGAGAGGCTTACTAGAACAATTTTGGAGCAGAAGGACACCGCAGATCGCCCAGTCACTCACACTCCGAGAGTTGAGAGCAGCCATTATCCAGGTCAACTCCACGAGCCTTGACCTGTCCTTGACGGAGGGACTATCATCATGGATCGCTTCAGATGTCTCCTATTTTAAGGAATGGGTGGGGGTGGGATTGTTTGGCGCAGCCCTTTGCTGTGGACTGGTGTTACTTCTCTGGCTGGTCTGTAGGCTCAGGGCTCAAGCCAAGAGAGACAAGGTGGTTATTGCCCAAGCGCTTGTGGCTCTGGAACAAGGAGCTCCCACTGACATTTGACCAACAATGCTCAAGCAGTAGGCCGCCGGCTGGACAGCTCTTGCACACCTGGAGCTTAGACTCATTGAACAGGGTAGAGTGTCCAGCTTGAGCAGCCCATGGGGGATGCCGAGCAAAGCATCGCACAGAGAGACACCTGACATAAGGGTCTCTCTGGGAGGCATGTTGTCCTGCATAAGGGTTGTCTGCCCTAGTTTCCCTTTCCCAGAAAAACGGCAGAGTGACAGGTCGAGGGCGCTTAGGGTCAAACCAACAGCCTAGTGGCGACTCTCGTACGAAGTCTTAATTTTGTTGCTTGGGAGTTCGACCTCTGTCTCCACCCCTTAAAGATTGGGTGACCTACTTGCTATAAGAGCAAAAGGGCCTCATTATTAGATTGTTTTGAACCCTGAAGGTCCAGACAAGAGCCTGAAGGTTGATCGACAATCTGAGGTCTTTATTTTAAATAATAAAAAAGGGGGAGATGTGGGGAGCCGATGGCCGGCCCAAAACATCCTGCCAGCCCAAAACATCCTGCCGGCCCAAAACATCCTGCCGGCCCAAAACATCCTGCCGGCCCAAAACATCCTGCCGGCCCAAAACATCCTGCCGGCCCAAAACATCCTGCTGGCTTGAAGTAAACAAGTCAGTGCCAGGTGCTGGGTAGTTTTCCATCCCTTGGTCTCCGCCTCTCCCGAGCTGCAGCCAATCAGGGGATGACATGTCCGAGGCAGGGGTTGCAGCCTATATAAGGGATGGGCTTCTGGGTATCTGGGTCTCCGCTCTGTAGGCTTATGCTCTCCCTCTCAGGAGCATTAATGCTTTGCTGCAGAAGGATCTTGAGTGTGCCGCGTCTTTCTTGCTGGCGAGACGGTAGCGCGGGACAGTACTTGTTTTTTGTTTTGTTTGTATTTTTGTTTGTTTGGTTTTGGTTTATTGTTGTTGTTTGATTGTTTTATTTATACTGTTTTATTTTTCAGAACACTGGATATATTTTATCCTATTCTTTGTTGACCTGAAACATTTTCCCCAGAAATCCATTTTTCATGTAAGTGGGATTCCTCTATGTGTAAAGCCATGCTTTCCATTTTAAATTCTTATAAAATTATTTCTAGCCATGCTGATATCCATGGGATGGGCTGCCCACCAGGACAATATTGATGTAGCCTCCACTGCCGCCTGAGGTCATGTGGATGTGTGTGGCTTGTGCTACCATCTGAAGCTAGGTTGGTGCCTGTGGGTCTAGCTGCCTCTGAGGACCATGTCTGGATCCATGGTCCTGGTGGTTGGAGGACACACTGATGTTTGTGTGCCAGGCTACTGCTGATGCTCATACTGATATAAGTGGCCTATGCTTTTACCTGATGCCATGTTGATGGCCTTGGCTTGTGCCACCACTGAGGGCTATTATGTCCATAGGGCTGTCTTGATGTCAGTGATCTATGTTTCCACTAGGGACCATACTGAGGTTTGCAGCATATACTGATCGGGACACCATGTGGAAGGTCATGAGTCTAATATGAGGTTTGGACATGCCTCTGTTATCTGTAAATGACAAAGAAGCTGCTATTGTAGTGGTATTGATGACTGAAACACACTTGAAAATAATGGCCATAGATAGCTTATGTGACAATCACCATACACATCCCATCCCATCTTACCCTATCCCTAAAATAACAGTGTAGCCATAAAGCCATTGAAGGGAACTCTTAAAAATTGTGATAAGGATACTGAAGTGTGTGTACCTGGGCCTCTCTAGCAGTGGCCTGGTGGCAATATGGAGACCGACCACCGCTGGAAGGAATCACGGGGCAGGCTGCTCCCAGCTGCCTTGGTGCAAGGCCGGAGGTCTACAGCCATCCAGTGAAAAACAGATAGCCTTTTCAACAAATGGTGCTGGTTCAAATGGAGGTCAACATGCAGAAGAATATGAATTGACCCACTCTTATCTCCTTGTACTAAGATCAATGCCAAGTGGATCAAGGAACTCCACTTAAAACCAGACACACTGAAACTAATAGGAAAGAAACTGGGGAAGACCCTGGAGGACATGGGCACAGGAGGAAAGTTTCTGAACAGAACACCAATAGCTTATGCTCTAAGATCAAGAATTGACAAATGGGACCTCATAAAATTACAAAGTTTCTGTAAGGCAAAGAACACTGTCAGAAAGACAAAACGACAACCAACAAATTGGGAAAAGATCTTCACCAACCCCACATCTGACAGAGGGCTAATATCCAATATATACAAAGAACTCAAGAAGTAAGATGCCAAAGAACCAAATAACCCTATTAAAAATGGGGTACAGAGCTAAACAAAGAATTTTCACCAGAAGAAATTTGGATGGCTGAGAAACACTTTAAGAGATGTTCAACATCATTAGTCATCAGGGAAATGCAAATCAAAACAACCCTGAGATTCAACCGCACACCAGTCAGAATGGCTTTGATTAAAAATTCAGGAGAAAACAGGTGCTGGCGAGGATGTGGAGAAAGAGGAACACTCCTACACTGTTGGTGGGATTGCAAGATGGTATAACCGCTCTGGAAATCAGTCTGGTGGTTTATCAGAAAATTGGGCATGACACTTCCAGAGGACCCTGTCATACCACTCCTGGGCATATACCCAGAGGATTTCCCTGCATACAATAAAGACACATGCTCCACTATGTTCACAGCAGCCTTATCTATAATAGCCAGAAGCTGGAAAGAAACCAGATGTCCCTCAATGGAGAAATGGATACAAAAAAATGTGGTATATATATACAATGGTACTATTCAGCCATTAGAAACAATGAATTCATGAAATTTTTAGAGAAATGGATGGAGCTGGAGAACATCATACTAAGTGAGGTGACCCAGTCTCAAAAGAATACCCATGGTATACAGTCACTGATAAGTGGATATTAGCCTAGAAGCTTGCAACACCAAAGACATAAATCACATACCAAGTGATGTCTCACAAGAAGAAAGGAGTGGACACTGGTGCTAGAATGGACCAAAACATCATTGTGGGGGAGTACAAGAACAGGGAGGTGGGAGTGGGTGAATGAGGGAGCAGGGGGAGGGAAAAGGGCATGAGGGACCTTTGGGGGTGGGGAACCAGAAAAAGGGAAATGAATTGTAAATATAGAATATATCCAATAAAAAATAAATAAATAAATAAATATATATATAAATAAATAAATAAGACACATGCTCCACTATGTTCATAGCAGCCTTATTTATAATAGCCAGAAGCTGAAAGGAGCCCAGATGTGTCTCAAAGGAGGAATGGATACAGAAAATGTGGTATATTTATACATGGAATACTACTCAGCAATTAAAAATAATGAATTCATGCAATTTGTAGGCAAATGGTTAGATCTGGAAAATATCCTAAGCGAGTTAACCCAATCACAAAAGAATACACATGAAATGCAATCACTGATAAGTGAATATTAATGAGTCCAGAAGCTCTGAATACTCAAGGCACAATTAGCAAGTCAAAAGATTCCCAAGAAGAAGGAAGGAGAGGACCCTGGGCCTTAAAAGGTTGGATCCAGTTTTGTAGGAGAGTACCAGAACAGAGAAATGGTGGTGGGGGGTGATTGGGGAATAGGTAGGGGGGAAGAGGACTTATGGGACATATAGTGAGAGGGGAACTGGGAAAGGGAAAAGCCTTTGGAATATAAACAAAGAATATAGAATGAATAATAATAATAAAGCTTGTTAAATTTTAAAAAAGGATACTGAAGTGTAGGTCTCTATAATTGGTGAATTCTGATGGGAAGTGCATGAGGAAGGACTCAGTTTTCTTCAAGGGGCTGACAACCAGGAGTTTGACCAAGCTCCAGTGAATATACAGGCAATGGCTGTTTTGTTTGTTTGTTTGTTTGTTTGTTTGTTTTTTCCCTTCTTTTTTGGAGAGAAGATATAAGGTGGGAGGTCAGACTTGGGACTACTGAGAAGTGAGTGTGATTGGGGCTAATGATTTGAAATATCCAAATAATCCATAAAAATATTATGAAAAAATAAAATTATTTCTACTTATATCTCTAAAAATTTGACTATTATATTCCAAGGATATGAAATTACCAAATAATCAATAAATATATTATGAAGAAATCTTTCTGTTTAAATCTCTGATAATTTGACAATCATGTTCCCCAGAAATTAGTTCTTTGGCTTGACTCTCTATAGATCCCTTTGATCTTTCTGACATTCAATGTCTATGTTTCCCATAAGAGTTAGGAACTTTTCATCATCTATTGTATGAAATAATCTTTTTGTACTTTTATTCATCTCTTCCCTCACTAAAACTCATTTAATACAAATTTTTGTTGTTTTGTAGTAGCCCATAACTACCATAAGTATTTTACTAACTGTTTGGTTTTTTAAAAAAAAATAGTTTTTGGTGTAATTAGAGTGTATTCTGTTTCTATTTTCCCTCTGAATACATTATTTAAAAAGACTTGTTTTTCAGTTAATATTCTTTCTTCTGTTTCTTCTATTGAGCTGTTGAAGCCTCTGAAACTAAGACCAAAAATAAACCCACTTTCCTGAATTATGTCAAGCACAGGGTCAAACACTTGAAAAGCTGACTAACAGCCCATATCCGTCAATGATTAACTTAAAATAAAAATAAATTCTCCAACTTAAAAGATGCAGATTGGTTAAAGTAGGATAACATGAAGTCTCAACAATATACTGCCTGCTATAGTATTACTTTACATGTGATGCTAGAAGTGTAAAGGCAGAAAATGGCATTCCAAACAAATGGAACAAAGACCAGGAGAAGCAGAGCTAACTGTATTTTTGTCTGAAAATAAAAATCAAAACAAAAAAAATGAAAAACAAAAAGGAAAAAAAAGAAAAAGAAAGCCACCACATAATGGTGAAGGGATTAATTCATCAGGATGACATGAAGATTAAATCGTATGCACCTACTACCATTGTGTCTGGTTTTATGAAATAAACTTTATTAGGTCTAAGGATAGAGGGATCCAATATAACACTGAAGAGCCTAAACTTTCCAATCGCTGTAGTAGACAGATTATTCAGATACTCAAAATTAAATAATTCTGTATATTAAATGAACCTAACAGATATGTGTAAAGAATTTGTTCCAAAGCTGTAAAATATAGTTTCTTTCTATCGTCACACAGTTTCCTCTAGAAGAGACTATACATTAAGATACAAAGCACATCTTGAGCAAATTTTAAGTACTTAAATATCATATGATACCTTTTATAATCACAATTCAACAAAATTAGACATCTAAAACAAATTACCTGTGGATTGAAACAATAAATTCTGCCAATAAATATGTATTGCACTAAAATTAATTACTATATACAATAAATATATGTTCATTAAAACCAGGAAAGGGTCTGTAATTCTATTCCATTGATCTACTTGCCTGTCACTGTACAAATACCACGCAGTTTTTAACACTACTGCTCTGTAGTACTGCTTGAGGTAAGGGATATTGATTCACCCAGAATTTCTTTTACTGTTGAGGATACTTTTAGCTATCCTGGGTTTTTTGTTATTCCAGATGAATTTAAGAATTGCTCTTTATAACTCTATGAAGAATTGAGTTGGGATTTTTTTCTTTTTTTTATTTATTTATTGGATATATTCTATATTTACAATTCATTTCCCTTTTTCTGGTTCCCCACCCCAAAGGTCCCACATGCCCTTTTCCTTACCCCTGCTCCCTCATCCACACCCTCCCACCTCACTGTTCTTGTACTCTCCTACAATGATGTTTTGCTCCATTCTAGCACCAGTGTCCACTCCCTTCTTCTTGTGAGAAATCACTTGATATGTGATTTATGTCTTTGGTGTTCCTAGCTTCTAGGCTAATATCCACTTATCAGTGACTGTATACCATAGGTATTCTTTTGAGACTGGGTCACCTCACTTAGTATGACATTCTCCAGCTCCATCCATTTCTCTAAGAATTTCATGAATTCATTGTTTCTAATGGCTGAATAGTACTCCATTGTGTATATATACCACATTTTTTGTATCCATTCCTCTGTTGAGGGACATCTGGGTTCTTTCCAGCTTCTGGCTATTACATATAAGGCTGCTATGAACATAGTGGAACATGTATCCTCATTGCATGCTGGGGAATCTTCTGGGTATATTCCCAGCAGTGGTATGGCTGGGTCCTCCAGAAGTATCACGTCAAGTTTTCTGAGGAACCGCCATACTGATTTCCAGAGTGGTTGTACCAGCTTGCATTCCCACCAGCAGTGGAGGAGTGTTCCTCTTTCTCCACATCCTCGCCAACACCTGATGTCTTCTGAGTTTTTAATCTTAGCCATTCTGACTGGTGTGAGGTGAAATCTCAGGGTTGTTTTGATTTGCATTTCCCTAATGACTAATGATGTTGAACATTTTTTAAGGTGTTTCTCAGCCATCCGAATTTCTTCAGGTGAAAAGTCAAAATGGCAATCTTGCCCAAAGCAATATACAGATTCAATGCAATCCCCATCAAAATCCCAACTCAGTTCTTCATAGAGTTAGAAAGAGCAATTGTCAAATTCATCTGGAATAACAAAAAACCCAGGATAGGTAAAACTATCATCAACATCAACAGAATCAATATCCCGGACCTCAAGCAATATTACAGAGCAGTAGTATTAAAAACTGCATGGTATGACAGTGACAGGGAGGCGGATCAATGGAATAGGATCAAAGACCCAGAATTGAACCCACACATCTATGGCCAATTGATCTTCAACAAAGGAGCTGAAAACATCCAGTGGAAAAAAGATAGCCTTTTCAACAAATGGTGCTGGCTCAACTGGAGGTCAACATGCAGAAGAATGAGAATTGATCCACTCTTATCTCCTTGCACTAAGCTCAACTCCAAGTGGATCAAGGACCTCCACATAAAACCAGACACACTGAAACTAATAGAAAAGAAACTGGGGAAGACCCTTGAGGACATTGGCTCAGGGGAAAAATTCCTGAACAGAACACCAATTGCTTATGCTCTAAAAGCAAGAATAGACAAATGGGACCTCATAAAATTACAAAGTTTCTGTAAGGCAAAAGACACTGTCAAAAGGATAAATCGGCAACCAACAAATTGGGAAAAAATCTTCACCAATCCCACATCCGACAGAGGGCTAATTTCCAATGTATACAAAGAACTCAAGAGGTTAGACCCCAGAAAACCAAATAACCCTATCCAAAAATGGGGTATAGAGCTAAACAGAGACTTTTCACCTGAGTTGGGATTTTGATGGGGATTGCATTACACTGTATATTGCTTTTGGCAAGATGGCCATTTTTACTATATTAATCCTGCCAATGCAAGAGCATGAAAGATTTTTCCATCTTCTGAGGCCTTCTTTGATTTCTTTCTTCAAAGACTTGAAGTTTCTGTCATACAGATCTTTCACTTGTTTGGTTAGAGTCACACCAAGGTACTTTATATTGTTTGTCGCTATTTTTCAAGGGTGTCATTTCCCCATTTTCTTTCTCTGCCTGTTTATCCTTTGAGTACAGGAAAGCTACTGATTTGCTTGAGTTAATTTTTTATCCAGCCACTTTGCTGAAGTTTTTTATCAGCTGTAGGAATTCTCTGGTAGAGTTGTTTTTTGGGGGACGGGGGTGGTACTTAAGTATACTATTACATCATCTGCAAATAGTGATAATTTGACTTCTTCCTTTCTAATTTGTATCCCTTTGACCTCCTTTTGTTGTCTACTTGCTCTAACTCGACCTTCAAGTACTATATTGAATAAAAATGGAGAGGGCAGTCCCTCAATGGAGGAATGGATACAGAAAATGTGATATATATTCACAATAGAGTATAATTCAGCCATTAAAAACAATGAATTCATGAAATTCTTACACAACTGGATGGAACTGGGGAATATCATCCTGAGTGAGGTAACCCAATCACAAAAGAACACTCATGGTATGAACTCACTGATTAGCCTAGAGGCTTGGAATATCTAAGACACAATTCACATATCAAATGATGCCCAAGAAGAAAGAAGGAGAGGCCCCTGATCCTGGAAAGGCTCAGTGCAGTAGTGTAGAGGAATTCCAGGACAGCGAAGTGGGAAGGGGTGGATTGGGGAACAGGGGAATGGAAGAGGGCTTATGGAACTTTTGGGGAGGGGGAATCCTGGAAAGGGGAAATCATTTGAAATATAAATAAAGAATATATGGAATAAAAAGATTAAAAAACATGAAAGGGTATAACATTTGAAATATAAATAAAGAAAATATCTAATTAAAAAACTCTATTGTGGGGCTGAAATCATGGATCAGCAATTAAGATCACCTGCTTTTCTCAAGGAAAACCCAAGTTTATTTTCCATAACCCAGACTGAGTGGTTCACAGCTGTCTTTAACTCCAGTTCTAAAGGATAAGACACATTCTTCTGACCAAAACAGACACCCACATATTCATGTTATTCATCATTAGCATGCAAACACACAAGCACACATACACAAACACATAAAGATACACACACACACACACACACACACTGCTAATTAAAACAAACACTACAGTAAGTGCTGGAAATCAATGTTAAAACTATAATAATCCAATAGAATATCTACAATAATTGACTAAATATTATATGAATAAAAAGTTCTATATTAGAATGCAAATTATAAATTTGAGGAGGAGAACAAAAATATTTACATGTTGCAGAGATTAAGTTCTTGCCAGTTTAAAACACTGTAAATTATCGCTGGGAAATTTTATATAAAAATTACATGAAATACACAACTGAAAATAACAAAAATAAAACATGACAATCATACCTTATCACTAAAGAAAATGGCAAAATTACTCCTGGAAACAAAGAAAGAAATTAAAACACAAAGATTTAAATCAGAAAAGAGTTAACAAAATGGTAAGAACAAATTCTACCTGCAGAGGATAACTGAATGCAATATGTAATTCTCCACTTAAAAGCAAAAAAGCTTTTCTATTAGTTTCAGTGTGTCTGGTTTTATGTGGAGGTCCTTGATCCACTTGGCTTGATCTTAGTACAAGGAGATAAGAGTGTGTCAATTCGCATTCTTCTGCATGCTGACCTCCATTTGAACCAGCATCATTTGTTGAAAAGGCTATCTTTTTTTCCACTGGATGGTTGTAGGTCCTTTATCAAAGATCAAGTGACCATAAGTCTTTGGGTTCATTTCTGGGTCTTCAATTCTATTCCATTGATCTACTTGCCTGTCGCTGTACAAATACCATTCAGTTTTTAGCACAATTGCTCTGTAGTACTGTTTGAGGTCAGGGATATTGATTCCCCCAGAAGTCCTTTTATTGTTGAGAATAGTTTTAGCTATCCTGGGTTTTTTCTTACTCCAGATGAATTTGAGAATTGCTCTTTCTAGATCTATGAAGAATTGAGTTGGGATTTTGATGGGGGTTGCATTGAATCTGTAGATTGCTTTTGGCAAGATGGTCATTTTTACTATATTGATCCTGCCAATCCAAGAGCATGGAATATTTTTCCATCTCCTGAGGTCTTCTTCAATTTCTTTCTTCAAGGACTTGAAGTTCCTATTATACAGTTCTTTCACTGGGGAAGACCTTGGAGGACATGGGCACAGGGGGGAAGTTCCTGAACTGATAGCTTATTCTCTAAGATCAAGAATTGACAAATGGGACCTCATAAAATTACAAAATTTCTGTAAAGCAAAGGACACTGTCAGAAGAACAAAACAGCAACCAACAAATTGGGAAAAGATCTTCACCAACCCCACATCTGACAGAGGGCTTATATCCAATATATACAAAGAGCTCAAGAAGTTAGACCTCAAAGAACCAAATAACCCTATCAAAAAATGGGGTACAGAGCTAAACAAAGAATTTTCACCAGAAGAAATTCAGATGGCCGAGAAACACCTTAAGAGATGTTCAACATCATTAGTCATCAGGGAAATGCAAATCAAAATAACCCTGATTCTCCACCTCACACCAGTCAGAATGGCTAAGATTAAAAACTCAAGGGACAACAGGTGCTGGCAAGGATGTGGAGAAAAAGGAACACTCCTACACTGTTGGTGGGATTGCAAGATGGTACAACTACTCTGGAAATCAGTCTTGTGGTTCCTCAGAAAATTGGGCATGACACTTCCTGAGGACTCTGTCATACCACTCCTGGGCATATACCCAGCGGAATCCCCTGCATACAATAAAGACACATGCTCCACTATGTTCATAGCAGCCTTATTTATAATAGCCAGAAGTTGGAAGGAGCCCAGATGTCCCTCAAAGGAGGAATGGATACAGAAAATGTGGTATATTTATACAATGGAATACTACTCAGCAATTAAAAATAATGAATTCATGCAATTTGTAGGCAAATGGTTGGACCTGGAAAATATCATCCTAAGTGAGTTAACAAATCACAAAAGAATACACATGAAATGCTATCACTGATAAGTGGATATTAATGAGCCCAAAAGCTCTGAATACTCAAGGCACAATTAGCAAATCAAAAGATTCCCAAGAAGAAGTAAGGAATGGACCCTGGTCCTGAAAAGACTGGATCCAGATTTGTAGGAGAGTATCAGAACAGAGAAATGGGGGGGGGGTGATTGGGTAATGGGCGGAGGGAAGAGAACTTATGGGACATATGGTGAGGGGGGAACTGGGAAAGGTGAAAGCCTTTGGAATGTAAACAAAGAATATAGAAAATAAAGAAAAAAAAGCTAAAAAGCTTGGAGAGTTTATGTGCCATGCTATGTGTATTTCACTTGCTATAAGTCCCAGAAATGTTGAATATACATGTATTTAAATTTTTCATTCTTCTGACACAACTTTTCTACATAAGTCAAGTATACAAAGTTCTGTGCTAATAAAAGCTGAAAGAGAACAAGAGTATTTCCTGAATAAAATAAACTTTAATTCAGAGAAACAATTCTGATAAAGGTCAATTCATAAAGATAATGTAATAATATAAAAACACATACACACAACACTAGAGCAACCATTATAAAATCTACTGTTATAACTGAAGGGAGAGGTAGGTGGCAGTGTGTTAATTGTAGGTTACTAAGGATCCACTGTTAGACATGGACAGAGCATCCAAGTAGAAAGTAAATAGCCATGGGATCCAACTCATACTCTGTCATTACACAGACTCAACAGACACTTAGAATTCAATGCAAATCTCCAAATTACACAGTCCTCTACTCAGTAAAATGAACAAGATAGGTCATATGTTAGGCTAGAAAACGATATAACACCTTAATATAAAAGATCAAAGTTTCTAGGTGTGGTATTGCATATATTTCATACAAGTACTCAGGAGGCAGATCTTTGTGAGTTTATAGCCAGCCTTATCTACATAGCAAGTTCCAGTCAGCCAGGACAGCATATTAATATGGAAGCAAATTTAAGTGTCTTTTCTGACCATAACAGTAGAAAGTTAGAACTAATCCACAGGAAGAAAGTTAGAAATTAAAATGAAACATGTCTAATTAAGCAAAATGCTTTAAAATAGGAGCATGAAAATTTGAAAAGAAAGGCAAATAAGAGAAAGAAGATATAGAGTTTAATGGGTAAAGGTCTAGGAGCATCTGTAAGGAAATAGGTGAGGGAAATCTATGATCAGAATATATTGTATGAAAAAAAATCAACTTTCATTCAAATTGATAAAAATAGAGGTAAGCTAAATAGAAATAACAGAACACATGCAATTCAGAGAAACTACTGCAAACAAAATTTGCAGCACCATTATGAATAATCTGAAATACATTGGGTTAAGCAAAATAACCTAGACATAGCAAATATCATATGATTTTATTCTTAAATGGAATATGAAAATATGCCTCCTGTAGAAGTAGAAAATGAAACAGTGGCTACAGAAGGGGAATGGGTTGGAGACACAGAATGTAAAAAGTGTAGTACTCAGCTGCAAAGTTACAATCTTGCAAAAGATAGAAGATCTGCTATTCCACTGCATAGTTCAGTGCCACAGTTAACAATAACATATAATCACATATATTATTCATTTTAATTATCCAGAAGATAGTTAAAGAAGAATTTTGTATGTTTTCATTATAAAGAAAGGGATAAATGTTGATGTAACACTCTAATTGCACCAACTGGATAATTAGTTAATATATATATATATATATATACATATATTACATAGTTCATCAAAAATATATATCTCTTATATCGACTATAATTGCAAAATATAGGTTTTTAAAATAATTTTATAAAAGAATTTGAGATAAAGAAAAAAGTTGTAAGAGAAAACAAGACACAACATTGAGAACAACAATGACAAAGACCATAATTTAAACAAACATGGAATTTTTATGTGATGAGATTAGACAACTGTTCAGAGACTTGACTAAAGTAGGAATGGGGATATAGATAAGGTCCATTCATCCAGAGAAAAGAACTTATAGAAAATGAGATGCCTGGAGCCTTGGTTTCTTTAAGAGCTCAGAATCCAGCATCTTGCAGCAAGATTATAAAAAATAACAAAACAAAAAGGGAGAAAACTGATAGAAACAGTGAGTTCACATACGAAAGTTTGAGATGTTGAGATCTGAGTTTTCAGTTTTGTGACAGGAAGGTACTAGAAGCTTGGAGAGATAGTTAAATCTGCCCGGGGCCTGTCTGGCCTTAGGGGAACTGGCTGAGGTGAGACACATTACTGGATGAGGGCCAAAAGACTAACGATCTCGGGCTTTGTACCTTTCTCTAACTGTACTGGATATTATTAGCTGATAGATTCTGGAGACTTAAGACTTTCTTACTTATTCTGTGGCTGAAAACTGCTGGCTCTTCTCTTTAACTCTGTGGCTTCTTTTTTTATCTCTCTGTGCTTCATTTTTACCTTATGAATCTCCGGGTTTTATTAAATTAAATCTTTATTTTATAACTCTATTACTGTTCTGTGCTTCATTAAGTGAAAAAAACTTAACTCTTTATTCCTGTGCTTAAATAAGTGCTAATATTAATACATGCTATTTAGCAGCAGATAACAAAGAAAAAGAATTTATTTTTAGACGTTTGTCTTCTCTGGCCAGACAACCAAAAGCCCTGCACTGGCCAGGCTGGTAGCTCCTTTTGAACCAGAGAGAAAAAGGAAAAGAAGATGTCACTCCTACAGTCACATACACATGGGGTGAGGCAGAAAATGGTTACATCACTATCTCTGGATGGATAGATGAAGTAACTGATAGATGAATGGATAGATGAATGGGTGGATGGATGGATGGATGGATGGATGGAAGGATGGATGGGTAAGTGGCACAGAGCCCAGCAAGCAAAACCATCATCTTTATGTCTTTTCTCTGGCCTTTTATAGACAAATGTTCTTAGAAAATTATCTCATAGACAACATTTTACACAAAATGGGAGTTGCAAAAGGATGTTGATATTAAATTCAAATGAGTGTTTATTTCTATTTGCTCATTATAAGTTTAAAGCAACAGTTTCACATGGCCTTGTCTTTTTTTTTCTTTTCGTTCTTTTTTTTTATTTATTTTCTATACACTTCGTTTATATTCCAAAGGCTTTCCCCTTTCCCAGTTCCAACCTCACCATATGTCCCATAAGTCCTCTTCCCTCCACCCGTTCCCCAACCACCACCCCGCACATTTCTCTATTCTGATACTCTCCTACAAATCTGGATCCAGTATTTTCAGGACCAGGGTCCTTCCCTTCATTCTTCTTGGGAATCTATTGCTTTGCTAATTGTGCCTTGAGTATTCAGAACTTCTGGGCTCATTAATATCCACTTATCAGTGATTGCATTTCATGTGTATTCTTTTGTGATTGGGTTAACTCACTTAGGATGATATTTTCCAGGTCCAACCATTTGCCTACAAATTGCATGAATTCATTATTTTTAATTGCTGAGTAGTATTCCATTGTATAAATATACCACATTTTCTGTATCCATTCCTCCTTTGAGGGACATCTGGGCTCCTTCCAACTTCTGGCTATTATAAATAAGGCTGCTATGAACATAGTGGAGCATGTGTCTTTATTGTATGCAGGGGATTCCGCTGGGTATATGCCCAGGAGTGGTATGACAGAGTCCTCAGGAAGTGTCATGCCCAATTTTCTGAGGAACCACAAGACTGATTTCCAGAGTAGTTGTACCATCTTGCAATCCCACCAACAGTGTAGGAGTGTTCCTTTTTCTCCACATCCTTGCCAGCACCTGTTGTCCCTTGAGATTTTAATCTTAGCCATTCTGACTGGTGTGAGGTGGAGAATCAGGGTTATTTTGATTTGCATTTCCCTGATGACTAATGATGTTGAACATCTCTTAAGGTGTTTCTTGGCCATCTGAATTTCTTCTGGTGAAAATTCTTTGTTTAGCTCTGTACCCCATTTTTTGATAGGATTATTTGGTTCTTTGAGGTCTAACTTCTTGAGTTCTTTTTATATATTGGATATAAGCCCTCTGTCAGATGTGGGGTTGGTGAAGATCTTTCCCTAATTTGTTGGTTGCTGTTTTGTCCTTCTGACAGTGTCCTTTGCCTTACAGAAACTTTGTAATTTTATGAGGTCCCATTTGTCAATTCTTGATCTTAGAGCATAAGCTATTGGTGTTCTGTTCAGGAACTTTCCCCCTGTGCCCATGTCCTCCAGAGTCTTCCCCAGTTTCTTTTCTATTAGTTTCAGTGTGTCTGGTTTTATGTGGAGGTCTTTGATCCACTTGGAGTTGATCTTAGTACAAGGAGATAAGAGTGGGTCAATTCGCATTCTTTTGCATGTTGACCTCCATTTGAACCAGCACCATTTGTTGAAAAGGCTATCTTTTTTCCACTGGATGGTTGTAGCTCCTTTATCAAAGATCAAGTGACCATAAGTCTGTGGGTTCATTTTTGGGTCTTCAGTTCTATTCCATTGATCTACTTGCCTGTCGCTGTACCAATACCATGCAGTTTTTAGCACAATTGCTCTGTAGTACTGCTTGAGGTCAGGGATATTGATTCCCCCAGAAGTCCTTTTATTGTTGAGAATAATTTTAGCTATCCTGGGTTTTTGTTACTCCAGATGAATTTAAGAGTTGCTCTTTCTAGATCTATGAAGAATTGATTTGGGATTTTGATGGGGATTTTATTGAATCTTAGATTGCTTTTGGCAAGATGGCCATTTTTGCTATATTGATCCTGCCCATCCAAGAGCATGGAATATTTTTCCATCTCCTGAGGTCTTCTTTAATTTCTTTCTTCAAGGACTTGAAGTTCCTGTCATACAGTTCTTTCACTTGTTTTGTTAACATCACACCAAGATACTTTATATTGTTTGTGGCTATTGTGAAGGGTGTTATTTCCCTGATTTATTTCTCAGCCTGCTTGTCCGTGGAGTACAAGAAGGCTACTGATTTGCTTGAGTTGATTTTATAACCAGCCAATTTGCTGAAGTTGTTTATCAGCTGTAGGAGTTCTCTGGTGGAGTTTTTTGGATCACTTATGTGTACTATCATATCATCTGAAAAAAGTGATAGTTTGACTTCTTCCTTTCCAATTTGTATCCCTTTGAATTCCTTATGCTGTCTAATTGATCTCGCTAGAACTTCAAGTACTATATTGAAAACATATGGAGAGGGCAGCCTTGTCTAGTCCCTGATTTTAGTGGGATTGCTTCAAGTTTCTCTCCATTTATTTTGATGTTGGCTACTGGTTTGCTGTATATTGCTTTTACTATATTTAGGTATGGGACTTGAATTCCTGTTTTTTCCAGCATATAATGAGATGATGATGTGATTTTTTTCTTTAGTTTGTTTATGTAGTGGATTGCATTGATGCATTTCCATATATTGAACCATCCCTGCATCCCTGGGATAAAGCCTACTTGAACATGGTGAATAATCGTTTTGATGTGCTCTTGGCTTCGGTTGGCAAGAATTTTATTTAGTATTTTTGCATCAATATTCATAATGGAAATTGGCCTGTAGTTCTCTTTCTTTGTAAAATCTTTGAGTGCTTTTGGTATCAACGTAATTATGGCTTCATCGAATGAGTTGGGCAGTGTTCCTTCTGTTTCTATTTTGTGGAATAGTTTGAAGAGTATTGGTGTTACGTCTTCTTTGAAGGTCTGATAGAATTCTGCACTAAAACCATCTGGTCCTGTACTTTTTTTGTTTGGGAGATTTTCTATCACCCCTTCTATTTCTTAGGGGTTATGGGACTATTTAGCCGAACTAATTGATCCTGGTTTAATTTTGGTATTTAGTATCTGTCTAGGAAATTGTCCATTTCCTCCAGATTCTTCAGTTGTGTTGAGTATAGGCTTTTGTAGTAGAATCTGATGATCTTTTGAATTTCCTCAGTTTCTGTTGTTATATCCCCCTTTTTATTTGTAATTTTGTTAATTTGCATACTGTCTCTGTGTCCTTTGGTTAGTCTAGCTAAGGGTTTATTTATCTTGTTGATTTCCTCAAAGAACCAGCTCTTGGTTTTGTTGATTGTATGGTTCGCTTTGTTTCTACTTGATTGCTTTCAGCCCTTAGTTTGATGATTTGCTGTCTTCTACTGCTCCTGGGTGAATTGGATTCTTTTTGTTCCAGGGCCTTCAGGTGTGCTTTTTTATTTTTTATTTTTTGACCTTTTTTTCTTTTTTTATTTAATTTTTATTTTCTATATTCTACATTTACATTCCAAAGACTTTCCCCTTTCCCATTCCCTCCCACCATATGTCCCATAATTCCTCTCTCTCCCCCACTATTCCCCAATCATCACCCCCCATGATTTCTCTGTTCTGGGTCTACAAAATTGGATCCAATCTTTACAGGCCCAGGGTCCTCTCCTTTCTTCTTCTTGGAAGTCATTTGACTTGCTAATTGTGCCTTGAGAATTTAGGGCTTCTGGGCTCATTAATATCCACTTATCAGTGATTGCATTTCATGTGTATTCTTTTGTCATTGGGTTAGCTCACTTAGGATGATATTTTCCAGATCTAACCATTTACCTACAAATTACATTAGTTCATTATTTTTAATAGCTGAGTAGTACTCCATTGTATAAATATACCACATTTTCTGTATCCATTCCTCTATTGAGAATATCTGGGCTCCTTCCAATTTCTGGCTATTATAAATAAGGCTGCTATAAACATAGTGGAGCATGTGTCTTTATTGTATGCAGGGGAATCCTCTGGGTATATGCCCAGGAGTGGTATACCAGGGTCCTCTGGAAGTGACATGCCCAATTTTCTGAGGAACCGCCACACTGATTTCCAGAGTGGTTTTACCACCTTGCATTCCCACCAAAAGTGGAGGAGTGTTCCTCTTTCTCCACATCCTCGCCAGCACTTGTGGTCCTTGATCCACTTGGAGTTGATCTTAGTACAAGGAGATAAGAGTGGGTCAATTCGCATTCTTCTGCATGTTGATCTCCAGTTGAACCAGCACCTTTTGTTGAAAAGGCTATCTTTTTTCCAGTGGATGGTTGTGGCTCCTTTATCAAAGATCAAGTGACCATAAGTCTGTGGGTTCATTTCTGGGTCTTCAATCCTATTCCATTGATCTACTTGCCTGTTGCTGTACCAATACCATGCAGTTTTTAGCACAATTGCTCTGTAGTACTGTTTAAGGTCAGAAGTTTAAGGACTTCCCCCAGAAGTCCTTTTATTGTTGAGAATAGTTTTAGCTATCCTGGGTTTTTTGTTGCTCCAGATGAATTTGAGAATTGCTCTTTCTAGATCTATGAAGAATTGAGTTGGGATTTTGATGGGGATTGCATTGAATCTGTAGATTGCTTTTGGCAAGATGGCCATTTTTACTATATTGATCCTGCCAATCCAGGAGCAAGAAATATTTTTCCATCCTCTGAGGTCTTCTTCGATTTCTTTCTTCAAGGACTTGAAGTTCCTGTGATACAGATCTTTTGCTTGTTTGGTTAGAGTTACACCAAGGTACTTTATGTTGTTTGTGGTTAAGTTGCTATTGTATGCTCTCTCCATTTTTTTTTTGAGGCACTCAGGGCTAAGAGTTTTCCCCTTAGCACTGCTTTCATTTTGTCACATAGATTTGGGTAGGTCGTACCTTCATTTTCATTGAAGTCTAAAAAGTCTTTGATTTCTTTCTTTATTTCTTCCTTGACCAAAGTTTCATTGAGTAGAGTATTGTTCAGTTTCCATGTGTATGTGGGCTTTCTGTTGTTCTTCTTGATATTGAAGATCACTTTTACTCCATAGTGATCTGGTAGGAGTCATGGGATTAGTTTGGTCTTCTTGTATGTGTTCAGGTCTGTCTTTTTTTTTTTTTAATTGGATATATTCTATATTTACAATTCATTTCCCTTTTTCTGGTTCCCCACCCACAAAGGTTCCACATGCCCTTTTCCCTACCCCTGCTCCCTCATCTACCCCCTCCCACCTAACTGTTCTTGTTCTCCCCCACAATGATGTTTTGGTCCATTCTAGCACCAGTGTCCACTCCTATCTTCTTGTGAGACATCGCTTGATATGTGATTTATGTCTTTGGTGTTGCAAGCTTCTAGGCTAATATCCACTTATCAGTGACTGTATACCATGGGTATTCTTTTGAGACTGGGTTACCTCACTTAGTATGATGTTCTCCAGCTCCATCCATTTCTCTAAGAATTTCGTGAATTCATTGTTTCTAATGGCTGAATAGTACTCCATTGTGTATATATACCACATTTTTTTTTTGTATCCATTTCTCTGTTGAGGGACATCTGGGTTCTTTCCAGCTTCTGGCTATAATAAATAAGGCTGCTATGAACAATGTGGAGCATGTATCCTTACTGCATGCTGGGGAATCTTCTGGGTATATTCCTAGGAGTGGTATGGCTGGGTCCTTCAGAAGTATCACGTCCAATTTTCTGAGGAACCACCATACTGATTGCCAGAGTGGTTGTACCAGCTTGCATTCCCACCAGCAGTGGATAAGTGTTCATCTTTCTCCACATCCTCGCCAACACCTGATGTCTTCTGAGCTTTTAATCTTAGCCATTCTGACTGGTGTGAGGTGAAATCTCAGGGTTGTTTTGATTTGCATTTCCCTAATGACTAATGATGTTGAACATTTTTTAAGGTGTTTCTCAGCCATCTGAATTTCTTCAGGCGAAAGTCTCAGTTTAGCTCTGTACCCCATTTTTGGATAGGGTTATTTGGTTTTCTGGGGTCTAATCTCTTGAGTTCTTTGTATACATTGGAAATTAGCCCTCTGTCAGATGTGGGGTTGGTGAAGATTTTTCCCAATTTGTTGGTTGCCGATTTATCCTTTTGGTAGTGTCTTTTGCCTTACAGAAACTTTGTAATTTTATGAGGTCCCATTTGTCTATTCTTGCTCTTAGCACATAAGCAATTGGTGTTCTGTTCAGGAATTTTTCCCCTGAGCCAATGTCTTCAAGGCTCTTCCCCAGTTTCTTTTCTATTAGTTTTAGTGTGTCTGGTTTTATGTGGCGGTCCTTGATCCACTTGGAGTTGAGCTTAGTGCAAGGAGATAAGAGTGGATCAATTCTCATTCTTCTGCATGTTGACCTCCAGTTGAGCCAGCACCATCTGTTGAAAAGGCTATCTTTTTTTTCCACTGGATGTTTTCAGCTCCTTTGTCGAAGATCAATTGGCCATAGATGTGTGGGTTCAATTCTGGGTCTTCGATCCTATTCCATTGATCCGCTTCCCTGTCACTGAACCAATACCATGCAGTTTTTAATACTACTGCTCTGTAATATTGCTTGAGGTCCAGGATATTGATTCCCCAGAAGTTCTTTAGCTGTTGATGATAGTTTTAGCTATCCTGGGTTTTTTGTTATTCCAGATGAATTTGAGAATTGCTCTTTCTAACTCTATGAAGAACTGAGTTGGGATTTTGAATGGGATTGCATTGAATCTGTATATTGCTTTGGGCAAGATTGCCATTTTGACTATATTAGTCCTGCCAACCCAGGAGCATGGAAGATTTTCCCATCTTCTGATGTCTTCTTCAATTTCCCTCTTCAGACACCTGAAGTTCTTTTTTTCTATATTCTTTGTTTACATTCCAAAGGCTTTCCCCTTTCCCAGTTACCCCCCACCATATGTCCCATAATTCCTCTCCCCCCATGCTATTCCCCACTCTCCCCCCCTCCACGATTTCTCTGTTCTGGGTCTACAATACTGGATCCAATCTTTACAGGCCCAGGGTCATATAAATCTTTCACATGTTTGGTTAGCGTCACTCCAAGATACTTTATATTATTTGTGGCTATTGTGAAGGGTGTCATTTCCCTAATTTCTTTCTCGGCCTGCATATCCTTCGCATATAGGAAGGCTACTGATTTGCTTGAGTTGATTTTATAGCCAGCCACTTTGCTGAAGTTTATCAGTTGCAGGAGTTCTCTGGTGGAGGTTTTTGGGTCCCTTAAGTATACTATCATATCATCTGCAAATAGTGATAGTTTGACTTCTTCCTTTCCGATTTGTATCCCTTTGACTTCCCTCTGTTGTCGAATTGCTCTAGCTAGTACCTCAGGTACTATATTGAAGAAATATGGTGAGAGGGGGCAGCCTTGTCTAGTCCCTGATTTTAGTGGGATTGCTTCGAGTTTTTCTCCGTTTACCTTGATGTAGGCTACTGGTCTGCTGTATATTGTTTTTACTATGTTTAGATATGGGCCTTGAATTCCTGCTCTTTCTAAGACTTTTAGCATGAAAGGATGCTGAATTTTGTCAAATGCTTTTTCAGCATCCAATGAGATGACCATGTGGTTTTTTCTTTGAGTTTGTTTATGTAGTGGATTATGTTGATGGATTTCCATATATTGAACCATCCCTGCATCCCTGGGATGAAGCCAACTTGATCATGGTGAATGAGCGTTTTGATGTGTTCTTGGATTCGGTTGGCAAGGATTTTGTTTAATATTTTTGCATCGATATTCATAGGAGAAATTGGCCTGTAGTTCTCTTTCTTAGTTGGATCTTTGTGTGGTTTTGTATCAGGGTAATTGTGGCTTCATAGAATGAGTTGGGTAGTGTTCCTTCTGTTTCTATTTTGTGGAATAGTTTGAAGAGTATTGGTATCAGGACTTCTTTGAAGGTCTGATAGAATTCTGCACTAAAACTGTCTGGTCCTGTGCTCTTTTTGGTTGGAAGACTGTCTATGACCCCTTCTATTTCTTTGGGGGTTATCGGTCTGTTTAGATGATCTATTTGATCCTGGTTTAATTTTGGTATTTGGTAACTGTCTAGGAAATTGTCCATTTCCTCCAGATTCTCCAGTTGTGTTGAGTATAGATTTTTGTAGTAGGATTTGATGATTTTTTGAATTTCCTCAGTTTCTGTTGTTATATCTCCCTTTTCATTTCTAATTTTGTTAATTTGAATACTGTCTCTGTGCCCTTTGGTAAGTCTGGCTTGGGGTTTATCTATCTTGTTGATTTTCTCAAAGAACCAGCTCCTGGTTTTGTTGATTCTTTGTAAGGTTCTCTTTGTTTCAACTTGATTGATTTCAACCCTGAGTTTGATGATTTCCTGTCTTCTACTCCTCCTTGGTGAAATTGCTTCTTTTTGTTCCAGAATGTTCAATTGGGTCATTAAGTTGCTAGTATATGCTCTCTCTTGTTTCTTTTTGGAGACACTCAGGGCTATGAGTTTTCCTCTAAGCACTGCTTTCATTGTGTCCCATAGATTTGGGTATGTTGTGCCTTCATTTTCACTAAATTCTAAGAAATTTTTGATTTCTTTCTTTAGTTCTTCCTGGACTAAGGTATCGTTGAGTAGAATATTGTTCAGCCTCCAAGTGTATGAGGATTTTCTGTTGTTTTTGTTGCTATTGAAGAACACTCTTACTCCATGGTGATCTGATAAGAGGCATGGGATTAGTTCAATCTTTTTCTATTTGTTGAGATCTGTCTTGTGTCCAATTATATGGTCGATTTTGGAGAAGGTACCATGAGGGGCTGAGAAAAAGGTATAGTCTTTTGCTTTAGGGTGAAATGTTCTTTATATATCTGTTAAATCCAATTGGTCCAAAGTTTCGATGAGTTTCTCCATGTCCCTGTTTATTTTCTGTTTTCCTGGTTGGTCCACTGTGGAGAGTAGAGTATTGAGATCCCCCACAATCATTGTGTTAGGTGCAATGTGGTCTTTGAGCTTTAGTACAGTTTCTTTTACGAATGAGGGTGCCCTTACATTTGGAGCGTAGATGTTTAGAATTGTGAGTTCTTCTTGGTGGATTCTTCCTTTGACTAGCAAGAAGTGACCTTCTGTGTCTCTTTTGATGACTTTGGGTTGAAAGTTAATTTTATTTGATATTAAAATGGCTATTCCAGCTTGCTTCCTGTGTCCATTTGCTTGCAAAATTGTCGTCCATCCTTTTACTCTAAGGTAGTGTTTGTCTTTGACTCTGAGGTGTGTTTCCTGTAAGCAGCGAAATGTAGGGTCCTGTTTCCGTATCCAGTCTGTTAGTCTATGTCGTTTTATTGGGGAATTGAGTCCATTGATGTTAAGAGATATTAATGAATAGAGATTATTACTTCCTGACATTTTTGATGTTATTTTTGTTTTTGAGTAGTTATCTTCCTTTGAGTTTGATGGAAGAAGGTTACTGTCTTGCTTTTTCTTGGGTGCCATTCTCTTCCTTGTATTGGAGTTTTCCTCCTATTATCCTTTGTAGAGCTGGGTTAGTAGAAAGATATTGTGTAAATTTGGTCCTGTCATGGAATATTTTGATTTCTCCATCTATGTTGATTGAGAGTTTTGCTGGGTATAGTAGTCTTGGCTGACATTTGTGTTCTCTTAGGGTCTGCATGAGGTCTGCCCAGGATCTTCTAGCTTTCACTGTTTCTGGAGAGAAGTCTGGTGTGATTCTGATAGGTCTTCCTTTATATGTTACTTGGCCGTTTTATCTTACTGCCTTTAATATTCTTTCTTTGTTTAGTACATTTGGGGTTTTGATTATTATGTGACGGGAGGTGTTTCTGTTCTGGTCCAGTCTGTTTGGAGTTCTGTAGGCTTCTTGTATATTCATGGGCATCTCTCTCTTTACATTAGGGAAGTTTTCTTCCATAATTTTGTTAAAGATATTTGCTGGCCCTTTAAGTTGTAGATCTTCACTCTCATCTATCCCTATAATCTTTAGGTTTGGTCTTCTCATTGTGTCCTGGATTTCCTGGATATTTTGGGTTACAAGCCTTTTGGATTTTGCATTTTCTTTGACTGTGGAGTCAATGGTTACTATGTTATCTTCAGCATCTGAGATTCTTATTTCTATCTCTTGTATTCTCTTGTTGATGTTTGCTTCTATGACCCCTGATTTCTTCCCTAGGTTTTCTATCTCCAAAGTTGCCTCCTTTTGTGATTTCTTAGTTGTTTCTCCCTCTGTGTTCAGATCTTGGATGGTTTTGCTCAGTTCCTTCATTTGTTTGTTTGTGTTTTCATGTAATTCTTTAATATATTTTTGTGCTCCCTCTTTCATGACTTCTGCCTGTTGTTTCAAGTTCTCCTGCATTTCTTTAACTGATTTTCTCATTTCCTCTTTATTGGTTTCTGTCTGATGGCCCATATTCTCCTGGAGTTCTTTAAGTGTTTTTTGTGTTTGGATTGTAAGAGCTTCTACCCTATTGATGTTCCCCTGCATTTCTTTAAGAGATTTGTTTATGTCTTTTTTGTGTTCCTCTAGGAGCATCATGACCTGTGCTTTTATATCTAACTCTTGTTTTTCTGGTTTGCTGGGGTATCCAGGACTTGCTGTGGTTGGCGAAGTGGGTTCAGATGCTGCCATATTGCCTTGATTTCTGTTAATAACATTCCTACGTTTGCCTTTTGCCATCTGTTTATCTCTGGAGTTAGTTGGTCTTATTGTAGATGGCAGCCCCGCTGAAAGTACAGCACGCCTGTCCCCAGGAGACAGTGACCTTGGCTGAGCTGTTGGTACCCGGATCTGTAGATCTCTTCTGGCTCTGGGTGCGGGCCAGAGCCTGGTGGTGTGTCTGTGCTGGACTACACTAGCTCTCAGTCCAAGCCCCTGACTCCAGCTGCTAGAATTCTGAGCTGTGTCCTGAGGCAAGATGGCCCCTTGCTGCCAACCTGCTTGGAGAGCTGGCCGCAGTGGTCTGCACCCGCAGCTGAGCTTTCTGTGCCCAGATCTCCTGCAGAGCTAAGCTAAGCTATATCTCTGTCCACACACCTGACTCCAGCCGCTATGTGCCTGCTGTTCGTGTGCAGTGTCCCGAGGCAAGATGGCGCCTGTCCCCAGGAGACAGTGACCTTGGCTGAGCTGTTGGTACCCGGCTCTGCCAATCTCTTCTGGTGGCTTTGTCTGTGCTGGACTATGCTAGCTCTCAGTCCAAGCCCCTAACTCCAGCTGCTAGAATTCCTAGCTGTGTCCTGAGGCAAGATGGCCCCTTGCTGCCAGCCCACCCGGAGAGCCAGCCGCGGTGGTCTGAGGAGGTCTGTCTTGTGACCAATTATATTATCAATTTTGGAGAAGGTACCATGTGGTGCTGAGAAAAAGGTATATTCTTTTGCTGTAGGATGAAATGTGTTTATATATATATATATATGTTAAACATATATATATATATATATATATATATATAACATATATATATGTTAAACATATATATATATAACATATATATATAACATATATATATATATATATATATATACCATATATATATATATATATATATATATATATATATATATATGTTAAATCCAATTGGTCCAAAGCTTCAATTAGTTTCACTGTGCCCCTATTGAGTTTCTGCTTTCCTGATCGGTCCATTGAGGATAGTGGAGTGTTGAAGTCGCCTACAATTATTGTGTTAGGTGCAATGTGTGCTTAAAGCTTTAGTAAAGTTTCTTTTATGAATGAAGGTGTCCTTACATTTGGAGCATAGATGTTCAGTATTGGGAATTCTTCTTGGTGGATTTTCCCTTTGACAAGCAAAAAGTGACCTTCCGTTTCTCTTTTGATAACTTAAGTTGAAAGTCAATTTTATCTGATATTAGAATGGCTACTCCAGCTTGTTTCCTGGGAGCATTTGATTGTAAAATTGTCTTCCAGCCTTTTACTCTAAGGTAGCGTTTGTCTTTGAGACTGAGATGTGTTTCCTGTATGCAGCAAAATGTAGGGTCCTGTTTCCATATCCAGTCTGTTAGTCTGTGTCTTTTTATTGGGGAATTGAGTCTATTGATGTTAAGTGATATTAAGGAATAGTAATTATTACTTCCTGACATTTTGGGCGTTATTTTTTATATTTGAGTGGTTCTCTTCTTTTGCGTTTGATGAGAGGGGTTTCTATCTTGTTTTTTCTGGGGTGTAGTTTCCCCCCTTCTGTTGGTATTTTTCCCCTATTATCCTTTGTAGGGCTGGGTTTGTAGATAGATATCATGCAAAATTGGTTTTCTCATGGAATACCTTGGTTCCCCCATCTATGGCGATTGAGAGTTTTGCTGGGTATAATAGTTTTGGCTGATGTTTGTGTTCTCTTAGAGTCTGCATGAGATCTTCCCAGGATCTTCTAGCTTTCATGATCTCAGGTGAAAGTCTGGTGTAATTCTGATAGGTCTTCCTTTATATGTTACTTGGCCTTTTTCTCTTACTGCCTTTAATATTCTTTCTTTGTTTAGTCCATTTGGGGTTTTGATTATTATGTGACAGGAAGTATTTCTGTTCTGGTCCATTCTGTTTGGGGTTCTTTAGACTTCTTGTATATTCATGGGCATCTCTCTCTTTAGGTTGGGGAAGTTTTCTTCCATAATTTTGTAGAAGATATTTGCTGGCCCTTTAAGTTGTAGATCTTCCCTCTCATCTATACCTATAATCCTTAGGTTTGGTCTTCTCATTGTGTCCTGGATTTCCTGAATGTTTTGGGTTACCAGATTTTTGCATTTTGCATTTTTTTAATTGTTGAATCCATGGTTCCTATGGTATCTTCAGCATCTGAGACTCTGTCTTCTATCTCTTGTATTCTATTTTTGATATTTGCATCTATGACTCCTGATTCCTTCCCAAGGTTTTCTATCTCCAACATTGTCTCCTTTTGCGATTTCTTAGTTGTTTCTACTTCTGTTTTTAGATTCTGGATGGTTTTGCTCAGATCTTTCACTTGCTTATTTGTGTTTTCCTGTAATTCATTAAGGGATTTTTGTGTTTCCTCTTTTATGACTTCTACCTGTTGACCCATGTTCTCATGTGTTTCTTTAAGTTATTTTTGTGTTTCCCCCTTATTGGCATCCCTTTTTTGATCCATATCTCCTGAATTTCTTTAAGTGATTTTTGCTTTTGCCTTGTAAAGGCTTCTAGCTTTTGAGCCATTTTCTCCTGTATTACTTTAAGAGATGTATCTAAGTGTTCCTCTATCAGCATCCTGAGCAGTGATTTTAGACCTGAGTCTTGTTTTTCTGGTGTGTTGGGGTATCCAAGACTTATTTGTGTTTGCCTTGTAAGGGCTTCTAGCTTTTGATCTATTTTCTCCTGTATTACTTTAAGAGATTTATCTAAGTGTTCCTCTATCAGCATCCTGACCAGTGATTTTAGATCTGAGTCTTGTTTTCTGGTTTGTTGGGGTATCTGAGATTTATTGCTGTCGGGAAACTGGGTTCAGATGCTGCCATATTGCCTTGATTTCTGTTAGTAACGATCTTACGTTTGCCTTTTGCCATCTGGTTATCTCTGGTGTTAGTTAGTCCTGTAGTTACTAGCTGGTGCTTGAACCTCCTGTGGGCTCATAAGTCTATTTCCCCATGACTGGGACACCTGAACCACTGCCCTGCAGGGCTCCTGCTCACAGATTGCTGACAGGTGGCCTGATTCCCCCAAGGTCTTAATCTCGGGATATCTCAGGTACTTGGTTCTACCTGCTGGGCCGCTGCTCTGCACTGCTCCTGCTCAGGGATTGCTGTTTGGTGTCCTCAGTCCCCAGAGGTCTTAAACTTGGGATATCTCGGGTACCTGGTTCTGCCTGCTGGTTCAAAGCAGCTGGGAAGATGGTGAAGTCTCCAGGGAGTGAGGGGTCTGCCTTCATGGCACAGAGTCCATGCTTGGCTGGGACCCCCCCCCCAACCGCTGCTGGATCAGAACAACTGCAAAGATGGCAGAGGCCCACATGGCCATTTCTTATCATGCACACCTGTGAGTTCATCCTTGGACTTGAATGTTTCTTCTTATATGAAAATTTCTCCCAATCTTATTTCTCTTAGTGTAACTGTGAAATCAAAATGTATTCCTTATTATGCAGCCTTTACTTACTATTATGATGAGTGGGCACATTCTATTCTTGATTCTAAGTTTATTACATCTTTCCAGCAAAACAACAAAAACCATCATTTTCTATGATTATTTGAATTAAATCAGGAACTCTATAAAATCATTCATTAATTTAATCTTCATTAATTCAGGAAGGTTGATCTTTATGTTGATGTGTAGAAAATCTGTTAAATAGGGTGAGCTAATGCCCTTGGATTACTATATTAATTTAATAATGATAGGAAAGGCATATTACTTATAAGTGGATATTAACCATAAAATACAGGTACCATGTTACACTCCACATACCCAAAGATGCTAACCAAGAAGGAAGGCCTAAGCAAGGAAGCATTATATCCATTCTTAAATGCCTGCTCCTGAAGGGTCAGTGCTGATTTTTAGAGGCTTTATGCTTAATCCAATCTGGCCATCTATTGGCATATTATCTCTCACTCTCCAAGCAAGCAGAACTTTCCAGGACTGACTCTGGATGTTTTCTTTTTTTCTCCTACTTTTCTCTGAAATTTTACACATTTTAATTTTCTATTGAAATTAGAGATTTTCTGCCATTGGTTGGCTCCTGTGGTCACTATTAAACTATCCACAGCTTATTTTCTGGACATTTTAGCAGACAATACCTGAATGGTTTCTTCCATGTTTATATCAACTGTTCTATAAATATTTAATTTCACAATTCTATTTACTTTGAAGATAGAAACCACTAAATATTAACAAATCTTTTTGAACTGAGACACATTGATCACTCAGTAATTAGTAGAGTTAGATTGGAACTCAGGTTTCTGATCCTATTTGCTTCGCTGAGCACACATCATGTAGATGATACTGAAGAAAATGTTTTGGGTTAATGTCACTGACAGTGAAAGAAGAGACTTACTGTTAGAACCAAAGACATCTTATTTATTATTGCTTTGAGTGAAAGCATTTGGCTACATCCTTCTCTGTTATCATATTGTTGTTGTTATTATTATTATTAATTATTATTATTTATTTTTTTGCAGTGCAGTTGTTATCCCCCTCCTGTTCCACCCTCTGACAAGTCCTCATCCAGTTCTTCTTCCCCTGTCTCCAAAAGGATGTCCCCACACCCCACTCCCATCCCAGACCCTCCACTCCCTGGATACTCAAGTCTCTTGAGGGCTGTAACTTTTAAAAGAAATTCCTGATCACTTTAGTCCAAGAAATTCATGAGATTTTTATGGAAGCCACAATTCACTGAAAAATATGCCGTGATATGTTGAGGCAAGCTCCAAGCAGTAAACTATGTAAACTATTAGCATAAGTTAAAAGATCTTTGAATTTACAGCAGTCTCTTTGGTTTCACTTTTTAAATACACCATAATGATTCAAGTCCAGAATTAAACACTAGAGTCAGTTTGAGGTCAAGGTTTAGGATGGTAAATGGACGTTTGCCTGTATATTCAACTTGTTTCCTACTACACAGTTCAAGGTCTCTCTGATGGCCTTATGAACTTCTAGGAAACAAGGTCATTAGAATCTGAGATATTTTCACATGGATCAGGATACACTAGACTTCGACATGCCATGTATATCTTTTCCAATAAACCATCACCACCCAAAGCTCATGGAGTCCTAAGAGTTCCAGCTAAGAGTCTCTCAAATGCTCTAAGATAAAAGGGAATGGAAGATCTTCCAAATAGTTCTATATATAGGGAGTTAAAATGGCCTGTTTGAGTGCAATAAGAGCACTCTTCTGAACTTCAAAAGGGGAAAATTCAGGGCAAGGGAAGGCTGAAATGGTTTCTAATTTCAGACCTCAATTCTTTACTGTGATTACCCAAGCAGCATATCTACTTTCATCTTTTTTCAAGTCTTCCCCATGCAATCTTTGTGAAAATTCTCTGCAAATGGGAATTCCTATTTAGAAATTTACAGTTGCTATTATTTTCATTATTATCACATCTTGCTGGTAGAGAGTGACATAATACTTGAGTTGTACTCAGAGACCATTCTTCTTTGACTCTCTTTAAAAAGACTTCTGAAATATTTTGTTTTGGGATAGATTAGCATTGTTGCTGATAGATTCCCTAGCACACCACACAACTACAACTCTTGGGTCAAAACTGAAGGATCCCTCAGAGCTCTATTTTTGCATCTAAGAAATTGATGGCAGCAAATATGCTTTATCAGATCAGTTAAAGCAACTGAAGGATCTGCTAGAGCCTGACCAATACAGATGTAGATGTACACAGCCAAATATTGGATTGAGCAAGTTGACCCTAATGGAGAAGTTAGGGCAAGAACTGTAGGAGCTGAAAGGGGTGGCAACCCCATAGGAAGAATAAAAATTATCAACCAACCAGAAACCCCAAAGCTCCCAGAGACTAAACCACCAACCAAAGAGGACACATGGGGAACTCATGGCTCCAGCTGGATATGTAGCAGAGGATTGCCTTATTTGGCATTACTGGGAGGGGAGCCCCTTGGTCCTGTGAAGGCTTGATGACCCAGGATAGGGGAACTCTAGGGCACTGAGGCAGGAGTGGGTGGACGGAGGGGGAAGGAAGAAGGGCTGGGGACTTGAGGAGGGTAAACTGGGAAGAGGATAATACAAGAAATGTAAGTAAATAAAATTAACCAATAAAAAATGAAAAAATAATAATAAGATAGTAAATGCTTGCTGCCTTACACTTTAGAGTTATCTGTTCTCTTGTACTAGATAGCCTGTGTACCATCTTCCACAGCCATTGTGCTATTTTAATTGAATTTTTTATTGGTTTGATTTCTACTACTATGATAAAACATTTAATCAAGATTTTTTTTAAAATGAAGGAAATGGTTTATTCAGCTTATAATTTCATCTATAGCTCCTCATTGAAAGTAGGCTGAGGCAGGAACTTAAAGGAGTTAGTCATACAATATTTAAAGTCACAAGCAGAGGGAAAAATGAATGTTACTATATTCCCTAGGTGCCTGCCTGTGAGTTTTCTTCACATTTATCTGCTTTGGATGCCCACCTAACATTACCACCTCTTCTTCCCACATAGAAAATGATGCAGGCTACAATAGTCTGGATATGTTAACAATCAAAGTAATCCTTAACATAAATGAACGATGGACTATCTGATTTAGACAATCTCTTAGTTGAGATTCTTGGTTGTAGCCGCTTGTCATTTTAAACTAACCATCACATCTCTCCATCTCAATTCTGTGACACAGATACATCCTACTATGTCTTTCACAGTATCACAGGTTTGCCCAGATGAAAAAATTTTATTTTTCAATATAAAATAATTCAGTAAACCATAATTATATCTTGATTGATGTCAAGACTTTTTAATTTAAGTACTCAAAAACTTATCTCAACATAGTTTCCAAGCATTATATTTCATTATATTCTTTTTTTTGTAGTTTATGGCTAATTTTTTTTAATTTATATTTTCTATATTCTATGTTTACATTCCAAAGGTTTGCCCCTTTCCCAGTTCCCCCTACCATACATCCCATAATTCCTCTCCCCCCAACTATTCCCCAATCATTCCCACTCCCCCCCACCCCGCGGTTTCTCTGTTCTGGGTCTACAAAACAGGATCCAATTTTACAGGCCCAGGGTCCTCTCCTTTCTTCTTCTTTGGGAATCATTTCAATTGCTAATTGTGCCTTGAGTATTTAGGGCTTCTGGGCTCATTAATATCCACTTATCAGTGATTGCATTTCATGTGTTTTCTTTTGTGATTGGATTAAGTCACTCAGGATGATATTTTCCAGGTCTAATTATTTACCTACAAATTGCATGAATTCATTATTTTTAATTACTGAGTAGTAGTCCATTGTATAAATATGCCACATTTTCTGTATCCATTCCTCTTTTGAGGGACATCTGGGCTCCGTCCAATTTCGAGCTATTATAAACAAGGCTGCTATGAACATAGTGGAGCATGTGTCTTTATTGTATGCAGGGGAATCCTTTGGGTATATGCAGAGGAGTGGTATGCCAGGGTCCTCTGGAAGTGACGTGCCCAAATTTCTGAGGAACCACCAAACTGATTTTCAGAGCGGTCTTACCATTTTGCAATCCCACCAACACTGTAGGAGTGTTCCTTTTTCTTCACATCCTTGCCAGCACCTGTTGTCCCTTGAGTTTTTAATCTTAGCCATTCTGACTGGTGTGAGGTGGAATCTCAGGGTTGTTTTGATTTGCATTTCCCTGATGACTAATGATGTTGAACATCTCTTAAGGTGTTTATCGGCCATCTGAATTTCTTCTGGTGAAAATTCTTTGTTTAGCTCTGTACCCATTTTTTGGTAGGGTTATTTGGTTCTTTGGGGTCCAACTTCTTGAGTCTTTGTACATATTGGATATTAGCCCTCTGTCGGTTGTGGGGTTGGTGAAGATCTTTTCCCACTTTGTTGGTTGCCGTTTTGTCCTTCTGACAGTGTCCTTTGCCTTGCAGAAACTTTGTAATTTTATGAGGTCCCATTTGTCAATTCTTGATTTTAGTGTGTAAGCTATTGGTGTTCTGTTCAGGAACTTTCCCCCTGTGCCCATGTCCTCCAGGGTCTTCCCAAGTTTCTTTTCTAATAGTTTCAGTGTGTCTGGTTTTAGGTGGAGGTCCTTGATCCACTTGGAGTTGATCTTAGTGCAAGGAGATAAGAGTGGGTCAATTCGCATTCTTCTGCATGTTGACCTCCAGTTGAACCAGCATCATTTGTTGAAAAAGCTATCTTTATTCCACTGGATGGTTGTGGCTCCTTTATCAAAGATCAAGTGACCAATAAGTCTGTGGGTTCATTTCTGGGTCTTCAATCCTATTCCATTGATCTACTTGCCTGTTGCTGTACCAATACCCTGCAGTTTTTAACACAATTGCTCTGTAGTACTGCTTGATATAAGGGATATTGATTCCCCCAGAAGTACTTTTATTGTTGAGAATAGTTTTAGCTATCCTGGGTTTTTTGTTGCTCCAGATGAATTTGAGAATTGCTCTTTCTAGATCTATGAAGAATTGAGTTGGGATTTTGATGGGGATCGCATTGAATCTGTATATTGCTTTTGGCAAGATGGCCATTTTTACTATATTGATCCTGCCAATCCAGGAGCAAGAAATATTTTTCCATCTTCTGAGGTCTTCTTCGATTTCTTTCTTCAAGGACTTGAAGTTCCTGTGATACAGATCTTTTGCTTGTTTGGTTAGAGTTACACCAAGGTACTTTATGTTGTTTGTGGCTATTGTGAAGGGTGTTATTTCCCTAACTTCTTTCTCAGCCTGCTTGTCCTTTGAGTACAAGAAGGCTACTGATTTGCTTGAGTTACTTTTATAACCAGACACTTTGCTGAAGTTGTTTATCAGCTGTAGAAGTTCTCTGGTGGAGTTTTTTGGGTCGGTTAATGATAGTTTGACTTCTTCCTTTCCAATTTGTATCCCTTTGGCTTTCTTATGTTGTCTAATTGCTCTCGCTAGAACTTCAAGTACTATATTGAAAAGATATATAGAGAGAGGGCAGCCTTGTCTAGTCCCTGATTTTAGTGGGATTGCTTCAAGTTTCTCTCCATTTATTTTGATGTTGGCTACTGGTTTGCTGTAGATTGCTTTTACTGTGTTTAGGTATGGGCCTTGAATTCCTGCTCTTTCCAAGACTTTTAGCATGAAAGGATGCTGAATTTTGTCAAATGCTTTTTCAGCATCTAATGAGATGACCATGTGGGTTTTTTCTTTTAGTTTGTTTATGTAGTGGATTATAATGATGGATTTCCGTATATTGAACCATTCCTGCATCCCTGGGATGAAGCCTACTTGATCATGGTGAATGATCGTTTTGATGTGCTCTTGGATTCCGATGGCAAGAATTTTATTTAGTATTTTTGCATCAATATTCATAAGAGAAATTGGCCTGTAGTTCTCTTTCTTTGTTGGATCTTTTTGTGGTTTAGGTATTAGCGTAATTGTGGCTTCAAAGAATCAGTTGGGCAGTATCCCTTCTGTCTCTATTTTGTGGAATAGTTTGAAAAGTATTGGTGTTAAGTCTTCTTTGAAGGTCTGGTAGAATTCTGCACTAAAACCATCTGGTCCCATACTTTTCTTGGTTGGGAGGCTTTCTATAACCCCTTCTATTTCATTAGGGGTTATGGGACTATTTAGCTGCTCTATTTGATGCTGATTTAATTTTGGTATTTGGTATCTGTCTAGGAAATTGTCCATTTCCTCCAAATTCTCCAGTTGTTTTGAGTATAGACCTTTGTAGTAGGATCTGATGATCTTTTGAATTTCCTCAGTTTCTGTTGTTATGTCTCCCTTTTCATTTCTAATTTTGTTAATTTGGATACTGTCTCTGTGTCCTTTGGTTAGTCTGGCTAAGGGTTTATCTATCTTGTTGATTTTCTCAAAGAACAAGCTCCTGGTCTTGTTGATTCCTTGTATGGTTTCTTTGTTTCTACTTGATTGATTTCAGCTCTGAGTTTGATGATTTCTTGTCTTCTACTCCTCCTGGATGAAGTAACTTCTTTTCCTTCCAGGGATTTTAGGTGTGCTGTTAAGCTGCTAGTGTATGCTCTCTCCAGTTTCTTTTTGGATGCACTTAGAGCTATGAGTTTTCCTCTTAGCACTGCTTTCATTGTGTCCCATAGATTTGGGTAGGTTGTACCTTCATTTTCATTGAATTCTAAAAAGTCTTTGATTTCTTTTTTTATTTCTTCCTTGACCAAGGTGTCATTGAGTAGAGTATTGTTCAGTTTCCATGTGTTTGTCGGCTTTCTATTGTTTTTGTTGCTATTGAAGATCACTCTTAATCCAAGGTGATCTGATAGGAGGCATGGGATTGGCTCGATCATCTTGTATTTGTTGACATCTGTCTTGTGACCAATTATATGATCAATTTTGGAGAAGGTACCATGCGGTGCTGAGAAAAAGGTATATTGTTTAGCTTTAGGATAAAATGTTATATATATATATATATATATATATATATATATATATATATATATATATATGTTAAATCCAATTGGTTCAAAGTTTCAATTAGTTTCACTGTGTCCCTATTTAGTTTCTGCTTTCCTGATCGGTGCATTGAGGAGAGTGGAGTATTGAAGTCACCCACAATTATTGTGTTAGGTGTAATGTGTGCATTAAGGTTTAGTAAGGTTTCTTTTACGAATGAGGGTGCCCTTGCATTTGGAGCATAGATGTTCAGTATTGAGAGCTCTTCTTGGTGTATTTTCCCTTTGAACAGCAAGAAGTAACCTTCTGAGTCTCTTTTGATGACTTTAGGTTGGAAGTCAATTTTATCTGATATTAGAATGGCTACTCCAGCTTGATTCCTGAGACCATTTGCTTGTAAAATTGTCTTCCAGCCTTTTACTCTAAGGCAGTGTTTGTCTTTGACACTGAGATGTGTTTCCTGTATGCAGCAAAATGTAGGGTCCTGTTTCTGTATCCAGTCTGTTAATCTATGTCTTTTTATTGGGAATTGAGTCCATTGATGTTAAGAGATATTAAGCAATAGTAATTATTACCTCCTGACATTTTTGAAATAATATTTATTTATTTATTTATTTATTTATTTATTTTATATTCGAGAGGTTATCTTTTTGGGGGGGGGGTTTGATGAGAGGAGGTTTCTATCTTGCTTCTTCCTGGGTGTAGTTTCCTTCCTTGTCTTGGTGTTTTCCCCCTATTATCCTTTGTAGGGCTGGATTTGTGGAAAGATATTATACAAATTTGGTTTTGTCATAGAATACCTTGATGTCTCCATCTATGACGATTGAGAGTTTTGTTGGGTAAAGTAGTTTTGGCTGAAGTTTGTGTTCTCTTAGAGTTTGCATGATATCTGCCCAGGATCTTCTAGCTTTCATGGTCTCAGGTGAGAAGTCTGGTGTTATTCTGATAGGTCTTCCTTTATATGTTACTTGGCCTTTTTCTCTTGCTGCCTTTAATATTCTTTCTTTGTTTAGTACATTTGGAGTTTTGATTATTATGTGACTGGATGTATTTCTGTTCTGGTCCAGTCTGTTTGGGGTTCTATAGGCTTCTTGTATATTCATGGGCATCTCTCTCTTTAGGTTGGGGAAGTTTTCTTCCATAATTTTGTAGAAGATATTTGCTGGCCCTTTAACTTGTAAATCTTCACTCTCATCTATACCTATAGTCCTTAGGTTTGGTCTTCTCATTGTGTCCTGGATTTCCTGGATGTTTTGGGTTACAACCTTCTTGCATTTAGTATTTTCTTTGACTGTTGAATCAATGGTTCCTATGGTATCTTCAGCTTCTGATATTCTGTCTTCTATCTCTTGTATTCTATTGTTGATATTTGCATCTATGCTCCCTGATTTCTTCCCAAGGTTTTCTATATCCAATGTTGTCTCCCTCTGCGATTTCTTAGTTGTTTCTACTTCTGTTTTTAGAACCTGGATGGATATGCTCAGATCTTTTGCTTTCTTGATTGTGTTTTCATGTATTTCTTTAAGAGATTTTTGTGTTTCCGCTTTCATAGCTTCTACTTGTTGGCCCACGTTCTTCTGTATTTCTTTAAGTGAATTTTTGTCTTTCCTCCTAATTATCTTCTTCTTTTTGATCCATCTTCTCCCGAATTTCTTGAAGTGAATTTTGTATTTGCCTTGTAAAGGCTTCTAACTTTTGATCTATTTTCTCCTCTATTTCTTTTTTATGCAAATGTTTTTTTATTTAATTTTTATTTTCTATATTCTATGTTTACATTCCAAAGGCTTTCCCCTTTCCCAGTCCCCCCCCACCATATGCCCCATAATTCCACTCCCCCCAGCTATTCCCCAATCATTCCCCCTCCCACGATTTCTCTGTTCTGGGTCTACAATACTGGATCCAATCTTTACAGGCCCAGGGTCCTCTCCTTTCTTCTTCTTGGGAGTCATTTCACTTGCTAATTGTGCCTTGAATATTTAGGGCTTCTGGGCCCATTAATATCCACTTATCAGTGATTGCATTTCATGTGTATTCTTTTGTGATTGGGTTAGCTCAATTAGGATGATATTTTCTAGATCTAACCATTTACCTACAAATTGCATGAATTCATTATTTTTAATTGCTGAGTAATACTCCATTGTATAAATATACCACATTTTCTGTATCCATTCCTCTTTTGAGGGATATTTGGGCTCCTTCCAATTTCTGGCTATTATAAACAAGGCTGCTATAAACATAGTGGAGCATGTGTCTTTATTGTATGCAGGGGAATCCTCTGGGTATATGCCCAGCAGTGGTATGCCAGGGTCCTCTGGAAGTGACATGCCCAATTTTCTGAGGAACCGCCACACTGATTTCCAGAGAGGTTTTTACCATTTTGCAATCCCACCAACAGTGGAGGAGTGTTCCTCTTTCTCTACATCCTCGCCAGCACTTATTGTCTCTTGAGTTTTTAATCTTAGCCATTCTGACTGGTGTGAGGTGGAATCTCAGGGTTGTTTTGATTTGCATTTCCCTGATGACTAATGATGTTGAACATCTCTTAAGGTGTTTCTCGGCCATCCGAATTTCTTCTGGTGAAAATTCTTTGTTTAGCTCTGTACCCCATTTTTTGATAGGGTTATTTGGTTCTTTGGGGTCTAACTTCTTCAGTTCTTTGTATATATTGCATATTAGCCCTCTGTCGAATGTGGGGTTGGTGAAGATCTTTTCCCACTTTGTTGGTTGCCGTTTTGTCCTTCTGATGGTGTCCTTTGCCTTGTAGAAACTTTGTAATTTTATGAGGTCCCATTTGTCAATTCTTGATCTTAGAGCATAAGCGGTGTTCTGTTCAGGATCTTTCCCCCTGTGCCTATGTCCTCCAGGGTCTTCCCAAGTTTCTTTTCTAATAGTTTCAGTCTGTCTTGTTTTTTGTGGAGGTCCTTGATCCACTTGGAGTTGATCTTAGTGCAAGGAGATAAGAGTGGGTCAATTCGCATTCTTCTGCATGTTGACCTCCAGTTGAACCAGCACCATTTGTTGAAAAGGCTATCTTTTTTCCACTGGATGGTTGTGGCTCCTTTATCAAAGATCAAGTGACCATAAGTCTGTGGGTTCATTTCTGGGTCTTCAATCCTATTCTGTTGTTCCACTTGCCTGTTGCTGTACCAATACCATGCAGTTTTTAACACAATTGCTCTGTAGTACTGCTTGAGGTCAGGGATATTGATTCCCCCAGAAGTCCTTTTATTGTTGAGAATTTCTCCTCTATTTCTTTACGAGATTTTTTCTATGTGTTCAGCTACCAGCATCCTGACCAGTGATTTTATATCCAATTCTTGTTTTTCTGGTGTTTTGGGGTATCCAGGGCTTCCTGATGTTGGCGAACTGGGTTGAGATTTTGTCATGTTGCCTTGATTTCTCTTAGTAACGTTCCTTCATTTTCCTTTTGCCATCTGGTTATTTCTGGTGTTAGTTGGCCTTGTTGTCACTGGCTGGTGTTTGAATCTCCAGTGAGGCTGGGCTCACCTGTTGTTTCTCTACTGGTTATTATGCGTGACCGCTGCTCCAAGGGACTGCAAGCTGGCTGCCACCGGATGCCTTGGTGCAAGGCCGGAGGGCGTGGAGAAGTCCTGCAGAGCCTAGGTGGCACTGGGCTTGCCTGGTGGCAAGAGCCTGGTGGATCCCCCTGCCTGATGGCAGCCCCGGCTGGAGTTTGTCTACCTGGGCCTCCTTGGTTGTGTCTGGGTAGCAATATGGAGGCCTATCGCCACTGCAGCTCCAAGGGACCGTGAGCTGGCTGCCACCAGCTGCCTTGGTGCAAGGCTGGAGGGCATGGAGAAGTCCCGCAGAGCCTAGGCCGCACTGGGCCTGCCTGGTAGCGAGAGCCTGGCAGATCTCCCCTCCCCCTCCCCCCACCCCCCCACCCCCCGCGAGATGGTAGCCCTGGCTGGAGTCTGTCTACCTGGGCCTCTTTAGCTGTGTCCTAGTTGCAATATGCAATACCACTACTGCTGCTCCAAGGGACCACTAACTGGCTGCCACCCGCTACCTTGGTGCAAGGCCGGAGGGCATGGAGAAGTCCCACAGAGCATTGACGGCACTGGGCCTGCCTGGTAGTGATGTGCAATGGTAGCCCCGGCTGGAGTCTGTCTACCTGGGCCTTTTTACCTGTGTCCTGGTTGCAATATGGAGGCTTACCGCTACCGATGCTCCAAGGGACCTCGAGCTGGCTGCCACCCGCTGCCTCGGTGCAAGGCTGGAGGGCTTGGAAAAGTCCCACAGAGCCTCAGCGCTGGGTCTGGCTGGTGGCAAGAGCCTGGCAGATCCACCCGCGCGATGGTAGACCCAGCTGGAGTCTGTCTACCTGGGCCTCTCCAGCTGTGTCCTGGTTGCAATATGGAGGCCCACCACTATTTCATTATATTCTTAAGACCCCCTACTATATTCAAGCCATATCAAAACAACTTCTTACATTTTCTATGTAATGCTACTTTTCAGTTTTTCCTATTTTACCTTTGTTTTCTCACAAATTTTTATTTTTATTTTTATTTTTTTTTAGATTTTTTTTATTGGATATATTCTATATTTACAATTCATTTCTATTTTTCTGGTTCCCCACCCACAAAGGTCCCACATGCCCTTTTCCCTCCCCCTGCTCCCTCATCCACCCCCTCCCACCTTACTGTTCTTGTACTCCCCAACAACAATGTTTTGGTCCATTCTAGCACCAGTGTCCACTCCTTTCTTCTTGTGAGACATCACTTGATATGTGATTTATGTCTTTGGTGTTCCAAGCTTCTAGGCTAATATCCACTTATCAGTGACTGTATACCATGGGTATTCTTTTGAGACTGGGTCACCTCACTTAGTATGACGTTCTCCAGCTCCATCCATTTCTCTAAGAATTTCATGAATTCATTGTTTCTAGTGGCTGAATAGTACTCCATTGTGTATATATACCACATTTTTTGTATCCATTCCTCTGTTGAGGGACATCTGGGTTCTTTCCAGCTTCTGGCTATTATATATAAGGCTGCTATGAACATAGTGGAGCATGTATCCTTATTGCAGGCTGGTGAATCTTCTGGGTATATTCCCAGGAGTGGTATGGCTGGGTCCTCCGGAAGTATCACGTCCAGTTTTCTGAGGAACCGCCATACTGATTTCCAGAGTGGTTATACCAGCTTGCATTCCCACCAGCAGTGGAGGAGTGTTCCTCTTTCTCCACATCCTCGCAAACACCTGATGTCTTCTGAGTTTTTAATCTTAGCCATTCTGACTGGTGTGAGGTGAAATCTCAGGGTTGTTTTAATTTGCATTTCCCTAATGACTAGTGATGTTGAACATTTTTTAAGGTGTTTCTCAGCCATCCGAATTTCTTCAGGTGAAAAATCTCTGTTTAGCTCTGTACCCCATTTTTGGATAGGGTTATTTGGTTTTCTGGGGTCTAACCTATTGAGTTCTTTGTATAAATTGGAAATTAGCCCTCTGTCGGATGTGGGGTTGGTGAAGATTTTTTCCCAATTTGTTGGTTGCCGATTTATCCTCTTGACAGTGTCTTTTGCCTTACAAAAACTTTGTAGTTTTATGAGGTCCCATTTGTCTATTCTTGCTCTTAGCGCATAAGCAATTGGTGTTCTGTTCAGGAATTTTTCCCCTGAGCCAATGTCTTCAAGGCTCTTCCCCAGTTTCTTTTCTATTAGTTTTAGTGTGTCTAGTTTTATGTGGAGGTCCTTGATCCACTTGGAGTTGAGTTTAGTACAAGGAGATAAGAGTGGATCAATTCTCATTCTTCTGCATGTTGACCTCCAGTTGAGCCAGCACCATTTGTTGAAAAGGCTATCTTTTTTCCACTGGATGTTTTCAGCTCCTTTGTCGAAGATCAATTGGCCATAGATGTGTGGGTTCAATTCTGGGTCTTCGATCCTATTCCATTGATCTGCTTCCCTGTCACTGAACCAATACCATGCAGTTTTTAATACTACTGCTCTGTAATATTGCTTAAGGTCCGGGATATTGATTCCCCAGAAGTTCTTTTGCTGTTGATGATAGTTTTAGCAATCCTGTTTTTTTTTTTTTTTTTTTTTTGTTATTCCAGATGATTTTGAGAATTGCTCTTTCTAACTCTATGAAGAACTGAGTTGGGATTTTGATGGGGATTGCATTGAATCTGTATATTGCTTTGGGCAAGATTGCCATTTTGACTATATTAGTCCTGCCAACCCAGGAGCATTGAAGATTTTCCCATTTTCTGATGTCTTCTTCAATTTCCCTCTTCAGAGACCTGAAGTTTTTGTCATATAAATCTTTCACATGTTTGGTTAGCATCACTCCAAGATACTTTATATGATTTGTGGCTATTTTGAAGGGTGTCATTTCCCTAATTTCTTTCTCAGCCTGCTTATTCTTCACGTATAGGAAGGCTACTGATTTACTTGAGTTGATTTTATAGCCAGCCACTTTGTTGAAGTTGTTTATCAGTTGCAGGAGTTCTCTGGTGGAGGTTTTTGGGTCACTTAAGTATACTATCCTATCATCTGCAAATAGTGATAGTTTGACTTCTTCCTTTCCGATTTGTATCCCTTTGATTTCCCTCTGTTGTCAAATTGCTCTAGCTAGTACCTCAAGTACTATATTGAAGAAATATGGCGAGAGGGGGCAGCCTTGTCTAGTCCCTGATTTTAGAGGGATTGCTTCAAGATTTTCTCCGTTTACCTTGATGTTGGCTACTGGTCTGCTGTATATTGCTTTTACTATGTTTAGATATGGGCCTTGAATTCCTGTTTGTTCTAAGCCCTTTAGCATAAAAGGATGCTGAATTTTGTCAAATGCTTTTTCAGCATCCAATGAGATGACCATGTGTTTTTTTTTTTTTCTTTGAGTTTATGTAGTGGATTACGTTGATGGATTTCCATATATTGAACCATCCCTGCATCCCTGGGATGAAGCCAACTTGATCATGTTGAATGATCATTTTGATATGTTCTTGGATTCGGTTGGCAAGTATTTTGTTTAGTATTTTTGCATCGATATTCATAAGAGAAATTGGCCTGTAGTTCTCATCCTGCACTAAAACCATCTGGTCCTGTGCTCTTTTTGGTTGGAAGACTGTCTATGACCCCTTCTATTTCTTTGGGGGTTATCGGTCTGTTTAGACGATCTATTTGATCCTGGTTTAATTTTGGTATTTGGTAACTGTCTAGGAAATTGTCCATTTCCTCCAGATTCTCCAGTTGTGTTGAGTATAGGTTTTTGTAGTAGGATCTGATGATTTTTTGAATTTCCTCAGTTTCTGTTGTTATATCTCCCTTTTCATTTCTAATTTTGTTAATTTGAATACTGTCTCTGTGCCCTTTAGTAAGTCTGGCTAGGGGTTTATCTATCTTGTTGCTCTTCTCAAAGAACCAGCTCCTGGTTTTGTTGATTCTTTGTATGGTTCTCTTTGTTTCAACTTGATTGATTTCAGCCCTGAGGTTGATGATTTCCTGTCTTCTACTCCTCCTGGGTGAAATTGCTTCTTTTTGTTCCAGAGCTTTCAAGTGCGCCATTAAGTTGCTAGTATATGCTCTCTCCTGTTTCTTTTTGGAGACACTCAGGGCTATGAGTTTTCCTCTAAGCACTGCTTTCATTGTGTCCCATAGATTTGGGTATGTTGTGCCTTCATTTTCATTAAATTCTAAGATTCTTTGATTTCTTTCTTTATTTCTTCCTGGACTAAGGTATCATTGAGTAGAATATTGTTCAGCCTCCACGCGTATGAGGATTTTCTCTTGTTTTTGTTGCTATTGAAGACCACTCTTAGTCCATGGTGATCTGATAAGAGGCATGGGATTAGTTCAATTTTTTTATATTTGTTGAGATCTGTCTTGTGTCAAATTATATGGTCGATTTTAGAGAAGGTACCATGAGGGGTTGAGAAAAAGGTATAGTCTTTTGCTTTAGGGTGAAATGTTCTATATATATCTGTTAAATCCAATTGGTCCAAAGTTTCGATGAGTTTCTTCGTGTCTCTGTTTATTTTCTGTTTTCCTGGTCGGTCCACTGTGGACAGTGGAGTATTGAGGTCCCCACAATCATTGTGTTAGGTGCAATGTGTGCTTTGAGCTTTAGTAAGGTTTCTTTTACAAATGAGGGTACCCTTACATTTGGAGCATAGATGTTTAGAATTGTGAGTTCTTCTTGGTGGATTCTTCCTTTGACTAGCAAGAAGTGACCTTCTGTGTCTCTTTTGATGACTTTGGGTTGAAAGTTAATTTTATTTGATATTAAAATGGCTACTCCAGCTTGCTTCCTGTGACCATTTGCTTGCAAAATTGTCTTCCATCCTTTTACTCTAAGGTAGTGTTTGTCTTTGACTCTGAGGTGTGTTTCCTGTAAGCAGCAAAATGTAGGGTCCTGTTTCCGTATCCAGTCTGTTAGTCTATGTCTTTTTATTGGGGAGTTGAGTCCATTGATGTTAAGAGATATTAATGAATAGAGATTATTACTTCCTGATATTTTTGATGTTATTTTTGTTTTTGAGTAGTTATCTTCCTTTGGGTTTGATGGAAGAAGGTTACTGTCTTGCTTTTTCTTGGGTGCCATTCCCTTCCTTGTATTGGAGTTTTCCTCCTATTATCCTTTGTAGAGCTGGGTTAGTGGAAAGATATTGTGTAAATTTGGTCCTGTCATGGAATATTTTGATTTCTCCATCTATGTTGATTGAGAGTTTTGCTGGGTATAGTAGTCTTGGCTGACATTTGTGTTCTCTTATGTGTTCTGCATGAGGTCTGCCCAGGATCTTCTAGCTTTCACTGTTTCTGGAGAGAAGTCTGGTGTGATTCTGATAGGTCTTCCTTTATATGTTACTTGGCCGTTTTATCTTACTGCCTTTAATATTCTTTCTTTGTTTAGTACATTTGGGGTTTTGATTATTATGTGACGGGAGGTGTTTCTGTTCTGGTCCAGTCTGTTTGGAGTTCTGTAGGCTTCTTGTATATTCATGGGCATCTCTCTCTTTACATTAGGGAAGTTTTCTTCCATAATTTTGTTAAAGATATTTGCTGGCCCTTTAAGTTGTAGATCTTCACTCTCATCTATCCCTATAATCCTTAGGTTTGGTCTTCTCATTGTGTCCTGGATTTCCTGGATGTTTTGGGTTACAAGCCTTTTGCATTTTGCGTTTTCTTTGACTGTGGAGTCAATGGTTACTATGTTATCTTCAGCATCTGAGATTCTTATTTCTATCTCTTGTATTCTCTTGTTTATGTTTGCATCTACGATCCCTGATTTCTTCCCAAGGTTTTCTATCTCCAATTTGCCTCCTTTTGTGATTTCTTAGTTGTTTCTACCTCTGTGTTCAGATCTTGGATGGTTTTGCTCAGTTCCATCATTTGTTTGTGTTTTCATGTAATTCTTTAATATATTTTTGTGCTCCCTCTTTCATGACTTCTGCCTGTTGTTTCAAGTTCTCCTGCATTTCTTTAACTGATTTTCTCATTTCCTCTTTATTGGTTTCTGTCTGATGGCCCATATTCTCCTGGAGTTCTTTAAGTGTTTTTTGTGTTTGGATTGTAAGAGCTTCTACCCTATTGATGTTCCCCTGCATTTCTTTTTTTTTTTTTTTATGATTAAAATACTTTATTTGTTTTTCTTTCTTTTTTTTATTATTTTTATTTTCTATATTCTATGTTTACATTCCAAAGGCTTTCCCCTTTCCCAGTTCCCACCCACCACAGTTCCCATAGTTCCTCTCCCCCCCAACTATTCCCCAATCATTCCCCTCCCCCCTCGGTTTCTTTACTAAACTGGATGCAATCTTTACATGCCTAGGGTCCTCTCCTTTCCTCTTCTTGGGAATCATTTGACTTGCTATTTGTGTCTTGAGTATTTAGGGCTTCTGGGCTCTTTTGTGTTCCTCTAGGAGCATCATGACCTGTGCTTTTATATCTAACTCTTGTTTTTCTGGTGTGCTGGGCTATCCCGGACTTGCTGTGGTTGGCTAATTGGGTTCAGATGGTGCCATATTGCCTTGATTTCTGTTAATAACGTTCCTACGTTTGCCTTTTGCCATCTCTTTATCTCTGGGGTTAGTTGGTCTTCTACTAGATGGCAGCCCCACTGAAAGCACAGCACGCCTGTCCCCAGGAGACAGTGACCTTGGCTGAGCTGCTGGTACCTGACTCTGCCGTTCCCTTCTGGCAGCGTTGTCTGTGCTGGACTATGCTAGTTCTGAATCCAAGCCCCTGACTCCAGCTGCTAGAATCCCGAGCTGTGTCCCGAGGCGGCAAGGTGGCCCCTCGCTGCTAGTCCGCTCAGAGAGCCGGCCCCAGCCGCGGTAGTCTGCACCTGCAGCTGAGCTTTCTGTGCCCGGATCTCCTGCAGAGCTAAGCTAAGCTATATCTCTGGCCACACACCTGATTCCAGCCGCTTGCTGTGCCCTGTGTGCCTGCTGTTTGCACGCGGTGTCCTGAGGCAAGATGGCTACAAATTTTTATTTTAAGAAAAATTGTTATACCCTTGACAAATGATCCCAAATTAACTCCAATGAGAACAAATCTTCTCTCTTTCCAATATCTCAACTATAGCATCTATTTTAATTAGCCTTTGACCATACAGTATGGTCATTTCCCTATATGAAAACACCTTGTGTTGACTGTTTTGACATCTCTATACCACAGCTTATTTGTCATAGGTGTGCACCAGGAAGTTCTTCTCACTCCCCTTAGCCCCCCATCTTTGATACATGAAGATCACTCTGCTATCTGGAAGAAGATGTTGCAACTCTCCTTTGCTCATCCTTCTTATGTCTAAGGCTGAGTTCCTTGGCATGTCACTAAATATAAGATTTGCTTCTTTTATCCATCAAACCTGTGGGATAAGGAAGATCCAAAAAGAAAGAGAAGAATGTAACTGAGAAAGGAAAAGCAAAATCACAAGAAAGATCCCAGACATTTCATTTTGACCTGACTAATAAAAGAAATAAAATGAAAGAATATTTAAGGTAAGAAATTGCTGAGTCAAGCTTTCTAATTTTGGGTTCCTTGGCTTTCATTTCTTCAGTTGTAAACATGGAAATAATAACAGCTGTCATGTAGACTGCTGAAGGTGAAATTAGGGACTATAAGAAATATTCTACTCTGGCAGCTGGTCTTTCCCTTCTCTTCCTGCAGAGTCCTCTAATTTCATTCCAGATTTTTTTCAAATAACAATAGTGACCAGAACAGATTAAGAAATAAGAAAAATTAAATGAGATGGAAAGAAAGGTTGTGGGAGGAAAAAAAGAGACAGACGAACCACAGGAAAAGGAGAAATTAAAACAACATATATGTAGATGTATAGTCTTCTTTTTTCCTCCATCATGGTGTGACTATCCCAGATATAGTTACATTTAGACAAGTTATAACAGAAAAAGAAGAAAACTAGCCTGGATTCTTTATCATACTTTTTACAACTTCAGAAAAACCACTGTAGCTATCTTTTATTTTTTATGGCATAGTAGTTTTAATCTGCTAGTCAATTTCCTTGATCTCATGGAGGTTTTGAACAAATCAGAATATATGAAACTCCACACAATATCTTTATGGTCATTTTAAAGAAAACAAACCAAGCTCTATACATTAAGGAGCCCCTAGAGAAACACTAGAAGTCCATCTTACCCTGAAAACATGGCCTGAGTTGATACCCATAAGACTATGATGCTATCAAGAGAATGAATACCCAGATGTAGTATCTGTGTGAGGAACAGGAAATAAGATATGGCTGTGGGTAGAGCTCCAACCTATCCAGTTACCATATTGCTTTTTATGAGGTATGAATCATGCTATACTATAGAATAATTGATCTCTTTACATTTCAACATCAATCTTTCATCACAAAGTAGTCTCTTTAAATGTGGCATTCCACTCTACCTAAAAATGGAAATTTCCAGGAAACATGCTATTTGAGAAATCATAAAACTGACATAAAAAATAATTTCTCCTACCATAAGTATTAAATATCCAAAATCATAATTGAAAAAAATCCTACCTTATAAATGAATTACTGTACTTATATTTGTAGATAATGAAATTAAATAATGTATGAACCAGAAAAGAAATTTAATGGAAAACTTCAAAAGAAACTAATTCTGTAACACTAAATCTATTATATTTCATTAAAATATACCCGAAATTTATGTTTTATCTATTTAAAAATCAATGTTGTAAACAAATCTTCCTGTCATCACCATATTCCCTAAGCTAAGAGTGAAAGGAGCTGGGAGTCATAAATGTAAACATCAATATGCAAGTTCTTAAGATTTCACTTTATGGTCAGCATTTGCTTTCCTGGCTAATTGGCATTGGGCCTAGATGATATCATTTGATTTGATTTGATTTGATTTGATTTGATTTGATTTGATTTGATTTGATTTTTATGTGTCCTAGGCATAAAACAGCTTTGGCCACCAAGCGAAGCATCAGGCAAGGATGAACAAAGGACTGCCAACTGCTCTGCCCAGGACTAATAAAAGAACAAACATCACCAACAAGATGTCCCTTGCCCAAGCTCTCCAGTTTTCCCCTCCCTGTATATCTCTATTTATGACCCCCTCTCTTACACACACACATACGCAAACACACACACACACACACACACACACACACACACACACACACAAACACAGTCAGTACCTAAGAAAATAAGAAATGTTTTTATATTGAAAGGTAATATTTTGTTGGTATGTAACATGAAGTTTGTCATATGTCATTGCTTCTTTCATGTTACTGTGATAAACTACCTTTGGAGAAGCAACTTAATAGAGAAAAATTTTGTTTTCGTTCACAGGTCCAGGTTATAGTCAGTCATGGTGAGGAAGCCATGGTGACATGAGATTGAGGAAACTTGTAACATTACATTTGTAATCAAAAGCAGAAGGGGCACGGTGTTAGTGCTCAGCTTACTTTCTCTATTTAATGCAGTCCAGGATTCTCACCAAGGGAGTGGTACCACCCACCATAGAAAAGTCTCTAAGATACAATTAAGACAATCAAGATAACCCTTCACATGTATTCTCAAAGGCTGAACCTCTAGATAATTTCAGAATTTGTCAAATTGACAACACTAATCATTACAGTTACTGTCTTAAAATAGTTCCAAATATTGTCTTGAAGCACAGCTAAGTGTCTCCAAGCACAAGGAAGGCTGAGATATGTCCATGAGGGAAACATTTATATTAAGAAACTTCCTTCATCCCTAGATGGGGCAGTATCTGAATGGCCTTGCCTTCAGTCTCTGCTTCACTCTCTATCCCTTTATTTCCTTTTGACAGGAGGAATTTTGGATTAAAATTTTTGAGGTGGGTGGATGGCCCTTTCCCTCAACTTGGGACCATGCCTATCCACTGGATATGGTCTCTACAGTTCTCTCTCCCCTTTGTTGGATATTTCTGCTAATGTCCTCCCTGCTGGGTCCCTGGTATCTGGGACTTTCTAGTGGCTACCCCCAGTTCTCCCTCCCCCACTGCTACACAAGTCCTTTCAAATTCCTGACCCTCTCTATTTCTCCCCAATTTTCTCCCAAATCTGAATCCAAACCCAGACACTATTTCTGATGCCTCCAAGAAGTGCTTGCTGACAGGAGACTGGAAAAGCTTTACCGTGACAGGCTCTGCCAGAGTCTAACCAATACAGATGCAGATGCACATAGCCAAACATTGGACTGAGCATGGAATCACAAATAGAGAAGTTAGGGCAAGGGCTGAAGGAGCTGAAGGGGTTTTCAAACCCATAGAAAGAACAATATCAACCAATCAGATCTCACAAAGCTACCAGGGACTAAAACACCAACCAAAGAGTACATGTGGGGAACCTCATAGCTCCAGCTGGATAATATAGCAGAGGATTGCCTTATCTGGCAACAATAGGAGGGGAGCCCATGGAGGCTCAGACTAGGGCACTGAGGCACGAGTAGGTGGGTGGGTGGGTAGGGGAGCACCCTCATAGAGGCAGGGGAAAGGGGAGAGGAGAGGGAGTTTGTGGAAGAGAAACTGGAAACGGGGATATTATTTGAAATGTGAAAAAATAAAATAACCAATAAAAAAGGGGAAAAAGAAGCTTCATTCAAGGTCAATAGTATTAAAAATATTTCACCACCATCCATCCCTTGAATTCTTTTAAGCTTTTAAATATGAAATATTATACCCATTCTCCATTCCCTCCATATTAATACCTATTCATTCTGGTGCCAAGAGTTTGATTGGCCTAAGTATTGCAGCAATATAATCATATAATCAAACAACACAGGTGTCCTTCAGAGATACTTTAGGCTCAGTTATACACTATGTATAATAAAGTGAACATCTATATAAAGCAAGGCAGATTAATATTTTGATTTCATATATATATATATATGTATATATATATACATATATATATATATATATAAAGCTATATTTATGTTGTTCTTTCATCTAAGTGAACAATCAGATCTATTTTTGAAAATGTGTACTGGGACTAGAGAGGTGACTCAGCAATTAAGAGAGTTTCCTTTTTTCCAAAGCACCAGAGTAGAGTTCTCAGGACTCTTGGCCAGTTCATAACCATCTTTAACTCCAATTCTAAGAGGAATTGACACCTTTGGCCTATCTGGGAAGTTAAACTCATATGTGTAGACATGAATAAACACACACACACGCACACACACACACACACACACACACACACATACACACACACAGATCACCACCACCACCAGCACCACCACCCAACTTCCTCCATTAATAACAAGTACAACAAAGAAAATAACATTTAAAAAAATATATCATTGTTTAAAAGTGCTGTTGACCATCTGACTTATCGTGAGGTTGACAATAATAGACTTACTTAAAGCAAGGATTCCATATCCCTTCTAACTTCCCAATGCTAGGTAGGAGAGAAAGAAGGTTAGAAGGGAAAGGGGATAGACCTCTTTAAACTGCTTCCTGTTGATTAGAGGCATTGAGTTTCTTGGGGCCAGTCAAATTTTAGTTATCAGGATATTTCCAACTCCTTTTCATAAAACCACAACAAGAGCAACCAGGAGCAGCAGCCTCCACATGTCCTCTCAGGCTCTCCCATTTGTACTCTCTCCAGAGTCCCCAGAATTAAACTATCTTCACCTGGCACATTTCTCATGCCTGATAAGGCAGGAGGCAAATCATAATTAGCTGCTGTGAAGCATCATCTTATAGCACACCTGGGATTAAAACAACATAGTCACACAATATAACTGGATTTTAAAGAAACAAAAATTCTCACTACAAGAAGTAGTGCTGTACTTGTTTTCTCTTGCTTGTATTTTGTACTGGAATAATATTTAAAGGATCATCTATGCCGTTTCAAAGAACAGAGTTTTCTTTTAAGAATATTTTTTCTTAATTACATGTATGCAAGTATGTCTCTGTGTGGATATGTGCACTTGAGTGCAATGATCTGTGTTGCACAGAAGAAGATATACCTCCTGGAACTGAAGTTATAGTGATTGTGAGCCATTTAATCTGAGATCCAGAAATTGAACCTGGGTCCTCTGGAAAAGCAATATGTCTCCTAAGACATCTCTCCAGTTCTCTTTGAGAAAATTTTGTTTCATTTTTAAAAGTTCTTAAGATTTAGCACCTCATTATCCATATGTGGTCTATAGTTTGCTTATTTCTCGTTTGTCAGTGACATCTGAGTTACTTCCAACTTCTAACCTTTCTAAATAATACCACTATAGACATAGGCATACAGATTTCTTTTAGTCTAATTTCAGTGTTAGAGAGATGCCTCTGTGGCTAAAAACATTTGTTTGTCTTGCACAGAATCTGGGTCTGATTCTCAGAATCCACAAGGTGGTTCACAACTGCTCATGATTCCAGTCCCTAGGAGTCTGATGCCCTTTTCTGACCTCCATAATTTTGATTATCTTTTCATTTGTGCTGTGGTAGCTCCAATAGACTCTGTAAATCAGAGTTCTGCAGACTAAGACTGAAAATATGTCTCTTGGAGCCTGTGGAACTCCCCTAATTAGAAGCCGAAGTCTCACTTGGCAATTTGCTTTGTTCCCAAACTTCCCCTCTTCCTAGTAGCCAGGACCAAGAAGAACCAAGCAAATAAGGTGTAAAAGAGTCCATTCTTTAAAGTATAATCACTGGCCAAAGACCTCTTTTCTTAGAACTGTAATGCTTTGCCTTAGTCATATTTACCCCCAAGATTAAAAAGGAGATCTCAATGGAAATATGAAACAATGAGTAGACTTTTTCAGGGACTCCTAAAAGTACAAGTTCCTTTGTTATTTGACCCTCATACAAAGTCCTCATAGTGTTGGGCCTGGTCCTAGACAAAAGACTCAAATTACAAGATATTTACATTTGAGGAACCACATACTATGTCCTTGTGGTTGTTGGGCAGGCTAAATTTACATTTGAGTTAATGCAAAGCTCAGAGCTGCCTCTATGGAAGCTTGTGAAGAACTGCTTTTGTCTGGCCTAGGGAGCTTTTGGCCATAACAACATTCTTGACTTAACCAGGTATGGTTCAAAATACAGTTCAAACTTATGAAAGGTTAATAAGGCTATGTAGAACTTACAAAGGCATTAAAATTTGCCCTGCCTACTCCTTACAAAATTACTATAGATTTAAAAGGAACCTCAGGCTTTAACAGAGTAAAGCTAGGTGTCAGGTAAAGTTTACTCATGGAGACTCATTTAGACTCAGGGGGTCTGAAAAAAATGTCCTTTGAAGTCTCTTTAAAAGTTTGTATCAAAAAAAAAAAAAGTTTGGGTAACCAGGACACAGCTGGAAAGGTGCAGGTAAAGACTCCGTCTGGGGCTAGAGCAGGGAGATCTGCTAAGCTCTCGCCCCCAGGCAGGCCTAGTGGTGGGCGCCTAGGCTCTGCAGCATGTCCCTGCGAGCTTAGGCCATGCACGGAGGCAGCCGGAGCCACCCAGCTCCCCAGGACCCCGGACCAGCAATAGCGGCAGGCCTCCATATTGCAACCAGAACACAGCTGGAAAGGCACAGGTAGACAGATTTCATCAGGGGCTACCGTGTGGGGGGATCTGTGGTATATATACACAATGGAGTACTATTCAGCCATTAGAAACAATGAATTCATGAAATTCTTAGAAAAATGGACGGAGCTGGAGAATGCCATACTAAGTGAGGTAACCCAGTCTCAAAAGAATACCCATGGTATGCACTCACTGATAAGTGGATATTAGCCTAGAATCTTGGAACACCAAAGACACAATTCACGTACAAAGTGATGTCTGACAAGAAGAAAGGAGTGGACACTGGGGCTGGAAAGGATCAAAGCATCAGTGTAGGGGAATACAAGAACAGGGAAGAGGGAAGGGGTGGAAGAGGGGGCAGGGGGAGGGAAAAGGGCATGTGGGACCTTTGCGGGGTGGGAAACCAGAAAAAGGGAAATGAATTGTAAACATAGAATATATCTAATAAAAAAAAAAGAAAAAAAAAAGAATTTAATGAAATTGAAGATACAACCTACCCAAATCTATGGGACACAATGAAAGCAGTGCTAAGAGGAAAACTCATAGCTCTAAGTGCATGAAAAAAGAAACTGGAGAGAGCATACACTAGCAGCTTAACGGCACACCTTAAAGCCCTGGAAGAAAAACAAGTTAATTCACCCAGCATGAGTAGAAGACAAGAAATCATCAAACTCAGGGCTGAAATTAATCAAATAGAAACAAAGCAACCATACAAAGAATCAACAAGACCAGGAGTTGGTCCTTTGAGAAAATCAACAAGATAGATAAACCCCTAGCCAGACTAACCAAAGGACACAGAGACAGCATCCAAATTAACAAAATTAGAAATGAAAAGGGAGACATAACAACAGAAACTGAGGAAATTCAAAAGATCATCAGATCCTACTACAAAGGTCTATACTCAAAACATCTGGAGAATCTAGAGGAAATGGACAATTTCCTAGACAGATACCAAATAACAAAATTAAATCAGCATCAAATAGAGCAGTTAAATAGTCCCATAACCCCTAATGAAATAGAAGGGGTTATAGAAAGCCTCCCAACCAAGAAAAGTATGGGACCAGATGGTTTTAGTGCAGAATTCTACCAGACCTTCAAAGAAGACTTAACACCAATACTTTTCAAACTATTCCACAAAATAGAGACAGAAGGGATACTGCCCAACTCATTCTTTGAAGCCACAATTACGCTAATACCTAAACCACAAAAAGATCCAACAAAGAAAGAGAACTACAGGCCAATTTCTCTTATGAATATCGATGCAAAAATACTAAATAAAATTCTTGCCAACCGAATCCAAGAGCACATCAAAACGATCATTCACCATGATCAAGTAGGCTTCATCCCAGGGATGCAGGGATGGTTCAACATATAGAAATCCATCAATGTAATCCACTACATAAACAAACTAAAAGAAAAAAAACCACATGGTCATCTTATTAGATGCTGAAAAAGCATTCAACAAAATTCAGCATCCTTTCATGCTAAAAGTCATGGAAAGAGCAGGAATTCAAGGCCCATACCTAAACACAGTAAAAGCAATCTACAGCAAACCAGTAGCCAACATCAAAATAAATAGAGAGAAACTTGAAGCAATCCCACTAAATCAGGGACTAGACAAGGCTGCCCTCTCTCTCCCTATCTTTTCAATATAGTACTTGAAGTTCTAGCGAGAGCAATTAGACAACATAAGAAAGCCAAAGGGATACAAATTGGAAAGGAAGAAGTCAAACTATCATTATTTGCAGATGATATGATAGTTTACTTAAGCGACCCAAAAAACTCCACCAGAGAACTTCTACAGCTGATAAACAACTTCAGCAATGTGGCTGGTTATAAAATTAACTCAAGCAAATCAGTAGCCTTCTTGTACTCAAAGACAAGCAGGCTGAGAAAGAAGTTAGGGAAATAACACCCTGCACAATAGCCACAAACAACATAAAATACCTTGGCGTAACTCTAACCAAACAAGCAAAAGATCTGTATCACAGGAACTTCAAGTCCTTGAAGAAAGAAATCGAAGAAGACCTCAGAAGATGGAAAAATATTTCTTGCTCCTGGATTGGCAGGATCAATATAGTAAAAATGGCCATCTTGCCAAAAGCAATATACAGATTCAATGCGATCCCCATCAAAATCCCAACTCAATTCTTCATAGATCTAGAAAGAGCAATTCTCAAATTCATCTGGAGCAACAAAAAACCCAGGATAGCTAAAACTATTCTCAACAATAAAAGTACTTCTGGGGGAATAAATATCCCTTATATCAAGCAGTACTACAGAGCAATTGTGTTAAAAACTGCAGGGTATTGGTACAGCAACAGGCAAGTAGATCAATGGAATAGGATTGAAGACCCAGAAATGAACCCACAGACTTATTGGTCACTTGATCTTTGATAAAGAAGCCACAACCATCCAGTGGAATAAAGATAGCTTTTTCAACAAATGATGCTGGTTCAACTGGAGGTCAACATGCAGAAGAAGGCGAATTGACCCACTCTTATCTCCTTGCACTAAGATCAACTCCAAGTGGATCAAGGACCTCCACCTAAAACCAGACACACTGAAACTATTAGAAAAGAAACTTGGGAAGACCCTGGAGGACATGGGCACAGGGGGAAAGTTCCTGAACAGAACACCAATAGCTTACACACTAAAATCAAGAATTGACAAATGGGACCTCATAAAATTACAAAGTTTCTGCAAGGCAAAGGACACTGTCAGAAGGACAAAACGGCAACCAACAAAGTGGGAAAAGATCTTCACCAACCCCACAACCGACAGAGGGCTAATATCCAATATGTACAAAGACTCAAGAAGTTGGACCCCAAAGAACCAAATAACCCTATCAAAAAATGGGGCACAGAGCTAAACAAAGAATTCTCACCAGAAGAAATTCGGATGGCTGAGAAACACCTTAAGAGATGTTCAACATCGTTAGTCATCAGAGAAATGCAAATCAAAACAACCCTGAGATTCCACCTCACACCAGTCAGAATGGCTAAGATTAAAAACTCAAGAGACGACAAATGTTGGTGAGGATGTGGAGAAAGAGGAACACTCCTCCACTGTTGGTGGGATTGCAAAATGTTAAAACCGCTCTGGAAATCAGTGTGGCGGTTCCTCAGAAAATTGGGCATGTTCCTTCCAGAGGACCCTGGCATACCACTCCTGGGCATATACCCAGAGGATTCCCCTGCATACAATAAAGACACATGCTCCACTATGTTTATAGCAGCCTTGTTTATAATAGCCAGAAATTGGAAGGAGCCCAAATATCCCTCATTGATGAATGGATACAGAAAATGTGGTATATTTATACAATGGAATACTACTCAGCAATTAAAAATAATGAATTCATGCAATTTGTAGGTAAATGGTTAGACCTGGAAAATATCATCCTGAGTGAGCTAACCCAATCACAAAAGAATACACATGAAATGCAATCACTGATAAGTGAATATTAATGAGCCCAGAAGTCCTAAATACTCAAGGCACAATTAGCAAGTCAAATGATTCCCAAGAAGAAAGGAGAGGACCCTGGGCCTGGAAAGATTGGATCCAGTTTTGTAGAGAAACTCTGGGGGGAGGGGGAATGAGTAGGGAATAGTTGGGGGGGAGAGGAACTATGGGACATAGGGAGGGGGGAACTGGGAAAGGGCAAAGCCTTTGGAATGTAATCATAGAAGATAGAAAATTAAAAAAAAAAAAGTAAAAAAAAAAGATAAACCATGGATTATTGTTTTACAGAGAAATGGTGTTGGACAAGGCTGCTTAGTATATTGAGCGGTTTTCTGGAGACTTAAATAGATAAATCAAAGTTAAGCACATTTTAAATATAGAATGTTATGAGCTTGGGAAAATGTATATGACCATCCCTTGCTCTAGAAAACTTATTTTTCTCTCTTTAGAGTTAAAATTTCTGAGTTCTCTCTCTTTTTTTTTTTAGGTAATAACAATCTTCTATAGGCATACAATTATCTGAAATTAAAAAAATAAATCTAAGGTCATGCCTTCATGCAACCAAAAAAAACAAAAAACAAAAAAAATTTGTATCAGAAAGACTGATATTAAGATTAACATAGTGAAGATGACATCATACCAGAATTTAATTTCAAAACAATTCCTAATTTCACAGAGCAATCCTCAATTTCATATGGCAAAACAAAAGAAAACAAAACAAAACCCCAGGATATTTAAAACAATCCTGAACAATAAAACTACTTCTGGAGATATCACCATCCCTGACATCAAGCTACACTTCAGAGAAATAATAATAAAAACTAAATAGAATTGGTGTAGGAATACAGAATTTGATCAATGGAATTGAACTGGAGACTCTGAAATAAATCAATACTCCTATGGACACTTGATTTTTGACAAAGATGATACAATACAATGGGAAAAAAGAAGCATCTATAACAAATGTGCTGGATTAACTTGATTAAATGCAATAAATGTTTACATGTAGAAAATTTCAAACAGATCCTTGTCTATAACCCTGAACAAAGCTCAAGTCCAAGTAGATAAAATACCTCAACATAAAACTGGATACACTACATCTGTTAGAACAGAAAGTTGGAAATAACCTTGACCTCCTTTCTGAACCACCAATGGCTCAGACTCTAAGGTCAAAAATTAAGAGACCTCATAAAACTAAAAACTACTGTAAGACAAATGACACTGCAAATAGTACAAAACCACTGTCTACAGATTGGGAAGAGATTTTTACCAACCCTACAGAGAGCTAACTCACAAAATTTATAAAAACTCAAGAAGTTAAAACTAACAACAACCCAAATAATTCAATTTAAAAAGTGGTATACCAGACTAAACAGAGAATTTTCAACAGAGAAATGAAGACTGGCTAAGAAGCACTTAAAGAAATATACAAAGTCCTTAGTCATCAGGGAAATGCAAATCAAAACAACCATGAGATTACATCTTACACATATCAGATTGGGTATGATCAAACACTCAAGCAATAGCATGTGCTGCACAGGATGTGGAGCAAGAGGAACACTCCTCCATTGTTGGTGGGAGTGTAAACTTTTACAACAACTTTGGAAACCTATTTGGCATTTTCTCAGAAAACTGGGAAGAGTTCTATGTCAAGACCCAGTTATACCACTCCTAGGCATATACCCAACATATTCTCCACCATCCCACACCTGCTCAACTATATTCATAGCAGCTTTATTCATAATAGCCAGAAACTGGAAACAACCTTGATGTCCCTCAACTTAAGAGTTGATAAAGAAATGTGGTATACTGACATAATGGAATATTATTCAGCTATTAAAAACAAAGACATGATTTTTTTCAGGCAAATAGATAGAACTTGAGAATATCATACTGAGTGAAGTAATCCAGACCAAAAATGGCATGAGTGGTTATAAGTGGATATCAGCCATCAGACACAGGATACCCATATTATACTCCACACACCCAAAGAAGCTCAACAAGAAGGAAGAGTAAAGCAGTCATGCTTGAATCTCATTTAGAAGTAGGAATAAAATAATTATAGGAGACAGAAGGAGAGAGGGAACTGTGTCGGAGAGGGGGAATGAGGGGGTTCAGGAGAGATGGATAGATGGCCATGAGAATGAATGGAAATCTGCAACTAGTGGGGTGGGGATGTTGGGTGGCATCTAGGATAGATGAGGTGACCAAGAATCAATGGAGGTGACCTTAGATGTTATGCACAGCATGGAGGATATAGAACCTGAAGACGCAATCAGGTAGCCAGTCAGGAATCCTAGTGGGGCAATAGAGACACCAACACACCCACAAAACTTTCAACCCCAAATTTATCCTGTATACAAGAAATACAAGGGCAGAGGATGGAGCAGAAACTGAGTGAATAGCTAACCAATAACCCTCCTATTTTGAGACCCATCTCGTGGTGAAGAACCAATCCCTGACAATATTAATGATACTTACTGTTATGCTTCCAGAAAGGAAACTACCATGATTGCCCTCTGAGGGCCTCCACCCAGAAGCTGACTCAGATGGATGCAGAGACCCACAGCCATACAGTAGCTGGAGCTTGGGAACGCTTATGAAAGAATCAGAGGAAGGATTGCAGATTCTGAATGAGATAGGCGCTCCATAGGAAGATTAATAGAGTTAAGTGGATTTTCAAGGCTCTCAGAGACTGAACCACCAAGCAAAGGGCATACATGGGCTGGATCTCTGCCTCCCCACACATATGTAGCAGATATGTAGCTTAGTATTCATGAGGATCCCAAACAACTGGTGTGGGAGACTATCCCCAAAGCTTTTGCCTATGTGTAGAATATGTTTTTCTAGCTTGGCTGCCTTGTTAGACCTAAGTGGGAGAGGATGCACCTAGAGCCAAAGAGGGATACCTAGGGATAGCCTCCACCTTCTGTGAGGAGGGGAGAGGGGAGGGGGAGGGGGGAAAGGATAGTGGAAGTGTGCGTCCAGGAAGAGGGGCTTTGAGCAGGATAGAAAATGAAGAACAATTTAAAAGGGGACTCAAAGGCTCAATATTTACCATATAAGGGAGTATTTGATTGAATCTGTTGATTGAAATTGTGATCAAGAAAGCAGAGATATTGTTCTAAAATTTGCCTCAGAAACACTCATCTAGACAATGGTATTCTTGTCACTTGTACTCACTACTCTCTAATGAAAGTACTTACTATTTAAAGGACTTTTCTGCTTACTGAGTCAAAACCTTCTTATCTTTCTGGAGATGAGTATGTGACTGTACAGCTAAGGTGATTTTATTTCCAGACATTATACAATGTTAATTTCATGGGCTACAGAAAGAAGCAGCTTATGCAAATGATCATGATTTTGCCTGTACATGGCTTATCAATATTAAGAGGTTAGCAATTCATGATCCAGCCTTCCTCAACAGGCATGACTCAAAAGGTCAAGGTTAATTTTATTCTGCAAAGAGATTCATATTAATATGCAGATAGTGTCTTTGCCGTAGGCTCAGGACCACTTAAACTCTAACTAGCTGCTTCTACTATATAAAAGTCAATGGACTGCAGAGAAAAATCAAAAAAAGAAGTCAGAATGGCTGGGTCATCACACAGAATTCATAGTAACAAATTGATCCTACTGGAGCTTGATCTGATACTTTAGTTCATTCAAACATGTTCCAGATATATCCATTCTAAAAAGTAAGTTTTTAGAGTGAAAATGTCATTCTTCACAGAGAAATATGATAGTGTTCTCTTGGGACCAAAATAAACTTTAGTGGTTTACTTATATTAGTGGTATACATAGGTTATGAACAGTTTGTCCTAATATCTGGCAAGGCATAACTGTTTCATGCTTGTTACTTAACAAATACATATTATGGAAACTTGCTACAATTTTGCTAGAGGTGTCTAGCTTCATGTGACATGTAAAGATGAAGTGTCATGTAAGTAGAGGAGCACATGTAAGTCACACTGGGGAACTGGTGACAGCTTTAATTTGATTCTCATTTTCTGACTATTACTTACTAAAAATGGGCAGAGGGTCTAGAGGAGAAGCAAAGAGTTGCATGAAAGCAAAAACCAAGAACAACTGGCATTGCTCTACATAGCACCATCTCTCAGGAAGACTAATCCATTAACTCAAAATTGCCTTAAATATTTGTTTTATTGGATATATTCTATATTTACAATTCATTTCCCTTTTTCTGGTTCCCCACCTCCAAAGGTCCCACATGTCCTTTTCCCTCCCCCTGCTCTCTCATCCACCCCCTCCTACCTTACTGTTCTTGTACTCTCCCACAATGATGTTTTGGTCCATTCTAGCACCAGTGTCCACTCCTTTCTTCTTGTGAGACATCACTTGATATGTGATTTATGTCTTTGGTGTTCCAAGCTTCTAGGCTAATATCCACTTATCAGTGACTGTATACCATGGGTATTCTTTTGAGACTGGGTCACCTCACTTAGTATGATGTTCTCCAGCTCCATCCATTTCTCTAAGAATTTTGTGAATTCATTGTTTCTAATGGCTGTATAGTACTCCATTGTGTATATATACCACATTTTTTGTATCCATTCTTCTGTTGAGGGACATCTGGGTTCTTTCCAGCTTCTGGCTGTTATATATAAGGCTGCTATGAACATAGTGGAGCATGTATCCTTATTGCATGCTGGTGAATCTCAGCAACCAACAAATTGGGAAAAAATCTTCACCAACCCCACATCCGACAGAGGGCTAATCTCCAATGTATACAAAGAACTCAAGAGGTTAGACCCCAGAAAACCAAATAACCCTATCCAAAAATGGGGTACAGAGCTAAACAGAGACTTTTCACCTGAAGAAATTCGGATGGCTGAGAAACACCTTAAAAAATGTTCAACATCACTAGTCATTAGGGAAATGCAAATTAAAACAACCCTGAGATTTCACCTCACACCAGTCAGAATGGCTAAGATTAAAAACTCAGAAGACATCAGGTGTTTGCGAGGATGTGGAGAAAGAGGAACACTCCTCCACTGCTGGTGGGAATGCAAGCTGGTACAACCACTCTGGAAAACAGTCTGGTGGTTCCTCAGAAAACTAGGCGTGATACTTCCGGAGGACCCACCCATACCACTCCTGGGAATATACCCAGAAGATTCGCCTTAAATATTTTTGAAGACAGTTTTCCCAGCAACCTTGTTACTTTTTACTAGATTGTGACATTTGCAATTGCCATCTTCTAAGAAATGACCTAAACTGGGAGACAAGCCACATTTCAAGAATAAGACACTCCTTCTCATAGGCATGTGAGCCTCCAACATTTTCTACAGTTTTCAGACTATCAGAAGTGAATGTTTAACTGTTACCATTATCCCATCCCAGTGTTCTGATTATGCTAACTAGGATAATCCATCATAAAGTATTTCCGACCAGCAGGTCCAGTTATTCCAGGGTCCCCAGAGAGACGCTATCTAGGGGTCTTGGGGGGGAGAAAGACCGAGACCCTGCATGTGATAAGCTTTTGTCAGAGTCTATTTTAATATTCGGAAAGCAATGGCTTATAAGCAGTAAGAAGGGGAAGTGAGACAAAGGCAGTAAATCTTGAAACAGTCAGGTGGGATGTCTTGGAATACGGAATAAGGACACTTAGGTTAAAGGCCAGTTTATCAATTAACTGGTTCCTGTAAGGAGGGCCAGTATCTAAATAATCAGCCAGTTTATTGCTTCAGCCAGTTCCTGGTACTGGCAGATGAAAGAAGGTGAGATAGGAGCACTTGTGAGATGTTTGCACTCCAGGCCTTAATTAAGGCATTCAGGCGGTGAGAGCAGAGGCGACTGGTGAGAAAGGAGGACGACTTATCTAAGGGAGGAAGACAGGATGACGCCAATCCAGATGGCTCAGGGCTTAGTGGAGATTGTCCAGGGATGCCCCTCGTCTTTTATGGCCTGTTGATTCCTGGAATCTGCCTGTGCCATTAGTTTGTGGGAAAGGCTTTTGTTTAACAATCTCACAATCCTACAACAGCCATCTTAGGGCTGAGCGTTTGTGGCTGTGTAGCTTAGAATGGCTCCTTACAATAAAGTATTCAGAAGTTAGGAAATATTAAAGCAGTTGTCATTAATAGCATAATGGAGTTATGAAAATTGTCTCTTTTTATTTCATGTTTACATGAAAAAGACAAGACAGAAGCACCAAGTTAAGGCAATTAAAAAAACTGTGTGAAGCAAGCACAAGGATCAATATGTGTTCTGCAGTTGGATGTCTAATATCCAAAGAACTAATATAAACACATTTTAAATTCTTACAGGCTTCAGAATAATGAAAAATGCCTGTAGGAAAGGACATAGTTTGGGATGGAAATACTTGTAAGACCCATGAGATCTGAGGACTGAGCTAACTAAAACAGATATTCAAACTTGGAATTTTTCTGAACTTTTTCTTACCAGTCATCTTCCTGTTATTCTGCCCATGAAAATCTTTCTTGACCCAATTTCTTCTATGGAATCTTTTTTAGTCTAAGCAGGAATGGTGGCATGACCTATTATCCCATTACTCAGGAATATGAAGCAGGAAGATTCCCATGTGTTAAAGCCCAACCTAGATTGCACAGTGAGTTCTAACCCAACATGAGCTTCAGAGTGAGATATCTAAAAAGCAAAGATATTTATGAGGCCTTCCATGTCCTAAATTTTCCAAGTAGTCAATTCTGGTTGCTGTGTTGATGGTGACTTTCATTATTAAACTTTCTATTTGAATCAAGGTTCATTCTCTCTAACATTAACCTATAGGCTTGTGCCCTGGTAAGAAGTGCCAGTGCTACTTATCTTTCCCAAAGCAAACCAAATAACCCTATCAAAAAATGGGGTACAGAACTAAACAAAGAATTTTCACCTGAAGATCTTCAAATGGCTGAGAAGCACCTTAAGAAATGTTCAACATCATTAGTCATTAGGGAAATGCAAATCAAAACAACCAGTCAGCATGACTAAGATTAAAAACTCAGAAGACAGGAGGTGTTGGCGAGGATGTGGAGAAAGAGGAACACTCTTCCACTGCTGGTGGGATTGCAAGCTGATACTATCACTCTGGAAATCAGTCTGGTGGTTCCTCAGAAAACTGGGCATGACACTTCCAGAGGACCCTGCTATACCACTCCTGGGCATATATACCCAGAAGATTCCCCAGAATGAAATAAGAATACATGCTCCACTATGTTCATAGTAGTCCTATTTATAATAGCCAGAAGATGGAAAGATCCCAAATGTCCCTCAACTGAGGAATGGATAAAAAAAAAAAAAAAACCTGGTATATATACACAATGGAGTACTATTCAGCCATTAGAAACAATGAATTCATGAAATTCTTAGACAAATAGATAGAACTGGAGAGCATCATCCTAAGTGAGGTAACCCAGTCTCAAAAGAACACTCATGCTATGCACTCACTGATAAGCAGATATTAGCCTAGAATCTTGGAATACCCAAGACACAATCCACAAATCAAATGATGTACAAGAAGAAGGAAGGAGTGGCCCCTGGTTATGGAAAGGCTCAGTGCAGCAGTATAGGGGAATACCAGAACAGGGAAGTGGGAAGGGGTGGATGGTGGAACAGGGGAAGGGAAAGGGCTTATGGGACTTTCCAGGAGTGGGGAGCCAGGAAATGGGAAATCATTTGAAATGTAAATAAAGAATATATTGAATAAAAGAATGTATTCAAAAAAGAATGCTTTCTTATTTCTGACTTTAAGAAAAGTAATTTCACTTATTTCAGGGTTGTACTTAGTAAACAGGTATGTTCATTATTCCTGTACCATGAAGCCAGACCCAAAATTATGTTAACTCTTGGTATCTTGGTTATGGTCTCTTGGTATCCAATTTGTGGTAACAAAATCCCACTATCCTCATACTCTCCCCTTAAAAATTATAGACATACAAAACCATTCAGTTACCATTTTTTTTGTTATTTTCTTTATTTACACTTCGAATGTTATCCCCCTTCTCAGTTTCCCCTCCACAAACCCCCTATCCCAATCCCTCTCCTCCCTGTTTCCATGAAGGTACTCCCCCACCCATCCACCCACCCTAGCATTCCCCTATGCTGGGGTATCAAGCCTCCCCAGGACCAAAGACCTCCCCTCTCATTGATGCCAGAGAAGGCAATCCTCTGATACATATGCAGCTGGAACCATGGGTCTCTCATGTGTATTCTTTGGTTGGTAGTTTAGTCTCTGGGGGCTTTGGGGGGCTCTGGATGGTTGATATTGTTATTCTTCCTATAGGGCTGCAAACTCCTTCAGCTCCTTCAGTCCTTCCCTTAACTCCTCCATTGATGACCCTGTGATCAGTCTGATGGTGGGCTGGAAACATCCACATCTGTATTGGTCAGGCTCTGACAGAGCCTCTCAGGGCACAGCAATACCAGGCTTCTAATCAGCAAGTACTTCTTGACATCAGCAATAGTGTCTGGGTTTGGAGTCTACAGATGGGATGGATTCCTGGGTGTGGCCGTCTCTAAATGGCATTTCCTTCAGTCTCTGCTCCACTTTTTCTATCCTTGAATTTCCTTTAGACAGAAATAATTCTGTGTTAATTGAGCTTTTGATCTGAGTCATTCTGACTGTTATGAGGTGGAATCTCAGGGTCATTTTGATTTGAATTTCTCTGATGACTAAGGAGGTTGAATATTTCTTTAAATGCTTCTCAGCCAGTCTATATTTCTTGATTGAGACTTCTCTGTTTAGCTCTGTACCCCATTTTTAATAAGGTTATTTGGTTTTCTGGAGTCTAATTTCTTGATTTATTTGTATATTTGGATATTAACTCTCTATCAGATGTAGGGTTGGTAAAGATCTTTCCCAATCTGTGGCTTGCCATTTTGTCCTGGTGAGAGTGTCCTTTGCCTTACAGAGCTTTTCAATTTTATTAGATGCCACTTGTCAACAGTTGATCTTAGAGCCTGAGCCATTGGTGTTCTGTTCAGGAAATTTTCCCTGTTCCAATGTGTTTAAGGCTCTTTCCCAATTTCTCTTCTATTATATTCAGTCATTCCTTGGAGACTCTAGAACAATATAAATAATATATGCCAGTTTCTAAATTATCTATAAACCATGTTTGCACAGGTTCTTTTGTGCCTCACTGCTACAACCATCTTCTCCATGCCAGCATCATAGGTGCAGTAGTGATAGTGTTTAATCATCTATGAATTCACAGGGTTATATTTTAGAAAACCTATATAGAATACTTCTATGAATAAAAAGTAAACCCAGAACTTACTCATGGTTAGATTGCCTAGGCAGTGAGCTCCAGCTACTTACCTCTTTCTGCCCTTCTCAGTGGTAGGACTGCATGCACACCACCAAACTAGGACTTTACTCAAGTTTTGGAAACCTAACTCAGATTTTCATGCTTTTGAGGCAGGGTTTTACTGGATAAGCATCTCAAAGGATAAAGTTGGTACTATGTAAGAAGATACCCAAAGTCAACCTCTGGTTTTCACTTGCATGTTCACATACCTATACACAAATATACTACAGATTGTCTCTCTTTTTCTCTCTTTCTCTTTATCTCTGTCTATCATGCATACTCTCTCTCTCTCTCTCTCTCTCTCTCACACACACACACACACACACACACACACACACACACAGAAAGAGAGAGAGAGAGGGGGGAGGGAGAGAGAGACTATTACATATCAGTTATAGCATATAAGAAAAAAGAACTTCAATTTAAAAGAAAAATGAATGTTGAATGACATCTGGCTTTGTCAACACAACCCATTAAATTCAAGAATACCAACTTTTCTCCATTTCACTGGTCACAGCTCTCTCTGAATCCCTGGTGGCCTGCTGCTGCCAGAGTCAACAAAGTGAGTTCTCTAAGCCCCAAACCCCTGCCTTCTGGGTCTCATTTATGCCCAGCAATCATTAATTCTTCTCTGTCTCTTTTGCACTCCATCTTTCTGTCCACACGTCTAACTACAATTCCAGACACCTGCAGCCAATGGAGACCAACAGGTGAGACCCCCATCCCAATTCTCTGCAAGTTTGCCACTCTGGGCAAACCCAGCTGAAGAAAGTTCTCCCCTAACTCCTCTGTACTCCATCTCTCTAGCCACAGCTCCACCTGAATTCATGGAGGCCTGCTGCTTCCAGGAACAACCAAGTAACTTTTTCAAGCCCTAAATTCCATCTTCTTGTCCACACTTCTAACCACAAACCCAAACACCTACAGCCATCAGAGACCACCACCAGATTCCTACCCCAATTCCTTACTTACCTTCCCCTCTGGGCAAACGCAGCAGCAGTGAACTCTACCCTGCCCCCTCTGTACTCATTATCTGGGCCACAACTCCGTCTACATTCCTGAAGGCCTACCGATGCCCAGGACAAACAGTCCTACAACCATCAGGGACTCCCAACTCTACTTGCATCCCTGGAGCCCTGCCTCCACCTGAAACAACCAGCAGCCTGAAGCCATCAGGGTCTACCAGCTCTTCCTGCATCTCTGGAAGGTTGCTGCCACAAGCTCTACCTGCAATCCCAGAGGCCTGCTGACATCAGGGAGCTCTGCCTATAGCTCCAGAGACCTACTCCCATCAGGGACTATCAGACCTTCCAACACTAGGAACAACTGGATAGCTAAAGGCCAGCATAAGAACATAATCAGCTATAGATTTCCATTCATTTTCCTGGCTTTCTGGTCCTCTCCTCTGTATCTCCCTACACAAGTTCCAGAGACCTAGAATGAGAGTGGTTCCCAGGAGCCAATGAGTGTGACTTTAGCTGAGATGCCTAACAATGAGTCATGGAATATGATGAAGCCACCTCCTGTAGCCAGATAGGACCCCAAGTGAAGGGATAAGAACACCAACCCACCTACAAAAGTCTCTACCCAAAGCTTGTCCTGTCTAAAAGAAATGCAAGGACAAAAATGAAGCAGAGGTGGAAGGAATGGTCAACCAATAACTGGCCTAATTGAGACCTATCCCATATGCAAATAGCAATCCCTAACACTATTAATGATACTCTCTTATGCTTGCAGACAAGACCTAGCATATTTGTCTTCTGAGATATTACACCCAGTAGCTGACTGAAACAGACAAACCTGAGATAGAGATAGGGAATTCCATGGAAGAGTTGGGGGAAGAATTGAGGGACCCAAAGAGGACAAGGACTCCACAGAAAGACCAATAAAGTCAACTAACCTAAACTCTTGGGGGCTTTCATAGAGTGTGAAGAGCATATAAGAACGGGACCTAGGTCCCCTACACATGAGTAACAAATGTGCATCTTGGCCTTCATTTGGGTCCCCCAAAACCTATAGCAGGGGCTGTTCTTTAATCTGTTCACTACCTCTGCAGTCTTTTCCCCTAATGTGGCTTCCTTGTATGACTCAGTGGGAGAGGATGCTCCTAGTTCTGCACTGACTTGATGTGCCAGAGGTGGGCTGGAGTTTTTTGTGTAACCATGTGGAGCTCCCCCTTCTTAGAGAAGAAGGGATTGGGAGAATGGGAGCTGAATCTGTTTGGGGGTTAATGGGAGGGGATATAAAGTGAATAATAAATTAATAAAAAATTAAAAAAACAAACAAACAGAATATTGAGATGCCAAATCTTTTAACTTCAGACTCCATTTTAGAAAGTCTGACCTAAGTTTTAACTCAGGTAAACTAACAGGCTGGTACCTAGCATTAGTTTCCAAGTTGCGCCCTACCCTCTCCAACAAAACTTAAGCCTAGCTCCAATATCTAAACTAATCTCCAACAAGACAAGCGTTTCCAGGTTACACTCTCAACAAGACCAGTGTCTCTCAGTAACTGCCCCAACAAACATGCAATCCAATTTATAAGCCCACCCCTTGCCTAACAACCAACAATGCAGAAGGGAACAGAAGTTAAATTTATTATATGACTCCCAACACCAGCCAATTGAGTTAAAGGCCACAGTAGCTTTCCAATTAGATGCTTGCACATGTACTCCCTGTTTGCTGCTTAGTATAAACCCTTGCCAAAATAAACATTCCGGACTCTTCAACCACTAAAACTGTCCTGCATGACAGTGGTGTGTTGGGGGAGGGACAAGGGAATAGATTAAAGACCCTGCTGTGAGTTGTATCAGATCAGCTTTGGTCTGTTTTTTGGGGATCATTTACATTTCCCTGGCACAACAATATCAACCTTTGAGACAAAATGTGTCCATTGTTAAATAGCACTGTGAATGTTATAGAGTAATCAATCATCTCTATTTAGATTTGGGTCATGCTTCATAAGAATGAAGTGATGATTGGCACTGGAAACCCAGTCAGGAGCCTATGGCTAGGGAGATCAAAGGTCCTAAAGAGAACTTACTACTGTTATTTTGCTATAATAACATGTTTTGTAACTAACTTCATTTTTGATGTCAAAATACTTACACTTTTATCCATAGATTAGTGGTGATCACAACCTGAATCAAAAAAGCTTCCTATTACAGTGACCTATGGTAAATACAGACTTATAACTGGTCAATGTGCTAAAAAAATAAATAATATTGCATACTCATTACCAAAGAGGATGTCCACATCACTCTTAACATGGCTCAGGGAACATCTCAGAAGATGGATTGAAAAGAATGTAAGAGTCAGACAATAGGGAGATACACTTCAAAAATGTCTTTTGGAAATTACATGACTATTGCAATATATACTCACTGACTCTGTGGTTACTGCATAAAATTTATAGAAGACAGGGACTGTCAACAACTTATCATGGTTGAAGGTTAGTGTTTATGAAGCCTTACCCATCTCTGAAAGACTATTGTCAGTTAATGATTGCTAGGAGAAGGGCACCTTATTTTTTCAGGGATGTAATCACTGGTAAGTTTCTCATGCTATGGTAAATAACCCTATCACCACCAATGTACATGTTAACCATGTCCAACTTAATGAATCCCAATAGAGCACACAAAACATATTAAAAGTGGAAGTAGAAGTCCGTGATGATTTGCAGAGAATAGCCTTCATAAACTCAAAAAATTGAAAGGTTGGTTCCCAGTTGATAGAACTTTTAAGGAAAGATTAGGAAGTGTGACCTTATGGGAAGAAGTATGTCACTTTGAGGTTTCGAAAGCCCATGCAAGGCCCACTCTTTCTCTCTGTTCAACTCTATTTCTTATTCTCTGTTTCTGCCTCTGTGTCTCTATGTCTCTACCCCCATCTCTGTCTGTCTCTGTCTCTGTCTCTGTCTTTCTCTGTGTGTGTGGGGGCGGGGCAGGGACACTGTCTGTGAATCAGAGCATAAGCTCTCAGCTATTGTTCCAGCTACCTGCCTGCCCTCATGCTGCCTGCTATATCATCATGGATTAGCTTTGTGAAATTGTAAGCAAGTCTCCAATTAAACACTTTCTTCTATAAAACAAACAAACAAAAAAATGAAAAATAAAAAGGAAAATGGTGTGTGTGTATGTGCCTGTGTGTGTGCATGTGCGTGTGCGTGTGCGTGTGCGTGTGCGTGTGTGTGTGTGTGTGTGTGTATGTGTGTGTGTGTGTGTTTGTGCATGAGTGGAAATGTTGAGGAGACTTTTAAATTTAGACAAGTATAGTTGGTGCTGGAAATTCTAGTACATTTTATCATAAATTATATTTCGCATCCATCTTTTAATTGAAGGAAATGGTTATTAAATAGCAGAAACATAATTAGTATTTGCTCTAAAATTCTAATTGAAAAAAAAAACCCAGAGCATTCCTTCTAAGATGAATGTAGAAAAGGTGAGTTTAAAAGCCAAAAAGTATTTCCTAAAATAAATCCATTTTAGTGTAATTTCTAATGCTTCCATTATTCTTAAATAGAATGCAAATGGAAGCTTCAATTTTCCTAATTCATTAATGAATTAAAAATACTATTCCTTCTGTTGAAAGGTACAAGATAAGCCAGTGCTGCTTCATGCTTAATTAGAAAAAAGAGAAAAGATAAAAACTGATTTCTTTTCAAAACAGTACAGAACTCAAAAAAATGATATGTTTTAAGGTTTTGATCACAATAGATTCTTGATCAAATGATGCTTTGCTTATGTCTATGGAGACATGTCATCTAATGTTTACCCATTTACGAAAGTCTAATCTGGTATATATAACATCTGTGTATTTTTCATGCTTTACAACATCCACAGCAACTATACAGCATAATTAAAACACTAAACTTGCAGAGTGGCTTGTAGGTATAATTAGGCACTCAACAAATGCCTGCCAGTTGAATATGACTCTATCTTCAGCTAGCTATAGTTGCCTCCTTTTTTTTCTCTTTCAATTTTTTGTTTCTTCAGAGAGTTTTTTTATTTTTTTTATTTTCTATATTCTTTGTTTACATTACAAAGGCTTTCCCCTTTCCCAGTTCTCCAATAGTTGCCTCCTTATAGACCAGTCCTTTAGTTTCATTAACTCCTCACAATATCTCACTTTATTAAGTCATGTCTTTGCTTGGTTGTAGATATTCAGACAGACTCATTTCTGGGATTGACTTTTTGTTTTTTAATGTATTATAGGCTGTGTGTGTGTGTGTGTGTGTGTGTGTGTGTGTGTGTGTTTGTGTATGTTGTATGCACATATATCCATTTGTATGAGTGGGAACAAATATGTGGCTCTGTGTATGTGCATGTGAGGTTATGTGCAAAGTCTTCCTTGATCACTCTCCGAATTAGTCATTGAAGCTGATACTCTCAACTGATCTCAGAGATGGTTAATATGGCTGGTCTAGCTAACCATCTTTCTCTTAAGATCACTTTTCAAAGACTTCTGAGTACAAGAATTACAGAGTGATTGCCATATCCACCTGACATTTACATGAGCACTGCTTATCTAAATTCTGGTATTCATGATCACTTTTCAAATGCTTTACCCACTAAGCCACTGGCCTGAGTTTGCTTTTTATCATCTGCAAGACTTGCTAAAGTTTAATTTTATGATAATTAATTCACAATCTATGTATACTCTGCCTGATGTTGTTCATCAGAAGATCTCCCTGACCATTTAAATCAGTGGCACTTTTCTCCAAATATGGATTTCATTTGCAACTCCCATATGATTCTTTCTCCTTCTGCTTTTCATTCCATTTTACAGCTCATCATTCCTCTCAGAATACATTTTCCTTAAAGATGATTCATTTGTGGTTATTTTTGCCTCCCAAGTATGTCATGCTTTTTACTAATAAATATATATTTTATAAAGTACTTTCCATCAGTGTGATATTCTTTGTCATTTAAATCTTTTATCTGTAATATATATATAATTTTTAACAAATTTGATGAGAAAAATAACTATAAAATATGTAAAGCAATCACAAGTCTCCCTTGACTCCAGCATATTATATTCATTTGTGGGAATAAGCCTCTAGTATTTACATTAACTGTCTTTTCATTGCTTTATAAAGTAATTAACAAATGAAACTTAAGGGAGGGATGGTTTATTTTGGCTCATAGTTTCCAGGTAAATGGTGACTATGATGGAAAAAGAAAGGTAAAACATTGTTTTTTCTTTATTTGTTTTGTTTTGTTTTCTCTTCTTTTTAAGAAGCTGAGAAAGATAAATGCTGTTGTCCAGTTTGCTTCCTACTTTGTATAATCTGGGACCTTCACAGGGTGATGCTACCCACATTCAGGGTGATTCTTCTCACATTGCATAAATTTCTCTGGGAATACTCAAATGAATAATAATAATAATAATAATAATAATAATAGTAATAATAATGATGAATAAATGAATAAGAGGTTTGTCTATTAAGTGATTCTGAGTCGACTCAGGTTACAATTAAGACAAACTATTACAGAATCTGCGGGTGCAAATCAAAGAACTAATGGATGTGAATCAAATTTTCTGAATCTTTAATATATCTATCAACTGGCATTTACTCATTCATGAATTATTTATTATATAATTAAAATAAGGCATTGCCACCCATCTTTACATGTATTACAATAGTCTTCATACTATAGTTTAAAGCAAATAATATGCCAACTGCATCAGGTTTTATGGGAGAAAAGACTAAATTCAGTATGTCAACATTAGGAGTCTTCCTCTATCACTCTTTACCTTATTTTCTGAGATTGGGTCTCTCATTGAACTTGAAGCTCACTGATTGACTATATTGGCTAGCCAATCAACTCCAAGAGTCTTTCTTGTCCCTTCCTTCTCAGCACTGGATTATGTGGCTATAATACCATGCCTGGCTTTTTATATAGTACAGGGTATTTGAATTCAGGTCTTCAAGTTTGAGTACCATCAAACTTTTTCATTTTTCATATTGATGTGTCTCCCCAGCCCATCTTTTACTGTCTAAAATAATATCTCTAGGCACATCTTCACAGATGTGAAAATAAAAACAAATATTTTATTTCTGAAGTAATTTCATGCAGTACTCTTCATTATTCTCTCATAGTCTGTATAATTTCAATGCAGTCTTGCAAAAGCAATAGCCTCTATATAGTCCTGATTATCTTATTAAAACCTTTGAAGCGAATAATTCATATAATATGAAATTATTCATGCTAAGAGTGTAATTTGGTGACTTTTAGAATGTTTTCAACTTTATGAGTATTGTGCTGGCTAGTTTAATGTCAACTTGATATAAGATAGAGTCATCTGAAAGGAGAAAACCTCAGTTGAGAAAATGTTTCCATAAGATTGGGTTACAACCCAAGAAAATATACATGACATTTTCTTAATTAGTGATAGGGTGAAATACCCCATTGTGGGTAAAGAAAACCTCAGGCTGGTAGTCGTGTGTGTGTGTGTGTGTGTGTGTGTGTGTGTGTGTGTGTATGTATACATGTGTGCATGCATTCCATGAATATTTATGCACAACTCTCCACAAAGATAGATGGTTCCAAGTCTTCCAAAATTCCTAGGCATGAAATTGCTAGAAAAGCTCACATGTCATCTTTCTATTACTTCTGTGAATTTCGCACACATGCACACAGCACTTCATCATTTGTATGCTGCCATCACTTATTTTTCTCTTTATTTTTATACATTTGTCTCCCTCTGTTGAGCTGTGAGCATAATTACTGCAGTTATTCTGTTTCAACAACATTGTTAGTGTTACATAGTAAAAAGAGTTACTAATTAATTTTTGAACCCTGATTCTAACCCTCTGTTCTCCCAATAGAAACATCAATTCCAAAAGCTCTGGAGAGTGCTGCTTGTTGAGATTTACAAACAAGTCTTTTCCAAGATATTATTTTTTCTCAAGTAGCTCAAGGTTTATCTTCTTCCCAGTATCAGTCTATATCCAAGGACTTATCCAGGAGGATATATCAAGACCTGGATACTTTTCTCTGTTCAGGGCATCTGTTAAAAATAGCTTGATGACACCTGTGGTTGCCTGAGGTCACTGGCATAACTATACTCCTGTTCAAATCTTTCTTCTGCTCAATCCTGCTGTTCTGGCCCCAACCTTATTGTATTATTGCTAAATATGCCCCCAAATAAATCTTTTATAAGAAAGTCACAGACTCTGACCTGTTTCCAGATGAACCTGATTTCCTTGTGACATTAAATAATATTTTCTTGACCTTACCCCAACCAGCATTTAACCATCTAGGAGATAACTTTCAATAATACTTTCCCCATTGTTTACTGTCCAGATTTGTTTCTTCTTGCTCATCAATTCCATCTCAAGCATCACTAAGCAAGATTTCTTAAATCAAGGCTGGCTTATTCTCTCTCTTCTCTCTTCTCTCTTCTCTCTTCTCTCTTCTCTCTTCTCTCTTCTCTCTTCTCCCTTCTCTCTTCTCTCTTCTCCCTTCTCCCTTCTCCCTTCTCCCTTCTCCCTTCTCCCTTCTCCCTTCTCCCTTCTCCCTTCTCCCTTCTCCCTTCTTCTTCTTCTTCTTCTTCTTCTTCTTCTTCTTCTTCTTCTTCTTTTTTTCTTCTCTCTCTCTCTCTCTCTCTCTCTCTCTCTCTCTCTCTCTCTAATACACTTTGAGTCTAGACCCTAGACCCCAGCACTTGACCTAACTCTGTCCATTAACACAGGAAATCTGTTTCACTTCTCTTTCCTTTTCAAGTCACATTTCTTGCAAAACATATCCACATTCAATGTGGAAGCTGCAGTTAAAACATCTCTCAACTCTATATTTCAGGTCCCATGCCTAAGCCACACAGGTAAGACAGTAAACTCATCTTTTGAGTTCTAATTTCAGAACACATTTTTGTGGTTCCAGAAGCACACAGCTACTCTCTCAAGAGTGGCCATCTTGCCAAAAGCAATCTACAGAATCAGTGCAATCCCCATAAAAATCCCAAATCAATACTTTATAGATCTAGAAAGAGCAATTCTCAAATTCATCTGGAGTAACAAAAAAACCAGGATAGCTAAAACTATTCTCAACAATAAAAGGACTTCTGGGGGAATCAATATCCCTGACCTCAAGCAGTACTACAGAGCAACTGTGTTAAAAACTGCATGGTATTGGTACAACGACAGGCAAGTAGATCAATGGAATAGAATTGAAGACCCAGAAATGAACCCACAGAGTTATGGTCACTTGATCTTTGATAAAGGAGTTACAACCATCCAGTGGAAAAAAAGATAGTCTTTTCAACAAATGGTGTTGGTTCAACTGGAGGTCAATATGAAGAAGAGTGTAAATTGACCCACTCTTATCTCCTTGTACTAAGATCAACTCCAAGTGGATCAAGGACCTCCACATAAAGCCAGACACACTGAAACTAATAAAAAAGAAACTGCGGAATTAGCCAGGCATGAGCTCTGTGCCCTGAAGGTAGACAATGCACTCCCAGCAGCCTCTGTCATCTTCCCAGCTGTTTTGAACCAGCAGGCAGAACCAGGTACTCTAGAGATCCAGAGTTTAAGACTTTGGGGGACTCAGGCCTTGAGGAGAAGCTGCACACAGAGCAGCGGGCCCAAGGCCCCAGCCAGGCGTGTGCTCTGTGCCCTGAAGGCAGACCCAGAACTCCTTGCAGCCTCCGCCATCTTCCCAGCTGTTTTGAACCAGTTTGCGGAACCAGGCACCCAAGATATCCCAAGTTTAAGACCTTTGGGGGTCTCAGGCCTTAAGCAGAAGCTGCACACAGAGCAGCGGTTTGGCGGGCCCCAGCCAAGTGTGGGCTCTGTGCCCTGAAGGCGGACCCCGAACTCCCTGCAGGCTCTGCTGTCTTCCCAGCTGTTTTGAACCAGCACGCAGAACCAGGTACCTGAGATATCCCAAGTTTAAGACCTCTGGGGACTCAGGACACCAGACAGCAATCCCTGAGCAGGAGCTGCACAGAGCAGTGGCCCAGCAGGCAGAACCAAGTACCTGAGATATCCCAAGGTTAAGACCTCTGGGGATCAGGCTGGGAGCAGGACCCTCAAGCAGAGCAGCAGCTGGGGGGGGGGGCAGCTAGGCTTAGGCTCTGTGCCTTGAAGAGGGTCCCTGAACTTCCTGCAGCCTCAACCATCTTCCCCACCTTTTTGACCTAGCAGGCAGAACCAGGTACACAAGATATACCAAGTATAAGACATCTGGGGACTCAGGACACCTGTCAGCAATCTGTGAGCAGGAGCCCCACAGGGCAGTGGTTCAGGTGTCCCAGTCATGGGAAAATAGCCTTACGCGCCCACAGGTGGTTCAAGCACCAGCTAGTAACTACAGGACCAACTAACACCAGGGATAACCAGAGGGCAAAAGGCAAATGTAAGATCGTTACTAACAGAAATAAAGGCAATATAGCAGCATCCGAACCCAATTCCCCACAGCAATAAGTCTTGGATACCCCAACACACCAGAAAAACAAGACTCAGGTCTAAAATCACTGGTCAGGATGCTGATAGAGGAACACTTAGATAAATCTCTTAAAGTAATACAGGAGAAAATGGATCAAAAGCTAGAAGCCCTTACAAGGCAAACATAAAAATCACTTAAAGAAATTCAGGAGAATATGGATCAAAAAATGGATGGCAATAAAGGGGAAACACAAAAATCATTTAAAGAAATACAAGAAAATGTGGGTCAACAAGTAGAAGTCATAAAAGAGGAAACACAAAAATCCCTTAAAGAATTACAGGAAACCACAAATAAGCAAGTGAATGATCTGAGCAAAACCATCCAGAATCTAAAAACAGAAGAGACAACGTTGGAGATAGAAAACCTGGGGAAGACATCAGGAGTCATAGATGCAAATATCAACAATAGAATACAAGAGATAGAAGACAGAATCTCAGATGCTGAAGATACCATACAAACCATGGATTCAACAATTAAAGAAAATGCAAAATGCAAAAATCTGGTAACCCAAAACATTCAAGAAATCCAGGACACAATGAGAAGACCAAACCTAAGGATTATAGGTATAGATGAGAGTGAAGATCTACAATTTAAAGGGCCAGCAAATATCTTCTACAAAATTATGGAAGAAAACTTCCCCAACCTAAAGAGAGAGATGCCCATGAATATACAAGAAGCCTACAGAACCACAAACAGACTGGACCAGAACAGGAATACCTCCCATCACATAATAATCAAAGCCCCAAATGTACTAAACAAAGAAAGAATATTAAAGGCAGTAAAAGAATAAGGCCAAGTAACATATAAAGGAAGACCTATCAGAACTATACTAGATTTCTCACCTGAGACCATGAAAGCTAGAAGATACTGGGCAGATCTCATGCAGACTCTAAAAGAACACAAACTTCAGCCAAAACTACTATACCCAGCAAAACTCTCCATCACCATAGATGGGGAAACCAAGGTATCCCATGACAAAACCAAATTTGCACGATATTTATCCACAAACCCAGCCCTACAAATGATAATAGGGGAAAAACACCAACACAAGGGGGGGAAACTACACACCAAAAGAAGCAAGATAGAAACCCCCTCTCATCAAAACCAAAAGAAGAGAACCACTCAAATATAAAAAATAATGCCCAAAATATCAGGAAGTAATAATTACTATTCCTTAATATCTCTTAACATCAATGGAAACAATTTCCCAATAAAAGGACACAGACTAACAGACTGGATACAGAAACAGGACCCTACATTTTCCTGCATACAGGAAACACATCTCAGTGTCAAAGACAAACACTACCTTAGAATAAAAGGCTGGAAGACAATTTTACAAGCAAATGGTCTCAGAAAACAAGGCAGAGTAGCCATTCTAATATCAGATAAAATTAACTTTCAACCTAAAGTCAGCAGAAGAGACAGAGAAGTCACTTCTTGCTGGTCAAAGGGAAAATCCACCAAGAAGAACTCTCAATACTGAGCATCTATGCTCCAAATGTAAGGGCACCCTCATTTGTAAAATAAAATTTACTAAAGCTTAAGGCACACATTGCACCTAACACAATAATTGTGGGTGACTTCAACACTCCACTCTCCTCAATGGACCCATCAGGAAAGCAGAAACTAAACAGGGATACAGTGAAACTAATTGAAGCTTTGGACCAATTGGATTTAACAGATATATATAGAACATTTCTTCCTAAAGCAAAAGAATATACCTTTTTCTCAGTACTGCATGGTGCCTTCTCCAAAATCGATCATGTAATTGGTCACAAGACAGACCTCAACAAATACAAGAAGACCGAACTAATCCCATGCCTCCTATCAGATCACTATGGAGTAAGAGTCGTCTTCAATAGCAAGAAGAACAACAGAAAGCCCACATACAGATGGAAACTGAACAATACTCTACTCAATGACACCTTGGTCAAGGAAGAAATGAAGAAAGAAATCAAAGAGTTTTTAGAATTCAATGAAAATTAATGTATGACCTACCCAAATCTGTGGGACACAATGAAAGCAGTGCTAAGGGGAAAACTCATAGCCTTGAGTGCCTCCAAAAAGAAACTGGAGAGAGCATATACTAGCAACATAACAGCACACCTGGAGGCCCTGGAACAAAAAGAATCTAATTCACTCAGGAGGAGTAGAAGACAGAAAATCATCAAACTAAGGGCTGAAATCAATCAAGTAGAAACAAAGAGAACCATACAAAGAATCATCAAAACCAAGAACTGGTTTTTTGAGAAAATCAACAAGATAGATAAACGCTTAGCCAGACTAACCAAAGGGCACAGAAACAGTATCCAAATTAACCAAAATTAAATCAGGATCAATTAGATCAGCTAAACAGTCCCATAACCCCTAGAGAAATAGAAGGGGTTATAGAAAGTCTCCTAACCAAAAAAAAAAGTACAGGAGCAGATGGTTTTAGTGCAGAATTCTATCAGACCTTCAAAGAAGACCTAATACCAATACTCTTCAAACTATTCCACAAACTAGAAACAGAAGGAATACTGACCAACTAGTTCTACGAAGCCACAATTACGCTGATACCAAAAGTACACAAAGATCCTACAAAGCAAGAGAACTACAGGCCAACTTACCTTATGGATATTGATGAAAAAAATACTAAATAAAATTCTTGCCAACTGAATCCAAGAGCACATCAAAACGATCATTCACCATGATCAAGTAGGCTTCATCCCAGGGATGCAGGGATGGTTCAATATATGAAAATCCATCAATGTAATCCATTACATAAAGAAACTAAAAGATAAAAACCACATGGTCATCTCATTAGATGCTGAAAAAGCATTTGACAAAATTCAGCATCCTTTCATGCTAAAAGTCCTGGAAAGATCAAGAATTCAAGGCCCATACCTAAATATAGTAAAAGCAATATACAGCAAACCAGTAGCCAACATCAAAATAAATGGAGAGAATCTTGAAGCAATCCCACTAAAATCAGGGACTAGACAATCCTGGCCTCTCTCTTCATATCTTTTCGATGTAGTACTTGAAGTTCTAGTGAGAGCAACTAGACAACATAAGGAAATTAAAGGGATACAAATTGGAAAGGAAGAAGTCAAACTATCATTATTTGCAGAGGATATGATAGTTTACTTAAGCGACCCAAAAAACTCCACCAGAGAACTTCTACAGCTGATAAACAACTTCAGTAAAGTGGCTGGTTAGAAAATAAACTCAAGCAAATCAGTAGCCTTCTTGTACTCAAAGGACAAGCAGTCTGAGAAATAAATTAGGGAAATAACACCCTTCGCAATAGCCACAAGCAATATAAAGTATCTTGGTGTGACTTTAACCAAACAAGTGAAAGAATTTTTTAAAACAGGAACTTAAGTCCTTGAAGAAAGAAATTGAAGAAGACCTCAGGAGATAGAAAAATATTCCATGCTCTTGGATCAATATAGTAAAAATGGCCATCTTGCCAAAAGCAATCTAAGATTCAATCCAATCCCCATCAAAATCCTAACTTAATTCTAGAAAGAGAAATTCTCAAATTCATCTGGAGCAACAAAAAACCAGGAGAGCTAAAACTATTCTCAACAATAAAAGGACTTCTGGGGGAATCAATATCCCTGACCTCAAGCAGTACTACAGAGCAATTGTGCTAAAAACTGCATGGTATTGATACACCAACAGGCAAGTAGATCAATGAAATAGAATTGAAGACCCAGTAATAAACTCACAGAGTTATGGTCACTTGATCTTTGATAAAGGAGCTACGACCATCCAGTGAAAAAAAGATAGCCTTTTCAACAAATGATGCTGGTTCAACTCGAGGTCAACATGCAGAAGAATGCGAATTGACCCACTCTTATCTCCTTGTACCAAGATCAACTCCAAGTGGATCAAGTAACTCCACATAAAACCAGACACACTGAAACTAATAGAAAAGAAACTGGGGAAGACCCTGGAGGACATGGGCACAGGGGGAAAGTTTCTGAACAGAACACCAATAGCTTATGCTCTAAGATCAAGGATTGTCAAATGGGACCTCATAAAATTGCAAAGTTTCTGTAAGGCAAAGGACACTATCAGAAGGACAAAATAGCAACCAACAAATTGTGAAAAGATCTTATCCAACCCCACATCCGACAAAGGGCTAATATCCAATATATACAAAGAACTCAAGAAGTTAGACCCCAAAGAACCAAATAACCCTATCAAAAATGGGCTACAGAGCTAAACAAAGAATTTTCACCAGAAGAAATTCAGATGGCTAAGAAGCACCTTAAAAGATGTTTAACATCATTAGTCATCAGGGAAATGCAAATCAAAACAACCCTGAGATTCCACCTCACACCAGTCAGAATGGCTAAGATTAAAAACTCAAGGGACAACAGGTGCTGGAGAGGATGTGGAGAAAGAGGAACACTCCTCCACTGTTGGTGGGATTGCAAGATAGTACAACCATTCTGGAAATTAGTCTGGTGGTTCCTCAGAAAATTGGGCATGACACTTCCAAAGGACCCTGGCATACCACTCCTGGGCACATACCCAGAGGATTTCCCTGCATGCAATAAAGACACATGCTCCACTATGTTCATAGCAGCCTTATTTATAATAGCTAGAAGCTGAAAGGAGCCCAGATGTCCCTCAAAGGAGGAATTGATACAGAAAACGTGGCATATTTATACAATGGAATACTACTCAGCAATTAAAAATAATGAATTCATGCAATTTGTAGGCAAATGGTTGGATCTGAAAAATATCATCCTAAGTGAGTTAATCCAATCCCAAAAGAATACACATGAAATTCAATCACTGATAAGTGATTTATCATTACTTTTATCAATGAGCCCAGAATCTCTGAATACTCAAGGCACAATTAGCAAATCAAAAGATTCCCAAGAAGAAGGAATGAGAGGACACTGGTCCAGAAAAGTCTGGTTCTAGTTTTGCAGAAGAGTACCAGAACAGAGAAAGGGTTGGGGGATGATTGGGGAATGTGGGGGGAGGGCAGGGGCAGGGGAGAACTTATGTGACACATTGAGAGGGGTGAACTGGGAAAGGGGAAAGCCTTTGGAATGTAAACAAAGAATATAGAAAATAAAATTTATAAAAAATTAAGAAAATGTAGCACCTAAGGCCTATGTTTCTGGAAGAAACAGCTTAGAGATGTATCCTCTTTCTAGAAGTCTAGCCCCTCATTCTGCACTCTTATGAATGTCAATTTTAAAGTGTCCCCACATGCCAAGGATTCATTTCAGGAATTCACACAGTTCTTGGGCTAACCACAACACTGCTTCATAGTGGTTCTGGAAACCAATTATCACAGATTTAGTGACCAAGCACCACAGATTTATTTTCTTATATTGTTGAACTCTAAAGTCTAACTGGGATATAGTAAAAGTATTGGCATGTTTGTGCTTCTGATGGACATGTTGTTTCCATAGACTGCCTGTATTACCTGCCTTATGTCTCCTCATCTCTAGGGCCAGAAACAAGCATCTTCAAAACTCCCAAACTCATTATTATAACTTTTCTCTGATTATAAAATCATAGTACTTACAGTGGGCTTACCCATGTGGTTCAGCATAATCCCCTCTCTATACAGTCTTAATCTAAATACATCATCAACCAATTAATAGCATATATATGTATATATACATATATACATATATATATGACATTTTTGAAAACTCTATTATTCTGTTCACCATAGATACATTTTTTTCTGTGTAGCCACTAGAGACATTTTTAGTTTTGAAAGGCTTCATGGTTTTAAAAGGCTTCTTTCAGGTGAAAGAATTTTCACCTGAAGAACTTCAGATGGCTGAGAAGCACCTTAAGAAATGTTCAACATCATTAGTCATTAGGGCAATTCAAATCAAAACAACCCTGAGATTTCACCTCACACCAGTCAGAATGGTTAAGATTAAAACTCAGGAAGCAGCAGTTGTTGGCGAGGATGTGAAGAAAGAGGAACACTCCTCCACTGCTGGTGGGATTGCAAGCTGGTACAACCACTCTGGAAATCAGTCTGGAGGTTCCTCAGAAAACTGGACACAATACTTCTGGAGGACCCTGCCATATCATTCCTGGGCATATACCCAGAAGATTCCCCAGCATGTAATAAAGATACATGCTTCACTATGTTCATAGCAGCCTTATTTATAATAGCCAGAAGCTGGAAAGAACCCGGATGTCCCTCAACGGAGGAACGGATACAAAAAAAATGTGGTATATATATACAATGGAGTACTATTCAGCCATTAGAAGCAATGAATTCATGAAATTCATAGAGAAATGGATAGAGCTGGAGAACATCATTCTAAGTGATGTAACCCAGTCTCAAACGAATACCCATGGTATGCACTCACTGATAAGTGTATATTAGCCTAGAATCTTGGAACACCAAAGACACAATCCACATACCAACTGAAGTCCAAGAAGAAGGAAGGAGTGGACCCTGGATCTGGAAAGACCAATGCATCAGTGTAGGAGAATAACAGAACAGGGAAGTGGGAAGGGAAGGATGAGGGAACAGGCAGAGGGAAAAGGGCATATGAAACCTTTGGTGGGGGGGGGGCAGGGAACCAGGAAAATGGAAATGAAATGTAAATAAAGAATATATCCAATAAAAAAAGAAAGGCTTTTTTTTCTGCTTTTCTACCATAGGTATGGCACAAGGATGCTTGTTTTTTATTTTATATTTGTCTGTTTAGCTGTTTTATTTTCTTTAACACTAACATCATTGTGTGTTCTCTACCAGGTACAAATAGAAGGGTTCTAGTTCTCATCCATTTTGTCCTAGTTTATGACTCTATAGCAAAACGGGAAAGGACAGTTCTCTCCACCAGAGTTGAGATACCTACCCGACACTAATGTGATTCAGGTTTCCATTGTAGTTAATTTTACAACACAACAACTATTCCAAATTTTTCAGCCTTCATGTGCAATCTAAGGAATCTAGGTTAATTTTAGTTTTGGCCATTATCTACTTCTGAGTTGCAAGTGAACTATCTTTTCTGTGAATTTCCCCTCATCTGTAAATTGGGCCTTATCATATCAATTTATCATAGAAAATCAATCAAGTTAACACTTGAAATGCCCTTTGCAAGATGTGAAAAGGGGCAGAAAAAGTTATTCCAATTATTAGCATACATATATGGAAGAAGAGATGAGGCATTGGAGCAATGATACAGACATTTATGCAGTGAATGGAATCAAATATTAAGACATTATTCAACTGACCTCATCTCAAGATCCCAAGATCCTGATCTTGAAGAATTATTTCCCCTCTTCATTTCAAAGTGTTCCTAAATCCCACACATGACAGAATTTTTTAGTAGATATTTGCAAAAAATATCAGTCAGTCATAGTGAACATCTTATTGATCTGTACTTATTATTTATTTCAATTTCGAGTAGCTGATTCCTCACGTTTGGATATGACCAACACCATTCTGAATCAGAGCAGTCTGGATCACTTACTGGGAACTCTCATAAGGTTGAAGCTTATGATTCCATATTTACTTGAAGAGGGAGAAGGGCAGTTGAAAAAGACCATGAAACTCAAATAAAGAAAGGAGGCTCTCCAAAGGTCACAATAAACTAGTGCTAAGGGAGAAAAGAGAGTTCAGTGATGCAACCATCTGTAAGTTGCTCAACATATTTACAGTTAAAGTCTTGATGAATTATCATGCTAGAGTTTTCAGAAATGCAAATGTCTGATGCTCCCATGCTTCTGTAAGAAACAACTCATGCATGCTCCTGTGAGTAACACAAGAAATTTTTGGATTGTGTAGTTGGTCTGACAATATCCTCTTTGTGTAGGGTGTGCTGAAATCATTTCCCCAGGAAACATCAATGAATAATCAATATCATCTGCAGTATTTGCTGGGATTTTCCTTCTCTAATTAATGTCATGCAATTTGATATAAAACAACCATTGATTTTCCAGCCAACTAACAGCCCCTAGGCACAAAGCGCTCACTTATCTAACACAATGATTAAATTCAGTGTGCATTCAGGTATTAGCAGTGTTTATTTGTTCTTTCATTATCCTCATTACATACTAACTGCATAAGACTTCTAGAAGTCTTTGTTCCAGTCTCTATTTGATTCTAGCACATATTTTATATACAAAGATTTAAAGTTAGAACAGTAAGTCAATAAATCTGGGATTTTTCTAGAAATAATGGTTACTCATATTTGTACCTACTTCATAGCTCTAACCTCAAATACAATCGGTTTGAAGGTCAAGAGAAGACTTTGGTAACTGACAACTCATTGTGACATATTAAAACATTAAGCTGTGTTCTGCTGTTTTCTTCATATGTTAGAACCAACAATAAGGACTCTGGAACCAAAGTCTGAGTAACACTTTTGTTGGTAGTATATAATGCAAAACAGAATACTTTTATTTTTCTGATCACATATGTTGTCTTGGTAGTACAAGAAGCAGAAGGGTAAGTTTTATATGGGATCTTAGCTGCTAAACTTTGTAAAAGACCATCAATTATGTAAATGATAAACTTAAAAATTATTTTAATTGCCATTTATTCTCTTTAATATTAAAGAACATGAGCTAAATTTCAGTTGAAACTTTCATGTTAACATTGTATGGTAGTTTAGAAGTGAAATATCCTAGAATATTCATGTACTCTTCAGATGATGACCTTGTTACGAAAGGTATATAACCTTTAGGATATGCAGCTTTTCTTGAGGAAGATCAGTGGGATGGGCTTTGAAGATCTATAGTTTTGTCCCACTTCCTGTTTATTTTTTCTCTCTGCCTCTTGCTCCTAATCCTATGCCTTCCCTGTAATTGTAGACTTTATGTCTCTGGATCCATAATCTAAAATAAATCCTTAAGTTCTTCCTTAAGTGTCTTCTGGTCATTATGTTTTATAAGAATCACAGAAATAAAACAAATATGCATCTCTAATTTCTTTGGCAACTTGCTGTCTGTGTGCTGGACTCCTCACTGCTGACCCTACCTGCCCTTGGGGGTTAGAGGTAAGGTGGCATAGAGTCAACTCCATAGACTTTGGGAGCAGTTAAGAAATGCAGCAGCAAGCTCATCTGAACACTGCTGCAAGTTCATTTAATACCCTCCACCTGTGCCCCATTGTTCTCTAGAAAGTATCTCTTCTGAACAGCAGTTCCTGATTGGCTGGCATTGTGTGAACTAGCAATCCTTGGTCTCTTAGGCAGTCCTCAATTAGGTCCTCCTGCAGGAGTGCTTTTGCATAGAGGTGGCCCTGCTGTTCCTGCTACAGCAAATGACAGAATCTTGAGCCTCTAGGCTAGTATCACCAAAATAATTAATATTAAACATGAAGAAATAACTGATGTTTGCTATACTCTGTGACTTTAAAGAGTATGGTTGAAGGAATGCTCCCATATAGGCTGAAATATTTTAATACTGGTTCACAATAAATAGAATTTTGGTGGAAGGATTAATATGTGTGGTCTTGTTAAAAAAGGTGTATCACTAGGGCCAGGCTTTGAGGTTTCAAAAATTTATGCCATTCCTAGTTAGCTACTCTCTGTTTCTCTTGTTTATCAGAAATAAGTTCTCAGATACTGCCCCAACAATATGTTTGCTTGCCGGCTGTTATGCTTTCCATCATGATGGTCATGGACTTTGTGGTGGTTTGAATACGAATGGCCTCCACAGGCTCATATAGTAAGATTCTCTTAGTCTTCAGGGAATGGCACAAATCAAGGATTTTGTCATGTGGACTTATTGGAGAGGAAAGAGTAGATGGATTGAGGAAGAGAGGGAGGGAAAGCTCAACCACAGCTGCTGCTCTAGAGTTAGTAAGACATTACACAGAGCCAAGCATGGGGCTTGGCCTGCAGGTGAGGTGCAGTGGCTAATTTAGGGACGCTGGGTAGGAACTGACCATGGCATCACCAGTAAAAGCTTCTGGGGAGGACTCTCTTCCCCAGGAAGTATAACAGCTCTTATATAGCAGAAGCTCTCAGATGATCCTTTATAGATGGAGTAATTCTCACACCTTTTTTTCCACTGGATAAGGTCTTATATATGTTTTGATGTGGGCTAGAGTCTGACAGTAGATGCTTTCTAATAGCTTGGTCTGAGATGTTAGAGATGCCTCATCTGCATGTGGAGGGACTTGAGGCACTGCACCCATGTTACCGGTTGCCATGATATTTTCCATTGGGTGCTATGGTCATGTAACAGGGGCCTGTTTGGAAGCAGGTAAAGCACTTACTGTCCTCTGTTATGAGGTGCTGGGGCTTCCAAACCCACTCAACCTTACCAAGTTTCCTGGCACATTCCAGTGCCCCACAAGAACCTAAATTGTTTTCTACAGATTTCTCATGTAATTAAGCCATGTGTGCCTTTAAGAATTCTTGAACTATGTTACTATGCAGCTTACACCTAAATAACCCTAACTTTGAGTGTTTGAAAAAACCTCAGTCCAGCACATAATGTTAGGGCATCTCAGATTCAATTTGTGCCCCAGTTCTGCAGCTACAGTGATGAATGTTTTCATGAAAAATTTTATTTGCAGACCCCTACATATCCAGGATAAGAACTAAAACAATATTGTCTTATTATTTATATTTGGGGTACTATGTTATGCCTAAGATAGACATTTGTTAATTTTATAATCAGATGAATGCTGTAAATACATTTTACTCTCACTTTTCATATCTGAAAATTATTTTTCTGAAAACTTAATTAACTTTTCTAACAAAACTATTAGCAATCTTAGAGAAAAAAATAATGTTTTCATTTTAAATCATAGCCATTACAATATATCATTCAGCCTTCACTGCCATAAAAATCATTTCATTTGTATTCTGCATGAAACTTTATGCTATCCTCATAAGAATCTTATAATGCATGTATAATGATAAGTTGTGTCATACTGTAGTAGGTTGGCCTGATACCACTTGTTTTGTAGTGGTAATATTGGGCCTCTAAGACCTGGTTGTTCCAGAGACAAGTGAATATGCACATAGAACCAAGTGACACTGTGTGACCTTGCCCCCAAGTTATTTCTGATTAGTAAATAAAGACGCCAATAGTCGATAACTGGGCAGACAAGAGGTTTAAGATTCCTGGCTTTGGGATTCAGAAAAGAACAACAAGGAGAAGAAGAAGGTAAAGAAGGAAGGAGAAGCTAGGATGGGCTAAGTGAATCATAAAAATGGGGTCATGAGGTGCCGGAAAATTGGTGTTAAGAACAGCCCAATTGAAACATTGTAATTAGTAAGTAATAATTCAGGGTAATCAATAGGAAAGTAGATTCTAATAATACAGAAGATAGATATCTGCCCATCTCTTGTGCCATTTAAGACTTTCTATAAATATAATGGTTGTGTATGTCTTTTTCTCAGGAACTAAATGGTCAAAGGTTGGGTAGAAATGCAGTGTTGGGATCAAATAATTTCTACAACACAATACAACTAAAACTGAGGACTATATTTGTTTTCAGAGATTTGAAAAATGTTAAAAAGTAAAAAATAAAGGCCTTCTTAGAGGAAGTGTATCACTGAGTGTGGATTTCAAAAGCCTATACCAAGCCTAATTATTCTCTCCCTTTTTACTGCCCACAGATCTAGAAGGACAAATATAAGTTACTTCTCTATCATCATGGTTCTCTATGTGCTCCCATGCTACCACCATAATGATAATGGACTTTAGTTAACTTCTGAAACTGTAAGCAAGTCCCAAGTAAATGTTTTCTTTGATACCAGCTATCATGGTTATGCTGTCTCTTCAAAGCAACAGAACACTAAGAAAGAAGAGGCACCATGGAGCATGGTATTTCCCTGGCAGGGCTGACCATGCTTCATATTGGCAGAATGTGGAATCTGGGACTTTGGATTACAAAGACAGTTAAGTGCTTTAAGTGAGGCTTAATGAACCATATTAGTAGGAACATGTAAGACAATGGTGCTTTAAAAGGACAAACAAAAAACAAAAATCACTGAAGATTATGGTGGTCTGGCTCAGGAGGTTTCAAAGGAGAAGATTATTAGTAAGTAGACTAGAGAATTGATATATTTTGACCAAGAATGTGGCTTCTTTTTACTCTTTTTTACAAAAAAAAAAAAACTGCCTGGAGCAAATTGAAGATATTTTGGTTTAATATTGGCAGAATAGATTTCAAGACATCCTAGTATTGACGTTGACATGTGGTTATTATTGGTCACTCTTATGCAGGTCTATAATGAAAATGAACAATCCAGTAAGCAGTGCTCCTCCATGACCTCTGCATAAGCTTTTGCCTTGAGGTTTCTGCCCTGTTTTAGCTCCTGTCCTGACTTCCTTCAATGATTAACAGTGATATAAATGTGTAAGTCAAATAAACTCATTCTTTCCCAACTTGCTTTTTGGTTATGGTGTTTCATCATAGCAAAAGAAATATTAAGACAGCCCTCTATTTGTTTTCACTTTCATTCCTTAATTTTGCCAAATACTTATCACCTTGTCTTAAAGTCACCTGGTTGCTATCCCTCACAATTAGTGCATTTGCTAAACTAAGTCAAAGGTTGTGTGATATCTTCACTGTCATCATAAGGAAGGACATTGCCACACTAAAAAAACTTCACCATGTGGGTGCAGAAAACCAAACTCCAATCCCAGTACCTTCATAAGAATAGTAAGTGCTCATTTAATCAGCAAATGAACAGACACCCTAAGACATCATTTCATCTCAGAAGAAAAGTGCATTAGGACATGCATCTTTATAAAGATGATAAAAGTAAATCCTGTTTAAATGTCACTAAGTATACATTCTGGTTGAGATTAAAAGCACTGTATCCTATTCAGGAGTGTTTCTGTTTGACAGTATGATTGTAATATAGGCATTACATAGGGAAAAGGTGGGTTTAGAAAGCTTAAAGATAGCCAAACCATGTGTATTACCTGTACCTGCTTGCCCCAAAATAGCAAGGCTATAACTGAGAAAGAAGACTTGGAATCTGTATACCGCCTTTCTGAGCAGTCACCAATAATTACTCCCCTAAATCCATACTGCACCCTTCCTCTACCTCACCCCCACTGTAAGATTCCCTCACATAGAGTTCTTAGGTCTTACTGTTTCTACTATGATGGCTAAATTTATGGGTTTTATGTTTTACTTCTTCTGTTTTGGTTTTGGTTCTGGTTTTGGTTTTGATTTATTTTAAATGTTTATTTATTTTACATATATTTGTTCCTGATTGTATGTATTTGCACTACATATGTACATGAGCCCAAGGAGGTCAGAAGAGGTATCTAATTCCCTCAAGCTAGAGTTGCAAATGGTCACCAAGTGAGTACTGAAAACTAAACCCAGTTCTTCTGCAAGAATAGTATGTGCTTAACCATTCATGTATTATATATTTAGTGATGTGATGACTTGTTTTAAATGTTAGATTGACACTATATAGAATCACCTGGGAAGAGAATCTCAATGAAGATTTGGCTACAAAGGATTGACCTACAGGCATGTCTGTGTGTAATTTTTTTTAAGTTAATTCTTATAGAGAGACCCAGTCCATTGTGTGCAGCACCATTCCCTACTCAGAGGTCCTGAACAGTATATGAGTGGAAAATTGAGCTGACTATAGGGAAGTAAGTATGCATTAATTCAGTTCTTTCTGCTATACATGGTCAATGTAAAATAACAAGTTGTTTAATTTACTACATTTAGTTCCCTTCTATGATCGCCTATAGCCTGAAAAGATAATAAAACTGAACACAAACAAACAAAGCAGGCTAATTTACCTTATAAAATATCCTACCATTGTAAGAAGGAAGAAAATGGAAGCCAGCACTGTTAAGTGATGTTAATCATTTAACATTCATTAACATGTTTGGCTACTAAAATATATGACTTTAAGACATTATCTATAGACAAGTAAGAGTTGCCTCACTCTCTCTTACTAGATCTTACACTTTTCTCCACTTGTAATATGAAAGGACAAAGTATAAGGAAATAATATATTTCCAAATCAGACACTCAACAGATATGAAATACACTTTGAGCTGCATTAAAATGCTGCCTAATTCAGTGCACACATCTCTTGCATTAAATACAGAGACAGGCATATCTTTGTTCTTAGATTATTGGATGACAGTAGCATTAACACAAGTCTTGAGTTCCATCAACATATAAAGAATTCAGTTTTGACTGATTTGACTAACATTGCTTTTTTTATTTTTTATTTTCTATAGTCTTTATTTACATTCAAAAGGCTTTCCCCTTTCCCAGTTGCCCCCACCATAAGTCCCATAAGTCCTCTCACCCCAACTATTCCCCAATCATCTCCCCCCCTCACCATTTCTCTGTTCTGGATCTACAAAACTGGATCCAGTCTTTTCAGGCCCAGGGTCCTCTCCTTTCTTCTTCTTGGGAATCATTTGACTTGCTAATTGTGCCTTGAGTATTTAGGGCTTCTGGGCTCATTAATATCCACTTATCAGTGATTGCATTTCATGTGTATTCTTTTGTGATTGGGTTAACTCGCTTAGGATGATATTTTCCAGCTCTAACCATTTACCTACAAATTGCATGAATTCATTATTTTTAATTGCTGAGTAGTATTCCATTGTATAAATATACCACATTTTCTGTATCCATTCCTCCTTTGAGGGATATCTGGGCTCCTTCCAACTTCTGGCTATTATAAACAAGGATGCTATGAATATAGTGGAGCATGTGTCTTTATTGTATGCAAGGAAATCCTCTGGGTATATGCCCAGGAGTGGTATGCCAGGGTCCTTTGGAAGTGACATGCCCAATTTTCTGAAGAACCGCCAAACTGATTTCCAGAGCGGTTTTACAATTTTGCAATCCCACCAACAGTGGAGGAGTGTTCCTCTTTCTCCACATCCTCACCAGCACTTGTTGTCTCTTGAGTTTTTAATCCTAGCCATTTTGACTGGTGTGAGGTAGAATCTCAGGGTTGTTTTGATTTGCATTTCCCTGATGACTAATGATGTTGAACATCTCTTAAGGTGTTTATCGGCCATCTGAATTTCTTCTGGTGAAAATTCTTTGTTTAGCTCTGTACCCCTTTTTTTGATAGGGTTATTTGGTTCTTTGGGGTCTAGCTTCTTGAGTTCTTTGTATATATTGGATATTAGACCTCTGTCGGATGTGGGGTTAGTGAAGATCTTTTCCCACTTTGTTGGTTGCTGTTTTGTCCTTCTGACAGTGTCCTTTGCCTTACAGAAACTTTGTAATTTTATGAGGTCCCATTTGTCAATGAGAAAACCTCATTATATGACTTTTTAGCTTCATAGCCATTCAAAAATACTTAGGAGACTGTACAAAAATCTAAACATTGTATTAAAATAAACAAAAAGACTTTAGAGTCATTTATATAAAATTCATTGTCATTATTTTAATTTTTCACTGTAGGATTTGTTCCATATTGAAGCCATTATCTAAGTCAATATATCAAGGAACATGGTAGTTTTTTTATATGTAATTCCAAGAGGAACTGAGACATGACACATTTTCTGAACATGACACTTTTCTGTGGTCTGAGTCACAGCCAAAACTAAGAAACTATAATGTCTTACCTAGAGTCAGCTAGAATGGATTGGGTAAAATTCTCAGTGTTCCATGTGAATGACCCAACCTCAAAATCCAGAGACAGACTGTTTTCAGACCCAGGAAGTAACTTATTTAGTAACTAGGAAAGACTTTGTAAGTCTGCCTTAGCTATTTGTAAATTAGCTATAGACATAAAAAATAGTTTATAGCAAGTTCATAACCAATAGCCATCTAAATGAAGTAAAACTCTAATCAACTCCATAAAATTCAGTAATAATACAAGGCTATCATTTCTCTCCACAATTCAACATGTTTGAAGTATGAGCTAGAAAAATAAGAAAGCTGAAGGATATAAAGAGGATACAATTCGGAAAGGAAGGTGTCAAAGTACATTTATTTGCAGATGGTATGATAGATTATACACATAATCAATTCTAAAACTTCCATTAAGAAACTCCTATAGCTGATAAACACTTTCAACAAAGTAGCTAGATGCAAAACTAACTCACAAAAACTAGTAACTCTCCTATATAAAAAGGACAAAGAAATGGAGAAAGAAATTAGGAAAACAATACATTTCACAATAGTCTCAAGTAATATAAAATACCTTGGGGTAACTGCAAGTAAAAGTAAAAAGCTTCAAGTCTTTGAAAAAATAAATTGAAGAAAATTCAGATATAGAAATATTTCCTATACTCATGGATTGGTAGAATTAACATAGTAGAAATTGTGATCATATTAAAAATAATATACAGATTCAAACCACTCCATATAAAAATTCTAAAGCAGTTCTTCACAAAAAATGTTGAAAGGACAATTTTCAGCCTTGTTTGAAAACACGCACACATAAATACCAGGATAGCTAAAACATTCCTGAATAATAATAGAATTGTTAGAAGTATTACCATTCATAATCTCAAGTTATGCTTCAAATCTATAGCAATTAAAACAACATGCTAATGACACAAAACCAGACATATTGATCAATAGAATTGAATTGAAGACCCAGACAAATCCACACCCTTATAGATATCTGAGTTTTGATAAAGAGTCCAAAAATACAGATTGAAAATAAGATAGAATCTTTAACACATGGTGCTGGTCAAATGGGATGGTTGAATGTAGAAAAATCCAACTAGATCCATACTTTTTACCTTGCATAAAATTCAACTCCACATGGATCAAAAAATTCAACATAAAACCAGACACATGGAACCAGACAGAAGAGAAAAATGGAGAATATTCTTGAACTCATTGGCATGGGAAAAGATATTCTAACCAGAATAGAGTTGGCACAGGCACTAAGATCAGTAATTGATAAATGGGACCTCACTAATTGAGAAGCATCTGCACAACAAAGGATACTCAGACAAAACTGCAACTTACAAAACTGAAAAATATTTTTTTACCAACAATAAAGTTAATATAAGTCAAATAGCCAACCTATATAAAGAATTCAAGAAGACAGATATCTGCTGGGCAGTGGTGGTGCACGCCTTTAATCCCAGCACTTGGGAGGCAGAGGCAGGTGGATTTCTGAGTTCAAGGCCATCCTGGTCTACAAAGTGAGTTCCAGGACAGCTAGGGCTATACAGAGAAACCTTGTCTCAAAAAACCAAAAAAAAAAAAAAAGAAAAGAAAAGAAAAAAGAAAGAAAAAAAAGAAAAAGAAAAAGAAAAAGAAAAAGAAAAAGAAAAAAGAAAAAAGGCAGATATCAAGAAAACAACCCAATTTAAATATAGGGTACATATCTAAACAGAGAAATCCCATTAGAGGAGACTCAAGGGAGTGAGAAGCACTTGAAGAAACATTTGGCATTCAAAGCCATGAAAGAAATAAAAAAAATACAATAAAAACTACTTTTGGATTTTCTCTTATACTTGTTATCACAATGTCTAAGATAACAACAACAAAAAAATGACAGTTCATCCTTGTGAGGATGTGGCTTAAGATTTAGACTCATATGTTGCTGATAGAAATACAAATTATAGAGCCAATATGGAAATCAGTATGGCAGCTCTCAGATCACGATCCAGCTGTACCATTTTTGCGCATATACCCAAAGGATGCTTCATCTTAAAGACAAAGACACTTGCTCAAATAAGTTCATTACTACACTATTTATAATAGCCAGAAAGGGGAAACCTTCTAGATATCCCTCAACAGGAAAATGGATAAAGAAAATGGGAGTATTACTCAGTCCTTTTAAAAATAACTTAATGGGGTCTGGAAAGATGGCTCAGGAGTCAAGAGTACTGGCTGCTCTTCCAGTGGTCTTGACTTCAACTTCCAGCAACCACATTGTTCACAGCCATCTATCCTGGGATCCAATGCCCTCATCTGACATGTAGGTGTACATTCAAATAGAATACTCATAAACAGAAGAATAAATAATATTTTAAAATGGTATTATGAACTTTTCAGGCAATTTGATGGAACTACAAAAATATCGTAGTGAGGTATCCTAAATTTAGACAAATATGATATGTATTTCCATATAATGTGTATATTAGCTATAAAGTCGATGATAACAAGCAGCGATCCATACAAGTACAAGGGGTATGTATAGAGTATGGTGCTACAGGGATATGTTTCTCAGGAAAAGAAATAGAATATATAGATATGAATGGAAGTCAGAAAGTTAGAATGGAAGGATTAAATGAAGAGAGAAATGAGGGGGAAGTGTTGTGGGAGGGAATGGAGGAAAGAGAGCTGAAATTAAGGGTAGTATGGAAACCTAATACAGTAGAGACTTCCTAAACATACACATGCACGAAGGTGGTCTAAATAAAATAGCCAAATAATGTGGGAGAAGCATGCCAACTGTCCTTCTCTTGTCAACAAATGAAGATTTCTGTATGAAGTATATGTTGTATGAGTTGTTGGCCAAAGAGGCCCCAGGAGGAGCCCCAAACATCCCACAATGTTACCAAGACTATAGGATGCTCTCCACAAACTGGCAAGTAACTATTGCTGAAGACAATTGCTACTCAACTAATTGAACATGGTAATGTCAAGCTGTTACCTACCTAGAGCATCCTTGGTTCATGTAAGTACTCTGCAAGCTGTCAAAAGAGAAGTGTAAGCACAAAGATAGCAACAAACCCTTTATCCACAATGATGTACTTCCTGCAAAATAAGATAGGACAATGGTGGCACAAAGCTTATAGAAGTAATCAACCAATAACTGATTTAACATAACTATAATAAAACAGAACCCATGCCCAGTTGTGCTTGGGTGATGAAGATGTGACTAGATACCCCAATAAACTATGGTAAACAGAAATAATACTGGCCTTTAAAAGGAAAATAAATGTATCAATAAAATGATTTTTAATGATATTGTAAGATACTCAGAGATCAGTTTAGCCATCATTAAATAAGTTTCTCTTGAAGCATATGAGAAGTATAGAGACCACACAGCCAGACATGCAAAGAGTAAAGGACTTTGAAACACTCAGTCTTACATGGGACATCATCATCAAATCCTTCCTCTCAGAGCTTGGGGAACCCTGCAGAAGAGGAGGCAGAAAGTGTAATGACCAAGGAAGCAAAGCCTTTTTTTCTCAATATATTCTTTATTTACATTTCAAGTGATTTTCCCTTTCCTGGATACTCCCTCCCGGAAAGTCCCATAAGCCCTCTTCCCTCTGCCTGTTGCACAATCCACCCATTCCCACTTCCCTGTACTAGTAGTCCCCTACACTGCTGCACTGAGCCTTCCCATAACCAGGGGCCACTCCTTCCTTCTTCTTGGGCATCATTTGATATGTGAATTGTGTCTTGGGTATTCCAAGATTCTAGGCTAATATCTGTTTATCAGTGAGTGCATACCATGAGTGTTCTTTTGAGACTGGGTTACCTCACTTAGGATCATGTTTTCCAGGTTTATCCATTTGTCTAAGAATTTCATGAATTCATGAAACAAAGCCTTTTAGATCAACATTAAGAAAGTTCATATGAACTCACAGAGACTGAAACAACATGCACAGGGTCTGCATAGGTCTGCTCCAAGATACTATGGCTTCTAGTTTAGTTTTTTGTTTTTAATTAAATTATTTTATTTATTTACATTCCAAGTTTTGTGCTGAATCCCAGAATACTTCACCATATCCCCCTTTCTATTTGCCTCTGAGAGGGTTTCCCCTCACCCAACCCCCCCCCACAGGCTCACGTACGCCCTCCTTAACCCCTCATCATCTTCTTCCTTGGGGCACCAGGTCTCTATAGGATCAGATGCATCCTCTCCCACTGAATCCAGACACTGCAGTCTTCTACTTCATATGTACCAGGGATCAGGGACCAGCCCATGTGTGCTTTTTGGTTGATGGCTTAGTCTTTGGAAACTCCCAAGGATCCAGGTTAGTTGACACTATTGGTCTTCCGATGAGGTTGCTATCCCTTTCAGTTCCTTCAAACCTTCTCCCTAACTCTTCCATAGGGGTCTCCAACCTATTTACAATGCTTGGCTGTGCGTATTTTCATCTGTCTCAGTCAGATGCTGGTAGAGCCTCTCAGAGGACAGCCATGCCAAGATCCTTTCTGCAAGCACAACATAGTATCAGGAATTGGTGCCTGCTCATTGGATGCATCCCAAGTTGGGCTGGTCACTCATTGCTCATTCCTTCAGGCTCTGCTCCAATTTTATCCCTGCATTTTTTTTTAGACAGGAGCAATTTTGGGTCAAAATTTTGTAGGGGGAGTTGATGTCCTCATCCTTCCACTAGGGGTCCTGTCTGAATACTAGAGGTGGCTTCTTCAGATTTCATATTCCCACCATTAGGCATTTTAGCTGAGGTTACCCACATTGATCCTAGAAGTCTCGCCCCTCTCCCATATATCTGGAATTTTCTAAAGTTTTGCCCAATGCCCAAAACCTGACAGCTACACATTTCTTTTCATTCTCTTGACATTCTGAGTTTCTGTCCTGCCTCTCCAATACTTAATTATACCCCCATTTCTGTCCCCCTCCTCAACCCTATCCCTCCTTCCCTCTTCCTCCAAGGATTATATTGCTCACCCTTCTAAGTGGGATTGTAGCATCCACACTTGGGCCTTTCATCTTGCTTGACATCATAGGGTCTGTGGGGTATAGCATGAGTATTCTGTATTTTGGCTAATATCCAATTATCAGTGAGTACATATCATGCAAGTCTTTTTGTGTCTGGGTTACCTCAATTGGCATATTTTCTAGTTCCATCCATTTGTCTGTAAAATTCATAAAGACCTTGTGTTTCATAGCTAAATTGTGTAAATTCCATTGTGTAAATGAACCACATTTTTCTGTATCGATTCTTTGGTTGAGGGTTGTGTGGGTTGGTTCTAATTTATGACAATTATGAATAAGGCTACTATGAACATAGTGGAGCACATGTCTTTGTGATGTGGTAGAGCATCTTTTGGGCATCTTCCAGGGGTGGTATAGCTGGGTTTTCAGGTAGAACTATTTTCGGTGTACTGAGGAACCACAAGATTGATTTCCCAAGGGGTTGAACAAGTTTGCAATCCTACCAGCAATGGAAGAGTGCTCCCCTTTCTCTATATCCTTGCCAGTATGTGCTGTCACTTGAGTTTTTGATCTTAGACATTCTTATCAGTGTAAAGTGGAATCTCTGGTAATTTTGACTTGCTTTTTCCTGATTAGTAAGGATGTTTAATATTTAAGTGCTTCTTGGTCATTCAAGATTCTTGTATTGAGATTCTCTGTAAAGCTCTGTACCGCATTTTTAATTTGGATTACTTGTTTTTTGGTTTTTTGTTTGTTTGTTTGGAAGCTAAGATCTTGAGTTATTTATATGTTTTGTGTAAGCCCTGTATCAGATATATGTTTAGCAAAGATCTTTTCCCAATCTATAGGCTGTTTTATCCTATTGACAGTCTCCTTGGATTTTCATAAGTTTTTCAGTTTCAAGAGGTCCAATTTATCAATTGCTGATCTTAGAGCCTGAGCTACTGGTGTTCTGTTTAGGAAATTGTCTCCTGTACCAATACATTCTAGACTATTTCCCATTTTCTTTTCTACTAGAGTTAGTGTATCTGGTTTTATGTTGAGGTCCTTGATCCACTTGGACTTGAGTATTTTGCATGGTGATAAATATTAATCACTTTGCATTCCTTTACATGTAGATATCCAGTTACCTCAGCACCATTTGTTGCAGATGCTTTCTTTTTTCATTCTATACTTTTGATTGCTTTGTCAAAATTCAAGTGTCCTTAATGTGTGGGTATATTCTGGATCTTTGATTCTGTTCCATTGATCAGCATATCTGCCTTTGTTCTAATACCATGTGGTTTTTATTACTGTTGATCTAAAGTACAATTTGAGGTCAAAGATTTCTCCAGAAGCTCTTGCATTGTTTAGGATTGTTTTGACTATGCTGGGTAATATTGTTTTTCCATATGAAGTTGAGAATTGTTCTTTCAATGTCTGTAAACAATTGTGTTGAATTTTTGATGGGAATTGCATTGAAACTGTAGATTTATTGTGGTAAGATGGCCATTTTCACTATGATAATCCTACCTATCCATGACTATGGGAAATCCCTCTATATTCTGAGTTTGTTTTTGATTTCTTTCTTCAGGGACTTAAAGTTCTTGTCATGTGGAACTTTCACTGACTTGGCTGGAAATACACCAAGATATTTTACATTATTTGTGGCTACTTGGAAGGGTGTAAGTTCCCTAATTTCTTAGCTCACTTATCATTTGTATAATGAAGGGCTACTGACTTCTTTGACTTAATTTTACATCTAGTCACTTTACTGAAGGGTTTGGTTTTTTGTTTTTGTTTTTTTGTTTTTGTTTTTGTTACCAACTATATTCTCTGGTAAAATTTTTGGTGTTACTTATGTATACTATCCTATCAACTGCAAATAGTTATACTTTGAATTCTTCCTTTCTAATTTATATTACCTTGCTCCAGTTTTGTTGTCTTATTGCTCTGCCTAGAACTTCAAGTGCTATATTGAATAGATAAAAAGAGTGAAAAGTCTTGCTTGCCCCTGATTTTAGTGAAATTGCTTCAAATTTCTCTTCATTTGATTTAATGTTGGCTATTGGCTTTCTGTATATTACTTTGATTATCATTAGGTATATGATCTCTCCAAAAATTTTAACATGAAGGGGTATTGAATTTTGTCAAAGGCTTTTTCTACATCCAATAAGATGATATGATTTTTTTTCTGAGTTTGTTTACATACTATATAATGTTGATGGGTTTTTGTATATTTAGCCATCCCTGTATCCCTTAGATGAAGCCTACTTTACCATGGTAGATGATGTTTTACATGTGTTTTCGGATTTAGTTTGCAAGAATTTTATTGAATAACTTTCTATCAGTGTTCAAAGTTGTCTTTCTTTGTTGGGTCTTTGTGTGGTTAAGTATCAAAGTAACTGTAGCCTCATAGAATGAATAAGGTAGTGTTTGTTCTGTTTTTTATTTTGTGGAATACTATGAAGAGTATTGGTATTAACTCTTTCAATGTCTGGTAGACTTCTGTATTAATCCCATCTGGCCCTGAGATGTGTTTCTTGTATTCAGTAGAATAATGAATTGTTTTAATTTACCCATTCTGTTAGCCTGTATCATTTTATTGAGTCCATTGATGTTGACATTAGTGACCAATGATTGTTAGTTCCTGTCATTTAATGGTTGGTAGTGGTTGTGTGTGTGTGTGTGTGTCTGTGTGTCTGTGTTTCTCTTCTTTTGGGTTTCTTATGATATGGTTAATTTATTGTTGGTGTTTTTTTTTGCTGTAGTTACTCTTCTTGTGTTAGAATTGTCCTTCTAGTATCCTCTAAAGGGCTGGATTTGTAGATATATATTGTTTGAATTCAGTTTTGTCATGGACTATCTTGGTTTATCCTCTATGGAAATTGAGAGTTTTGTTGGGTATAGTAGTGTGGGCTGGCATCTGTGATCTCCTAGGGTCTGCAAAACATCTCTGAAGTATCTTCTAGCTTTTAGAGTCTCTATTGATAAGTCAGGTATCATTCTGGCAGGTCTGCCTTTATATTTTATATGGCCATTTTCCCTCACAGCTTTTAATATTTTTTCTTTGTTCTGTACACTCAGTGTTTTCATTATTATTTGGCAGGAGAATGTTTTTCCCTGTCCGATCTACTTGGTATTCTGTAAGCTTCTTGTATGATTATGGCCATGTCTTTATTTAGGTTAGGGAAGCTTTCTTCTGTTATTTTTTTGAATATGTTTTCAATTCTGATTAACTGGGAATCTTCATCCTCTTCTATTCCTATTATTTCTTATATTTGTCTTTACATTGTGTCCTTAATTTCCTGAATGTTTTGGGCTAGAAATTTTTTTGCATTTGGCATTTCATTTTCTTTGACTGATATATCAATATCTTTTATGATATCTTATATGCCTGAGATTCTCTCTTTTATCTCTTATATTCTGTTGGTGGTACTGTGTCTATAGTTCCTGTTCTGTTTCTTAGGTATCCTATCTCCAGAGTTGCCTCCATCTGTGATTTATCTCGTGTTTCTATTTTCATTTTTAAGTTTTGGACCATTTTGTTAATTTCCTTTGCCTGTTTGATTTTGTTTTTCTGTATTTATTTAAGGGATTTATTTGTTTCCTCTTTAAGGGCTTCTATCTATTTGACTTTCCTATATTTGTTTAAGGGAATTATTTATATAATTTTTAAAGGCCTCTATTATTTTCATGAGATGGGATTTAAGGACTGAATCTTGTTCTTCAGGTGTGTTAGGGTATCCAGGGCTTGCTGTAGTAGGAAAGCTGGGTACTGGCGGTGCTAAATTACATTGGTGTCTGCTGTTTCTGTTCTTGTGATTGCCTTTCTCCATTTGCTTTTCTCTGCTGTTAAATGGTCTGGGTGTTCTGGATTAGAAAATGCTTCACCAGAGTCAGGAGAACTTGTGTGTCCAGGGTTAAAACAGGCCTACTGGAGGCAGTCAGTGCTATGTCTCTGGTTTGGTTAGAGCAGGCCTCCTGTGCCCTTGGTTAGTGCTGGTCTCTAGTGTCCCTGATTAGAACAGACCTCTTGGGAGATAGGCAAAACTGCGGGTGAGGGTAGGGAGTAGGCACATCAATCTGCCCTGAGTGCAGGAGAAGGTACAGACAAGAAGGGAGATGGGGCCCTGACAGTTTGGGACAGATCTTATGTCTGCTGGACTCTGTGGGTCCCCAGATGGTGTGGGTATTAGGGTGAAATTTCACCTGGGTCCCTGCTTACAGTAGTCCTCCAGGGAAACAGGCAGGGCTATTGGGTGGGGAAACAGGCAGGGCTATTGGGTGGGGCTTCATTCAACACAGCCTTGAGCTGTGGACCATTTATTCCATAGTGGTCTAGGGCAGCAGTGACTATTTGAGGTTGTCTGATCCAGAAAATGAACTGTTTTTCTGCTTGGATTTTCTGCCCAGAACCAGGGTGATCATGTAGCTGCACAGTAAGTTAGAAGGGGTATGTGTACTGAGTTTGCACATATTCCAGCCTGCTGCATACCACACTGTCAGTTCCACTCAGCAAAGACATGTTCTCCCAGTCCACTGCAGCCTTTTCTTACATCATTCACTCTCACCATATCTCCAACTCTGTCTCTTTTACTTCTTTTTCTAAATCTTTCCCACCTCTGCACCCCATATTTTTTCATCATAGTGACATTGGAAAATGTAGTGTGTTCTATAGTAATTTTTCCCCAAAAATCTTTAAATGCAAATATTCATTCCAGGGGCCAGAGAAATGGCTCAGCAGCTAAAAGTACTTGTTGTTTTTGAAGAGGACTTGAGTTCAATTCCCAGCACCCACATAGTAGCTCACATCTGCCCATAACTCCAGTACCAAGGTATCTTCGGCACCAAGCATGCATGTAGTGCACATATGTGTGCTTGCAAGCAAAATACCCATACACACAACTGTAAAATAAATTTGTTGTGTTTTATAAAAATACAGGGACCATAGATATGTTTAGTAGAGGTGCAATAAGGTATGGGGGAAGGAGGGCTCTGCAGGCTCATGCTGAGGCATCTCTTTCCTCTGAGGGAATAGTCACATGGTTGGTAGTATAGTGTATTAGGGCATGGGGAGGGGGTTGAGGGGGTAGTAGAGATAGAGAAAGGCAGAGAGACAGAGAGACACAGAGAGAAAGATAGACACACACACACATACAGAGAGAGAGAAAGAGAGAGAGAGAGAGACCGGCCATGAGCACATGAAGAGAGAAGGTAGAGGGTAATGGGGCGAGCAGGATCAAGAGGACAGAGCAAGAGAGAGGAGGAGTGAGCAGCCCCTTTTATAGTGATTCAGGCACACCTGGCTATTGCCAGGTACTATGGGGCAGACTAAATGCCAACAAAATTAATCTAAAAATATATTCATTCAAATGAGTTGTTGATTTGGTTCAAGATTTCTGGTTTCTAGAGCACCATAAATACTAGACAATTGCCCAGACTCATCTTAGATAACCTACTGTTGCCCAGAGTCAGGAGGATTTTTCAATTAGGCAGAGATCTTGGGTCAGGTTCTGTGTGAATTTCTCACCTCCCCAACCTTGATGTCTGCTGTGGGACAGAAAACCATGCCAAAAAGTTTGGTAAGGTAGAGTAGGTTGAGACCAGGAGATTCAGTGAGCACACATATGAGGCTTAGGTGACTCTTAGCTCCCTGCGAGATTACTGACTTGGAACACATGCCACACTTCTCACATAAAAGAAATATGCCCTATGGTCATGTAGGCCCAAAATAGAGTTCTCTGTGCTAATGACATACCTAGAAGTCTGGAAGGCTTAGCCAATAAGGTTTCCTTCCCAGACATTACTTCCTGGAAAAAGGTATTTAATCTCAGGCCAACCTATGGGACCCTGACTCTGTTCTCTGATCTTCTACAACTTCTAGAAGCACCTGAATGTCCAAGAGTCTGAGAACCCCAAGGACCTGGCCTCATTGCAGGTCCTGGCTGTGTTTTCCCATGCCCAGAGCAGTGTCTCAGCACTTCCCTATATCCTGGCACCTGCCCTGGTGGTGTGGGGTAAGCATAGTCAAACTCTAAGTTCTGCCTCCCCAAGAGACTGTGTCCTGTGGCAGGGTGGATGCAAACCAACAGTCTGCTGTCCCAAGGCTCACTGGGCATGACTATTTTGCTTGCATGCTACATGAAGCACATCTGCCTAGTACTTTCCAAGTCACAGGAGGGTGAACAGAATGGGCTGCAGCTAATGCTCTTGCTGGGTACTGGATCCCAAAAGTCACCCTTCAGAGCCTCCATGGGTCACTCAGACTCCTCATAGCTCTGTGGTATGTATCTACAGGACTGATATTTGTATTTACTCCAAACCAAACCATTTTGAAAGAAAGAAAATTAGCTATAGACATAAGGCAATGCCTCTGGGGTAGGAAATTTATAAAATGGTGTTTTGGAAGTTTATTCTAAAATTACTCAAATCATGCTGTTACAGAAAAGGTAAAATTAGTATAAGAACAGTCAAATAAATATTCTCTATCCTTTGATATATGAACATTATACACAAAAGAAATTCAAGAGAGTTGGAGAGATGGCTCAGCGGTTCAGAGTATATGCTGTTCTTATAGATAATTCAAGTTTTTTTTTCCCCAGTATCCACATCAGTTGGCTCAAAACACCAGTAACTCGAGTTGCAGGGAGCCCAACTCCCTCTTCTGGTCTCTAAAGGCACTGCATATATGTGGTGCACCTATAGAGAAGCAGGCAAATACACAAACACAAAAATAAATTTAAAAAATAACACATTGCATAGTATAAAACAATAAATAATGTGGAGCTTTATTCTAGGTTCCCAAAATATGTTTAGTTCAACTAGCCACATCCAAACATCAAAATGCAATCATATGTAAGTAAATTGATAATTGCTTTTAAGCACATGAGACTTAATCTTTTCTGTAAAATAAATATGATGGAAAAAATGTCTGCAAGGCAGAAGGCAGAAGGCAAAAGAAATCCTAATCTCTCTACTGAAAGAAATAAAGTATGTGGGGGTGTGGAGATGTGTCAGTGGGTAAAGAGGGGGCTATGCCAGTGTGAGGGAGTAGTGATTAAATTACATCACTCATGTAAAATCCAGGTAGTATGCTAGCTACTTGGAATTCCAGTTCTCAGGAGACAGAATCTGGGGATCTTCAGAGCAATCTGGATAATTAGAGTAACCAAATAAATGAGCTCTGGCCTCAAGTGAGAGACCTTGTCCAAATACATGACAGAGAGTTATTGAGAGCGATATTTAATATCAACTTCTGGCCTCTATATGTACATGCACATATATTTACATGTACCAACACACATGTGCATCATATATACTACATACAACACACACACACAATTAAAATCAAAATTACTAAATGGAAGCACTCATAGATGGCATAAGATACATGAACCTGAATATCGTTTCCTGTTTTACCTGCCTAATCACCACAATGAAATGATACTTTAGATGAGGAGACAGAGAAGGCAATCTTGCAATATCATCTACTAAAACTTAGTGAAGTTACTGATTGTCCCTTCCTCTGATACATGTATTTACATCCTCGGTTCCCACGCAGCTAAAGAAAGAACAGTGGGTATACAGTATTTACAACAGACATGGTAAAAAAAAAAAACTTTATCATATTAGAAGACACAGGGAAAATAAGTATATTCCAGACAAACAATCTACTCTATATAAGCTTGCACCATTGCTTCTCAGAGGAATAGAAACTGGGAACCATTAGTTCCCCTCTGTTCTGGTTATTGTTGCATATTTATTTCTTTTGGTAGTACTTACTAATAAAAAACACCAAAATAGTGTATAATGCTGAATTAGTAAGAGTTCTCTAAAGTAACAGATTGACTTGTGTGTGTGTGTGTGTGTGTGTGTGTGTGTGTGTTATTAGAATGACTTACAAGCTGTGGTCAAGCTAATTTAACAATGGCTACCTAATGGCTACGGAAAGTTCAAGGGTCCAGTAGTTGTTTGTCCCATGAGGCTGGATATCTCAGCAAGTCTCCAGTATACATTGGAATCCTGAAGAAGTAGGCTCTAATGCCAATAAAGAGATGAACTTTCTAGGAAGGTCCAGGCAAAAAACAACACTTCCTTTTTCTTCCTCCTTTTATTTAGACTTCCAGCAGAAGGAGTAGCACAGATTAGAGTTTCATCTTCTCACCTCAAGGATCTAGATTAGTGGTACATCTTCCCACTTGAAATTATGTAATTAAGCAAAAATCCTTCACCAATGTGCACGCTATTATTGGAGGCTTAGTCAATTCTAGATGTAGTCAAGTTGACAACCAAAATACTCATCACAAATTTCAATGTTACAAGTCTGTAGCTTTATAGAAATACAAAAATAAACAATATACTATACAGATGACAATATTTTATGAAATAACTGCTTATTAATTATTCATTACTATGACAAAATGCCTAATAACACCCCCCAAAAAAGTGTTAGGAAAAGAAGTTCATTTTGGCTAAAAGTTTGATGGTACACTGAATCTTGCCATGGAATATATGGCAGCTGAAATGTAAGGAAACTGGTCACTTTGCATCCATTTAAAAAACAGCAATGATTGCTGTCATTCAGATGTTTTCCACTTTCTATACAATCTGAGACCCCAAGGCCATGCAATGTTGTCCCCCACATTCAGAGTAGGTCTTCCAAATTCTGTTAACTCTAAAAATTCCCTCACAGCCCCAACTACAGGTTTGTCTCCTGGATGAGTATAGATACTGTAAATTTGCCTGCCATTTTTATCTTTCATAATAATGTCATTTTCTTCTTAAATGTACTCCTTGTAGTCCAAGAAGGAATAAATCAGCTTATAAGAACCATTAAGTTGAATTCTTCAGTGTAATTTTAATGTGCTATAATTTTAATGAGCATTCCAAAAATTCATTTTACATTCAAGGCTTTTACTCATTGGAGTCAAGGAGAAAACACTAAAATCAAAAATTGACTCTGAATACTAAGATGACAAAGACAGTGAGGAGGTAGCTTTCAACTGGAGATAGGCTCTGAATTGGAATATAGAAAAATAAATAAGCCCGCAGGTCACACTTATTGTTAGGGAAGGGGTCTGACTTCTACCTCTTTCTGACACATTTTGGGCTAGAATTAAGCTTCAGGACCCTGTGAAGAAGGCACATATTATGAGAAAAATCATACTCCACTGAGGTACTACCGACTCATAGTTGTAGGCCTAACATTTTTGTGCACTGTGTAAAAATCAGCCTTGTGGGCTGGTCTTCAATAGCAACAAATACAACATAAACCCACATACACATGAAAGCTAAAAATTGCTCTACTCAGTGATAACTTGGTCAAAGAAGAAATAAAGAAAGAAATTAAGGACTTTAGCATTCAATGAAAATGAAGGCACAACATACCCAAATTCATGGGACACAATGAAAGCAGTTCTAAGAGGAAAATTCAGTTCTCAGTGCCTCCAAAAAGAAGCTGGAGAGAGCATACACTACCAGCTTAACAGCACACCTGAAAGTTCTAAGGCACAAAGAAGCAAATACAGCCAAAAAGAGTAGACAGAGGGAAATAATCAAACTCAGGGCTGAAATCAAACAAATAGAAAGAAAAACAACTATCCAAAGAATCAACAAAACCAGGAGCTGGTTCTTTGACTAAATCAACAAGATAGATGACGCCTTAACCAGCCTAACCAGAAGGCACAGAGACAGTATCTGTCAAATTAATAAAAGCAGAAATGAAAAGGGGGCTATAACAACAGAAACAGGAAATTCAAATAATCATCAGATCCTACTACTACAAAAGCCTATATACAACAAAAGGGGAAAACTTGGATGAAATGCACAATTTTCTAGACAAACAATAAATACCTAAGTTAAACCAGATCAAATAAATCATCTAAACACTCCCATAACCCCTAAAGAAATAGAAGCACTAAATAAAACTCTCCGAACCAAAAAAAGCCCAGGACCACATGGGTTTAGTGGAGAATTCTATCAGACCTTCAGAGAAGACCTAATACCAATACTCTTCAAAGTATTCTACAAAACAGACACAGAAGGAACACTACCCAATTCAAGAATAGTGAGTTTTCTGAAATGGGCTCAAAAAAAATATCTGAGAACAATTTCAAACAAGATGTAATTGTATCTCAGAAGGAAATGAAAAACTAGTAGCTAAATCTTGTTAAATAGATAAGAATAAATATATATTTTGTATACACTTGTTCTTTGTGAAGTTGAATATTTAAGTTAAATTTACAACCTATGAAAATTACCATAAGCAAAAGGTATGCAGTGTCATACAAAATATGCTAAGTTCAGTCTGGAGTCTATTAAATTATTTCCCTGGGAACAGAAATCTGGGACAAGATTTAAAGGATGTAACAAGTAGTAGAAGAGAAGAACAGTCCACACACATAGAACAATAAAACAAAGTCATGGTCAACTATAGCCATCAGGCCAAATGAGGAGTATTTATAGACACAAGAGAAAAACTTTGCTCTGACTGATGGGGGTGGGAGATGAGTGAGAGCCAAGTCAAGGACTTGTAAACTGTACTTTTTATCTTCTCTTCCCACAAATGAATGGGTCTCTTAGAAGCACTCTAAGTATGAGTGTGATGGAGATGCTTAATCTTCACATATTCACGTTAAGGCTGATTGGGTTTAAAATCATCTAGGAGACACATTTCATGTTATTTCTAGGAGGATATTTCCAGAAAGAGGTTACAATGAGCAAGGAAAACCCATCCTGAATGCCAAAATTACCATCCCATGGACTGCAGTCCTAGAATGAATATAAAGGGTGGGGGGATGAGAAAGTGAGCTGTGAAGCACCAGAATTCATTTCTCTTTGCTGTCTGACTACAGATGAAATGTGACCAGGCAGCTCAATCTCCTGCTGCCATGTCTTCCCTGCCATGATGAACTGTAACCACAGAGTCAAAATAAACTCTCCCTTCCTTGTTTTGTTGGGTATTTTGTCACAGAATTGAGGAAAGTATCTAAAATAGTGATGTGATCATGTTTTTGGTGTGTAAGCCTCACTCCATCAAATGGAAATTCCAAGGAATAGGGGAAGACCAAGGATGTGGAGACTACTGAGGAGAGAGTATGATAGGCAGGAACATATTTTAGAAATATGGCACACGGGAAGGAAAAACACATGAAGAAAATAACATATTATTGAAGATGGGGTCAACTTGGACTATACAAAGTGAATGAAGGGCAGAAGAATTCACTGATATGGCCCACACAGGCTTGCTAAGCATCTTGTATTTGACAGTGCTCCTAGATTCCATCATTCCCTTTTACTTATATGACATTGGAAAGGTATCATAGAATGTTTCATATGAGTTTTTGAGAAAACCACCTTAATGTTAAAGTTTAAAAAAAAGCAGTTTATATAGACACCCCCCAACACACACACACACACACACACACACACACACACAGACACTAACATGGACACATGCACACGCATGTACATGGACACAAACTCACACTTTGCACAGAATCCTATGATGCAGCCGAGGGGACCTTTGTGCTAAGAATTATTTTATTTTAGTAACTCCTAACCCTGAGTGTTCAGACTACAGATCAGCAATATACAAAGCAGAAGAGCTTTGAAACTAATGAGGATAGCATAAATCAGACATCCTACAGTCAAGCAAGCCATTTTGCCTAATTACTAATTCAATTTTACAATGTAAAAGAAAGTGCCTATTCGGTTTCCCTATTCAATAAACAGCACAATGCTTATATAGATGAATTCAACACATGGAAGTATTTTATCCCTCAGTCTGTGTTTTTATGTAACCTTCTTATTTGTTTACTCAAATATAAATATGTTCAAGTGCAGTGTAACAGTCTCATCAATATTCAGGAAACAAACGCTATGATTGTAGATCTTCATTGCAAAGTGAAAAAATTCAAACACATCTGTGGGATAACAAAGACACATATTACAAATGCTATACTTGTCTAGACATAATCAAACCCATTTCTTAGTAGATGTTAAATGCTTCTAATTAAAGCAATTTAAAAAATTTATAAAAATTCAAGAATGGAAGTAAAATTTTAAAAATCAAAATTTTTGTTCTTACCAGGCTCTACTCGTGTCTCCATAGTAACCAGAACTCTCATTAGCCTCATTCTATGTGCTAATTTGTAATGCTTCTGTATATAAAATAAAATAATATCTATATGTATATAAAATATATGTATGTAAACCTGAATGTGGAACACTAGCCTAGAAACCAGTCTTCTTTCAGTCTTGTTCCCTTTAAGTGTCCTTTCTTCTCAGTCCTTTTCTCCTCTTGAATATTATTTCTTTTGGACTGTCCCCTAAGAAAGATAAATTTTCCAAAGAAGCTTTGACATTCCAGGGAATACGTGAATGGACACAATGGACTGAGAGGAAAAGTTGAACAGCTTCTCACACAGGAAAAAGCCAACAAAATTGACATATGAATCACCTGCCAAAAGGGATACATTGCATAATTTCCTTAGATAGAGTAGGTATTCTTCCACGTATCTGGCCTGAAGCACTGCCACCTGTAAGCAATTATATGAAGATAGCAGTATAAAGAACAGAAAATAGAAAAACAACCCCACAGAAGAGTTCCATCTGCTGCTCACAGAAACTCTTTAGGAATTATAAATTAATCTGACTACAGAGCTGTCCCAGCTTAGGTCATCTATGCATTCTCACTGCAGTGCCTTTCATGATTATAAAAATGAAACATCCTGGAGGTTTTATTCAAATGTATTTCTCTTGGCATTGAAGCAGAAAAATTAAAAGTGCTTATGTTCCCTTGTGCTATTGAGACATCATGGACAATTGTTAAAAATTTAAACAAAATAAAAAATAAGAAAGTTAATGGAAGAGGGAATGGAAGAATGAGAAATAAAGAGGGAGAGGTTGGGAGGACATGGGTATAAGTAGAAAGAAACCTGTGATAAAATGGAAGATTTTAGGCACCACAAAATGGCATAGAACTTTAATTCTTCAAAATTAATCATTTCATGGTTCTGAACTATCAACTCCATAATGAAAGGAAGTGCTGTGTTAAGTAACTTGAAATTGCAGTGTGGGCAAGTGGCAAATGATCAACATGAAGTACTCTCCCCACACCTCTTAACAAGGCTTCAGAAAATTCCACACTATGTTCAACTAATAAGCTTTTCTAAAAGATTCTGAGCTATAAGGAAGTCTTATTGCTAATGGAATACAAATTCTGTGAGTGCCACTGACATCCTTACTGCTGGACAGTCTGAAGCAAAGTCTACAAGTTCACCAGAAGAATTAAACCTGTCATGGAAGAGCAGGAGTGAGGCTAGTTGTGTAACATGCAATTGTAGGACCTGGGTAGCATCTGAGAAAAGGATTTGGATGTCCATTGGAGCAGGTGAGTCTGCCTAATCCTAAATTCCATGTGAAGTGTTAGCCAGGCCATCCTCCTTTATTTAAATTATCTTAAGGCATCTGACCTGTGAACAGTCGCTAGAATAGACTAGGAAATGTGATGGAAGAACCTCTTCTTTATAGACCCCCTTCAGTCTACTGTATGACAAATATCTGGGGAATTGTAAGATAAGTATTCTAATAGAAGAAACACAAATTTAGAACAAACTCACAGGAAACCTTCCTATAAAAAGAAAATTGAGCTATGGCCCAGGACAAAAAACATTAGCACAATAAAGTGATAGTTAAAGACAATACATAGAATTAAGACTCAGGATGCTATCAGAAAGAGGAAACCAACCATCAATTGTGCAAAGGCCAGGAAATGAGAAGCTTGGAGAACTCAAAGATTGGGACAATCAGGTGGTAGAATCAACATACTGTATAAAACCAGCAAGTATGAGAAGAGCAGAGGACACTATGTCACAGACACAGTTGCTCAGGAACTACATATGAACACCAAAGCAAGGAATCTGCAAAACACTAATGGGCTTTCAGCGCAAAATGATGTGGCATCCTGTGCAGTGGCTTTCTTAACGTATAACCATTTTACAGTATTTGGAGGATCAGTTTTTACCTCTGATACTTGTTAATTATAAATCTTAGGAAAGGCAATTTCCTGTCTGTCACTGAGTGCTCGTCAGGTAACCCTCAGAAAAGTATCAGTAGTATCATGTAAGTCAAAACCAGTAGAACTTCTTACCTCTTAAGTTTTAATTCTAGGAATCACAAAGTTTTAAAAATCTGCTTCAAGCCGGGTGGTGGTGGCGCACGCCTGTAATCCCCAGCACTTGGTAGGCAGAGGCAGGAGGATTTCTGAGTTCGAGGCCAGCCTGGTCTACAGAGTGAGTGCCAGGACAACCAGGGCTACACAGAGAAACCCTGTCTCAAAAAAAAAATCTGCTTCTAGTTGCCCTTTAAATCTTGATTTTTCTATATTTCATAACACATGTGGTTGATGTTCTTGTTTTTAATGTTACAAAATATCCTTATGTAGCTCTTGCTAGTCTGAACCTTATGATCTTCATGTCCCAGCCTCCTGAGTATGATACTCCTAAGATTACAGTCATGACCATCATGGCATGTTATTCACTAATTTTCCTAGAGCAAATATATACAATCTTCTAAGCAGTCTCTGGGAGAATTCTCCAAGAAAGGCATCTCTGAGCAGTTTTATCATCAAACACCTCAATAATAACCAACATCCCTAAAGCTTATATGACCAGAGGATTTGTGCTTCATACAGAAGGACTTTCTCCTCCTAATTTTCAGGTATCTAGCAGTTTCCATCTGTCTCTAATCAAAGAGCTGCCTTCCAAACACTAAAACTGAGAATTCTTGATCCAATTGCCTAATTATAGATAAAAACAAGAGGAAGTCATATTCTATATAACATCATAATTCTATCTTCAAAATTTACAGTGTAGAAAATTTTATAGGATTAGAGATTCTACTCAACACATAAAACACATAAATCTTTTTTAATCTTTATTTGGTCTTTTTTTTACAGTCCAGATTTTATCTCCCTCCCAGTCTACCCTCTTACTGTTCCATATCCCATGCCTTCTCTCCCACACCCCTGCCCTGTCTCCATGAGGATGTCCCCATTCACAGGCCCACCCACCCCACAAGACCTCCCCATACCCTGTGTCCTCCAGTCTCTTGAGGGTTAGGTGCATCTTCTCTGTCTGAGTCCAGAGCCAACAGTACCCTGCTATCTATGTGTTGGGGACCTCATATCAGCTGGTATATGTTGCCTGATTGGTGGCACAGTGTCTGAAAGCTCTCAGGTGTCCAGGCTAGGTGAGACTGCTGGTCCTCCTTGCAGGGTCACCCTCCCCCTCAGATTCTTCCAGCTTTTCCCTAACTCAACCACAGGGGTCGGCAACTTTTGTCCATTGGTTGGGTGTAAATATCTGCATCTGATGCTTTCAGCTGCTTGTTGGGTCATTTGGAGTGCAGCCATGATAAGCCCCTTTTTGTGAACACCCCATAGCCTCAGTAATAGTGTCAGGCCTTGGGGCCTCCCCTTGAGCTAGATCCCAGTTTGGGCCTGTCAATGCATCTACTTTCCTTAGGTTCTTCTACATCTTTTTCCCTGTAGTTCTTTCAGACAGGAACAATTATGGGTCAGAGTTTTTTTACTGTGAGAGAGCAACCCCATCCCTCACTTAATTCTCTGTCTTTCTGTTAGAGGCAGGCTCTACAAGTTCATTCTCTCCACTGTAGGGCATTTCATCTTAGGTTCTAAGAATCTCATACCTCCCAGGTCTCTACCCTTTGCCTCCCAAGTTTGCCTGTTTCCTTTCTTTCTGCTGGCCCTCAGGGCTTCAGTCCTATATCCTCAACCCAGTACCTGATCATGTTCTACTCTTCCACTCCCTGTCCCCTTTCCCACCTTGGTCCCTCCTTCTCTTCTCCCTCCTGTGATTGCTTTCTTTTTTGTCCCAAGTGGGATTGATTCATCCTTACTTGGGCTCTTCAGCTTGTTAACCTTTTTGAGTTTTGTGGATTTTAGCCATTATGGATTCTGTACATATTTTTTTTTCTAATCAACACATAAATCTGAAAAGTCAAAAAAAGAGGGAGGGACATATGCATATCAATTTTGAAATATATTATTCAATTGAGAATATAGCCTTTGAATAGATTCTGACGTAAACAAACTATTAGCTGTGACTGAGCAAACAGGCGCAGGCAGGAACCAAGGGAATACCCCAGAGTAAGATCACTTGGAATATGGTCCACAAGGGTTCCACATGCACCCAGGAGCTGGGCAGCTCCACAGACATCTGTCCACCTATCCTGCCAAGGGACATCTGTCTTGCAGGGAATCCCACATTTAGAGGAAGTCCCATGTTTAGAGGTGAGGCCACCATCATTGCTGCAGGGAATGAGCAGACTGGTACAGCCAGGAATGCAGGAAACACCTGAGTGTAAGATCACTTGAGACACGATCCACCAGGGCCCCACCTGCACCCAGAAGCTGGGCAGCTCCACAGCACTCTGGGCCAAAGGAGAGCCAGTCACCCAGGGGTGCTGAGACAGGCTTGCAGGCACACAGGAGTGAAAAGCACCAGTCAGAGACAGCAGAACTAACTATCACCAGAGATAACCAGATGGCAAAAGGCAAATGTAGGAACATTGCTAACAGAAATCAAGGCAACATGGCACCATCTGAACCCAATTCTCCCACACAGCAAGTCCTGGATATGCCAACACACCAGAAAACCAAGATTTGGATTTAAAAATCACAGTTCATGATGCTGATAGAAGGCCTCAAGAACATAAATAACACCCTTAAAGAAATACAGAAGAACACAAGTAAATAGGGAGAAGCCCTTAAAGGGTGACAGGAAAATTCAACAAGACAGGTGAAGGAATTGAACAAAACAATCCAGGATCTAAAAATGGAGATAGAAACAATAAAGAACTCACAAAGGGAAACAACTCTGGACATAGAAAACCTAGGAAAGAAGTCAGGAGTCATGGATCCAAGCATCAAAAACAGAATATGATAGAAGAAATAATCTCAGATGCAAAAGATACCATAGAAAGCATTGACACAACAATCCAAAGAAAATGCAAAATGCAATAATCTCTGGACATAAAACATCCAGGAAATCCAGGACAAAATGAGAAGACCAAATGTAAGGATGGTAGGTATAGAAGAGAGTAAAGATTTACAACTTTAAGGGCAAGTAAATGTCTTCAACAAAATTATAGAAGAAAACTTCCCTAAACTAAAGAAAGAGATGCCCATGAACATACAAGAAGCATACAGAACTCCAAATAGATTTGACCAGAAAAGAAATTCCTCCCATCACATAAAAATTAAAATACCAAATGCACCAAACAAAGAGAATATTAAAAGCAGTAAGGGGGAAAAGGTCAAGTAATATATAAAGGTAGAACTATCAGAATTGCATAGGACTTCTCACCAGAGACTATGAAAGCCAGAAGAGCCTGGGAAGATGTCATAGAGATCCTAAGAAAACACAAATGTCAATCCAGGCTGCATACCCAGCAAATCTCTCAATAACCATAGATGGAGAAACCAAGGTATTCCATGACAAAAACAAATTTACACAGTATCTTTCCACAAATCCAGCCCTTCAAAGGATAATGAATGGAAAACAGCAACAAAAGGAGGGAAACTACACACTCGAAAAAGCAAGAAATTAATATTCGTTCAACAAACCCAAAAGAAATTACATCATAAATAACAGGAAGCAACAATCACTATTCCTGAATGTCTCTTAACATAAATGGACTCAATTCCCCAATAAAAAGACATAGACTAAGCAGACTGGATACATAAACAGGACCCAACATTTTGCTGCATACAGGAAACACATCTCAGTGTCAAAGACAAACACTATTTCAGAGTGAAAGGCTAGAAAACAGTTTTCCAAGAAAATGGTCCCAGGAAACAAGCTGAAGTAGCCATTCTAATATCCAATAGAAGTGAAGTTCAAACAAAAGTCATCAAAAAAGACACAGAAGGATACTTTATACTCATCAAAGGAAAAAATATACCAAGAAGAACTCTCAATTTTCAACATCTATGCTCCAAATACAAGGGCACTGTCATTCACAAAAGAAATTTACTAAAACTTGAAGCATACCTTGCACTTCACACAATAATTGTGGGTGACTTCAACACCCCATTCTCATCAATGGGCAGATCAGGGAAACATAAGCTAAAACAGAGACACAATGAAACTAACAGAAGTTTTGGACCAAATGGATTTAATAGATATCTATAGAACATTTCATCCTAAATCAAAGGAATATACCTTCTTCTCAGCACTTCATGGTACCTTCTCAAAAACTGACCATATAATTGGTCACAAAACAGACCTCAACAGATATAAGAAGATTGAATTAATCCAATGCCTCCTATCAGATCACTATGGAGTAAGGGTGGTCTTCAATAGTAACATAAACAACAGAAAGCCCACATACACATAGAAGCTGAACAATGTTCTACTAAAAGATACTTTGGTCAAGGAAGAAATAAGGGAAGAAATCAAATGCTTTTTAGAATTTAATGACAATGAAGGCACAATATACCCAAGTTTATGGGACACAATGAAAGCAGTACAAAGAGGAAAACTCACAGCTCTGAGTTCTTCTCCAAAAAGAAGCTGGAGATAGCATACACTAGCAGCTTAACAGTACACCTGAAAGATTTAGAACAGAAAGAAGCTAATATACCCAAGAGCAGTAGAAGGCAAGAAATGATCAAAAACAGGGCTAAAATTAACCAATTACAAACAAAAAGAAGTATACAAAGGATCAACAAAACCAGGAGCTGGTTCTTTGAGAAAATCAACAAGATAGATATACTCTTATCCAGACTAACTGGAGGGAACAAAGACAGTATACAAATTAACAAAATCAGAAATGAAAAGGGAGATATAACAACAGAAACAAAAAATTCAAAAAATCATCAGATCCTACTACAAAAGACTATACTCAACACAACTGAAAAATCTGGATAAAATGAACAATTTCCTAGACAGATACCAAATACCAAAGTTAAATCAGGATCAGATAGATGATCTAAATGGTTCCATAGACCCTAAAATAATAGAAACATTCATTGAAAGTCTCCCAACCAAGAAAAACACAGGACCAGAAGGTTAAAGTGCAAAATTCTATCAGACCTTCAAAGAAGAGCTAACGCCAATACTCTTCAAACTATTCCACAAACTAGAAACAGAAAGAACATTCCCCAACTCATTCTATGAAGGCACAATTACATTGATACCAATACCTCACAAAGATCCAACAAAGAGAGAACTTCAGGCCAATTTCCCTTATGAATAGAAATGCAAAAATACTCAATAAAATTCTTGTCAACCTAATCCAAGAACACATCAAAATGATCATTCACCACAATCAAGTAGGCTTCACCCCAGGGATGAAGGGATGATTAAATATATAAAAATCTATCAATGTAATCCATGACATAAACAAACTCAAAGAAAAAAACCACATGGTCATTTCTTCAGATGCTGCAAAAGCATTTGATGAAATACAGTATCCTTTCATGTTAAAAGTCTTGGAAAGAACAGGAATTAAAGGCCAATGTCTAAACATAGTAAAAGAAATATACAGCAAACCAGTAGCCAACATCAAAATAAATGAAGAGAAACTTGAAGCAATTCCACTAAAATCAGGAAATAGACAGGGATGCCCTCTCTCTCCATATTTATTCAATATAGAACTTGAAGTTCTAGATAGAGCAATTAGACAAAAAAAGGAGGTCAAAGGGATACAAATTCGAAAGGGAGAAGTCAAATTATCACTATTTGCAGATGATATGATAGTATACTTGAGCGATCCAAAAAACTCCACCAGAGAACTCCTACAGCTTATAATAAACTACAGCAAAGTGGCATGATATAAAATTAACTCAAACAAATCAGTAGTCTTCCTATACTCAAAGGATAAATAGACTGAGAAAGAAATTAGGGAAATGACACCCTTCACAATAGCCACAAACAATATAAAGTATCTTGGTATGACTCTAGCCAAACAAGTGAACTATTTGTATGACAAGATCTTCGAGTCTCTGAAGAAAGAAATCAAAGAAGACCTCAGAAGATGGAAAGATCTCCCATGTTCATGGATTGGCAGGATTAATATATTTAAAATGGCCATCTTGCCAAAAGCAATATATAGATTCAATGCAATCCCCATGAAAATCCCAACTCAATTCTTCATAGAGTTAGAAAAAGCAATTCTCAAATTCATCTGGAATAACAAACAACCCAGGATAGCTAAAACTATTCTCAACAGTAAAACCACTTCTGGGGAAATTAGTATCCCTGACCTCAAGCACTACTACAGAGCAATACTGTTTAAAAAAAACCTGCATGGTATTGGTACAATGACAGGCAAGTAGATCAATGGAATAAATTGAATACCCAGAAATGAACCCACACACCTATGGTTACTTGATCTTTGACAAAGGAGCTACAACCATCCAGTGGAAAAAAAGATAGCCTTTTCAACAAATGGTGCTGGTTCAACTGGAGGTCACCATGCAGAAGAATGCAAATCAATCCATTCCTCTCTCCTTGTACTAAGCTCAAGCCCAAATGGATCAAGGACCTCCACATGAAACCTGACACACTGAAACTAATAGAAAAGAAACTGGGGAAGAGCCTTGAGCACATGGGGAAATTTTCCTGAACAGAACACCAATAGCTTATGCTCTAAGATCAAGAACTGACAAATGGGACCTTATAAGATTACAGTTTCTGTAAGGCAAAGGACACTGTCAAAAGGACAAAACAAAACAAAAAAGGAAACAATCTTTACCAACCCTACATCCAACAGAGAGTTATATCGAAGATATACAAAGAACACAAGAAGTTAGGCTCCAGAGAGCCAAGTAACCCTATTGAAAAATGGGGTACAGAGCTAAACAAAGAATTTTCACCTGAGGATTATCGAATGGCTGAGCACCTAAAGACATTTTCAATATCCTTAGTCATCAGGGAAATGCAAATCAAAACAACCCTAAGATTTTACCTCACACCAGTCAGAATGGCTAAGATCAAAAATTCAGGACACTGCAGGTACTGGTGAGGATGAGGAGAGAGAACACTCCTCCACTGCTGGTGGGATTGCAAGCTGGTACAATCACTCTGAAAATCAGTCTTGCGATTCCTCAGACCCTGTTATACCACTCCTGGGCATATACCCAAAGGATTCTCCAACAGGTAATAAGGACACATGCTCCACTATGTTCATAGCAGCCCTATTTATAATAGCCAGAAGCTGGAAAGAACCCAGATGTCCCTCAACAGAGGAATGGATACAGAAAATGTGGTATATTTTCACAATGGAATACTACTCAGCTATTAAAAACAATGAATTCATGAACTTCTTAGGCAAATAGGTGGAACTAGAAAATACCATCCTGAGTGAGGTAACCCAATCACAAAAGAACACACATGGTATGCATTCACTCTTTGCCCAGAAGCTTGGAATACCCAAGACACAATTCACATATCAATTGATGCCCAAGAAGAAAGAAAAAGGAAGTCTGGATACTTTGCTCCTTCTTAGAGGGGGAAACAAAATATTCACAGAAGGAGATACAGTATCAAAGTGTGGAGCAGAGACTGAGGAAAAGAAGATCCAGAGACTATTTCACCTAGTGATCCATGCCATATACAGTTACAAAACCAAGACACTATTATCGATACACTGGAGCTGGATATAGCTGTCACCTGGGAGGTTCTGCTAGTGCATGACTAGTACAGAGGGGGACATTCTCAGCCAGCCATTAAACTGAGCACAGGGTTCCCAATGGGGGAGCTAGAGAAAAGACCCAAGGAGCTGAAGGGATTTGCAGCATCATAATAGGAACAACGATATGAGCCATCCAGTACTCTCAGAGCTCCCAAGGACAAAAACATCAACAAGGTAGTTCACATGGTGATACCAATGGTTCCAGACACATAGGCAATAAAGGATGGCCTTGTTTGACATCACAGTGAGGAGAGGCCCCTGGTCCTAGAAGTGTTTAGTGCAGCAGTGTGGGGGAATGCCAGGACAGGGAAGGAGGAGAGGCTTGATTGGGGAACATGGGAAGGGGAGATGGCTTATGGGACTTTAGGGGAGGACCTGGAAAGGGGAGATCATTTGAAATTTAAATAAAGTATATGTCTAATTAAAAAAAACTGTTAAGCACAGACAACAAAAGAATTCTACAATTATTATAAATTGAATCCTGAGTACTTGATAATATTAAGAAGTGGTCAATTCAAGGAAGATAAAAATGACATTATTACATATTAAAATTTTGAAGTATCAAATTGCTTATAAATTGGATGGTACATGGATTATATTACCTAGTGGTAAGGAGGATTACAAATTACTAACAAACTCTGAAATAAAATGCTTACACTGTCCAAAAATGTACCTTAAATTTTTAATTGTATATTCATTGAAAAAACACTGGATGAACTCTTCTTAAAAACAGTTTTTCCAAAAGAAGTATGTAAATCAAGTGAGGTTATTGAAACTTCTAAAATAATAGAGGTAAATTTTTAAGACTCTGGACAGTGAATGTTCAGTGGAATTTAAAGTTTAACAGAGGCTATGTATGTCATACTGAGTGCTAAGTGTGTATTAAGAATTGTTATAAATACTTTATATGATTAGTTCACAAAAGAAATAAATTAGCAGCAAAATAAAATGTTCAGAATTCATAATATTAAATATCAATTAGGTCAGCCTAACCTCAGCAACAGAGCAGACAAGTGTTCCAATCTGTTATTCTCTGTATCTCTTATGTTTGGTGACAAATTCATTACACCACATCATGAGCACAATCATCTCTAGTTCCTAGAATTCTCACTACATCCTAATTTTACCTTTAGGTGCCAAAGTGAGGAATGTTTTATTATATACCATGCTGAATTCATTTAAAGAATGAACATTGTATCTTTCTAAACAGCACTACAAAATCAAGTCTTTCTAGTTTGAGTTTTCTATGTGTATGTGAGGGTGTGCGTGCATGCGGCATGAATATGTATATATGTGTATATACATGTATTATGTGTTTTTGAGTGTCAGAGGAAATGGAAGGTGAGTACATGTGTGTGTGTGTGTGTGTGTGTGTGTGTGTGTGTGTGTGTGTGTTTCAAGGAACTAAATTATATTTCCTAATGTCACATATATTCCTACAGACTCAAAGTCCTTCGGCTCTCTAGATGAAGTCAAAGTCAAAGTCACCTGAAGAGCTTGTTGATACACAACTTGAAGCTTATCTCCAGGCCTTCTAACTCTTTTGATTTGAGCAGAGAACTGAGAACTTGCATTTTAACAAATTCCAAAGGGATAGCATATTCACTACCATCATCTTATTTCAAAGTTGACTTACTTCACAGAATAATACACTCCTCCAGAAAACCATTCTTCAAATACTTTCTAGAAATTGTTTCATTATTTAGAATAGCATTGACAATATCATACTACACAATGTGCAATTGGTCAAACAAAGCAGGCCTACATTTTTTAGGTACCTATCCAAGACAGCATCAACACTTCTCAAACAAGACCATCAAGGACACAAGCTAAGGGAATCTTTGACATCTCCAGCATGTGTCTTCAAATGACCACTTTTGTTTCAGTCAGCCAAAAGAAAAAGCTGAGAAAACATTGAATAGAAATTTCCTATATGTTGAGACCCAAAATGCAAAACACACATCTATCTAAAAAGAACCCCATGGCCACATGTAAGTGTGAGAAGTAAGAGTAAGAGTAAGAAGTGTCGCATATACTCCCCCCTTGTGCTACAGTAGGAGGAAGCAGAATTTGATGAGCATCTTTTGGGCATCTTTCCTTTCATCTTATCAATTGCAGATAGATATCTTAAATTTCTCAGAAAATGAGTATTTATCTGTATACTTGAGCCAACAATGGAGTGGTTTCTGGGTCTATAGAAGTGAACACAGTCTAGTCACCTGAAGCTCCTTATGTACCTAGGATTTTGCATTGAGTTAATACAATGATTTCATAATGGAATAATCAATATAGTTTGTGAAGATGTGAAGGTTCCTGTATAATTTTGGGAGCTAAATTAACACAAATAATATTATAACCAATCTACAACAAAGTCCAAAGTGACAAAAGAATCATGGAACCTTTGAAGGACTAAAGGTGGTAATGAGAAGATTAAGGAGAAATATGGTTCCTTTGAGATAGACAGGATGAGATACACAATACCATAGTGGTTGCTTTTATATAAGATATGCCTACTTTGTGTGTCTCTCAGTTTATGCTTTGGGTTAGGTGCCAGAACCAGACAAGCAAAATACAAATAAGGTCCAAGACTTTATGGAGACTATAGCCTAAGGATTAATACTTTTAACAAACTTACCTACAATATCATTTAGTATAAACTTACTTTAATAACTATATAATATGAAAAATGATAATTTGAAAACATCCTGTTATTATTAGAGAATCCACAGTTTTAAGCCTCAAGAAAGTCTTCCCTTCAAAGTTAATCACAAGCTTAGATATCAAAATAATGACAAATATCTTCTTATTTTACATAGGAGGTATAGACACACATGGCATATTTCTGGATAGTCTAAGGCAGAGTAGATATCTGATATGTTCTATCTGGTTCCAGTCCTTTAAGCCAGGCCTATAATGATTAAGAAAAACTCTAGTCTAAGGCTTTTTAATCATAAAACTTGAAACAAAGAAAAAGGGCCAAGGTTTCACTTTAATTATATTGTGACTGAAAACTAAAATAGCAATTATTAGCTATTGGGAGAAGATATAATTGAGTTTATGCCTCGGAGAACCTAGAATGGTCAAGCATAAAAGCAAATTCCTTCCTGGACTAGGAATTCCCATTCAGATGTCTAGGCACAGACACATATTTCAACCATCTACTAATCCACTAATCTATTCATCTATTCAGCTAGCACTCCACCCTTAGGCCCATCAGTCTGTCATGACAATCTGTCAAATATGCCTTGTGAAATGCAAATATATTTCAGGATCATTTCCACATTTTCCTTTAGGTAAATTTACTTTAATTCTAGAGCTATGGGGAAAAAAAGCAAAGACAGTCATCAAGGTTAGCAACTGAAAAACAAGATGTGTTTCTCCAAGGTTGACTGATTATGAGATGTATTACTAAAATACTACTGTGGATTGCTATCTATACTCTGGTGAGGGCAGATGTAATATAAGACTAGAGTCTGTGAATGATCAGTGGAAAAAGAATGAGGGCTAAAAGTTATAGAGACAGGACAGAGTGGGACAGAGAGGGACAAGGACAGAGAAAGATGGAGGAAGAGAATAAACCAGATCCATGTGGCTTTAAATAGCCATGGGTAGTTATGAATATTATAGAAGAGCAATAGAATGATGTAGGGCAATTTGTCCAATCTAGGAATTCAGCTCATGTTTTTTGTTTGTTTGTTTGTTTGTTTGTTTGTTTTTGTTTTTGTTTTTTGAGACAGGGTTTCTCTGTGTAGCCCTGGCTGTCCTGGAACTAGCTCTGTAGACCAGGCTGGCCTTGAACTCAGAAATCCGCCTGCCTCTGCCTCCCAAGTGCTGGGATTAAAGGCGTGCGCCCACCACCACCCGGCTCAGCTCATGTTTATATCAATTGGCTTGTGTCAATATCAATTGGCTCTGAATTCATTGTTACACTGATATAATATTAACTGATAAATTACAAGCCTCTAGAGTTTTGTTTTTACTGGGTTATGGGAATTTGTGACTACTAGCCACAGGATGCAGATGAGTGAGAATGTGAGCAGATTCAGCAACAAGTGAACCGTGGGGCAGGGAGACCACCAGGGTCAGAGAGTAGCCATGGATAGAATGGATTTGATTTTTTTATTATCACTGCAACAAACTACCTTGTCACAAATACCTGAGTTTATTCACAGAAGAAAAGGAGCCGTATGCAGTGACTTGGACTTCTTTGGGTACTGTCTCTACCTGCTTCTGTATCTAAATAAACACAGAGATGGGTTGATAGAGTAATCAATATTTCATTTATTCAATCAGTCAACATTTCCAGAAATATACAGATCGATGTGGACAGTTAATGGGGCTATAAGAGCACAATGTTTCCTTCTTGAGGAATTCATCTAGCAAGGAGAGGAAAAAGCAAAATGACATTTATTCAGGAAATGCTATATTGAAACACTAAGGAGAAAGTCTTCAGACCTTCAAAAATGTTGTCCCATGAAAGAGAAAGCTAAAGTTTTAATCAAGATGTGTGACCCTGAAAGAGTGTGGGTGCAGCATAGAAGGCTATGCTATGAAGTGAACAATCAGCAAAAGCCTGTAAAAAAATGTGTAAGACTGGTATTCTGGAGTGGATTGGGAATGGAAACATGTTCAGGGGACACAGCTGAAAATATATTTGTGCTAGGATGAACTCCCAAAAAAAAACTATGGCAGCAGTCACAGGGTCTACACAGATATAAGCTAGATGATACCCCAGCACTGAGGAGGAAGAAGACATCCCATACCTAAACAAGAAGCTATCTATCTCTAATTGACAACGACTTGCAAAAGAAATACTAGTTTCATCCAATGGAGTATCATTGGGTATATAAACTTAAGGATAAGACCCAAGCTCACCTAACAAAAAACAGACTCAATGATGTTTTTGTAGAATTTTTTGTCTTATATTGCTTTGCTTGGCCTTTAAAAATATTACCTACTGTGGTTTTACTTCTGTATTATTATTTTCTATTTTTTTGTTTTTGTGAGTTTGTTTGGTATGTACACTTTTGTGTGTATATGTATTTCTTCTGCTTTTCTGTTGTGTTTTTTAATTCTGTTTTGCTTTATCTGCTTGCTAAAGAAAGAAGAGAAAGAACGCATGGAGTTTGATGTGTCAGGAGAAACAGGAGATGGAGGAGGGGAAACTCTGATTGGAATATATTGTAAGAATTTTCAATTAAATGAATAATAATAGAGTAAATGTTTTGTAGAAATCAAGGCTAGAATAAGCATTGTACAGAGATATGGTGATTGTCAATTAAAGTCCTGTTTTCTTCAATGGAAGGAAATGAATCTGATTTACTGGAATGCTGGAGTGGTCAAGCAATTTAGTTTGTTTGCTTTTCTATTAGATGCTAGCCTCCTACTGAATCACCCAAATATCCTGATCTTTACACATCCCAGTGAAAGAGACTCCACGTGTTTTGTATCCTCCACCAATAGAATCTATCCTTATGCTTATCACTGATTTTTCCTCTAGGTTTTAGACCTGAGCTTTATTTATCAGCCAACCTTTATTGTAAAGGTCACAGGTGCTTTGCTACTTTGTAACAAAATCTTGATGTAACCAGCCTGGAAGCTTTGTTATGAGAATTGTCACATAAAAACACCTTCCCAAAGTTTTACTCTGCTTATATGTGTAAGAAAAACAATCAGTCCCTGGATGGCATGACCCACTGCAAAAAAAAAAAAAAGTATTGTTTTGAGTTTCATTCTTTTCCTACACATTGCTGCAATCAGTGAAGCTTAGGGCAGAGGGTAGGAAGATGGGAGTTGGGCCTGAGAGTATTTACAACAGTATTTAATGGGACCTAGAATAGAAAACAATTATTTATTCTATTCCACTGTACTGTTTATTGGCTTAAGGAAGTGACATACTCCTATCTTCCTGAAATTTCTTGAGCTAAAGATGTTGTGTGAAGAGCTAAAGAAGACTCTGTCCTTTCTATTTCTAGAATGGACCAGCCTAGAGGCCAATATTCTTTCCATTGTGTATACGCTAGTCTGACCTCTTATTTGCTTACCAAATGTTCTATGAAGCAATTTTTTGCTTCCTCCAATGTTTTCCTTTTATGTTTTCCAATTTAATAAAGCAAACTAGATCTGGCACCTTATGCATTATTTTCAAAAAATATTGTTTAGGTGAATAGAAATATCAGCATCTTTTGAAACTCAGTAATGTAGTGAGCTTTTGAGAGAAAAACACATTGCTACTCAACACCTAACCAACTTAGGTAGGTGTTGAAATTAAATGTAGCTTAGGTTTGGGAATTAAATAGTCATTTAGGAGGAAAAAATCAATGTCTGGAAAGGAGTAGAAAAAATGAATTTTAAAAAAGAAACGTATGCACTGAACTTAAAACAAGGTTCAAAATAGAGAGCCAAGCATAGGTCTGTAGGCCAATATTTTCAGAATCCTGGAGATCAAGGCAAGAATTTTACAGGAAAAAGACCAGCTAGTGCTATATAGAGAGACTATCCAAAACAAACAACACATAAACAAACAAAAACAGATAGAATAAACTCCTTTCTAGATAGGATACCTTGAATTATTATTTTCTTCTTAAAAATTAAAATGAGTTATTAAAAGCTTTTTTACAAACCATTTATTAATATGTGGTAATATAAATTTAAATAGGTTATAAAATATAAATCAGAGAAATCCAATTTTTATTAACCAGTAGGGTTTTTGTTGCTGTTGTTAGTTAATTTTCTCTTTGTTTTGTTTTTTAAGAAAATGTCTTTTAAACAATTTACATTACTTCAGAATAAAATCTAGATTCATAAAACGTCTTTGTAACGTTGATAGCACTGCCATATTCTTATTACTGACCTTATTATGGGATGCTTTGACCTTTCTAAATTCTTTCAGAGTCATAATACCTAGAGATTCTGGCTAAGAAAGCAAGTAGGTTAAATTCACTGACTCTCTTCTCCTCTAAATCCAGTCCCCTAGTCTCACCCCCTAGACCACTTGCTACAAATCTCTTCCCTCATTGTCCCCATTTCCAATCTGTCCTCACAAATTTTGCAGGTACACTGCATTCTCCTAAGATTCAAAGAAAGGAACAAAAAAAAAAGGAACAGAACCCAAGAAAAACAAAACCAGGTAATACCATGTAGAATTACAATCATCCCAAATCCAGATGCATAGAATTCAGAATAAAAACAAAATCACTAACAGTCAGGACAAAATGTCTCCACTAGAGCCAACAACCCTATCACATAGAGCTGAAGCACAAGGCAAAGTCTTTAAAATGGACAGTCTAAATATGTTAGAGGATATGAATCAATCCATTAATGAAAATTAAGAAAACATATACAGCAGAATAAAATGAAAATAAGGTAAGAATTCAAGACATAAAAGTGGAAATAGAATCAACAAAGAGAGCTCAATTGTGATCTTGGCTCCCATGTGCCAGATAGATCTGACAGGCAGTGCCAGGTATGCAGACATAGCCTGAGTCTAACATCACTTATGTCTCAGCCTATCAGGCTTCTGCCTGCACCCAGGGCCTGGGCAGCTCTGCGGGCCATCTGTGTACCTGCCCTGTTGGGGGAAGTTTGCCCTGCAGACTGACCGGCACTTGGAGGGGCTTTCTAACATCTTGGATCCCGAACGCTGGATAGATCTGACAGGCAGTGCCAGATGCTCGGACATAGTCCAAGTCTAACAGGGCTTGGGTCTCAGCCTGTCAGACTTCTGCCTGTTCCCAGGGCCTGGGCAGGTCTGTGGGCCTTCTGTGTGCCAAGCATGTCGGGGATCATTTGCCCTGTAGAGTGATCACACTTGGAAATGGGCCCAGCAAGATGGCAAGCACCAGGATCATAGAGACAACCTGACTATAACATTGCTTGGGGCAAGACACATTGGGACTCCAAGGGCACCCAAGAGGAGGGCAGCATTTCAGCAATCTATGCCAGGGTAAACCCAGTCATTCAGGGTTCAGAAAAAGCCTTATAGGCTCACAGGAGCTTCAAGCACCAGCCAGTGACAACAGGACCAACTATTGCCAGAGATAACCAGATGGCAAAAGGCAAATGTAGGAATGTTACTAACAGAAATCAAGGCAATATGGCAGCATTTGAAACCAATTCTTCAACAACAGCAAGTCCTGGATACCCCAACACACCGGAAAAACAAGACTTAAATTTAAAATCACTGGTCATAATGCTGTTAGAGGAACACAAGAAGGACATAAAAAATCACTTAAAGAAATACAGGAGAAAATGGATCAAAAGTTACAAGCCCTTAAAAGGGAAACACAAAAATAATTTAAAGAAATTCAGGAGAATATGGGTCAAAAGATAGAAAACAATAAAGAGTCTTCAAACCCAAAAAACCACAGGACTAGATGGTTTGGGTGCAGAATTCTACCAAACCTTCAAAGAAGACCTAACACCAATACTCTTCAAACTATTCCACAAAATAGAAACAGAAGGAACTATACCCACCTCATTCTATGAATCCACAATTACACTGACTCCAAAACCACACAAAGATCAAACAAAGAGAGAACTTCAGGCCAATTTCCCTTATGAACATCAATGCAAAAATACTCAATAAAATTCTTGCCAATCAAATCCAAGAACACATCAAAACAATCATTCACCATGATCAAGTAGGCTTCATCCCAGGGATGCAGGGATGGTTCAATATATGAAAATCCATCAATGCAATCCACTACATAAAAAACTCAAAGAAAAAATAGACATAGTCATTTCATTAGATTCTGAAAAAGCATTTGACAAAATTCAGCATCCTTTCATGCTAAAAGTCTTGGAAAGAATAGGAATTCAAGGCCCATACCTTAACATAGTAAAAGCAATATACAGCAAACCAGTAGCCAACATCAAACTAAATGAAGAGAAACTTGAATCAATCCCACTAAAATGAGGGACTAGACAAGGCTGCCCTTTCTCTCCATATATTTTCAATATAGTACTTGAGGTACTAGCTAGAGCAATTAGACAACATAAGGAGGTCAAAGGGATACAAATTGTAAAGGAAGAAATCAAACTATCACTATTTGCAGATGACATGATAGTATACTTAAGTGACCCAAAAAACTCCACCAGAGAACTCCTTTAGCTGATAAACACCTTCAGCAAAGTGGCTGGTTATAAAATAAACTAAAATAAATCAGTAGCCTTCCTATACTCAAAGGATAAGCAGGATGAGGAAGAAATTTGGGAAATGACACCCTTCACAATAGCCACAAACAATATAAAGTATTTTGATGTGACTCTAACCAAACAAGTGAAAGCTCTGTATGACAAGAACCTCAGGTCTCTGAAGAAGGAAATTGAAGAAGACCTCAGACAATGGAAAAATCTTCCATTCTCATGGATTGGCAGGATTAATATAGTTAAAATGTCCATCTTGCCAAAAGCAATATACAGATTTAATGCAATCCCCATCAAAATCCCAACTCAGTTCTTCATAGAATTAAAAAGAGCAATTCTCAAATTCATCTGGATTAACAATAAACCCAGGATAGCCAGGATTCTCAACAGTAAAATATCTTCTGGGGAAATCAGTATCCCAGATGTCAATCAATACTACAAAGCAATAGTGTTAAAAAAAACACTGCATGGTATTGGTTCAGTGACAGGCAGGTGAATCGATGGAATAAGACTGAAGACCCAGAAATGAACCCACACACCTATGGTCACTTGATCTTCGACAAAGGAGATGAAAACATCCAGTAGGAAAAAAGAGCCTTTTCAACAAATGGTGTGTGTGTGTGTGTGTGTGTGTGTGTGTGTGTGTATGTGTATGCAACATATGGTTGTAGTTAGTGTTCACAGAAAACATGTTGGAGTTATTTTTTCCTTCTTGTATCTGGATTTTAGGGATCAGATTCAAGCAATAAAACTTAGAGGCAGGCATATTTACCTACTGAGTCATATTACCAGCCATGGCACATATTTATTTATAGTTATTTATGATAACAGTTAATAAATAAATCTCAATGTTATTGAAACATATCTTCAGTGATATACTTTGCTTTCAAATATTCTTTGATATCAATGCAGTCACATAGCATTGTTTTGATTAGTGTAAGCATGTGCCTGTTTTTGATTATTTTCTTTATTTACGTTTCATATATTATCTCCCTTCCCAGTTTCCCCTCCACAAACCTTCTATCCCATTCCCTTTCCCCCATGCTCCTATGAGGGTGCTTGCCCAACCACACACCCACTCCCACCTCACCCCTCACCACCCTAGCATTCCCTTATACTGGTGCATCCAGCCTTTATAGGACCAAGGACTTTCCCTCCCATTGATGTCAGATAAGGAAATCCTCTGCTATATATACAGCTGGAACCATGGATCCTTCCACGTGTACTGTGTGGTTGGTGATTTAGTTGCTGGGAGCTTTGGGGGGTCTGGTTAGTTGATATTGTTGTTCTTCCTATGGGGTTGCAAACCCCTTCATCTCCTTAATTCCTTTTTATAACACTTCCATTGTGGTCCCAGTGCTGTCTGATGGTTTGCTGCAAGCACCTGCAACTGTGTTGGTCAGACTTTGGCATAGTATCTCAAGGGAGAGTTATACCAGGCTCCTGTCAGCAAGTGCTTCTTGGCATCAGCGACAGTGTCTAGGCTTCATGTCTGCAGATAGGATGCATCTCTTTAACCATATTTTTGAGATTATGAGAAGTATGATAGTATATGGAGGTTATAGTTTCTCCTCTAAGACCCATAACTTCACTAATCCTAAGTAGCTGTCTAGGTTGCCAGTATCAAATATATTTCCTACTTTTGAGTAAACTTTAATTCCAATTAGAGAGCTGTTAATTACTACCATGGTATGCACACCAGTAGAGTACTCAGAATGAAACATAGACAACAGAGATACTGCATGGTATAAATGTACGCAAATACTTTCTGAATTGAGCTCCATTACCCCTAGAGTTAAGGCCAACAATTGAAAAGTGTCACTTTACTAAACTAAAAACCTTCTGACAGATAAATAATCAATCCAGTAAAAGATAAACTCATAGAATGGAAGAAAATCTTTGCCAGCTATATATCTGGCAGAGTACTAATATCCAGAACACATAAAAAAAGGACAAAAGAAAAATTTAACCTGTGACCCAAACATATATGTTCTAAAATTTAAAAATTAAAACAACAGATAAAAAGAAACAAAGAAAGAAAGAAATTTGTACCTTCTGGATATTATTACTGAGATTAGAGCTAAACAAAGATTTCTCAACTGAGGGATAATGAATGGCCTAGAAGCACCTAAAGAAATGTTCATCATCCTTAGTCATCAGGGAAATACAAATCAAAACAATCCTGAGAGTCCACCTCAAACCAGTCAGAATGGCTAAGATCAAAAACTCAGGTGACAGCAGATACTGGCAATGATGTGGCAAAGAGAAATACTCCCCCATTGTTGGTAGGCTTGCAAGCTGGTACAACCACTCTCGAAATCAGTCTGGAGGTTCCTCAGAAAATTGGGTACTTACTACCTGAGGGCCCACCTATACTATTCCTGGGCATATATCAAAAAGATGCTCTACCATATAACAATGACACATGCTCATCTATGTTCATAGCAGCCTTATTTATAACAGCCAAAAGCTGTTCCTCAACAGAGGAATGGATACAGAAAATGGAACATTTACACAATGGAGTACTAGTTGCTAATAAAAACAATGAATTCATGAATTCCTAGGCAAATGGATGGAACTAGAAAATATCATCCTGTGTAGGTAACCCAATCACAAAAGAACACACATTGGATGCACTCACTGATAAGTGAATATTAGCCCAAAAGCTCAGAATACTGAAGACACAATTCACAAACTACATGAAGCTCAAGCAAAAGGAAGACCAAAGTGTGGATGCTTAGGTCCTTCTTAAAAGGTGGAACAAAATACTCTTGGGAGTAAATACAGAGACAAAGGCTGGAACAGAGACTGATAGAAAGGCCATCATTACAGTTTTATAGATGCTAAAACTAAGCAAGTATACACCACCTAGATATATCCTTATTTTCATTAATTTTTTGCTTTTAGTATATTTGTATTTTTCTGTTTAAAGTCAGTGATTACATGCAGCATATAATTTAGTCTTGCTTTCTATTCAGTATGGCAATAACTACCATTGGAGTACTAGGTTATTCAGATTTTATGATAATGCCTGGCTTTAACATATATTAAATTAACCTACACGATTCCTGATAAACTCTTTGGAAAATGATCTTTCTGAATCCCAGTTCTTATGTTCTTATTGTATAAGCAAGGCATTTTATGGAGACAGAGAGAAAGAAAGTTCCTGAGGCATCTAACTCAATATGAACTTGAGATACACAACAATTTCACAATTAAAGACTATAACTATAGACTTCAATTACTTCAGTTACTGGGAGATGGCAGCAGTGTTAAGGCACTGAAGATTTATTTGCCTTGGGCTGGTAGGAATTTATAATAGATGAAACAAGTGCTCTGGGCAGCTTTACTGACTTGCAGCAGATCTTATATCTGCATAGCAATAAATGTGAATATAAAAATGCATACAACAAATAAAAGAGATCCTGTATCATCTGGTGGCTTATAGTAGTGTAGTCATACTCTCTACATATAGAAAGATGTCAGAGATAACAACCGTCTTTCATTTTTTTTATTTTCTATATTCTTTCTTTACATTCCAAATGCTTTCTCCTTTCCAGGTTCCCCCCTCACCATATGTCCCATAAGCCCTCTTCCCTCTGCCCATTCCCCAAACACCCCCCCCTATTTCTCTGTCCTGGTACTCCCTTCCAATGCTGGATCAAGCCTTTCCAGGACCAGGACACTCTCCTTCCTTCTTCTTGGGAATCATTTGATATGCTAATTGGGTCTTGAGTATTCAGAGCTTCTGGGTTAATTAATATCCACTTATCAGGGATTGCATTCCATAGGTATTCTTTTGTGATTGGGTTACCTCACTTAGGATGATATCTTTTGCCTACAAATTTCATGAATTCATTGTTTTTAATTGCTGAGTAGTATTCCATTGTGTAAATATACCACATTTTCTGTATCCATTCCTCCATTGAGGGACATCTGTGTCCTTTCCAGCTTCTGCCTATTATAAATAAGGATGATATGAAAATACTGGAGCATGTGTCCTTGTTGCATGACAGGGAATCCTCTGGGTGTATGCCCAGGAGTAGTATAGCAGGGTCCTCCAGAAGTGTCATGCCCAGTTTTCTGAGAAAGCTCCAGACTGATTTCCAGAGTGGTTGTACCATCTTGCAATTCCACCAGCAGTGGAGGAGCATTCCTCTTTCTCCACATCCTCGACAACACCTTTGGTCTCCAGAGTTTTTAACCTTAGCCATTCTGACTGATGTGAGGTGAAATCTCAGGGGTGTTTTGATTTGCATTTCCCTAATGATTAATGATGTTGAACATTTCTTAAGGTGCTTCTCAGCCATCCAAAGTTCTTCAGGTGAAAATTCTTTGTTTAGCTCTGTACCCCATTTTTTGATAGGGTTATTTGGTTTTCTGGGGTCTAACTTCTTCAGATCTTTGTATATATTGGATATTAGCCCTCTGTCAGATGTGGGGTTGGTGAAAATCTTTTCACAATTTGTTGGTTGCTCTTTTGTCCTTTTGACAGTGTCCTTTGCCTTACAAAAACTTTGTAATTTTATGAGGTCCCATTGATCAATTCTTTTTTTTTTAATTTTTATTTTCTATATTCTATGTTTACATTCCAAAGGCTTTCCCCTTTCCCAGTTCCCACCCACCATAGTTCCCATAGTTCCTCTCCCCCCCAACTATTCCCCAATCATTCCCCCTCCCCCCTCGGTTTCTTTACTAAACTGGATGCAATCTTTACAGGCCCAGGGTCCTCTCCTTTCTTCTTCTTGGGAATCATTTGACTTGCTATTTGTGTCTTGAGTATTTAGGGCTTCTGGGCTCATTAATATCCACTTATCAGTGATTGCATTTCATGTGCATTCTTTTGTGATTGGGTTAATTCACTCAGGATGATATTTTCCAGGTCTAACCATTTACCTACAAATTGCATGAATTCATTATTTTTAATTGCTGAGTAGTATTCCATTGTATAAATATACCACATTTTCTGAATCCATTCCTCCTTTGAGGGATATTTGGGCTCCTTCCAATTTCTGGCCATTGATCAATTCTTGATCTGAGAGCATAAACTATTGGTGCTCTGTTCATGAACTTTTCCCCTGTGCTCATGCACTCAGGGGTCTTCCCCAGTTTCTTTTCTATTAGTTTCAGTGTGTCTGGTTTTATGTGGAGGTCCTTGATCCAATTGGAGTTGAGGTTAGTACTAGGAGATAAGAGTGGATCAATTTGCATTCTTCTACATGCTGACCTCCAGTTGAACCAGCACCATTTGTTGAAAAAGGTATCTTTTTTCCACTGGATGTTTTCAGCTCCTTTGTCGAAGATCAAGTGACCATAGGTGTGTGGGATCATTTCTGGGTCTTTAATCCTATTCCATTGACCCACTTGCCTGTCACTGTTCAAATACCATGCAGTTTTTAACACTCTTGCTCTGTAGTATTGATTGAGGTGTGGGATACTGAATTCCCCAGAAGATCTTTGACAGTTGAGAATAGTTTTAGCTATCCTGGGTTTATTGTTATTCCAGATGAATTTGAGAATTGCTCTTTATAATTCTATGAAGAACTGAGTTGGGATTTTGATGGGGATTGCATTGTATCTGTAGGTTGCTTTTGGTTAGATGGCCATTTTAACTATATTAATCCTGCCAATACACGAGGATAGAAGATGTTTCCATTTTCTGAGGTCTTCTTCAATTTCCTTCTTCAGAGACCTAAAGTTCTTGTCATACAGATCTTTCATTTGTTTGGTTAGAGTTATACCAAGATACTTTATATTGTTTGTGGCTATTGTGAAGGGTGTCAATTCCTTAAGTTCTTTCTCAGCCTGCCTAATATTTGAGCATAGGAAGGCTACTGATTTGCTTGAGTTTATTTTATAACTAGCCATTTTGCTGAAGTTGTTTATCAGCTGTAGGAGTTCTCTGGTGGAGTACTTTGGGTCACTTAAAAATACTATCATATCATCTGCAAGTAGTGATAGTTTGATTTCTTCCTTTCCAATTTGTATTAATTTGACCTCGTTATATTGTCTAATTGCACTAGCTTCAACTTAAAGTACTATATTGAAAAGATATGGAGAGAGAGGGCAACCTGTCTAGTCCCTGATTTTAGTGGGATTGCTTCAAGTTTCTTTCCATTTAGTTTGATGTTGGCTACTGGCTTGCTGTATATTGCTTTTACTATGTTTAGGTATGGGCCATGAATTCCTGTTCTTTCTAAGACTTTTAGCATGAAAGGATGCTGAATTTTGTCAAATGCTTTTTCAGCATCTAATGAAATGACTATGTGTATTTTTTCTTTGAATTTGTTTATGTAGTGGATTGCATTGATGCATTTCCATATATTGAACCATCCCTGCATTCCTGGGATGAAGCCTACTTGATCATGGTGAATGATTGTTTTGATGTGTTCTTGGATTTGGTTGGCAAGAATTTTATTTAGTATTTTTGCATTGATGTTCATAAGGGAAATTGGCCTGAATTACACTTTCTTCGTTGGATCTTTGTGTGGTTTTGGTATCAGGGTAATTGTGGCTTCATAGAACGGGTTGTACCTTCTGTTTCTATTTTGTGGAATAGTTTGAAGAGTATTGGTGTTGGGTCTTCTTTGAAGGTCTGATAGAATTCTGTACTAAAACCATCTGGTCTTGTGCTTTTTTTTTTTTTTTTGGTTGGAAGACTTTCTTTGACCACTTCTATTTCTTTAGGGGCTATAGGACTGTTTAGATGATTTATTTGATCTTGATTTAATTTTGGTATTTGCTATCTGTCTAGGAAATGGTCCACTTCCTCCAGATTCTCCAGTTGTATTGAGTATAAGCTTTTGTAGTAGGATCTGATGATTTTTTGAATTTCCTCAGTTTCTGTTGTTATATCTCCTTTTTCATTTCTAATTTTGTTAATTCGAATACTGTCTCTGTGCACTTTGGTTAGTCTGGCCAAGGGTTTTTCTATCTTATTGATTTTCACAAAGAACAATCTCCTGGTTATGTTGATTGTATGGTTCTCTTTGTTTCTACTTGATTGATTTCAGCCCTGAGTTTGATGATTTCCTGTCTTCTACTCCTCCTGGGTGAATTACCTTCTTTTTGTTCCAGGGTTTTCAGGTGTGCCATTAAGTTGCTAGTGTATGTTCTCTCCAGTTCCTTTTTGGAGGCACTCAGGGCTATGAGTTTTCCTCTTAGCACTGCTTTCATTGTGTCCCATAGATTTGGGTATGTTGTGCCTTCATTTTTATTAAATTCTAAAAAGTCTTTGATTTCTTTCTTCATTTCTTCCTTGACCGAGGTATCATTGATTAGAGTATTCTTCAGTTTCCATGTGTATGTGGGATTTCAGTTGTTCTTCTTGCTATTGAAGACCACTTTTACTCCATAGTGATCTGTTAGGAGGCATGGGATTGGTTTGATCTTTTTATATTTGTTGAGGTCTGTCTTGTGACCAATTATATGATCAATTTTGGAGAAGGTACCATGAAGCTGAGAAAAAGGTATATTCTGTTGCTTTAGTATGAAATGTTCTATATATATCTGTTAAATCCAATTGGTCCAAAGCTTCAATTAATTTCATTGTGTCCCTGTTTAGTTTCTGTTTTCCTGATAGGTCCATTGAGGAGAGTGGAGTGTTGAAGTCACCCACAATTATTGTGTTGGGTGCAATGTGTGCTTTGAGCTTTAGTAAAGTTTCTTTCATGAATGAGGATACTCTTGCATTTGGAGCATAGATGTTCAGTATTGAGAGTTCATCTTGGTGGATTTTCCTTTGGCCAGTAAGAAGTGTCCTTCTGTGTCTCTTTTGATGACTTTAGGTTTAAAACCAATTTTATCTAATATTAGAATGGCTACTCTAGCTTGTTTCCTGAGACCATTTGCTTGTAAAATTGTCTTCCAGCCTTTTACTCTAAGGTAGTGTTTGTTTTTGACCCTGGGGTGTGTTTCCTGTATGCTGAAAAATATAGGGTCCTGTTTACGTGTCCAGTCTGTTAGTTTATGTCTTTTTATTGGGGAATTGAGTCCAATGAGGTTAAAGGATATTAAGGAATAGGAATTATTACTTCCTATCATTTTTGATGTTATTTTTTAAATTTGATTGGTTAACTTCTTTTGTGTTTGATGAAAGAAGGTTACTATTTTAATTTTTCCAGGATGTAGTTTCCCTCCTTGTATTGGTGTTTCCCCCCTATTATCCTTTGTAAGGCTGGGTTTGTGGAAAGATATTGTGTAAATTTGTTTTTGTCATGGAATATCTTGGTTTTTCCATCTATGCTGATTGAGAGTTTTGCTGGGTATAGTAGTTTTTGGCTGGTGTTTGTGTTCTCTTAGTGTCTGCATGAGATTTTCCCAGGATCTTCTAGCTTTCCTGGTCTCTGGTGAGAAGTCTGCTGTAATTATGATAGGTCTTCCTTTATATGTTACATGGCCTTTTTCTCTTACTGCCTTTAATATTCATTTTTTGTTTAGTATGTTTGGTGTTTTGATTATTATGTGATGGGTGGTATTTCTGTTCTGGTCTAGTCTGTTTGAAGTTCTGTAGGCTTGTTGTATATTCATGGGTATCTCTCTCTTTAGGTTAGGGAAGTTTTCTTCCATAATTTTGTTGAAGATATTTGCTGGCCCTTTAAGTTGTAAATCTTCACTCTCATCTATAACTATAATCCTTAGCTTTGGTCTTCTCATTTTGTCCTGGATTTCCTGGATGTTTTGGGTTACAAGCTTTTTGCATTTTGCATTTTCTTTGACTGTTGTGTCCATTGTTTCTATGGTATCTTCAACATCTGAGATTCTTTCTTCTATCTCTTGTATTCTGTTGTTGATATTTGTATCTATGGGTCCTGATTTCTTCCCTAGGCTTTCTATCTCCAGAGTTGTCTCCCTTTCAATTTATTTGTTGTTTCTACTTCTGTTTTTAGATCCTGGATAGTTTTGCTCAATTCCTTCGTTTGCTTGTGTTTTCCTGTAATTCTTTACAGGATTTTTTTATTTCCTCTTTCATGACTTCTGCCTGTTGACCCAAGTTCTCCTGTATTTCTTTAGGTGATTTTTGCATTTCCTCCTTATTGTCTTCTATCTTTTAACCCATATTCTCCTGAAGTTCTTTAAATGATTTTTGTGTTTCCCTTGTAAGGGCTTCTAACTTTTGATACATTTTCTCCTCCATTTCTTTAAGAGATTTATTTATGTCCTTCTTGTGTTCCTCTAACAGCATCATGACCAATGATTTTAAATCCAAATCATGTTTTTCTGGTGTGTTGGGGTATCCAGGACTTGCTGTTGTTGGAAAATTGGGTTCAGATGCTGCCACATTGCCTTGATTTCTGTTAGTAACGTTCCTACATTTGCCTTTTGCCATCTGGTTATCTCTGGCGTAAGTTGGTCCTGTTGTCACTGGCTGGAGCTTGAACCTCCTGTGAGCCCATAAAGCTATATCACCACCACTGGATGACTGAGTTTCCCTTGGCACAGATTGCTGATGTGCTGCTCTCCTGTCATTAGAGCCCTGGTTTGTCTTGCCCCAAGCAATGTTATACTCGGGTTGTCTCTGGGAACCTGCTGCTGCCTGTCTGCTCTCTCAGGGAGCAAAGATGACGTTGGGGATTCCCTCCAAGTGCTGACCACCCCTCAGGGCACAGGACTCTCAGCAGGCGGCACACAGACAAAGGGTCAATCTGCCCAGGTCCTGGGCTCAGACAGCAGCTTGGAGGTCTGTGTCCCCAGAGATCTTAAACTCAGGATGTCTCAGTACCTTGAGCCGCCTGATCTGTCTGACCTGGAGTCAAGATGGTGGTCAAGAGCCTCCTCTGTGGCCTCGATCAGCTCTGGATGCAGGCTGTGCTGACTGTCTTCTCCTCACTGGCTGCTGGGTATATAGCTGGCTTCCTGCAGTACTTGGAGATGGCAAACTGTGGCAGAGAGGTGGAAACTGAAAGGCTCTTGCCAGAGGCCTCTGGACTGGATCCTCTGCTCTGCAGGGCTGGACTCAACCTGTGTAGGCTGCCTCTTCCTCGCTGGCTGCTGGGTGTATCTGTCTTTCTGGGTGTATCTTTTTCCATGGATACTAGTATGCAAATACACATAACTATGATTTAATAAAGCAATGGTGATACTTAAATGTGTAATCAGATAAAATCATTCAGAAAAATCATCCCTCAAAAATAAAATAAAACAAAACAAACAATAAAACAGAATTAAAATGAGGAAGCTGTATAGTAAGATAAGTCAGAGACCCTCTAATTAGATTTTGTTTCACACCAGAGAGGAAAGGGAAGACACTGTAAAGAATTGGGTCTTGATGGCCTCAACCCAAAGATAACCCTAATTGATAGTTATAAAGACACTTTTCCATTGCAATGTGCAGCAGAAAAGTTAGAGTTTTGTGTGAAGCACTAGGCTGACAGTGAATCATAAAACATTTAAGCAGCAGCTTGAAATGTATTCAGCTATAAAGACAGAAGACCATATTCCTTTGTTGTTAGATAGATAACACATGCATCTGATGATAAAGCCAACTACTTCTCTGAACAAGCCAAACCTTTTTAAGGAGTTGTAGGAAGCCTGCATATAGTGTCAAATAAAACAACAGATACAGACAAACAAGTAAAGATGTTGTAGTCTCTACTGCAGACCACCTATATGATTCCTCAATTTCAGTCTTTAAAATATTTCCTTAGTGCTATAAACCTTTGCCACTACAATTTATCAGGAATTTAAGAAATACATAAGCACCAGGGTAAGGGCAGAACTATTTAAAGACCCTAGAGACTCGCCCTAATTTTGACTCTATGGTTTGAAGTACTTTAGATTTAAGAAGGAGCTTCCCAGGGAATATATGGCTGCTCAAGATTTTGCTTCATTCCTCTTAGCAAGGCTATGATTCACATTTGTCCATTACAGTCAGGTTCTAAGTGCAAACACTGTCATGTCTTTTGGCCATCAGAGATCTCTGAACTTGGTATTGTCCATACAGCTCACCCACTGCATCCTCCCTAACAAATTCTTCATCCCTTCTCTCTACTCACTGCGGAGTCCTCAGATGCTGAACACTAAGTACTTACTCCCTCCAGAAATCAGGATTATCTAGGTGGATTTTATAGCAAGTGATACCCTTTTAAATTGAGTCTTACATAATATATTTATGTTTATTGTATGATTAAGTCTTTATACAAAGATTATGAAGTGGCTTATAGTAAAAGGCACTGAGATTAAATACATAAATGGACATAGAACTAAGGAGAAAAATATTAAAATGCCAAACATGAAGGACAGTGAACTTGGCCTATTGAGGGAGTCTTCAGAGCCTTCCTGGGCTTATTGTAAAAATATTCTCACAAAAAGAAAGAAAGAAAGAAAGAAAGAAAGAAAGAAAGAAAGAAAAAAAGGAAGGAAGGAAGGAAGGAAGAGAAAGAAAGAAAGAAAGAAAGAAAGGAAGGAAGGAAGGAAGAAAGGAAGGAAGGAAGGAAGGAAGGAAGAAAGAAAGAAAGAAAGAAAGAAAATGTAACAATTCAGGGGAAAAAAGCATCTTTCCCACAAGGAATTCTAAAATCAAACTAATTGTAGAATACTGTATATAGCAGGCCTTAGTACATGTAAAAGAAAATTATCTTAATATAGTGGGCCACATTATCTCAAATAAACTACAAATGACACGTTCTTATTGTTATCATTACATAAATAGAGCAAGTAGTATATTCAATGCAACTTGGTATTTGTACTTTGTCAATGGAAAATCAAGAATAGGCTTTAAAAATTAGCCTCCTGATAATTTAGTCTGCTACAAAGATAGGATTTCTATAGGTTCTGTGCTTTAAAACAAGCTTTCTTATTCTGCAGTTACATAGAACAGGATGCCTGGAAGGGAAGCTGGGGATGTATGGGAAGGCATTGAGAGAAGAATGAGACCAAGACAACAGTTGTTGATCAAGGTCCCAAGGTTTAGTGGAGGACTCAGAATTTAAAGTTTCAGGTGAAACCCCTCCTCCAAATTCCAAGGTCTGTTCAGGAGACCTGGTCTGACTGCTCAGCCAGTGGCATTGGCTACACTGCTCAGGTGGCTGGGCAGGTCATCTGCTTAATTCAGGAATTTATAGATTTGGAAGAACAATGAACTTCAACTTGGTCAGAGCTATCCACCCTAGGTGGGCGGTGGGTGGATTATGGCTAACACAGACCTAAAATTCCCTCTCAAGGGCTGGGAGGGGAAGGCACACTATTTTTTAATTAAGGTGTTTATTAATAAAACAGATCAACATAATATATTCAATGAAGTTACATTTTCGCGACATATAAACATGGGCTTTTTTTTTAATTTTCTATATGCTTTGTTTATATTCCAAATGCTTTCCCCTTTCCACGTTCCCTCATCCCCATAAGTTCCATAAGCCCTCTTCCCTCTGCCCATTCCTCAATCACCCCCTCTCATTTCTCTGTCTAGTACTCCCCTACAATGCTGGATCAAGCCTTTCCAGTACCAGGGCCCTCTCCTTCCTTCTTCTTGGGAATTATTTGATGTGTTAATTGTTTCTTGAGTATTCAGAGCTTCTGGGATAATTAATATCCACTTATCAGTGATTGCATTCCATGTGTATTCTTTTGTGATTGGGTTACCTCACGTAGGATGATATTTTCCAGTTTTAACCATTTGCCTAAAAATTTCATGAAATCAAAACAACCCTGAGATTTCACCTCATACCAGTCAGAATGGCTAAGATTAAAAACTAAGGAGACAGCAGGCGCTGGTGAGGATGTGGAGAAAGAGAAACACTCCTCCACTGCTGGTGGGATTGCAAGCTGGTCCAACCACTCTGAAAGTTAGTCTGGCAGTTCCTCAGAAAACTGGGCATGACACTTCTGGAGGACCCTGTTATACCACTCCTGGGCATATACCCAGAGGATTTCCCAGGATGCAATAAGGACACATGCTCCACTATGTTCATAGCAGCCTTATTTATAATACCCAAAAGCTGAACAGAACCCAAATGTCCCTCAAAGTAGGAATGGATACAGAAAATGTGGTATATTTATACAATGGAAGGCACACTTTTAATAGTACTATGGAGCAGAATAACTGAGCAAAGCAACTAAGAAGAAGGCTCATTTTTTGCTGGATTACAGTTTTCTAATGAGGAAAGCATAATATCTGAAAAGGCTCACCCTAAGGTGCTTGTGGTGTGGCTGATTATAAGTCAGAAAAACTGGGGATATTGGGCTATAACTATCAAAAGTCTATTACCAGTGCTCCACCTTTAGCAGCCATTCTTCCTTCTCCAAGATTTCCACAGTCACTAAACAGCACTACCAACTGGGGACCAAATGGCAAACATACAAAGCTGTGGGAACATTTCACATGCATACCATTATGCAGGCTCATCATCGCTTGCTGCAATCATCTGGAAGATAGAACATTCAGTCTACAATTCATCAGCCTGATGTGTCCAGAATTGCTGAGTGTAATCCAACATAGAATAAACTTTCTTAAAACATTATGAGATATTTTGCATGTGATTTTTGTAACTTATTTACACTATTCTTGAGAGTGAACTTTATAATGAGTCTCTGAAGGTCAGAGAGAATCCCGATGTGAGGAATGGTCAGCTTATCATCTACCCACGTGGCTTCTGGTTTGCACACAGTGAAAACCTCAGACACCAGTACATGAGGAAAGTAATAAATTAAGACATAAGGAGGTGGGGTTAATTTTGAGTCTCTGAAGGTCAGAGAGAATTCCGATGTGAGGAATGGTCAGCTTATCATCTACTCACGTGGCTTCTGGTTTGCACACATGCATGCCACCAAAGCTCATAGGTTCAAGAGCCATTCTTTATGTAACATGATTGTAGTCTACTTCTCTTTACCAAGGGAGTGAACTTTGAAACAAGCAAAGAACCATGAAAAACACAATTGTAAATATGTAGCAGTAGAGTGGAAGTAGTTAAATGATTCTGTTTATTGGTTTCATCACTTGGTTTCAACCACAGCATTTTTTTTTTTTTTTTGCTGCAATGTAAGAAAAAATAGTCAGGGTATTTTCCACTTGATCCAGGATTTTAAAGGTAGCCTATGAACCCCGACTTACCAATATCTATTCATGCAATTATTACAGACAATGTTTATTTTTAAAAAGATCTTAATGATGTCTGAGAGGAATCTACTTTTCTCTATCAGTATATTTCTGATCTTCCATCCTCTTACCCAACCTTTAGTAAACAAACCACATGCTATAATGCATAAATGCTTCTCAAGCATGCATTTCTTTAGGGTAGAAATATTTACATTGGAAAGGCAATATGTATTAAGAAATATCTATATCTATAAAGCACAAATGGTTGGAAATTTCTAAATAACTCATGTGTGATGGAACTCTATATAGTTATGGTCCACATAGACAGACAGAAACAAAGAGACTGATATAATTATGCAATCAGCAGGAGTAAACTGGGCAATCAATGTTTTAAAGACTCAGAAAGCTGAAGTAAAATAACCGAGAATTAGTCAGTATCTTTGTGTTAATTTTCAATAGTGGTAAGGAAAGAGGAATGTCCAAATTTAAAAATACATGAATCATTTTTAGTAAATCTCATGATGATATGGATGATTTACTATTCTTAAGCAATTAAACTGTATGTATTCTTTAATAGTACTGCTCATGAAATAACCTGTGCTTCAATTGACTGTCTGTAAAGTAGGTAAAAGAAGGTTGGCTTTCCATTTCTAAAAGTTCATCATTCAATACCAACCATTAGACAAAGTAGAATAAAATTACTTATATATGAAGAAGCACATAAGATGAATCCTGCAAAGACACATGGATTAGTTGTATCTTTCTACTCACCAAATCTATTCATTTTTGCTCTTTTGAGAAAATTTTATCTTCACATATAAAAACTAAAGGCTAATTAATTTCAATGCATTTTGCAAAATAAATTCATAGTTGTTTATTTCCATTTGAAATAAGGTTTTTCTCAGAATTTTTATATGGTTACATCTGAGAATACAAAAAATTCAAGAAAGTCATGTTTATAAAGAATGTGTAAAATCAAATGGTTGGTATTAGCACAGTTTAGCTAATACTAGTCATCAATATTCCAATGATATCACCAGTATTAAACATGTTCTACTAAAATAATCTGGTTTTTTTTCTGAATTTCTTGGGTGAGAATAAACACCTCTACCTTTTAAGAACCTCTAGAATAAAAGTTAAAATATTTTCTCCAGATATTTCACCTATGGCACAATTGTCAGTCCCCTGACTTTCCTCTTTGAATCTCATCATGTAATATAAAAAGAGGAGGTAGGCCCAGGCTAACTATACATAACACTATTTCTTAGAATAAACTGACATATCTACAATGAGGTTTCTAAAAGTCAGCACCCTATACTTCCTCATTTATCAAGGATACTCCTCTCTCATAAAGAGCAATTATCTCAAACCCTGTGAAGGTACTTGGATTTCAAGAGAAAGTAAAGAGCCCCCAAGCTGTTTTCTAATTACATAGTTTTGTGATGAACAGTAGAGTTGATATCATAGTCTGTGGCATGTGTTTTTGGCCATTCCTTTGTAGTGCATTTCAACCTGTCTTATAAATTCCCCTTTTAGCTCAAATTTGACAAATGAAGGTAAGAATTGCATAAAAGCAAAGGCAAAGTAAATGAATGTACTTGATTCAGGCTGGGCCTGATGTTAGACACATCAGAAAAGTTAAGTAAAATGAGAGTAATATCATTGGCAATAATTGACAGATAGGAAAACTCTTCTTTTTAATTTTTTAAACCTATAGCTATGCAGGATGTTTATTACATCATTGGGAAGTAGATATTATAGTCAAATCTCATTTCACAGATCTAGAACCAAAGTCCAAGTGAATAACAATAGAAATTCTAAATTTAAAATAGAAGCTAGCCAGGGAGGAAGCTAAGGCAATAGGGCAGCAAGTCCAAGTCCTGACTGTGCTGTTGGGTGTTATAGGCCAATTTACACAACATAGGAGGACTCTGCCAATAAGAAAGAAAGAAAGAAAGAAAGAAAGAAAGAAAGAAAGGAAGGAAGGAAGGAAGGAAGGAAGGAAGGAAGGAAGAAAGAAGCCCAAACAATGGGCTTGTAGTTCAAGGAGCACACTTGCCTAATTACTCAAAAAAAAAAAAAAAAAAAAAAAAAAAAAGGAAAAAAAGAAAGAAAGAGGTCATTCTGTCTCCATGTGCACGGTGGCCCCAGCATACTGAATAATAAATAAAAATCCTCTCGCTTTTTGTTACAACCCCCAGATACCCGGCACCTCTCCCCAAATTCTCAGGGAGCCAAGCCTCCCCTTCCACAACGTGACTGCTTTCTGCCCGCCCCCCTCCCCCCACCGATCTGTTGCCTCTCTCCCTCTCAGAGGAGGGAGCTCTAGTCTTACTCAGGAGTGGTAGAGAACCAAATATGGCTTATCTTTGACTCCAGGCTGGAGCAGGAAGCTGTGGAGAGGGTGTGGGGCAGAGAGGGCTCTTGGAGTTTCTGAACTAGGGCAATTGTTAGAGCTATGAATTCTTTCTCATGTTGGACAGGTAGTTCTCAGAATAGAGAGGGGGAGGGATCACTGAGTCCCAGACATTATTTCTCATTGGTTAGATAAAAATTCCTAAATAGAGGCTCATATAGTATCTTAGCTTATTTCATTTGTTTTAAATTGTTTTGATTTTCATAATGGGTGAGATGTTGTGCTTTCTGGCAATATTATTACTCTTGGGGAGAGGTCAAAATGAAGGTTTTTCTGGTTACTGGATAAAGGATAGGCTGATTTGGAAAAAAGGATTTTTTTTCCAAAAAATTTTGAAAATTTTTTTTCAAAAAAAATCTATCTTTGTGATACTAAAATTTTGTTTTGAGATTTATATATTACAGAAAATACAGCCAGGTTGAGTCTCTTCATCAAACATGCTGAAATGGCCTGCTTGAACTCCCAAGGTCCTGGACTTCAGTTAGATCCAGTCAAGATACAGAAATCAGAGAACAACCAACTCACCCATTTTTTCCTACCACTCCTTGCCCCTTTTTAATATCTCAATGCCCATACTCAGCTTGCAAAAGTTACAAAGAGTCATCAACCCAGTTCCCTAGGATTTGGAGCTAGAGAGGTTGTTATTAATTTGTCTTTCTAGAGAGTTTAGAAATGGTCAGTTTTGAAACAGAGGAAATAGGATTGGTTATATGGCCATAATTTCATTTGGTAAAAATCCATTTAATTATTATTAAGCTAAGTCATAAGTTCTTATTGGCTACATAATTCATTTTGATTCATTATCAAAGTTTTCATTCATATAAATTTCTTCTATTGATACTAAATATTTAAAAGTACAGGGTGTAGACCCAGTCCTTCTTTGTGGTTTTTATAACAGATCTTAGATGTGTAAGCTTGTGAGTTTAGGGCCAAATAATAAATAAAGACTCTGAGTTTATTTTTAGGGAGCTTTCAAGATTTTAATCAAAACAGCTGAAAGTTGTCAAGGCTTAACAGTTCAGAGATCCTTTAGATAGAGAGATAGTCTTCAAAGGTGTCAGAAGTCCACAGAATGTGAGGTTCTATGTTATTCATTTCACCTCTTCAGACTTGTCTGCTCCTGAGAGCTTCACTGTCTTAGATTCAAAGAAGAGATTGAGCATCCATGAGTTACTCCAGCTGTGGCAAGACAGCCACTAGGCAAAAATTACCTCCCTTCATCTGCAAATACTGCCCAAAGAAAGGACACACATACAGGCTTAGGACAACTTATATCTGCTGAGACAGAGTAGGTGAGTCCTTGATATTCTTGTTTCTCTAATGTCTGTTAGATGTTTATGGGCCAGAAGACTAAAGACCGATGCGCCAACATTTTGAAGTATAAACTGTCCAGGTGTTCAGCAGTCTCTATCATTTGACTATATTTTCAGTTAGTATTAGTTACTCTCAGATTTCTGATGGGGTTGAAGACTGTTAGTCTCATAGCCAGCCCAAGTGGTTTAACGTTGAGAAAATCATTTGACTATATTTTCAGTTAGTATTAGTTACTCTCAGATTTCTGATGGGGTTGAAGACTGTTAGTCTCATAGCCAGCCCAAGTGGTTTAACATTGAGAAAGCTGATATAGATTTAAATAGGTGGTCTTCAGATGACATAATATTTATAGCCAAGACATAAGTCAGGTGTTATTTCTTATATTCTTCTTTGAAAGTACAGATAATAAAGGTTCTGTTTTATTACAGAGATGATACGCTGTGTGTCAAGCCTATCTTATACTTTATAATTTACAAAATGATAATAGTTATGCTCAATTTATACTTAGAAAGTTTTTTATTAAACAAAATGTGTAAAATGTTAAAAGATTTCCTATCCATTCACTTTGAGGCAGTGAGAGGCCAGTGATTGGAGGGGAGTGAGGAAAAGGAACTACTGAGAAAGAAAAAAAGGGGGCCACATGAGCAGAGCAGGAAACCTGAGACCACCCCCCCATACCATGTTGGCTTTCTCACTAAGGGAATATTTCCCAAGAGACTGATTAATCTCTTTGACACTGTTTTATTTATAATACAGGAAGCCAAAACGAATACTCTCTCAGACTTGAGGGTGCCATCAATTGATCAGGCTGTCATGAACAGTGGGCTTTCCCTGACTAGACCTGACTGGGACTTTAAAATGACAAAAGGTAAAGGGCACCTGAAGGTCCATCACCAGACTCCATGAGCAGGTCTCAAGAGGGCTGCATGGCAACCCAAAACTTTGTCCAAGGTATGTGAGATTAAACAGGACCACAGCCTTTCTAGAGGGGATCATGGAGGCAATATATACCCTATGATTCCAGAGGCAAGGAATATAAAAAAAACTACTGGGACAATGGCTTTTATAGACCAGGCTAGTAGATATATCAGAGAAAAAAAAGCTTCAGAGGCTAGAGAAAAAGAATAAGCCAGTGAGAGATTTTGTATAGTTTGCTGAGACATGGAAACAGAGGAGGAGAAGGAACAGAGAAAGAGAAAGAATAAGTCTATAAAGAGATTTAGTACAGGTTGCTGTGAAGTCTACCATACAAAGAGACAGAAGAGGAGAAGGAACAGAGAAAAAGAAAGAAAAAAAACGACAGAGAAGGAAGCTACAGAGAGTCCTGGCTTCAGTGGTTAAGAAAAGCAGAAAGGAGAGACAGAAAAGGATCAGTGTGCATATTACAAGGAGAGAGGCCACTGGGCCTGAGAGTGTACTCACAGAAGCTGGGAGCAGGAATTTCCAGGCCTTGGGGAAAAATTTTCCACCAAGTGGAAAAGGTGTTAGCCCTGGGTGAAGAGAGTGACTAGGAGAGATGGGGTTCTGACCACCTCCCCCAACCCAGGGTATCTCAGAGTGGAGGGGAAATTCACTCAGTTCTTGTTGGACATAGAGGCTCAATGTTTGGTCCTCCAAGCCGATGATCCTGTTTCCAAGAAAAGATCTTGGGTCCAACAAGCCACTGGCACCAAAATGTATTCATGGACTACCCGAAGAACAGTGGACCTAGGGATGGGATGGATAACCCATTCATTTAGGGCCACCCCAGACTGTTCCTACCCTCTGTTGGAGTGAGACCTACTCTCCAAAATGGGGGCCCAGATACACTTCCTGCCCAATGGGCCACAGCTAACTGGCCTGAAAGGAAAGACTGAGCCCTGCCGAAATTCAAAGCTACAGACAGGAGCAGTTTTCTCCATGAAGGTCAGAGACAAGTGGAGCTGCTGTGATGCATGGCACAAAAGTCATCTGGGAAGAACCTCTACCCCCTGGCCCTCAATGCAGAAAGTGAAGCTAATTGCCCTCACCAAGACCTTGGAACTTGGAGACAGGAAGAAAAGTAACATTCATGTGGATAGCAGGTATGCCTCTGCCACAGCCCACATCCACAGGGCTATATGCCAAGAGGAAGAACTGTTCACATCAGAGGAAACAAACAGGAAATCTTGGACATCTTGGATGCCCTAATGAAACTGGCAACTAAGAGTATTATTCACTGCCCTGGATGTCAGAAGGGAAAAAGACTCAGTGGACAATTACCAAGCAGATCAAGTAGCTCTAGAAGTGGCTATGCAGGAGACTATACTGGTTGTGGGACTGCAAGAAATACCCATTGGGAAATGGCACTGAATTAAGACTTGGCCTCCCTTAGAATATGCTGAAGAAAAAAAAGGACTCAGATTGCTAGCCACCCTACCAACTATTACAAGAGAACGCACACACAAGAGAGAACTATACTCCCCAGAAAGTAACCAAAAGATTTACCAGACCAAGGACACTGATGGAGTCATTTAGGGGATAAAAAGCTTTTCTAGGCAGTTAAGGAACCTAAAGAATATATTTATGACTCAGATTTTGGGCCAGAGAGATAATAGAATAGTGTAAAGTACGACAGCAAGTGAATGCTTATGCAAGAAAGAGTAAACAGGGTAAAAGACCTAGAATAGAACAGCCTAGAATATATTAAGAGATTTTATAAAAGTTAAGGCAGGATAATATGGCTACAAATACCTTCTAGTGTTTGCAGATACTTTCTCTCGATGGATTGAGACTTTCCCCCATCAAGCAGGAAACAGCTGCCATGATTAGAAGACATTTTCCCAGGATTCAAGTACCCAAGGCAATTGGATCAGATAATGGTCCTATTGTTGTTTCTAAGGTAAGTCAGAGATTGACAGAGATATTGGGAACTAATTGGAAGCATTATTGGATATATTGTCCCCAGAGCTCAGGGCAGGTAGAGAAAATAAACAAATTCCTAAGAGAGACCTTAGCTAAACTGACCTTGGAGACTGGCACAGGCTGGGTGGTGCCCCTCCCCTTGTTCCTATTCTGAGCCCAGAACAGCCCCTCCCATTTTAACCTGACCCCATTTGAGATCCTCTTTGGTACCTCAACTCCTTTGTTAACCACTGGGCCCTCCCAGGAGGTATCCCACAACATGAGATTTGGCCGAAACTGTCTGCCTTAAATGCTCCAGGGATACCAGAGACTCCTCACTGATTCCAGACTGGTGACTGGATCTGTGTAAGGAGGCTTCAGGTACAGCCACTAGAACCATGATGGACAGAGACTTCCTGCCACTGCTAGCCACTCCCACAGGCCTCAAAGTGGACAGTACTGCGGCCTGGGTATATGCTTCCCATGTGAAACCTGCAGATTCCCCGTCTCCAGACCACCACTAGACGGTACAAGATAGACAATCTGCTCAAATTCAAGATCACTTGACCTTGATCATGACTGACTGGTGGTACCCTTGGATTCTGGTTCTTTGCCCCACCCCCTCCTATGTGCCCACTCTCCAAACCTGTTATGGCACTCTGTCTCCCTTCTGTTGGAGTTAGAGCTGTCCAGGGCAGCCACCAGGACTTCCACTCTGATCTTATTAGGGGGAAATTATGACAGTCTGAGGGCAGCCATTGATTTAAATATAGAGAAAATAGAAATGTCCCTCAGTCACCTTCAAGAATTATTGAGTTCATTATCATAAGTAGTGCTGCAGGACAGGAGGGCTATGTGCTGCCTTAGCTGAAGAGTGTTGCTCATATATAGGCCATTCGGAGTTGTGTGAACCCTGTTAGGACCCCTAATTGTCCTCCAGCTAGAGTTGACTTTTGGCCCCTACGTTTTTAATTGCTTAGTCACCATTGCTAAGAAACACTTAGGTACAGTACAGCTAATGATCTTAAAGCAGAGATACAAAGAACTAGATACAGAAGACCAGGCATATGAGCCATCAGAATACCAGCAGTTGCTTCAGGTTTGAAGTATGCACAAAAGGGGGGGATGAAAGGGTTAACTCAGAAACTTTGAAAAGAAACTTGCCTTCCCAGAAGAGCAAGTGTTCCCCCTTCCAGAAGGGAAAGACTAAATTACATTCCTCAGACCACAGGGTACTCCCTGTGGCTAGGAAAGGCCCAGAGTCCATTGGCCACCTACCTCATCCTTTAACAACCAATTAGTTTAAATGTAACACTGTTCTGCCAATCACATTGTGCCTAATGGCAGTTGCCCTGAGAACTGTATAAAAGGCCTGCAGCCTGGAGTGCTGGTCATTCTGTCTCTATGTGCTGGGAGGGCCCCAGCACGCTGGATAATAAAGAAAAATCCTCTTGCTTTTTGCATAGATAAAAAAGAAAAGATAAAAGACAAAAAGAAAAATGAAAGGAAAAGAAAAGAGAAAGAAAGAAAGGAAGAAATCCAGAAAGAAAGAGAAAAAGAAAATTCCTTATGCTAGTAATACGCAAACGTTTGATTATGAGCCTTAGCTAGTTTTTCACAATTCTTTTGAAGTACATGTAAACAATGTGGAAATGGGGAAACTGCTTCTACAGCCACATCATTCTTACCAGGTATTGGGAAATGTCTGTCTATCATTGTCTGGTGTCTTAATTCAGTTATGGTACTATGACAAATATTGACAAAATGCAACATAAGGAAGGAGAGAATTCAATTCCAGGTTACAGTTTATCACGAAGGGAAGCCAAGGGAAGAAGTAAAAGCAGTTAATCATATTCATACAAGAGCAGAAATCCCCTTGCTACTTGCTTTTATAATGCTTTCTCCTCTCCTATATTATCCATGAATCCATATCCAGGCAATAGTTCCACCCCCAATAGTTTAAATCTACTAGTATAAGTTAATTGTCAAGACAATCTACCATAGAAATTCCCTTAGACTAACATAAGCTAGGCAGTTCCACAACTGAGGTTCTAGTTCTAGGTGATTACAGGGCATCGGTTTTGAACCTATGATTTGTGAGACCCTAGAGGTGGACCAACCTTTTCTTTCACCTAAGGCCACCTAAGACCATTAGAAAATATAGATATTTATATTATTATTCATAACTGTAATAGAATTACAGTTATGATTAGTAAAGAAAATTTATGGTTGGGGTCAACACAACATAAGAAACTGTATTAAAGAGTCACAGAATTAGGATGGTTATGAAGCATCACAAAGTTGACAGTACATTAGAAGACTGGTTACTATCTGTAACCAATCTGTAAATGATACTGACTGGCATAAAAAGCATTAACTTTTCCTTTACTGAAGGAACACTGGTTTATATATGTTAGATATATAACTTTATATCTAAATTCAATTCTGAATCTGAAGTACCTGTTAAATACCCACTCTTTGGGTTCTCCCTGGAACCAGTTATAACATCTTATTCTTTTCCTTAATAGTTAATAATTTAAGTACAATAATTGAAATGTTTATTTCATATTTCCTGTGATGGTGATATCAGCTCTTTTTATTCATTTTTAATTATTCCTTAAAATTGAAGATTGAGAGTAGCTTCATATCATTCCAGGATAGCCACCAAAGCCTCTCAGAGACTATTTTTCCAGCTTACAAATTATGTTAGCTGATTCTCATGATGTGTAAACTGCTCTGTTAGTCACTTTAGGAGGCATGTTGATTTGATTCTTATAAATGCTTAGTATTATGCATTATTTTGAAATCAATCCAGGACTTTATTTAGAGAGACACTTTCAGAAAATCAGAACAGTTTTATAATATACCTTCCATGCTCTTACTCACAGCCCTGTCCTTCCAATTCCACCAAGTAATAGAAAGAAGGAAAAAACCCAGAAGATTCTGACTTCCGGGGGCCTTGGCTCTTAATAGAATCTGTGTGTTTTACTCTCTGAAAGACTTCTCTGTGTCTAATACTCAGAAAAGCCTTCCTGGAGCTTCCCACCCAGATGTCAGACACTGGCCAAGACTCCAGGTCCTTGACAGACTCACTGATTCCCTTTAGGGTGGTGTTCAGGGAACTCATCTTCTCTTTTCAGCTTATGGGAAGAAGTGAAGCCTTCTACCTTTCCGCCCCATGGTCTCTAAATTAAATATTTTCTACCTTCATGGAAGGGTTTATAGTTTCTATACTAATTTATAAAATAGGGAGCAGATGGGGCTTGCTTGTTTTGCAAAGACAACTAGTTATAAGTACAGATGGAGTAGGTAGCATAATTATTACCAAAGAATTGAGGTCTCTGTCTGCCAGATGGTTTGGTTTAAAGGAAAAAATAATCAAAACCATCTGGCATATTCACAGCAGGGATTGGCCTGCTCTTTGGAGTATGGAGAACTATGAAGAACTAAATAAGCTTGCTATTCATTTCCCATTATACCCCTCCAAAACAAATCCTTTCTCCCTGTCTAAAAAGGAGAGAACTGAGGACAACTGGGTCTAGCAGTAAGTTAGCAAGCTTTTTGGAGGCAAAAGTAGAGAACTAAGAAAAACTGCTTGTCCATAACAGAGCTTCTGTCAAAAAGCCACTTTTAAAAAACAAGAACTCAGTTTAAAAAAGGAACACTGATATTCTGCTTTGCTTGTTGCCCTAGAACAAAACTAGAGTTCAATTCCTTTGCCAGTCTGCCAGGAAAACTGAACGTATGTATTCTTATTTTACTTCAGCTCAGCATACACATGTACATCACAGATATCTCTAGGTTAAATTCACTTGAAAGACCAAGTAAAGGAAAAAATATAAAGAAAACCAGTTTTCCCAAATTTCATATGGTTTATAAAGCAGTCTGACCTTAGTGGATAATTTTATCACTCAGGAAAGGCAGAAATCTTCTGAATGCTCTGCAGATGAGACCTTTAAATGTGGTACTGGGGCACCAAGCACCAACAACCTGAATAATCCAGTAATTCCTAGACAGAATAATCCAGTTATAATTATTTTGACCATAAGTGCCATTGCTTTATTTAGCCACTCTCCCAAAGAGTTAACTCCTCTTATTTTAACATTTGAAAGAGGGCTGCTCTCCAGAGAGCAAAACCCATGAAAGCAAGAACATGAATGAGGCCGGGCGTGGTGGCACACGCCTGTAATCCCAGCACTCTGGGAGGCAGAGGCAGGTAGATTTCTGAGTTCGAGGCCAGCCTGGTCTACAGAGTGAGTTCCGGGACAGTCAGGACTACACAGAGAAACCCTGTCTCGAAAAACTAAAAAAAAAAAAAAAAAAAAAGAATGAGATGGGGAGGATATTAGGATATTGGCATATGTTAGGGCAGGAACACAATAGCCATGTTTTGGAGTAGTCACCAAAGATGGCTTCCATACTTCCATACTTTTCTTCCCTTCTTGACTTTGTAAGGTTGTTTAAAATAATATTTTAGAATATGCACATGAGCAACTATAGTGTGCCCCTAAAACTCTACAGACTAAGTCATCCCATCAGCAAATATTTATCAAATCTTCACTCTGTAAAAGGAACTTTTACCATGAAACAGCCACTAGTAGAAATTGCAAAGTTAGTTCTAAAGGCAAATGCCTATATATAAATTCTAAATTTATGTCACTTGAATAAAGAAGGTGGTTTTTATACGTATCTTTTATATAATCATCCTTAGTTATGTAATGAAGGTTACCTACTTTTTAGAGCTACTATTACAATTTATTGATTTTATAAAAATACATAAATTAAAGCTATATTACAACATATTTTGCGAGTAAAGAGAATAAGCATAAAACAGACACTGGGCAAATGAAAAATACACTTAAAACATCTGCATGTTTATAAAGAGGCTAGGGTAGACCACATAGAATTGAAAACTACTGAATGATGTATTTTGTAGTCAAACCCATTTTATAATAATATCCTTATTACATTTCAGTCCTGTTGTATGTAAACTACAATTCTTGGAAAAATTGCTCTGGTCCATCTCATTTAAGCTCTGGAATAAATGCATTCTCATAGAAATAAATGTCTTAAGCCTTAAGGAAACTTCATTGCATCCTATGGTTATGCAAGCCACTGTCATGGCACAGACCACTGAGCCACAAACCCCCAAGGCTCCACTCTTGGATGGCTATGCCTTTTTCATCATTGTCACATTGGTCCACTGTTATCAAGCTTCTCAATTTTGACCATATTAGACATTTTATATTAAGAAATTTATACTTTCTATATCTCCAAACAACCTGTTCTCCTTACCTACCTTGTTGCCAACACTCTTCTTAACCCATGCACTCCACTAACAGATTCCATTTCCTCTGCCCTAACCTTATGCCCAAATCCCTTTATTCTTTGGAGTTGATGCCACCTGGTGGATCACCTCTGCCTCTGGGACCACAAACCCCAGCAAATTTTTCTGGTGTACTCTCTACATTCCCAGTATAGTAGCATAATCATCTGCCCTGTTTCTTTTATTTTACATACTGTATATGGGTTTCTAAATCATTCCTGTAAGACTAAGACTGATACAGGCCAAATATAGAAAGCAACTGAAATGCAAATTTATAATGTGTATCATTAAGAGAACAGACTTGCATCACATATATAAAAAATAAAAACAAAATCTGTACCATAAGTACAGATCTAAGGAAAATAAATCAGTCAAAGTCATCTGAAAAGACATAATAATGGGAAAACATGAAAACAAAGAGAATAAAATCGAACTTAAAAAGTTCATGAATTGAAACTAGCAAGTATAGGTTATAATATATATACTTATAAATATAAAAAATCAAATATAAAGAATAAAACACTAGGTAAATATGTTAAACCAATATGCTGAAAAGTCCTTGAAGTGACAAAAAATTACATGTACTATGTCTTTTATGTATGCCAAGTACACAAAAGCTTTAGAAATTATATACAAAAATATCCAATAAATATGAATCAAGGCAATAGAACCTAAAGCTTGAGAGATGAGTAAGTGGTTAAAATTACTTGCTGCTTAAATATGGACGTTCAAATCCCAGCAATGTCATCTGGCTATTAACAACTATGCGTTACTCAAGTTCCATTACTTTAATGCCCTCATGTGGCATTCTTGAATATTGAAGTACACACACACACACACACACACACACACACATCTTTTTATTTATTTTCATTTTTTAAAAACAACCTTTGTTATTTTTTTATTCCTCTCAGGGCTAAGCGCAGTGCTTGGTTTGTAGAAGATGTGCAAGTTTCAAAAGCAAATGGTACTGAATGCTCACTGAGTGCCAGGACCTGCACTGGCACTTGGCATCCTCTATCTTGTTTTAGTTTTTGCTTTTGTTTTCTTTTTTATGTGCATAATCACTTTTTTCTATATTCTTTGTTTACATTCCAAATGATTTTCCCTTTCCCAGTTCCCCCTTCCCCATAAGTCCCATACAACCACCTCCTTCTTCTCTGTCCTGGTACTCCCCTACAATGCTGGATCAAGCCTTTCCAGGACCAGGGCCCTCTCCTTCCTTCTTCTTGGGAATTATTTGATATGCAAATTGTGTCTTGCATATTCAGAGCTTCTGTGACTGCATTCCATGTGTGTTCTTTTGTGATTGGGTTACCTCACATAGGATGACATTTTCCAGTTCCAAACATTTGCTTAATAACTCCATGAATTCATTGTTTTTAATTGCTGAGTAGTATTCCATTGTGTACATATACCACATTTTCTGTATCCATTCCTCCCTTGAGGGACATATGGGTTCTTTCCAGCTTCTGGCTATTACAAATAAGGCTGCTATGAACATACACAACACATCTGGAAAATCTGGAGGAAGTGAACAATTTCCTAGACAGATAGCAAATACCAAAGTTAAATCACAACCAAATAGATCATCTAAACAGTCCCACAACACCTAAAGAAATAGAAGGGGTCATAGAAAGTCTTCCAATCAAAAAAAAGCACAGGACCAGATGATTTTAGTACAGAATTCTATCAGACCTTCAAAGAAGTCCTAACACCAATACTCTTCAAATTATTCCATAAAATAGAAACAGAAGGAACACTACCCAACTCACTCTATGAAGCCACAATTATAGTGATACCAAAACCACAGAAAGATCCAACAAAGAAGGAGAACTACAGGCCAATTTCTCTTATGAGTATCGATGCAAAAATACTCAATAAAATTCTTGCCAGCTGAATCCAAGAACACATCAAAACGATCATTCACCATGATCAAGTAGGCTTCATCCCAGGGATGCAGAGATGGTTCAATATATGGAAATCCATCAATGTAATCCACTACATAAACAAACTCAAAGAAAAAAAACCACATGGTCATTTCATTAGATGCTGAAAAAGCATTTGACAAAATTCAGCATCCTTTCATGCTAAAAATCTTGGAAAGAACAGGAATTCAAGACCCATACCTAAACATAGTAAAAGCAACATACAACAAACCAGTAGCCAACATCAAACTAAATGTAGAGAAACTTGGAGCAATCCCAGTAAAATCAGGGACTAGAGAAGGCTGCTCCCTCTCTCCATATCTTTTTTCTAAAAGTACCTACAAGTGATGTGATAATACACACAAAAAAAATGTATGTAGTAAGCTAATAATGCTAACCACAAATTGTGAGATTACAACATCAGAAAGAAACAAAGAAGCTGAATTGAATTGAAGAAATATTAGTAAGTAAATTTAGCACCATGTATATCTAATATTAAAATAAGAACATACTCAAAATCAAGCACAATGTATACATCAAAATAATAGAAATAATAGATAGTAAAAACATAATCATCAAATTTGATCTAAGAAAGGCCTAAAAATTACTTTTATGTATTTAGTAAAACATTATGTAAAGGTAGATTATTTGATTTACCAAGAAAGTATAACAGCATGCTGAAATCATATAATGAATAGCCTCAAACTAAGAATTTTTGATGAACCTAAGAAAAATGGACAAATAGCATAAGGATGGATAATTCTGAGACAACAATCACAATTCAATTCAAGAAACTAAAAAGGCACCTGGAGACAGGGTTTGGGGAGGAGGTATGGAATGTGGAACAGTAGGAAGGTAGACAGTGGTGGGAAGGAATAAAATATGGAGTGTAAAATAATAAATTAATTAATTTTGAAGAAAGAAAAACTAAAAATGTTCGTATAAAACTTTAGAATAGCCCCTTCTGCCCATTAATTTCTGCTTGGCAGACTGCTAGTTAATCTGCTTCCCTGGAGACATAATATCCTGAGCTATCCAGATCTGCTGCACTCAAAGCTTTTGGTAAGAACCCTTTGGAAGTCTCTCAGCTGCTACTGGGAGTCCAGTGGACTTGGAACCCATCAACAACCAATCCCTGCCCCAGCTGAATACCACTCCCTTTTTGCCAGGTACTTTAGGCCATGCAGACTGCTAGATACTTTTCTCCCCTGGAGCCACTATATTCTGAGGCATCTCAGAAGACCTGCTGAACTCAGGGTAGCTGACACCACAGCCTAAGGCATCCAAGGAGATCTGCTACACACAGGGAAACTGGGATCCCAGGTGATCTGCTACACACAAGTCAAATGAGCAACTAATTGCCACCTTTCTCCTCGCCTGAAGACACTACAGCTTGAAGGCACCCCAGGATCTCCTCTGTACACAGTGAAACAGGCACCATCTCCTCCTGGGGTTTCTGTGGGATACAGGGCAACTTACCCAACAGACTGAAAGCATCCCTGGAATTTTGCTCCACACAGGTAAACAGAAACCACAGTCGGTAGGCCCACCTGGAGAATATCTTAACACAGGACAACAACTTGACTACTCCACTGAAGACACAACAGTCTGAATGCCTCCCAGGAGATCTACTGAAGTTAGGGCAACAGATCTGCAGCTTCTCTTCCCCTCTTAAGAGTACCCAGTTGGAAGTCCCCACAAGGTGGTCTGCTACAGCCAGTGTCCCAGGCCTACTGGAGACCTGAAGCAACACAGGGACAAACAAGGAAGACTCAGATAGTGTCACCCAGACCAGCAAACACCAGGGACAACCAGAAGGTGAGAGGCAAGCACAAGGCCATAAGGAACAGAAGCCATTATATGTGGGCATCATCAGAGCCCAGTTCTCCCACCACAGTAAGCCCTGAATACACCAACATATCTGAAAATAGGAAGATTACCTAAAATCCTATTTCACGAGGATAATAAAGTCCTTCAAAGAAGATAAAAGTAACTCACTGAAAGAAATACAGCAAAACACATGTAAAGAGGTAGAAGCTCTTAAAGAGGAAACAAATCCCTTAAAGAAATCCAAGAAGCCAGGCGTGGTGGTGCATGCCTGTAATCCCAGCACTCGGGAGGCAGAGGCAGGCAGATTTCTGAGTCCGAAGCCAGCCTGGTCTACAGAGTGAGTTCCAGGACAGCCTGCAGCCAGGACTACACAGAGAAACCCTGTCTCAAAAAACAAACAAAAAATCCAAGAAAACACAATAAAAAAAGATGAAAGAATTGAATAAAGCAGTCCAGGACCTAAAAGTGGAAGTAGAAACAATAAACACAAATGGAGGCAAACCTGGAAATGGAAAATCTAAGAAAGAGGTCAGGAATCACAGATGTAAGAATCACCAACAGAATACAAGAGATAAAAGGTGAGGAACATACCATAGAAGAGAACTGTCAAAGAAAATTTAAAACAAAAAACTCCTAACTGAAAGCATCCAAGAAATTCAGGATACAACGAAAAGACCAATCTAAGAATAAGCAGAACAGGGGAGAACAAAGATTCCAAGCTCAAAGTACCTGAAAATGTCTTTAACCAAATCATTGAAGAAAACTTCTCCAACCTGAAGAAAGAGATGTCTATAAAGGGACAAAACACTTATAGAACATCAAATAAATGGGACCAAAATAGAAAATCCTCTCATCACATAATAATCAAAACACTAAATGCACAGAACAAAGAAAGAAGATTAAAAGCTGTAAGGAAAAAAGGCCAAATATCATACAAAGGTAGACCTATCAGAATTATACCAGACTTCTCAACAGAGACTATGAACACTAGAAGAGCCTGGTTAGAGGTCATACAGACACTAAGAGACTACAAATGCCACTCAATGTTACTATACCAAGCAAAACTCTCAATCAACATAGATGGAGAAAAAATAATCAAGGAAAAATCCAAATTCAAACAGTATCTACCAGTCCAGTCTTATAGAGGATCCTAGAAAAAAAAAAGTCCAACACAGGGAAGGAACCTGCATCAAAGAAAAGATATTAACTATGTCACAACAAAAACAAATGGAAAGACCACAAGCACATAAAGCCACCTACAAAAACAAACATATGAGGAACCATTAGTAATGTCTCTTTAATATCTCAATATTTATGAACTCAATTAACCAATTTAAAGATATAAGCTAACAGAGTGGACATACAAATATATTTTGCTGCATATAAGAAACACACCTCAATAACAAAGACAGGAACTTTCTCAGAATAAAAAAGGATGGAAAAAGGTCTTCCAAGCAAATGGTCTCAGGAAACAAGCTGGAGTTGCCATCCTAATATCCAATAAAATAGATTTTCAACAAAAAGTTATCAAGCATGATGAGGAAGGACACTTCATGTTCATCAAAGGAAAAATCCACCAAGAGAAAGTTTTCATTCTGCACATCTATGCTCCAAATGCAAGGGCACCCACATTCATAAAAGAAACTTCACTAAAGCTCATAACACACATTGAACCCCACACAAAAGTAGTGGGAGACTTCAATACCCCACTCTCACCAATGGACATGTCACTGAAATAGAAACTAAAGACACAGTGAAACGAATAGAGGTTATTAGCCAAATGAATTTAGCAGATATCTACAGAAGATTTCACCCTAAAACAAAAGAATACACCTTCTTCTCAACACCTCATGGTACCTTCTCCAAAACTAACCATATAATTGGTTACAAAACAACCCTCAACTGATACAAGACTGAAATAATCCCATGGATCATATCAGATCATCATGACCTAAAGCTGGTCTTCAATAACAGCAAAAACTACAGAAAGCCCACATGTTCATGGAAACTAAGCAACTCTCTACTCAGTGAAAACTTGGTCAGGGAAGAAATAAGAAAGAAATTAAAGACTTCCTAGAATTTAATGAAAATGTTGATACATCATACCCAAATTTATGGGACACAATGAAAGCAGTGCTAAGAGGAAAATTCATAGCACTAAGTGCCCTGGTAAAGAAACTGGAGAGATCTTACACTAGTGATTTAACAGCACACCTGTGAGTTCTAGAACAAAAAGAAGCAAATATGTCCAAGAAGAGTAGACAGCAGGAAATAGTCAAATGCAAGGGCTGAAATCAACTTAAAAGAATCAAGGAGAACAATACAAAGAATCAAAAAAAAATCTGGTTCATTGAGAGAATAAACAAGATAGATAAACCACTCGCCAAAGAAACAAAAGGGCCCAGAGGCAGTATCCAAATTAACAATATCAGAAATGAAAAGGCAGACATAACAACAGAAATGGAGAAAATTTAAAAAAAAAAAGAAAGTCATCAGATCATACAAAAGCTTATACTCAACAAAACTGGAAAATCTACATAAAATGTATTGTTTCCTAGACAGATACAACATACCAATGTGAAATCCAGAGCAAACTATCTAAACAGGCCCATATCCCACAAGGAAATAGAAGTCATTAAAAACCTCCCAATCTTTGGAATGTAAACAAAGAATATAGAAAATAAAATTTTTAAAAAAACTCCCAATCAAAAAAGCCCAGGACCAAATGAATTTAGTGCAGAATTCAACCAGATCTTCAAGGAAGACCAATATTCCTCAAACTATTCCATAAAATAGAAACAAAAGTAACACTAACTAATTCATTCTATGAAGGCACAATCACTCTGATACCTAAGACACACCAGGACCCAAACGAAAAAGAGAACTTCAGACCAATATCACTTATGAATATCAACAAAAAAAATCAATAAAATTCTTGCAAACAGAATCCAAGAAACATCAAAACCGTCATTCACCATGATCAAACAGGTTTCATCCCAAGGATGTAAGGATGGTTCAATATACAAAACCCAATAATGTAATCCATTATATAAACAAACTCAAAGAAAACAATCACATGATCATCTCTTTAGGTGCAAAAAAAGCATTTGACAAAATATAGCACACCTTCATGTTAAAAGTATTGGAGAGATCAGGAATTCAAGGCTTATAGCTAAACATAATAAAGGCAATATACAATAAATAATCAATAAATACCAAATTAATGGAGAGATATACAAATCAATCCCACTAAAATCAGGGACAAAACAAGGATGCCCACTCCTCCATGCCCATATCTATTGAATTATAGTACAAGACGTGCTAGCTAGAACAATAAGACAACGAAAAGAGATCAAGGAGATACAAAGTGGCAAAAATGAAATAAAGGTATCACTATTTGCAGATGGTGTGATAGTATACATAAGCAGCCCCAAGAACTCTACCAGAGAACTTCTTTAGCTGATTAAGAACTTTAACAAAGTGGCTGGATATAAAATTATCTCAAATAAATCAGTAGCCTTTATTTATACAAGTGATAAACAGGCTGAGAAAGAAATTAGGGAAACAACTCCCTTCATCATAACCATAATTATTATACAATGTCTTGTCTAACCCAGAATAGCGAAAACAATTCTTAACAGTAAAAGAATGATAGGGAGAATCACCGTCTCTGACCTCAAGCTTTATTACAGAGCAATGGTATTGGTACAATGATCAGTGGAATAGAATTGAAGACCCAGAAACAAACCACACACTTATGAACACTTGATCTCTGACAAAGAAGCCAAAAATATATGATGGAAAAAAGAAAGTCTCTTTAACAAACGGTGCTGGTCTGTCTGTTTGTTTGTAGAAAAAAAATGAAAATAGACTCATATTTGTTGCCTTGCACAAAACTCAAGTCCAAGTGGATTAAGGACCTCAACAATAAACCAGATACACTGAATCTAATAGAAGAGAAATTTCTAATAGAAGAAAAAATGGAGTTTAAAACTAAACTGAGAATTCTCAACAGAGGTATCTTGAATGGCTGAGAAACACCTAAAGAAATTTTCAAAGTCCTTGGTGATCAGAGAACTGCAAATCAAAACCCTAAGATTCCACCTTATACCAATCAGAATGGCTAAGACCAAAACCATGGGTGCCAGCACATGTTGGTGAAGATATGGAAAATGAGGAACACTCCTCCCTTGCTGGTGGAATTGCAAACTAGTATAACCACTCTGGAAATCAATCTGGAGGTTCCTCAGAAAATTGAAAATAGATCTACCTGAATACCCAGCAATACCACTCTTGAGAATATACCCAAAAGATGTTCAACCATACCACAGGGGCATGTGTTCCATTATGGTTATATATTGACCTTGTTTGTGACAGTCAGAAGCTGCAAACAACCCAGATGTTCCAAGACAGAAGAACGGATACAGAAAATGTGGCTTATTTACTCAGCTATTAGTAATGAGGACAACCTGAGCTCTTCAGGCAAATGGATGGAACTAGAAAATATCATCCTGAGTGAGTTAAGTCAGACCCACAAGGACATGCATGGTATGTTCTCACTAATAAGTGGATATTTGCCAAAAATAAAGTATAAAATACCCAAGATACAGTCCACAGAACTCAAAAAGTTGAAGAAACTGAAGGGCCCAAGTGAGGACACCTCAGTCCCACTTGGGTGATAGAATCACAAGGCAGGAGGGAGATATGGGGAGGGAAACTGAATGGTGGTGGGGGGTGGAGAGGGGAACATAATATGGTATTGGTGGAGGGGTAAAGTCTGAAGCCCTAAGGGCCAGCAAAAAGAATGGAAACAGGCAACCTCAGGAGGTAGGAAGTTGGAGGGACCCTCCAGACTGTATCCCTGGCCTTGGAGGTGAGAGACTCTCAGGAATCAAAAGGAGGGACCTTAGACAAGGTGCCATACAGTGGGGAGAGGGAACTTGTAGAGCCCACCTCCATCAGAAAGTCAGGGCATCAAGTGAGGGATTGCCATCACACAGTCAAAACTCTGACCCATAATCTTTCCTGTTCGAAAGAATGCAGGGATGGAAATGGAGAGGAACCTGAGGAAAAGAAGGTCCAGGGACAGGTCCAAAATGAGATTCACCTCAAGGAGAGGCCCCAAGCCTGAAACTATTCCTGAGGCTATGACGCTCTCACAAAAAGAGCTAGCATGACTGTCCTCAAAAGAACCAACAAGCAGCTAAAAGAGTCAGATTCAGATATTTGCAGCATTGTGAATGGACAGAAACTGCTGGCCCCTGTGAATTAGAAAAAAGCTGGAACAAACTGAGGAGGAGGGCAACCCTGTAGGAGGACCAGCATTCTCAAATAATCTGGACCCCCAAGATCTCTCAAACACTGGACCACCAACTAGGCAGTATACACCAGCTGATATGAGGCCCCCAACACATATACAACAGAGGACTACCAGATTTGAGTTTAATCAGAGAGGATGCACCTAACCCTCAAGAGACTGTAGGTTTCAGGGAGTTTAAAGGACTGGTCGTTTGGGGGATGTTGGTGGGGACATCCTTGTGGAGGGAGGGGTGTGGGGAAAGAAGGTATGAGAACAGTTGGAGGGTAGATGAGGAGGGGAATTAAATAAGGAGTTTTAAATAAATAAATAAATAAATAAATAAATAAATAAATAAATAAATAAATAAGCAAATCAGTAGCCTTCTTGTACTCAAAGGACAAGCAGGCTGAGAAAGAAGTTAGGGAAATAACACCCTTCACAATAGCCACAAACAACATAAAATACCTTGGCGTAACTCTAAACAAACAAGCAAAAGATCTGTATGACAGGAACTTCAAGTCCTTGAAGAAAGAAATTGAAGAAGACCTCAGAAGATGGAAAAATATTTCTTGCTCCTGGATTGGCAGGATCAATATAGTAAAAATGGCCATCTTGCCAAAAGCAATCTACAGATTCAATGCAATCCCCATCAAAATCCCAATTCAATTCTTCATAGATCTAGAAAGAGCAATTCTCAAATTCATCTGGAACAACAAAAAACCCAGGGTAGCTAAAACTATTCTCAACAATAAAAGGACTTCTGGGGGAATCAATATCCCTGACCTCAAGCAGTACTACAGAGCAATTGTGTTAAAAACTGCATGGTATTGGTACAGCAACAGGCAAATGGATCAATGGAATAGGATTGAAGACCCAGAAATTAACCCACAGACTTATGGTCACTTGATCTTTGATAAAGGAGCCACAACCATCCAGTGGAATAAAGATAGCCTTTTCAACAAATGGTGCTGGTTCAACTGGAGGTCAACATGCAGAAGAATGAGAATTGACCCACTCTTATCTCTTTGCACTAAGATCAACTCCAAGTGGATCAAGGACCTCCACATAAAACCAGACACACTGAAACTATTAGAAAAGAAACTTGGGAAGACCCTGGAGGACATGGGCACAGGGGGAAAGTTCCTGAACAGAACACCAATAGCTTACACACTAAGATCAAGAATTGACAAATGTGACCTCATAAAATTACAAAGTTTCTGCAAGGCAAAGGACACTGTCAGAAGGACAAAACAACAACCAACAAAGTGGGAAAAGATCTTCACCAACCCCACATCCGACAGAGGGCTAATATCCAATATATACAAAAAACTCAGGAAGTTAGACCTCAAAGAACCAAATAACCCTATCAAAAAATGGGGTACAGAGCTAAACAAAGAATTTTCACCAGAAGAAAATTGGATGGCCAAGAAAAACCTTAAGAGATGTTCAACATCATTAGTCATCAGGGAAATGCAAATCAAAACAACCCTGAGATTCCACCTCACACCAGTCAGAATGGATAAGATTAAAAACTCAAGAGACAAGAAGTGCTGGCGAAGATGTGGAGAAAGAGGAACACTCCTCCACTGTTGGTGGGATTGCAAAATGGTAAAAACCTCTCTGGAAATCAGTTTGGCGGTTCCTCAGAAAATTGGGCATGTCACTTCCAGAGGACCCTGGCATACCACTCTTGGACATATACCCAGAGGATTCCCCTGCATACAATAAAGACACATGCTCCACTATGTTTATTGCAGCCTTGTTTATAATAGCCAGAAATTGGAAGGAGCCCAGATATCCCTCAAAAGAGGAATGGATACAGAAAATGTGATATATTTATACAATGGAGTACTACTCAGCAATTAAAAATAATGAACTCATGAAATTTGTAGGTAAATGGTTAGATCTGGAAAATATCGTCCTAAGTTAGCTAACCCAATCACAAAAGAATACACATGAAATGAAATCACTGATAAGTGGAAATTAATGAGCCCAGAAGCCCTAAATACTCAAGGTACAATTAGCAAGTCAAATGACTCCCAAGAAAAAGAAAGGAGAGGACCCTGGGCCTGTAAAGATTGGATCTAGTTTAGTAGACCCAGAACAGAGAAATCGTGGGGGGGGGATGATTGGGGAATAGTTGGGGGGGAGAGGAATTATGGGACGTATGTTGGGGGGGGGGGACCTGGGAAAAGGGAAAGCCTTTGGAATGTAAACATAGAATATAGAAAAGAAAACTTAAATTAAAATAAATAAATAAATATAAAAAACTTTAGATAAAAAGGGAAGTATAAAACATTTTTAGTATAAACTAAAATTATTTTAATATAAAAAGTGATGTATGAAACAATTGAACACAACTAGCAAGATTCATTGGTTAAACACAAAACTTGCTTTTATTTTTATCAGTTAAAGAATATTCAAATATGTAAATGAGCTTAAATATTTCCAGTTGACTACTTACTAAATAGCATAAAGCAAATATTTAAGAATTAATATCAAACTACTTTCCTGCTAATAGAGCCAAAAAATACACAAAGTTTATAAAAATATATAATTACTTTAGGTTGCAATACAAAACCCCACTTTGAAATCAATTATGAATTATAAAGACATAATTAAAATGTATAAAAATTGAATAAAATGAAAATATTACAAATTAAATTTTTTAAGTACAAATAATGTACTGGAAATTTGTAGACATAAGAAAAGAGGTGCTTCACAGCCATTTGTTATTCTTTAGTTGAGAATTCTTTGTTTAGATCTGTATCCCATTTTAATGGGTTTAGTTGGTTCTCTTGAGTCTAACTTATTGTGTTCTTTGTATATATTGGCTATTAGTGCTCTCTATCAGTTAATTGACTCTGTTGGTCTTCCTATAATGTTCCTACTCTTTTAGGGCCTGCAATCCTTCCCCTAATGCTTCCATAAGACTTCCCAAACTATATGCAATGTTTGGCTGTGGGTCTCTGCATCTGTTTCAGTCAGTGACTGGGTGGAGACTCTCAGGGGATAGTTATGCTAGGCTCCTGTTTGCAAGCATAATAGAGTATCATAAATAGTGTCAGGAATTGGTGTTTGCTCATGGGATAGGTCTCAAGTTGGGCCAGTTATTGGTTGGCCATTCCCTCAGTATCTGCTCTATATCCCTGTATTTCCTGTTGTAAACTGAAAAAAATTTTGGGTCAAAAGTTTTGTGGATGGGTTGTTGTGTTTATCCCTCCACTGGGAGTCATTCTTGATTGTAAGAGATGATCCCCACTGCTCTAGGTCTCAGCTAAAGTCACCCCTATAGGCTGCTGGAAACCTAACCTATCCAAGGTCTCTGGCACATCTCAGAGATCCCCACCACCACCCATCCACCACCTCCATCTGCAGATTTTTGTTCATTCTTCTACCCCTCTAGCCCTCTGTCCTGTTTCTCCCCACACCTGATCCTGAATGTCCCCATCCCTCTCTCCATTCCCTCTACCATCCAGTCCCCTCCATCTATCTGCCTACTATGACTCATTTAAGTGAGAATCAAGCATCCTTACTTGGGTCTTTCTTCTTTTTTTAGCTTCTTTGGGTCTGTGAATTATAGTGTGGGTATACTATATATTACGGCTGACATCCACTTATAAGTAAGTACATATCATGTATGTCCTTTTGGGTCTGGGTTACCTCACCAAGGATGGTATTTTCTAGTTTCATCCATTAGCCTGCATGATGTCCTTGTTTTTAATAGCTAAATAGTATTGCACTGTATAAATGAACATTTTCTGTATCCATTTTTCAGTTGAGAGATATCTTGGTTGTTTCTGGTTCTGGGTATTACAAATGAAGTTGCTATTAACATAGAGAAACACCTGATATTGTGGTATAGTGGAGCATCTTTTGGATATATATCCAAGAGTTATATAGCTGGGTCCTTTCCAGAAGCTATCTAGGGAAGTCTAAAAGCATGCATGCGACTTATCAGAAGATGGCCCACCATTTTGTAGGGCCTGCAATGGATGGGTTCTAAGAATGCAGTATCCTTAGAGACTTTATCCCAGGATTGGATCTTGCTGCTGATAAGCCTTTCCTGTCACTATTGCATAGCTTAATGATTCCTGAGCATTAGCTCACCCTTTTTGGACAGATTTTCTACAGATCAAATATGAAGGTGTAGTCTCACATAGTACTGCTGTGTAGATTGATAGATAATTTCATAATTCCTGATAATAATTTTATAGAATTCCTAAATTTATGGAAGTTATTTTGAGCCCTCTATAAAATAAAAGCTGCAAATAGAGTTCTGTAAACCTTTGTGTGTCATGGCTTAATTATACTAGGATAGAAAAAAAGCTTGGAACAAATGTACAATCAGAGAAAACATTCTTTCTAGGTTAGCCATGAAAGCATTAACTGGTAACCAAAGGTCATAAACTAAAAATTGACAACTTATTGTAGGTGGAAGAACAGAAAATAAAATTTAGACTACTTTATTTGTGTAAAACTTCAATACTAATAAGACATAAGGCAGATGTTTGTCTCTTGATAAAACCGTATTAACCTCGGACATAAAAATTATTGCTCTAAACATGAAAATGTTGGATGTTGTCAAAGGATTTTTCAGCATCTAATGAGATCATGTAATTTTTTCTTTCAGTTTCATTATCTTTCATTGACTTTAGGTGATTATGTTCTTGTGCTTATTGTCAGTCATCTGGTTGTCTCTGGTTTTGGATGGTCTGGTAGTAGCAAGTCTCTGGGACTGTAAGTATAACTGGTCATTCCTTGTTTTCCAGGGTAATGGCAGCTCTCCCAGGAAGCAGGCAGAGCTGTGACCTGGGGAGTGTAGTGCAGATGTGGGATTGCAGGTAGAGGTGTGGACCAGAAAATGTAGGACAAGAAAGATGGGACAGACCTCTCAGCTGCTGGGTTTGCTTGGGGCCCAAAAGTGCTGATCATTTTTTTAAGTATCAGGACTCACTTATTTAAATCAGGATTGTTTGTATAATGCCATTATTAGTGGTTACAACAAATAGGAAAAGAAATAACATGTGGTTGTCTTATGTACATTACCAGACTGGATGTGATAGCTCATACCTGCAATCTTAACACTTGAGAGGCTGAGGCATGAGAATTCACATGAGTTCAAGGCCATCATGAAAATAAAAATAAAAAGTAAAAAGCAATTAAAAGAAAAACCCACTACTGATATTAACTTTTACAATAGGTAAAACTAGCTGAATAGACCCTATGAAATTAAACTGCCTGAAATTAGCAACTAGAAATTCTGGGTGAAATATATTAAAACAAAACTTAAACTGCCTAAGAAGTACTTTATAACATTCACTTAAGTGAAAGGTTTTTTTTGTCTTTTTGTTTGTTTGTTTTTTGTTTGTTTGTTTGTTTTTTGGTTTTTTGGTGTTTTTTTTTTTTTTTTTTTTTTTTTTTTTTTTTTTTTTTGGTTTTTCGAGAACGGGTTTCTCTGTGTAGCTCTGGCTTTCCTGGAACTCACTCTGTAGACCAGGCTGGCCTCGAACTCAGAAATCCACCTGCCTCTGCCTCCCAAGTGCTGGGAGTTTCAGGTAGCCGGGCGGTGGTGGCACACGCCTTTAATCCCAGCACTTGGGAGGCAGAGACAGGCGGATTCCTGAGTTCAAGGCCAGCCTGGTCTATAGAGTGAGTTCCAGGACAGCCAAGGCTACACAGGGAAACCCTGTCTCGAAAAAAAACAAAAACAAAACAAAAAAAAAAAAATGGAAGTTTCAGGTGTGGCTGCTATGTCACATGTGTGTCAGTAGATGGCAGAGAGGAGAAAGGCTGTGTCTATGTTCAGTGTCTGACCTATGAACATCTGAATGATTACTAACCTAAAATTCCCTGAAAAAAGTAAGCCTGAGAGGACCACCAGCACTGTGCCAAGATGCTTGGGCAGGGAATTAGCCTGAGAAGACCACTAGTCTGATGTTGTGTAGGCCCTGATGGTTCCCAGGACCAGAACTAGGAAGCAAGCCAGAGTCCAGAAAAATCTCCTACCTCAGACTAAATACTCCCAAGCAGGAGTGAGGCTGTGACAGGCAAACCTCACATAGGGCCACTCAGGCACACCTATGTGAGAAGTGAACTTGAGAGGACCACCAGACCAGAACCATATGGCCTGGACAGGAAACTAGCCTGATGACCATTGTCAAGCACTGTGCAGCCTAGGAAGGAAGAACAGAGACCATGTCTAAGACAACCCCTGTCCAGTGCAGAGAAGCAAAGCATAGCACTCCTGAGACCACTCTTTGACAACCCCAGACACTCAGAGACCGGAGGTACAACTAAGAGGAGTAAGTAAGTGGTAGGAAATGGAAGATAAAGACAAAAGGAAGGATGAGGGCACAATGAGGAGAGTCAGAACTGTAAACTTGAGGGTAGTGAGGAACAGTCTGCTATGAATGGTTGGTGATGCCACCTGGGACCATAATAACTTCCTAGCCTCTGTTAGCACCAGGGACCATGTCTGGAACCATGTACCTGAAGCAGCATTGGTCTGTTACTGCCATGTTCCTGATGGATATCCCTCTCTGGGCTGCTGACCATGAAAATCTTGATGTCTGAGAGTTGTCAAGAATTGACACCACCACTCACAGCTAATGACAATAACAAAGTGAACTAGAAGTTTCTACCAATTGTTAAATAGGCCAGACATTTTTTAAAAATTACTGGAAGTTTAATACTTTTTCAAGGAACTCTCATTCTATATAGAAGAAGACAATAAAGCAGCTGTGGTTTAAATACATATATAAAAGGAAAAAACCTTATGAGACTAAATCATATAAAATATGATCTAGCAATGAGTGAGGTTAGAAATAGTTACAGAAGTACTGAAAAGAAAAGTTAATATGAAAGTTAAGGTGTAATCTGTAGCATACATGTCTCTTAATGAATCTTAACAGACATATCAGCAAAAGAAAAATACTATCAACTCACTCCTGAAAGGCCTGGGCAGCTTGAGATAAGAGTGTATAGCTTGCTTCAAAACTCTCTCTTTCTGTTAGAAGTGGACATGAGAAAAAGAGAAAAGAAATCTTCCTGGATACCAGAATATAAGACATTTCTCAAAAAATATCAAATAGCTTTGAGGGTAAATTTTTTGGGAGGATTATAAGACACTGCATAACTAAGGTCAATCAGTCAGTGGAAGGATGGATACCTATCACTTTCAGACACGTACTGGTTATCTGTAAATTGGAGCTCAAATTTAAAAAAAAAAAACCTTCAAAATAACCTTTTATTGAGGTGGGTTCATTCTGTAGTTTTTTTAAGACTTTTTTTGTTTTTGTTTTTGTTTTTGTTTTTGTTTTGAGACAGGGTTTCTCTGTGTAGCCCTGGCTGTCCTGGAACTCACTCTGTAGACCAGGCTGGCCTCAAACTCAGAAATCTGCCTGCCTCTGCCTCCCAAGTACTGGGATTACAGGCATGCACCACCACTGGCCAGCCATTCTGTAGTTTTACAGCTAACTTCTTTCCTCACTTCATTGAGGTGTCTCTTCTTTAATACATGATAGATAATTTTGATTTTACATACATGTACACACATGCATGCACATGCATACACACACACACACACACACACACACACACACACACACTTTTTCACACATTGTTCTTTTGGTGCCACTGCTTCTGAACAGAGTGCATGAGAAGCTGGGCATACAATACCTAATAAACACAGTCCAATGGGATTATCTTCCAAGAAATGGAGGGCAATCTAATGAAGCTGTCGTTTAAACATAATCCAGCCACTTCTGTAATGGCAGCATGCCCAGTTTCTTTATTACTATACATCATGGATTTTTGGTGGACAGAGGAAGGGGACTTATGTTTAATAGGATCCGCTGAGTTTCTCTACTGTGCCAAATGTTTCCCCTTCACATGAGTATTTCTGAATCTTCAAAGATTCCTTTAGGAAATAAGAAACATCAATAGACAAGAAAACTATGATTTTTCCTTCTCTAAAGCCTACCAAAAACAAGTAAACAACACATACTTAGATATAGACAGGCAGTCTTGGCTGTGAATCTGTAAATTATGAAGATCTCAATCTAAGGAAGTCTATGTACTGAGTCTTTGTCTTCCCCTATATGATGTGTATTAACACAAAATGGCTGTCTTACCATTTTAGTATTTAATTTTGGAAATATCTTCTTAAGCTTGCAGTATTCAGTTTCCAATGTTTCTCTGTTCATAGTCACTAAAACCTCAGTGCTGGATGTGAATGGATTATGCATTTCAGTGTGGTTCTCTGTATAAAAATTGTTATTGGCTATGAGATGCCAAATCTTTTAAATTCAGACTCCATTTAAGAAAACTGGACCTATGTTTAAACTCAGGTAAATTAAAAGGCTGGTACCATACATTAGTTTCCAAGTTACCCCCCAACAAAACCCAAGCCTAGCTCGTCTCTAGGCTCACCCCAACAAGACCTATGTCTCCAAGTTACACCACCAAGACCAACATCTTTAAGTTATTACCCAAAAAGATCTGCACCATGCAGTTTACAAGCCTACCCCATGCCTAAGGACTACTAATGCAGAGAAAAACAAAAATTAAGTTTATAATATGACTCCCACCAGCAGCCAATTATGTTAAAGTCCATAGTAACTTTCCAATTAAATGCTTAAACACCCCACCTCCTGCTTATAGTTTTTTTATAGTCTTGCTCCAATAGACATTCAGGGATCCCATCACCAAAACCATCCTGTCTGATGACAGTGTGCTGGGAGGCCCAAGATAGAACAAATTAAAAGGCTCTACTATGATTGCATCAGATAGGCTCCTGTCTGGTTTTCTTTTGGGGGGTGGATCACTACACTTCCCTGGCCCTACAGCTGTATTTCTTGTTGTCAATTGCCTATCTGCTTATTTGGATGAATGTTGTTCATGCTTTAAAATATGAAACAAATACAAGAACACTATTATTACTTAATAAATCTGTGTGTTTTACCTATACAACATCGAATCTTATACCAGTCCTTCTCAGGGCTTCGTTTTCCCAGGTGCATATAAATATTGAAATAAAACCAATTGATAATGCTACAGTGGTTTCTATGTTAATGTAAAAAAGGAAGAATCACTCATCTTTTGCTTTCAATCAAAAGTTAGAAGTGATAAACCTTAGTAAATGGCATGGATGATAACAGCCAAGACATCACAAAGTTAACCTCTTGTGGTAGTTAGCTAAGCTGCAAATGCAAATTAAAAGTTCTTGAAGGAACATAAAAGCATTTCTTCAGGGAACACATATATGTTGAAATGAAATAGCCTTACTGTTAACATAAAGAAAGTTTTGGTGATCTCGATAGATTTATCTATATATAGCTTTCCTCTAAGCCAATGCCCAATTCATAGTGGGAACTTGATAATTTAGGTCTATAAAAGCTAAAAGTATTATTGACACAGAAAGTGCAGAAGCTATCAGTGTATGGTTCAGGAAGAGTAAAGACACACACCATTTCCATAAGATGTAGTGAGTTACATGATATTGAAGCTGCAACAACTGATCCAGAGTTTGAGGAGGGTAACTAATGGCATAAAATAACTGCTGTATCAGGAACTTATACAACTAGTCACTTTAGTTAAAACCAATGCTCATTACTATTCTCAGCATTCTAGAACTATAAAGAATTAGGCCAAATCTGTCATTCCTGTGAACTATAAATGCAAAAACAATACTTGCATAATGGTGCATCTTTTTACTACATGGTTTATTGACTATTTAAAATTGATATTGATAACTTCTATTCAAAACCAGAATCCTTTAAAAATAAAATTACATGTAGATGATGCATTTAGTCATTCATGAGCACTGATAGAGACATAAACTGAGGTTAGAACTATTTTCATAACATTAACATACATTTTTCAGCTCAAACATCAAGGAGTAATTTCAACTTTTAAGTTTTATTGTGGCTGTCAAAAAAAGATGAATCTTCTGGGGAATTCTAAGTAAAGCAAGTTACAGACCTTTGTAGTGGATTTACAACCCTAGATTCATTAAGAACATTTATGATTCATGAAAGGAGGTCAAAATATCAACAGAAATAGGAACTTAGGGAAAAGCTTACTCTAATATTTATGAATGACTTTAAGTGCTTCAGCATTTCAGTGGAAGAAGTAATTTCAGATGTAGTAGTTACTAAGAGAACTAAATTTAGAAAAGAGCCTAAGCCAATAAATATGGAAAATAAATGATTCTCCCCTTAGCAAATGCAATTCAAGTCTATATGTAATCTCTGCCTCACCTCAATCAGAATGACTCATATTAAAAAGACAAACAGCATTTTCTGGAGCCCTGCTGGTAGCAGGGATATCCAGCTCAGTTTGCATTTCTAGAGGTCTCCTGGCACTGGGGATAACCAGGCCTACCAACATCTGGGACAACCAGGTAGTACTTGGTCCCAGGCCCCTTGCTTACTAGGTCCCTTTAGGTACACCAAGCAGCTTCAAACTGCATCCTGTCCTCTGCACACCATTTCCAACCCACAAGTCTGGCTACATTCTCAGAGACCAGCCAGCAGCTGGGGCTACCAGGGACAATCAGATGACTAAAGGCCAGCACAGGAATATAATCAACAAGAACCATGCTCCACTATGTTTATAGCAGCCTTATTTATACTAGCAGGAAGCTGGAAACAATCCAGATATATCCCTCAACAGAAGAATGGATATAGAAATTGTGGTACATTTACATAATGGACTACTACTCAGCTATTAAAAACAATGACTTCATGAAATTCACACTCAAATGGATGGAACTAGGAAATATCATCCTGAGTGAGGTAACCCATACATAAAAGAACACGCATAGTATGTGTACTTACTGGTAACTGGATTTTATCACCAAAGCTCAGAATACTCATGATACAACCGACAAATGATACACAGCTCAAGAAGAAGGAAGTCTAAAGTGTAGATTCTTCAATCCTACATACAACAGGGAACAAAATGATTATTTTACCTCATAAGAGGTAAAGGGATGGAGAGGCCTGGAAGGGAGAGAGGAAGGGGAGGGAAAGGGGGCAGAAATAGGTATCAAAGGGACAGGAGAGAAGAACAGAGAGTCAGAAAATTATAGAAACATGCAGCACTGGGAGATAGGGAACCTGTGGTTGCCAGTAGAAACTCCCAGACTCCAGAGAAGTGAGAGGCTCCCAGGAGACAATGATAAGACTTTAGCTAAAATATCCTACAAGGGGGAGACACAACCTGTAAAGAACATCTCCAGTAGATAGGTTTGGCCTCCAATTGAGAGATGGGGCCAACCACCCCTCTCATAATTTTTAACACAGAACTGTTGCTGCCCAAAGGAAAGTCAGGGACAAGAAAGAAAGAAAGAAAGAAAGAAAGAAAGAAAGAAAGAAAGAAAGAAAGAAAGAAAGAAAGAAAGCAAAGACTGAAGGAAAGGCCATCCAGAGACCATCCCACCTAGGGATCCATCCCATCTGCAGACAACAAACTCCTACACCATTGCAAATGTCAAGAAGCACCTGCTGACAGGAGCCTGGTATGGCTTTTCCCTGAGAAGTTCTACCATCATCTGACCAATACAGATGCAGATACTCACAGCCCAGCTACACCAATAGAAGAGCTAGGGGAAGGACTGAAGGAGCTAAAGGGGATTGCAACCCCATAAGAAGAGCAAGATCAAATAACTGGACCACCCAGAGCTCCCAGGGGACTAAACCACCAACCAAAGAGTATACCTGGAGGGAGCCAGGACTCCAGATACATATGTAGCAGAGGATGGCCTTATCTGATATCAATAGGAGGGTAGGGATGCTTGATGCTCCAGCTGAGGGAGATGCTAGAGGGATGAGGTGGGAGTAGTTGAATGGGTGGAGTAGCACACTCATAGAGGCAAAGTGTCAGGAGCCGTAATGGGACAAGCTAATATAGTAGCAGGTAATAATCCTGAAATGGCCTGCTTTGGATTATTATATAATCTGCAACAGGTGAGCACTCATTCAGCAAGGCTGTGAGGGACTAATTTTAGGAAAGATTTCTGCTATTAATATACTTTTCCTGTTATTATTAAACATATATAATAATCAATAAGTAATAGCATACCCCTTTGGAGCAGATCTTTGCAGATCCACAAATATGTACTGTCTTATAGTGATGCTATGTAGACAAATAGGTGGCTAGTTTTAATGATGATCCTATAAGAATTCCTAAAATTATATCTGTGATTATTAAGCTCTTTTATAGCGGGATTGCTCCTAGGTCCTTTTCTGATAGTCAAAACTGCAATGAGAACTCTTCCAGTCTCACAAGTATCGTAAGTTAAATTGCTCTTAGATGGCAACCAGACTTTCTCCTACTCAGAGCATGTTCCAAAAGGTTGTTAAACAATTAACAATTAACCAAAGTCATAAAAAGGGAACTAATGATTTATTATAGTGCTAGGACAGAAGATAAAATACTGACTGGGTTTATCTATACAAAACTTCACTTATAACTTAGTTATGGTTTTAAACTTTCAATGAACTTGTCAAAGACAAGTGATAGATGTTTAGCTAGATAATTACTCCTAATGGATATGCATGTAAACATTCTCTGTGGTAAAGTTCTATTTCAATTTATTGGTTTGATTTTTTGTGAACTTGTAATGAACTTTGTAACATGTGATCAAGTATTCTGAAAGATATATAAGTACTGAAGACAAAAGAAAGTCTCTCTTTTTCTCTCTCCCTCTTCTATATTCTCTCTCACACACACTTTCTCCCTCACTTTTTACCTTTTCCCACCTAGAAGAATTTTTCCCTTTCCCACTTAGGATTTTTCTGCTTTTCCCTTTAGATAGCTTTCAAAGGAAACTTTTTACAACTTAGTAATAAACTTTTTAACCACTTCTCTAAGTGCCCCATTTTTCTCTCTGTGACTTCTGACTAGCAGGCTGAAAGTTAGAGCCCAGCATTTCGTTCTGAGACAGTACCTAACCTTTAGCAGTTTGAGGAAGTGGTGCTAAATGCCAGAAGCTGCAGTTATTGGCCTCAAAGGATTATAGAAGACAGGTCAGCTACAATAGCATAGTAACCTAGATTTAGATAAGTAAACTTTTTTTATTATACAGCAACCTTAAATTTTCCATAAGACAAAGTTTTACCCCAGAATTTCATAAGACAGAGTCTTACCCGTGATGACACTCTCCCCCCCTCTGCTACTCAATAAGAAAGGACAAGAAGAAACACATCTTCCAGGGCTGGCTCCCAGCAGCAAAGGGAGAGGGACGATGGGATTGGGGGGTTTGTGGAGAGGTAACCAGGAAGGAGGACATCATTTGGAATGTATAATAATAATAATAATAATAATAATAATAATAATAATAATAATAATTTTTAAAAACAAGAGCCAGGGCAATATGACACCACCATAGCCCATCCTACCTTCTACAGAAAGCCCTTGATATCCTAACACAGCCAAAACATAACAAGATGACCTTAATTCCAAACTTACAAAGGTGATAGAGACTTTAAAAAAGAAATGAATAAACCCCTCAATTAAATACAGGAAAATAAATTCAAACTGGTGTAGAAAATGAATAAAACTATTCAGGTCCTGAAAATGGAAATAGAAGCAATAAAATTAAAAAAAAAACAAATGGATGGAATCTTGAAGAAGGAAAACCTAGGGAAGAGAATAAGTGCTAAAAGATGCAAGCATCACCAACAGAATACAAGAGATGGAAGAAAGAATTTGCAGCATACAAGATATGATTGAATAAATTGATATATCAGTCAAAGAAAATGTTAAATGTAAAAAGTTGTTAACATAAAATACACAGGAAATTAAGAACACTATGAAAAGACAAACCTAAGAAGTATAATAATTGGAGAAGGAGAAGATTCACACATGTGGGATCCAGAAAATATTTTTAACAAAATCATAGAAGATTTTCCCAAATAAGTTAAGGGATGCCTATAATCATACAATAAGCTTTCAGAACACCAATAGATTAGACCACAAAAGAAAATACTCCTACCACATAATTGTCAAAACACTAAATGTAGAAAACAAAGAAAGACTATTAAAAGTTACAATGGAAAAAGGCCAAGTAACATATAAAGGCAGACCTACCACAAATAGACCTGATTTCTAAAAAGAGACTCTAAATTCCAGAAGAGCCTAGATGGATGTCTTACAGTGTCTGAGAAAACACAGATGATAGCCCATCTTACTATACCGAGCAAAACTTTCTTTTTTTTTTTAATTTTTATTTTCTATATTCTATGTTTACATTCCAAAGGCTTTCCCTTTTCCCAGTTCCCCCCCACCATACGTCCCATAATTCCTCCCCCCCCAACTATTCCCCAATCATTCCCCCTCCCCCCACGATTTCTCTACAAAACTGGATCCAATCTTTACAGGCCCAGGGTCCTCTCCTTTCTTCTTCTTGGGAATCGTTTGACTTGCTAATTGTGCCTTGAGTATTTAGGGCTTCTGGGCTCATTAATATCCACTTATCAGTGATTGAATTTCATGTGTATTCTTTTGTGATTGGGTTAACTCAAACTGGATGATATTTTCCAGGTCTAACCATTTACTTACAAATTGCATGAATTCATTATTTTTAATTGCTAGGTAGTAATCCATTGTATAAATATACCACATTTTTTGTATCCATTCCTCCTTTGAGGGATATTTGGGCTCCTTCCAATTTCTGGCTATTATAAACAAGGCTGCAATAAACATAGTGGAGCATGTGTCTTTATTGTATGCAGGGGAATCCTCTGGGTATATGCTCAGGAGTGGTATGCCAGGGTCTTCTGGAAGTGACATGCCCAATTTTCTGAAGAACCAACAAACTGATTTCCAGAGAGGTTTTACCATTTTGCAATCCCACCAACAGTGGAGGAGTGTTCCTCTTTCTCCACATCCTTGCCAGCACTTGTTGTCTCTTGAGTTTTTAATCTTAGCCATTCTGACTGGTGTGAGGTGGAATCACAGGGTTGTTTTGATTTGAATTTCCCTGATGACTAAAGATGTTGAACATCTCTTAAGGTATTTCTCGGCCATCCGAATTTCTTCTGGTGAAAATTATTTGTTTAGCTCTCTACCCCATTTTTGATAGGGTTATTTGGTTCTTTGCTGTCTAACTTCTTGAGTTCTTTGTATATACTGGACATTAGCCCTCTGTCGGATGTGGGGTTGGTGAAGATCTTTTCCCACTTTGTTGGTTGCTGTTTTGTCCTTCTGACAGTGTCATTTGCCTTGCAGAAACTTTGTAATTTTATGAGGTCACATTTGTCAATTCTTGATCTTAGTGTGTAAGCTATTGGTGTTCTGTTCAGGAACTTTCCCCCTGTGCCCATGTCCTCCAGGGTCTTCCCAAGTTTCTTTTCTAATAGTTTCAGTGTGTCTGGTTTTATGTGGAGGTCCTTGATCAACTTGGAGTTGATCTTAGTGCAAAGAGATAAGAGTTGGTCAATTCTCATTCTTCTGCATGTTGACCTCCAGTTGAACCAGCACCATTTGTTGAAAAGGCTATCTTAATTCTACTGAATGGTTGTGGTTCCTTTATCAAAGATCAAGTGACCATAAGTCTGTGGGTTAATTTCTGGGTCTTCAATCCTATTCCATTGATTTATTTGCCTGTTGCTATACCAATACCATGCAGTTTTTAACACAATTGCTCTGTAGTATGGATATTGATTCCCCCAGAAGTCCTTTAATTGTTGAGAATAGTTTTAGCTATCCTGGGTTTTTTGTTGCTCCAGATGAATTTGAGAATTGCTCTTTCTAGATCTATGAAGAATTGAGTTGGGATTTTGATGTGGATTGCATTGAATCTGTAGATTGCTTTTGGCAAGATGGCCATTTTTACTATATTGATCCTGCCAATCCAGGAGCAAGAAATATTTTTCCATCTTCTGAGGTCTTCTTCAATTTCTTTCTTCAAGGACTTGAAGTTCCTGTCATACAGGTCTTTTGCTTGTTTGGTAAGAGTTACGCCAAGGTACTTTATGTTGTTTGTGGCTATTGTGAAGGGTGTTATTTCCCTAACTTCTTTCTCAGCCTGCTTGTCCTTTGAGTACAAGAAGGCTACTGGTTTGCTTGAGTTAATTTTATAACCAGCCACTTTGCTGAAGTTGTTTATCAGCTGTAGAAGTTCTCTGGTGGAGTTTTGTTGGGTCACTTAAGTAAACTATCATATCATCTGCAAATAATGATAGTTTGACTTCTTCCTTTCCAAGTTGTATCCCTTTGACTTCCTTATGTTGTCTAATTGCTCTCGCAAGAACTTCAAGTACTATATTGAAAAGTTATGGAGAGAGAGGGCAGCCTTGTCTAGTCCCTGATTTTAGTGGAATTGCTTCAAGTTTCTCTCCATTTATTTTGATGTTGGCTACTGGTTTGCTGTAGATTGCTTTAACTATGTTTAGGTATGGGCCTGGAATTCCTGCTCTTTCCAAGACTTTTAGCATGAAAGGATGCTGAATTTTGTCGAATGCTTTTTCAGCATCTAATGAGATAACCATGTGGTTTTTTTCTTTTAGTTTGTTTATGTAGTGGATTACATTGATGGATTTCCGTATATTGAACCATCCCTGCATTCCTGGGATGAAGCCTACTTGATCATGGTGAATGATCGTTTTGATGTGCTCTTGGATTTCAGTTGGTAAGAATTTTATTTAGTATTTTTGCATCGATATTCATAATAGAAATTGGCCTGTAGTTCTCTTTCTTTGTTGGATCTTTTTGTGGTTTAGGTATTAGTGGAATTGTGGCTTCAAAGAATGAGTTGGGCAGTGTCCCTTCTGTCTCTATTTTGTGGAATAGTTTGAAAAGTATTGCTGTTAAGTCTTCTTTGAAGGTCTGGTAGAATTCTGCACTAAAACCATCTGGTCCCGTACTTTTTTTGGTTGGGAGGCTTTCTATAACCCCTTCTATGGGTTATGGGACTACTTAGCTGATCTACTTGATGCTGATTTAATTTTGGTATTTGGTATCTGTCTAGGAAATTGTCCATTTCCTCCTGATTCTCCAGTTGTTTTGAGTATAGACCTTTGTAGTAGGATCTGATGATCTTTTGAATTTCCTCAGTTTCTGTTGTTATGTCTCCCTTTTCATTTCTAATTTTGTTAATTTGGATACTGTATCTGTGTCCTTTGGTTAGTCTGGCTAAAGGTGTATCTATCTTGTTGATTTTCTCAAAGAACCAGCTCCTGGTCGTGTTGATTCTTTGTATGGTTCTCTTTGTTTCTACTTGATTGATTTCAGCCCTGAGTTTGATGATTTCTTGTCTCCTACTCCTCCTGGGTGAATTAACTTCTTTTTCTTCCAGGGCTTTAAGGTGTGCCATTAAACTGCTAGTGTATGCTCTCTCCAGTTTCCTTTTGGATGCACTTACAGCTATGAGTTTTCCTCTTAGCACTGCTTTCATTGTGTCCCATAGATTTGGGTAGGTTGTACATTCATTTTCATTGAATTCTAAAAAGTCTTTGATTTCTTTTTTTATTTCTTCCTTGACCAAGGTGTCATTGAGTATTGTTCAGTTTCCATGTGTATGTGGGCTTTCTGTTGTTTTTCTTGCTATTGAAGACCACTCTTACTCCATGGAGATCTGATAGGAGGCATGGGATTAGCTCGATCTTCTTGTATTTGTTGACATCTGTCTTGTGACCAATTATATGATCAATTTTGGAGAAGGTACCATGCGGTGCTGAGAAAAAGGTATATTCTTTAGCTTTAGGATGAAATGTTCTATATATATCTGTTAAATCCAATTGTCCAAAGTTTCAATTAGTTTCACTGTGTCCCTGTTTAGTTTCTGCTTTCCTGATCAGTCCATTGAGGAGAGTGGAGTGTTGAAGTCACCCACAATTATTGTGTTAGGTGTAATGTGTGCTTTAAGCTTTAGTAAGGTTTCTGTTATGAATGAGGGTGCCCTTGCATTTGGAGCATAGATGTTCAGTATTGAGAGCTCTTCTTGGTGGATTTTCCCTTTGGCCAGCAAGAAGTGACCTTCTGAGTCTCTTTTGATGACTTTAGGTTGGAAGTCAATTTTATCTGATATTAGAATGGCTACTCCAGATTGTTTCCTTAGACCATTTGCTTGTAACATTGTCTTCCAGCCTTTTACTCTAAGGCAGTGTTTGTCTTTAACACTGAGATGTGTTTCCTGTATGCAGCAAAATGTAGGGTCCTGTTTCCATATCCAGTCTGTTAATCTATGTCTTTTTATTGGGGAATTGAGTCCATTGATGTTAAGAGATATTAAGCAATAGTAATTATTACCTCCAGACATTTTTGAAATTATATTTATTTATTTATTTATTTATTTATTTATTTATTATATTTGAGATGATATCTTCTTTTGGGTTTGATGAGAGGAGGTTTCTATCTTGCTTCTTCCCGGGTGTAGTTTCCTTCCTTGTCTTGGTGTTTTCCCCCTATTATCCTTTGTAGAGCTGGATTTGTGGAAAGATATCATGCAAATTTGGTTTTGTCATGGAATACCTTGATATCTCCATCTATGGTGATTGAGAATTTTGCTGGGTAAAGTAGTTTTGGCTGAAGTTTGTGTTCTCTTAGAGTTTGCATGATATCTGCCCAGGATCTTCTAGCTTTCATGGTCTCAGGTGAGAAGTCTGGTGTTATTCTGATAGGTCTTCCTTTATGTTACTTGGCCTTTTTCTCTTGCTGCCTTTAATATTCTTTCTTTGTTTAGTACATTTCGAGGTTTGATTATTATTATGTGACCGGATATATTTCTGTTCTGGTCCAGTCTGTTTGGGGTTCTATAGACTTCTTGTATATTCATGGGCATCTCTCTCTTTAGGTTGGGGAAGTTTTCTTCCATAATTTTGTAGAAGATATTTGCTGGCCCTTTAACTTGTAAATCTTCTCTCTCGTCTATACCTATAATCCTTAGATTTGGTCTTCTCATTGTGTCCTGGATTTCCTGGATGTTTTGGTTACAGCCATTTTGCATTTAGTATTTTCTTTGACTGTTGAATCAATGGTTCCTATGGTATCTTCGGCTTCTGAGATTCTGTCTTCTATTACTTGTATTCTATAGTTGATATTTGCATCTATGCTCCCTGATTTCTTCCCAAGGTTTTCTATCTCCAATGTTGTCTCCCTCTGTGATTTCTTAGTTGTTTCTACTTCTGTTTTTAGTACCTGGATGGATATGCTCAGATCTTTCGCTTGCTTGATTGTGTTTTCATGTATTTCTTTAAGAGATTTTTGTGTTTCCTCTTTCATAATTTCTACTTGTTGGCGCACGTTCTTCTGTATTTCTTTAAGTGATTTTTGTCTTTCTTCCTTATTGTCTTCTTCTTTTTGATCCATCTTCTTCCGAATTTCTTGAAGTGATTTTTGTATTTGCCTTGTAAAGGCTTATAACTTTTGATCCATTTTCTCCTCTATTTCTTTACGAGATTTTTCTATGTGTTCATCTACCAGCATCCTGACCAGTGATTTTATATCCAAGTCTTGCTTTTCTGGTGTTTTGGGGTATCCAGGGCTTCCTGTTGTTGGTGAACTGGGTTCAGATGCTCTCATGTTGCCTTGATTTCTGTTAGTAATGTTCCTTTGTTTTCCTTTTGCCATCTGGTTATTTCTGGTGTTAGTTGGCCTTGTTGTCACTGGCTGGTGTTTGAATCTCCCGTGAGATTGGGCTCACCTGTTGTTTCTCTACTGGTGATTATGCGTGACTGCTGCTCTAAGGGATCATGAGCTGGCTGCCACCTGCTGCCTCAGTGCAAGTCCGGAGGGCACGGGGAAGTCCTGCAGAGCCTCGGTGGCACTGGGCCTGCCTGATGGCAAGAGCCTAGCAGATCCCCCTGTGATGGTAGCCCCGGCTGGAGTCTGTCTACCTGGGCCTCTCCAGCTGTGTCCTGGTTGCAATAAGGAGGCCTGCCACTACTGCTGCTCCAGGGGCCCGCCAGCTGGCTGCCACCCGCTGCCTAGGTACAAGGCCGGATGTTGCGGGGAAGTCCCACAGAGCCTCGGCAGAGCTGGGCCTGCCTGGCCGCGAGAGCCTAGCAGATCCCCCCACCCGCCCCCCGAAGGTAGCCCCGGATGGAGTCTGTCTACCTGGGCCTCTCCAGCTTGTCCTGGTTGCAATATGGAGGCCCACTGCTACCACTGCTCCAGGGGCCCGTGCGGGGAAAACTTTCAATTACCATAGATGAAAAAACAATATATTGTAAGAAAAAAACAAATTTAAACAATATTTATGCACAAATCTAGAACTATGGAAGTTACTAGTAGAAAGACCCCAACACAAGGAGGATAAATACACCTAAGACAATACAGAAAATAAATAACCTTAGCAACAAAACCAAAAGAAGAGAAGCACTACACACGTGCGCAGAGAGAGAGGGGGGGGGGAGAGAGGGGGAAAGAGAGAGAGAGTGGGAGAGAGAGACAGAGACAGAGACAGAGACACCATCACATAAAAATAACAGGAATTAACAATCATTGTTCATTAATATGTCTCAACATTAGTGGACTCAAGTCCCCAATTAAACAACAAAGGCAAACAGAATAAATGTGTAAACAGGATCCATCATTTTGCTGCAAGTTTGAAATATACCTCAGCATCAAAGATAGATATTATCTCAAAATAAAGGGCTTGAAAAAGATTTCCAAGTAAAAAGACTGAAACAGCAAGACCTAATTCACTCCTGATAGATGAAGAGAATAAGACAGTAAAGTTTTAAACAACAACTGCAACAATTATTTTTGCCAATGGTGATTACAGACTATCTTTTGAGACTTTAAACTTAATCTGCCATGCAAAGATTTTGAAAGTCGAACTAAACAAAAACATAACTACTTAATTTATACTTTAAGAATATAACACTACAAAAGAGGTAGATTAACATGTAACTTAAGTTTTGAATAATTTTAATTGCTATATATTGATCCATATTTTTAAAAATAACCTTAAAGTAGATATTACTTGCAAATAAGGGTGAAAGTGGATCTATATTTAAAATTTCTTAATTGTACTGCTTTTTACTAAGATTATACATATGTTAAATAGTTACATTCAACAACAGAAACTGAGAAATTCCAAAAAATTACCATATCCTACTACAAAAGCCTATACTCACCAAAACTGGAAAATCTGGTTAAAATGGAAAATTTCCTAGACAGATACCAACTACCAAAATTTAATCAGGATCAAATAGACCATCTAAATGATCCTATAACCCCTAAAGAAATAGAAGTGGTCATTGACAGTCTCCCAAACAAAAAAAGCACAGAAACAGATGGCTTTAGTGCAGAATTCTATCAGACATTCAAGGGAGACTTAATGCCAATACTCTTCAAACTATTCCACTGAATAGAAACAGAAGGTACATAACCCAACTCGTTCTATGAAGCCACAATTTCGCTGATACCAAAACCACACAAAGATTCAATCAAAAAAGAGAACCTTAGACCAATTTCCCTTATGAATATCGATGCAAAAATACTCAATAAAATTCTTGACAACTGAATTCAAGAACACATCAAAATGATCATCCACCATGATCAAGTAGGCTTCATCCCAGGAATGCAGGGATGGTTCAATATATGGAAATCCACAAATGTAATCCACTACATAAACAAACTCAAAGAAAAAAAACCACATGGTCATTTCATTAGATGATGAAAAAGCATTTGACAAAATTCAGCATCCTTTCATTTTAAAGGTCTTGGAAAGAACAAGAATTCAAGACCCATACCTAAACATAATGAAAGCAATATACAGCAAAACAGTAGCCAACATCAAACTAAATAGAGAGAAACTTAAAGCAATCCCACTAAAATCAGGGACTAGACAAGTCTGCCCTCTCTCTCTCCATATTTATTCAATATAGTACTTGAAGTTCTAGCCAGAGCAATTAGACAACAAAAGAAAGTCAACGGGATACAAATTGGAAAGGAAGCAGTCAAACTATCACTATTTGCAGATGATATAGTATACTTAAGCGACCCAAAAAACTCCACCAGAGAACTCCTACAGCTGGTAAACAACTTCAGCAAAGTGGATGGATATAAAATTAACTCAAGCAAATCAGTAGCCTTCCTATAATCAAAGGATAAACAGGCTGAGAAAGAAATTAGGGAAAGGATACCCTTCACAATAGCCACAAACAATATAAAGTATCTTGGTGTGACTCTAACCAAACAAATGAAAGATGTATGACAGAAACTTCAAGTCTTTGAAGAAAGAAATCGAAAATCAGAAGATGGAAAAAACTTCCATGCTCTTGGATTGTCAGGATTAATATCATAAAAATGGCCATCTTGCCAAAAGCAATCTACAGATTCAATGCAATCTCCATAAAAATCCCAACTCAATTCTTTGTAGCTTTAGAAAGAGCAATTCTCAAATTCATCTGGAATAACAAGAATCCCAGGAGAGCTAAAACTTTGCTCAATAGTAGTAGAACTTCTGGGGGAATCAGTATCCCTGACCTCAAGAAGTACTACAGAGCAATTGTGTTAAAAACTGCATGATATTGGTACAGTGATGGTGCTGGTTCAACTGGAGGTCAGCATGCAAAAGAATGCAAATTGATCCATTCTTATCTCCTTCTACTAAGCTCAAATTCAAGTGGATCAAGAACCTCCACATAAAACCAGACACAGTGGAAATAATAGAAAAGAAACTGGGGAAGACCCTTGAGGACATGGGCACAGGGGAAATTTTACTCAACAGAACACCAATAGCTTATGCTCTAAGATCAAGAATTGACAAATGGGACCTCATAAAACTACAAAGTTTCTGTAAGGCAAAAGTCATTGTTAAAAGGACAAAACAGCAACCAACAAATTGGGAAAAGATGGTTACCAACACTACATCTGACAGAGGGCTTATATCCAAGATATATACAAAGAACTCAAGAAGGTAGACTCCGGTGAGCCAAATATCCCCCTTAAAAATGGGGTACAGAGCTAAACAAAGAATTTTTACCTGAGGAATATCAAATGGCTGAGAAGCACCATAAGAAATATTGAACATCCTTAGTCATCAGGGAAATGCAAATCAAAACAACCATAAGATTTCATCTCACACCAATCAGAATGGCTAAGTTTAAAAACTGGAGAAAACAGGTGCTGGCGAGGATGTAGAAAAAGAGGAACACTCTTCCACTGCTGGTGGGGTTGCAAGCTGGTACTACCACTCTAGAAATCAGTCTGGTGGTTCCTCAGAAAACTGGGAATGATACTTCCAAAGGACCCAGTTATACCACTCCTGGGCATATACCCAGAGGACTCCCCAGCGTGTAATAAGGATACATGTTCCACTATGTTCATAGAAGCTCTATTTATAATAGCCAGAAGCTGGAAAGAACCCAGATGTCCCTCAACCAAGGAATGGATACAGAAAATGTGGTATATATACAAAACGGAGTATTCAGCCATTGGCTCAGGGGAAAAATTCCTGAACAGAACACCAATTGCTTATGCTCTAAGAGCAAGAATAGACAAATGGGACCTCATAAAATTACAAAGTTTCTGTAAGGCAAAAGACACTGTCAAAAGAATAAATCAGCAACCAACAAATTGGGAAAAAATCTTCACCAACCCCACATCTGACAGAGGGCTAATCTCCAATGTATACAAAGAACTCAAGAGGTTAGACCCCAGAAAACCAAATAACCCTATCCAAAAATGGGGTACAGAGCTAAACAGAGACTTTTCACCTGAAGAAATTCGGATGGCTGAGAAACACCTTAAAAATTGTTCAACATCATTAGACATTAGGGAAATGCAAATTAAAACAACCCTGAGATTTCACCTCACACCTGTCAGAATGGCTAAGATTAAAAACTCAGAAGACATCAGGTGTTGGCGAGGATGTGGAGAAAGAGGAACACTCCTCCACTGCTGGTGGGAATGCAAGCTGGTACAACCACTCTAGAAATCAGTATGGCGGTTCCTCAGAAAACTGGATGTGATACTTCCGGAGGACCCAGCCATACCACTCCTGGGAATATACCCAGAAGATTCTCCAGCATGCAATAAGGATACATGCTCCACTATGTTCATAGCAGCCTTATATATAATAGCCAGAAGCTGGAAAGAACCCAGATGTCCCTCAACAGAGGAATGGATACAAAAAATGTGGTATATACACACAATGGTGTACTATTCAGCCATTAGAAACAATGAATTCATGAAATTCTTAGAGAAATGGATGGAGCTGGAGAACATCACACTAAGTGAGGTGACCCAGTCTCAAAAGAATACCCATGGTATACAGTCACTGATAAGTGGATATTAGCCTAGAAGCTTGGAACACCAAAGACATAAATCACATATCAAGTGATGTCTCACAAGAAGAAAGGAGTGGACACTGGTGCTAGAATGGACCAAAACATCATTGTGGGGGAGTACAAGAACAGTGAGGTGGGAGGGGGTGGATGAGGAAGCAGGGGGAGGGAAAAGGGCATGTGGGACCTTTGGCGGTGGGGAACCAGAAAAAGGGAAATGAAATGTAAATATAGAATATATCCAATAAATTAAAAAAAAACAATGAATTCATGAAATTCTTAGACAAATGGATGGAACTGGAGAACATCAGCCTAAGTGAGGTAACCCAGTCTCAAAAGAACACTCATTGTATGCATTCACTGATAAAAGGATATTAGCCTAGAAGTTTGGAATACATAAGACACAATTCACATATCAAATGATGCCCAAGAAGAAGGAAGGAGTGGTCCCTGGTCCTGGAAAGGTTCGGTGCAGCAGTGTAGGGGAATGCCAGGACAGGCAGGTGGGAAGGGGTGTATTGGGGAACAGGGGGAGGGAAGAGGGCTTATGGGACTTTAGGGGAGGGAAGAGCCAGGAAGGGGAAAATCACTTGAAATGTAAATAAAGAATATATTGAATAAAAAAATAGTAACATTCACCCTCAATAAGCCTACATTAAAATGTTCATTGGATGAAGACAAGTATGTATTGAACATTAACCATATTTTACAGTCAAGTGATGCTTCTTCACTCTTCTTATTAATTTCTTTAAATCTTATTATCTTCCTTTTTGTTATTAAATCATACCATTAGCATTTCATAGTGCTTCAGTTTATGCAATGATTGGTTTGAATCCTAAATGCAACAACATAGTCAATAGATTTTGGAATGGCTAAGTTTGGAAAGGAAGGAGAACATGAATCATAAAATATTTCCTGATATCAAAAAATCTTTTTCAAATAGAAAAAATGAAATTTGGTGTCAGTACTGGTCTTGAACATCATTTAAAGTCAAAACTATAGCACAGATATGTTCTCTCATTCTCTCTCTCTCTCTCTCTCTCTCTCTCTCTCTCTCTCCATATATATATATATATATAGTGTTCCAACCACAACACCATGACTTATTTCTTACTCCCTGTTCCTGAAAATCTGTTATTATGAAGCCAAACTACTATTGTTTCCTCTTTTGTAAACTTTGATGGCCCACCTGTTTATGGTTCTTGATGTTGTGATGCTACTTTACACACATTGCTTGCTCAATCTTAAAATCTATACACCCAGAAGATTTTGGATTGCAGTGTAAGCTCCTGAGTCTGTGACAAGCCCCTGGATGTTCAGTTTGCTATTCAAATCAATAGTTTCTGGTTATGAAAAGTGTAGGGTCCTTTCTGCTGGATCTAACTTAGCTGGTCTGCTCCAGTGAAGACACCATATCCTGACCCATCCTAGAGGACAGGCTGCACTCAGAGCAGATGAGGAATGCTGCACTCAGAGCAGTCGAGGATCAACTGCACTCAGAGTAGTTGAACAAAAGCTCCACTGAACACCAATAGTCTTAAGGCCTCCAGGAGATCTACTGCAGCAAGGCCAACAGATCAGCAGCTTCTCTGCCCCTGTGAAGAGCGCCCACTTATAAGGCCCCACAAGTAGTCTGCTACAGCCAAGGCTGCAGGCCTACCAAGAGACCTGAAGCAACCCAGGGACAAAAGAGGCAGACTCCTGAGAGTCACCCAGACCAACAAACACCACGGATATACAGATGGCAAAAGGCAAGGACAAGAACATAAGCAACAGAAGCCAATATACATGGGCATCATCAGAACACAGTTCTCCCACCACAGCAAGCTCTGAACACAATAACACACCTGAAAATTAGGAATCTATCCTAAGTTTCTATCTCATGAAGATAATAGAGCCATCGAGAAGGATATCAATAATGCACTGAAAGAAATACAGGAAAACACAGGTAAACAAGTGAAAGAATTGAATAAAGCAGTCCAGGGCCTAAAAGTGGAAGTAGAAACAATTACAGAAAACACAAATGAAGGAACACCTGGAAATGGAAAATCTAGGAAAGTGGTCAGGAATTACAGATGTAAGTATCACCAACAGAATACAAGAGAAAAGAGAATCTCAGATATAGAAGATATCATAGAAGAGATTGACACAACTGTTAAGCAAAATTCAAAACATAAAAATCTTCTACCCCAAAGCTTCCAGGAAATTCAGGACACAATGAAAAGACGAAATTTAAGAATAATCAGTATAGAGGAGAACAATGATTCCCAGCTCAAAGGACCTGAAAATGTCTTCAACAAAATCATAGAAGAAAACTTCCCCAACCTAAAAAACAGAGTTGGCCATAAAGGTACAAGAAGCCTATAGAACACCAAACAAATGGGACCAAAATAGAAGATTGTCTCATTACATAATAATTAAAACACCAAATGCACAAAACAAAGAATATTAAGAGTTGCAAGGGAAAAGGGCCAAGTAACATACAAAGGTAGACCTATCAGAATTACGTCAGACTTCTCAACAGAGACTATGGAAGCCAGAAGAGCCTGGTCAGAGGTCATGCAGATTCTAAGAGAATACAAGTGCTAGTCCAGGCTAATAAACCCAGCAAAACTCTCAATCAACATAGATGAAGAAACCAAAATAGTCCAGAACAAAAACAAATTCAAACAACATCTATCTGTTGATTCAACCCTACAGAGGGTGCTAGAAGGAAAACTCCAACACAAGGAAGGCACCTGCACCAAAGAAAGGACAAGATATTAAGCATCTCACAACAAAGCCAAAAGGAGAGAACCACAAGCACATAAAGCAACCTACAAAGACAAACATATCAGGAACCAACAGTCACCTGTCTTTAATATCTCTCAATATTAATGGACTCAATTCACCCATAAGATGAAATAAGCTATGTCAGAGTGGATACTGAAACAAGATGCAGCATTTTGCTACATACAAAAAAAAATCAATAACAAAGGCACACACTATCTCAGAGTAAAAGGATAGAAAAATGTCTTCCAAGCAAATGGTCCTAGATAACAAGTAGGAATTGTCATCCTAATATCCAATAATATAGACTTTCAACCTAAAGTTATAAAGTGTGATGAATAAGGACACTTCATATTCAACAAGGATAATATCCACCAAGAGAAAGTCCCAATTCTGCATATCTATGTCCCAAATGTAAGAGCAACCACATTCTAAAAAAAAAAAAAAAAAAAAAAAAAAAAAACTTAACTAAAGCTCAAAACATATATTGAACCCCACAAAATAATAGTGGGAGACTTCTACATCCCATTCTCACCCATGGACAGGTCATTGTAACAGAAACTAAACAGAGATACAATAAAACTAAATGAGGTTATAAACCAAATACATTTAATAGATATCTACAGAATATTTCAACCTAAAACAAAAGAATATGCATTCTTCTCAACACCTAATGGTACCTTCTCTAAATTTGACCATATAATTGGTCACAAAACAACTCTAAACCAATACAAGAAGATTGAAATAATCCCATGGATCCTATCAGATCACCATGGCCTAAGACTGGTCTTCAATAATAGCAAAAACTACAGAAAGCCCACACACACATGGAAATTGATCAACTCTTTACTCAATGATAACCTGGTTAGGGAAGAAATAAAGAAAGAAATTAAAGACTTCCTGGAATTTAATGAAAATGTTGACACATCATATCAAAACTTATGGGACACAATGAAAGCAGTGCTAAGAGGAAAATTCATAGTACCAAGTGCCCTTGTAAAGAAACTGGAGAGATCTTACCCTAACAGCTTAACAACACACCTGTGAGCTCTAGAACAAAAAGAAGCAAACTCCACCAAGAGGAGTAGAAGGTGGTAAATAGTCAAACTCAAGGCCTAAATTAACCATATACAAAGAAAACAATACAAAGACTCAACAAAACTCGATGCTAGTTCTTTGAATCAACAAGATAGATAAACCCCCTAGCCAAACTAAAAAAGGGCCAAGAGGCAGTATCCAAAATAACAAAATCAGAAATAAAAAGACATAACAACAGAAACAGAGAAAATTCAAAAAAATCATCAGATCCTACCATAAAAGCATACACTCAACAAAACTGGAAAATCTAGATAAAATGGATGGTTTTCTAGACAGATACCACATACCAAACTGAAATCAAGAGGAGGTAATCTATCTAAATAGGTCCATATTGCACAAGGAAATAGAAGTCACTAAAACCTCCAAACTAAATGCCCAGGGCCAGATGCATTTAATACAGAATTCTACCAGACCTTCAAAGAAGACCTGATATCAATTTTCCTCAAACTATTCCATAAAATAGAAAGAGAATGAACACTACATAACTCATCCGATGAAGCCACAATTACTCCTATACCTAAACCCCACAAAGACCCAACCAAGAGAACTTCAGCCCAATTTTCCTTATGAATATCAATGCAAAAATACTGAATAAAATTTTTGCAAACCAAATCCAAGGATACATCAAAACTGTCATTCTCCACAATCAAGTAGACTTCATCCCAGGGATGCAAGGTTAGTTTAATATACAAAATCCATTAACATAATCTACAATATAAATGAACTCAAAGAAAAAATCACATGATTATCTCCTTAAATGCAGAAAAAGCATTTGAAAAAATATAACACCCCTTCTGGTTAAAAGTATTGGAGAGCCCTTCCATTCCTTCTGCCCCCTCCAGCGCCACCTGCCCTTTCTGCTGTGGCAGATTCTTGACAGGTCTGCCACAATGAAGCCACCATCTTCTGATACTTCCTTGAGAATCAACTGCATTCAGGGCATTTGGTAAGAAACCCCTCCAACCTCTGGAGGCTCAGAACTGCTGCTGGGGGTTTGGCGGAATCACAACACAGCACCACCAAAACCCCCCACCCCCTGAATACCACTCCCCTTCAATTCCATCTGGTCCCTCCACTGCCACCTGTCCTTTCTGCTGTGGCAGACTCTTGCCAGGTCTGTCACAGCAAAGACAGTATCTCCTGATGATTCCTAAAAAAACAGCTGTACCCAGGGCATTTAAGAACCAGGCTCAATCAGGCCTTTAGAATACAGAGAGGCCTCTGAGCAAAGGAAAGCTGGCCTCCCAGGAGTGCCTACATATCTGTGTGCACAAAGAGAACAGGAATACCAGGCGTACAGATATATAGGCTTGCAGGACAGATAAGACATAGTCAAAGACAGCAACACCAGCTAACCAGATAACTAGATGTCAAAGGCAAACACAAGATTGTTACCGACAGAAACCAAGGCATAATGGTACCATTAGAAGCCAGTTTTCCCACAACAGCAAATCCTAGATACCTCAGTACACTGGAAAAGCAACATTTTGATTTAAAACCACATCTCATGATGTTGATAGAGGACTCCAAGAAAGACATAAATAACTCCTTTAAAGAAATACAGGAGAATTTGGGTCAACAAGTAGAATCCCTTAAAGAGGAAACACAAAAATCCCTTAAGGAAATACAGGAGATCATGGGTCAACAGGTAGAAGTCCTTAAAGAGGAAACACAAAAATCCCTTAAAGAGTTACAGGAAAACAAACAAACAAATGAAGGAACTGAACAAAACTGTCCAGGATCTAAAAATGGAAGTAGAAACAATAAAGAAATCACAAAGTGAAACATCTCTGGAAATAAAAAACATTGGAAAGAATTCAGGAGTTATAAGTGCAAGCATCAACATCAGAATACAAGATAGAAGAAAGAATCTCAGGGGCTGAACATACCATAGAAAACATTGACTCAACAGTGAAAGAAAATGCAAGATGCAAAAAGCTTGTAACTCAAAATATCCAGGAAATCCAGGTCACAATGAGAAGACCAAACCTAAAAATTATAGGTATAGAAGAGAGTGAGGATTTGCAACTTAAAGGGCCAGTAAATATCTTTAACAAAATTATAGAAGAAAACTTCCCTAACTTAAAGAAAGAGACACCCATGAACATACAAGAAGCCTACAGAATTCCAAACAGATTGGACCAGAACAGAAAGTCCTCCCATAGTATAATAATCAAAATACCAAAGACACTAAACAAAGAAAAATATTAAAATCAGTAAGGAAAAAAGGTCAAGTAACATATACAGGCAGACCTATCAGAATTACACAAGACTTCTCACCAGAAACTATGAAAGCTAGAAGATCCTGGGCAGATGTCATACAGACCCTAAGAGAACATAAATGCCAGCCCAGGCTACTATACCCAACAAAACTCCTAATTACCATACATATAGAAAACAAGACAGTCCATGACAAAACCAAATTTATATAATATCTTTCCACAAATCCAGCTCTACAGAAGATAATGGGTAGAAAATACCAACAAAAGGAGGGAAACTATACCCTAGATAGAGCAATGAAGTAATCCTCTCTCAACAAACCCAAAAGAAGATAGCCACACAAACAGAATTCCACCTTTAACAATTAAAATAACTGGAAGTAACATACACTTTTCATTAATATCTCTTAACATCAATGGTCCCCAATAAAAAGACAAAGACTAACAGACTGGATACGTAAATGGGACCCAACATTTTGCCTCATATTAGAAACCCACCTCAGTGACAAAGACAGTCACCACCTCAGAGTCAAAGGTTGGAATACAATTTTCCAAGCAAATGGCTCCAAGAAACAAACTGGAGTGTCCATTCTTATGTCAGATAAAATCAACTTTCAACCAAAAGTTGTCAAAAAAGATAAGGAGGGACACTTCAAAGTCAAAGGAAAAATTTACCAAAATGAATGATCAATTCTCAACATCTATGATCTAAATGCAAAGGCAGCAACATTCACAAAAGAAACTTTACTAAAGCTCAAAGCACATATTGCACCCCACAAAATAATAGGAGGAGACTTCAACACCCAAATCTCAGAAATGGGCAAAACTTGGAAACAGAATCTAAACACTGTCAATAGGACAAAGCAGCCACCAACAGATTGGCAACATCTGACAGAGGGCCAATATCCAATATATACAAAGAACTCAAGAAGTTAAACTCTTAAGAGTCAAATAACCCTATTAAAAATGGGGTATAGAGCTAAGAAGGGAATTCTCAACTGAGGAAACTTGAATGACTCTGAAGCACCTAAAGAAATGTTCAGCATCCTTAGTTATCAGGGAAATGCAAATCAACACACCAGTCAGAATGGCTAAGATGAAAAACTCAGGGGACAGCAAATGCTGGAGAGGATGTGGAGAAAGAGGAACACTTTTCCATTGCTAGTGGGATTGCAAGCTGGTGCAACCACTCTTGAAATCAGTTTGGCAGTTCCTCAGAAAATTAGACATAATACTACCTGAGGAAGTAGCTATACCACTCCTGGACATAAACACAGAAGATGCTCCAACATGTCATAGGGACACATGTTCCACTATGTTCATAGCAGCCTTATTTATAATAGCCAGAAGCTGGGAAGAACCCAGATGTCCTTCAAGAGAGGAATGAATACAGAAATTGTGGTATATCTACACAATGGAGCACTATTCCACTATTAAAAACAATGAATTCATGAAAGTCTTAGGCAAATGGATTGAACTTGAAAGTGTCATCCTGAATGAGGTAACCCAATTACAAAAGAACATATATGGCATGTATTCACTGATAAGTGGATATTAGCCCAAAGCTCAAAATAAACATATTACAATTCACAGACAACAGGAAGCTCAAGAAGAAGGAAGACCAAAGTGGGAGTGCTTTGGTTTTTCTGAGAAAGAAAACAAAATACTCACAGGAGCAATTATAGAGACAAATTGTGGAACAGAGACTGAAGGAAAGGCCACTCAGAGACTGTCCTACCTGGGGATTCATTCTATAATCAGTCACCAAACCCTGACACTATTATGGATGACAAGAAATGCATTCCGAAAGGAACCTGTTATGGTTGTCTCTGGAGGGACCCTGCCAGAACCTTAGAGATACAGAGGCAGATGCTAGCAGCTGACCATTGAACTGAGCATTGGGGTCTCCAGTGGAAGAGTTGGAGGGTGGACTGGAGGATTTGAAAGGTTTTGCAGCCCATTGGAAGAACAATGATGTTGGCCAGCCAGATGCCCCAGGACTCCCTGCAACTAAGCCATCAACCAAGGGGTATGCGTGGTTCCAGCCAAAAGTGTGGCAGAGGAATGCCTTCTCAGATATAAATGGAAGTAGATACCCTTGGTGTTAAGAAGGCTCAATAGATGCTATACCATGGGGAAATCAAGGGAAGTTAGGTGGGAATGGGTTGGGTGGAGGGTCATATTCTTGGAGGCAATGGGTGGGAGAATGGGTTGGGGGTTTTCTTGGAGGGGGAAAACCAGGAAAGGGTATAACATTTGAAATGTAAATGAAGAATATATTCAGTAGAAAAAATATTGGAGAGATCAGGAATTCAAGGTCCATATATAAACATACTAAAAGCAATTTATGGCAAACCAACAATCAATATCAAATTAAATGGAGACATACTTGAAGCAATCCCACTGAAATCAGGGAAAGAAAAGGATACCCACTCTCCCTATATCTATTCAATATAGTACTTGAAGTGCTAGCTAGAACAATAAGACAAAAAGAGATCAAGGGGATACAAATTAGCAAAGAAGAACTAAAGATATCACTATTTATAGATGATATGATAGTATATATTATCGACTCAAAAATACCTACCAGAGATCTTCTCCAACTGATAAACAACTTCAGCAAAGTTGATGAATGCAAAATTAACTCAAATAAATCAGTAGCCTTCCTTTATACAAATGATAAATAAGCTGAGAAAGAAATTAGTAAAACAATTCCCTTCACAATAGTAACAAATAATATAAAATATCTTGGGGTAATTCTAACCAAACAAGTAAAAAACCTGTGTGACACACCTTAAAGCCCTGGAAGAAAAAGAAGTTAATTCACTCAGGAGGAGTAGGAGACAAGAAATCATCAAACTCAGGGCTGAAATCAATCAAGTAGAAACAAAGAGAAGCATACAAAGAATCAACACGACCAGGAGCTGGTTCTTTGAGAAAATCAACAAGATAGATAAACTCTTAGCCAGACTAACCAAAGGAAACAGAGACAGTATCCAAATTAACAAAATTAGAAATGAAAAGGGAGACATAACAACAGAAACTGAGGAAATTCAAAAGATCATCAGATCCTACTACAAACGTCTATACTCAAAACAACTGGAGAATCGGGAGGAAATGGACAATTTCCTAGAGAGATACCAAATACCAAAATTAAATCAGCATCAAATAGATCAGCTAAATAGTCCCATAACCCATAAAGAAATAGAAGGGGTTATAGAAAGCCTCCCAACCAAGAAAAGAACAGGACCAGATAGTTTTAGTGCAAAATTCTACCAAACCTTCAAAGAAGACTTAACACCAATACTTTTCAAACTATTCCACAAAATAGAGAAAGAAGGGACACTGCCCAACTCATTCTTCGAAGCCACAATTACACTGATACCTAAACCACAAAAAAGATCCAACAAAGAAAGAACTACAGGCCAATTTCTATTATGAATATCGATGCAAAAATACTAAATAAAATTCTTGCCAACCAAATCCAAGAGCACAACAAAACGATCATTCACCATGATCAAGTAGGTATCATCCCAGGAATGCAGGGATGGTTCAATATACGGAAATCCATCAATGTAATCCACTACATAAACAAACTAAAGGAAAAAAACCACAAGGTCATCTCATTAGATGCTGAAAAAGCATTCGACAAAATTCAGCATCCCTTCATGCTAAAAGTCTTGGAAAGAGGAAGAATTCAAGGCCCATACCTAAACATAGTAAAAGCAATCTACAGCAAACCAGTAGCCAACATCAAAATAAATGGAGAGAAACTTGAAGCAATCCCACTAAAATCAGGGATTAGACAAGGCTGCCTTCTCTCTCCATACCTTTTCAACATAGTACTTGAAGTTCTAGCGAGAGCAATTAGACAACATAAGGAAGTCAAAGGGATACAAATTGGAAAGGAAGAAGTACAACTATCATTATTTGCAGAGGATATGATAGTTTACTTAAGCGACCCAAAAAACTCCACCAGAGAACTTCTACAGCTGATAAACAACTTCAGCAAAGTGGCTGGTTAAAAAATTAACTCAAGCAAATCAGTAGCCTTCTTGTACTCAAAGGACAAGCAGGCTGAGAAAGAAGTTAGGGAAATAACACCCTTCACAATAGCCACAAACAACATAAAGTACCTTGGTGTAACTCTAACCAAACAAGCGAAATATCTGTACGACAGGAACTTCAAGTCCTTGAAGAAAGAAATTGAAGAAGACCTCAGGAGATGGAAAAATATTTCTTGCTCCTGGATTGGCAGGATCAATATAGTAAAAATGGCCATCTTGCCAAAAGCAATCTACAGATTCAATGCGATCCCCATTAAAATCCCAACTCAATTCTCCATAGATCTAGAAAGAGCAATTTTCAAATTCATCTGGAGCAACAAAAAACCCAGGATAGCTAAAACTATTCTCAACTATAAAAGGACTTCTGGGGGAATCAATATCCCTGACCTTAAACAGTACTACAGAGCAATTGTGTTAAAAACTGCATGGTATTGGTACAGCAACAGGCAAGTGGATCAATAGAATAGGATTGAAGACCCAGAAATTAACCCACAGACTTATGGTCACTTGATCTTTGATAAAGGAGCCACAACCATCCAGTGGAAAAAAGATAGCCTTTTCAACAAATGGTGCTGGTTCAACTGGAGGTCAACATGCAGAAGAATGCGAATTGACCAACTCTTATCTCCTAGCACTAAGATCAACTCCAAGTGGATCAAGGACCTCCACATAAAACCAGACACACTGAAACTATTAGAAAAGAAACTTGGGAAGACCCTGGAGGACATAGGCACAGGGGGAAATTTCCTGAACAGAACACCAATAGCTTATGCACTAAGATCAAGAATTGACAAATGGGACCTCATAAAATTACAAAGTTTCTGCAAGGCAAAGGACACTGTTAGAAGAACAAAACGGCAACCAACAAAGTGGGAAAAGATCTTCACCAACCCCACATCAGACAGAGGGCTAATATCCAATATATACAAAGAACTCAAGAAGTTAGACTGCAAAGAACCAAATAACCCTATCAAATAATGGGGTACAGAGCTAAACAAATAATTACCACCAGAAGAAATTCGGATGGCCGAGAAACACCTTAAGAGATGTTCAACATCATTAGTCATCAGGGAAATGCAAATCAAAACAACCCTGAGATTCCACCTCACACCAGTCAGAATGGCTAAGATTAAAAACTCAAGAGACAACAAGTGCTGGCAAGGATGTGGAGAAAGAGGAACACTCCTCCAATGTTGGTGGGATTCCAAAATGGTAAAACCACTCTGGAAATCAGTTTGGCGGTTCCTCAGAAAATTGGGCATGTCACTTCCAGAGGACCCTGGCATACCACTCCTGAGCATATACCCAGAGGATTCCCCTGCATACAATAAAGACACATGCTCCACTATGTTCATAGCAGCCTTGTTTATAATAGCCAGAAATTGGAAGGAGCCCAAATATCCCTCAAAGGAGGAATGGATACAGAAAATGTGGTATATTTATACAATGGAATACTACTCAGCAATTAAAAATAATGAATTCATGCAATTTGTAGGTAAATGGTTAGACCTGGAAAATATCATCCTGAGTGAGTTAACCCAATCACAAAAGAATACACATGAAATGCAATCACTGATCATTGGATGTTAATGAGCCCAGAAGCCCTAAATAGTCAAGGCACAATTAGCAAGTCCCAAGAAGAAGAAAGGAGAGGACCCTGGGCCTGTAAAGTTTGGATCCAGTATTGTAGAAAAACCGTGTTGGGAGGGGGAACTATTGGGGAATAGTTGGGGGGAGAGGAATTATGGGACGTAGGGTGGGGGGAAACTGGGAAAGGGGAAAGCCTTTGGAATGTACACATAGAATATAGAAAATAAAAATTAAAAAAAAACCTGTGTGACAATAACTTCAAGTCTCTCAAGGAAGAAATTGAAAATCTCAGAAAATGGAGAGATCTCCCATGCTCAAGGATTGACAGAATTAACATATTGGCCATCCTACCAAAGGCAATCTAGAGATTCAGTGCAATCCCCATCAAAACCCCAACACAATTCTTCAAAGACATGGAAACAGTAATTCTCAAACTCATCTTGAAAAGCAAAAGACCCAGAATAGCAAAAACAATTCTTAACAATAAAAGAACTTCATAGGGAATCACCATCCCTGACCTCAAACTTCACTACAGAGCAATAGTGACAAAAAAAAAAAAACCTGCATGGTATTGGTAAGAAACAGACATATTGATGATATCCAGAAATAAAACTACACACTTAGGGACACTTGATCTTTGACAAAGAAGAAAAAATATACAATGGAAAAAAGAAAGCATACTTAATAAATGGTGTTGGTCTAACTGGCTGCCTGTATGTAGAAAAATAATAGACCCATATTTGTCACCTCCACAAAGCTCAAGTTCAAGTGGATCAATGACCTTAACATAAAACCAGATACACTGATCCAATAGAAGAGAAATTGGAAAAGAGCCTTGAACTCATTGGCACAGGGGAAATTTTTCTAAAAAGAAGTCCAATGGCCCATGCTCTTAGATCATGAATTGGTAAATGGGACCTCATAAAACTGGAAAGCTTCTGTAAGGTAAAGGACATAGTTAATAAGACAAATCGGCAACCCACAGATTGGGAAAAAAAACCTTCACTAATCCCACATCTGATAGAGGTCTAATATTCAAAAAATATAATGAACTCAAGAATTTAATCACCAAAAATTTGAACAACACAATCAAAAAAAATGGGTATATCTATACCAAGATTATATAAACCAAGATTTCACAACTGAGGAATCTTGAATGGCTGAGAGGCACCTAAAGAAATGTTTAAAGTCCTTAGTGATCAGAGAAATGCAAATCAAAACAACCCTGAAATTCCACCTTATACCAATCAGAATGGCTAAGATCAAAACCTCAGGTGACAACACATGTAGGAAAGGATATAGAGAAAGAGGAACATTCCTCCATTGCTGGTAGGATTGCAAATTGATACAATCACTCTGGAAATCAACCTGACGGTTCCTCAGAAAATTGGGAATAGACCTGAAAACACAGCTATTCCACTCTTGGGAATATACCCAAAATATGCCCTATAATCCCACAGGGGCACGTGTTCCACTATGTTCATAGTGGCCCTATTTGTGATAGCCAGAAGCTGGAAACAACCTAGAGGTCTCACAACAGAAGAATGGATACAGAAAATATGGTCCATTTACACAATGGAATACTACTCAGCTATTAAGAATGAGGACAATCTGAGTTTTGCAGGCAAATGGATGGAACTGGAAAATAACATCCTGAGTGAGTTAACTCAGACCCACAAGGACATGTATGATATGTACTCACTAATAAGTGGATATTAGCAAAAAATAATAAAGGACAGAATACTCAAGATACAGTCCACAGTACTCAAAAAGATCAACAAGCTGAAGTGCCCAAGTGAGGATGCCTCAGCCCTCTTGGGAGGAAGAAGAAAGCAATCACAAGTGGGGAGGGAGGGAGGTACCTGAGAGGGAAAGTGGAGAGGGGCAGCATAGTTGGGTGGACAGGGGAACCTGGTCTTGGATTGAGTGACAGAAAAGAACTAAAGCCCTGAGGGCCAGCAGAATGAATGGAAAGAAGCAACATCTCAAGAGATAGGAATTTGGGGGGACTTTCCCGAATGCATCAGAGACCTGGAAGGTGAGAGACTCTCAGGATTCAAAGGGAGGGACCTTAAATGAAATGCCCAAACAGTAGAGAGAGGAAATTTATAGAGCCCACCTCCAGCAAGACAACAAGGCATCAAATTGGGGGGGCATCTCAAAGTCACGACTCTGACACATAAGCCATCAGAAACAATGAATTCATGAAATTCTTAGAGAAATGGATGGAGCTAGAGAACATCATACTAAGTGACGTAACACAGTCTCAAAAGAACAACCATGGTATGCACTCACTGATAAGCGAATATTAGACTAGAATCCTGGGACAGCAAAGACACAATCCACATACCAAATGATGTCCAACAAGAAGGAAGGAGTGGACCCCGGTTCTTGAAAGGCTCAAAGCATCAGTTTAAGGGAATACCAGAACAGGGAAGTGGGAAAGGGTGAATGGGGGAACACGGGGAGGGAAAAGGGCATGGGGGACCTTTGGAGGGCAGGGAACCAGAAAAAGGAAAATGAAATGTAAATAGAGAATTTATCCAATAAAAAAATAAAAAATAAACAAATTAACAGGAGAAAAAAGAATTACAGGGATGAAAATGGAGAGAAACCTGAGGAAAAGAAGTTACAGGGACAAGCCCAAAGTGGGATTTAGCTCAAGAGGAGGTCCCAAGGCCTGACACTCTTACTAAGGCTATGGGGCACAAACAAAAAGGGACCTACCATGACCCAATGAGCAGCAGAGTCAAATGCAGATATTTGCACCCAGCCAAAGTACAGTAGTGGCTGACCCCTGTTGTTTAATTAGGGAAGGCTGAAAGAAGTTGAGGAGAAGGCGACCCTGTAAAAGGACCAGCAGTCTCATTTAATTGGAACCTCAGATATCTCTCAAGCATCAAAACGCAGCATACAACAGCTGATATGAGGCCCCCAACACACATACAGTAGAGGACTGCTGGACTCTGTGTTCATTCAGAGATGATGCACCTATCCCTCAAGAGACTGGAGGCCACAGGGAGTTTAGAGATCAGGTGATGTGGAGTGGGGACATCCATGTGGAATTAGGGGCTGGGGAAAAGGTATGGGATGTAGAACAGTCCAAGGGTGGACAGGTAGGAGGGTATGGAGTGCAAATAAATAAAATAAATAAATAAATAAATAAATAAATAAATAAATAAATTGTTAGAAAAGAAAGAAAATAGATGTACAAGCAAAATTAAAAAAAAAATAAATGGGGAAAGACACTCTATATTCATCAAAAGAAAAATCCATGAAGATGATCTCTTAATTCTGAATATCTATGCCCCAAATGCAAGGACACCCACATTCATAAAACAAACATGACTAAAGCTTAAATCACACATATATCCTATACATTAATAGGGAGAGATTTTAACACCTGCTCTTACCAATGGACAGGTCATCCATCCAGACACTAAACAGAAAAAAAATGAAAATAAAAAGATGTTATGAACTAAATGAACCTAACAGACATCTATAGAATTTCTAGCCCAAACACAAAAGAATTCACCTTTTTCACAGCACCTCATTGAACCTTCTCCAAAGCTACCATATACTGTGTTACAAAGCAAGCCTCAATACATACAAGAAAATTGAAACCCCTTGTATCTTATCAGCACATCATAAAGTTCAATTTCAATGAAAACAGGAACAAAGAAAGCCTACAGACTCATAGAAACTAAACAACTCTCTACTCAATGACCAAGGATAAAATAAAGAAAGAAATTAAAGAATTTCTAGAAAATGAAAATGAAGACACATTGTACCCAAACATATGGGATACAGTGAAAACAATATTAAGAAGAAATTTCTCAGCACTATAAGTATTTATAAAGAAATTAGAGGGACTGGAGAGATGGCTCTGCAATTAAGAGCACTGACTACTCTTCCAGAGGTCCGTAGTTCAATTCCCAGCAAACCACATGGTGGCTCACAATCATCTGTAATGGGATCTGATACCCTCTTCTGATGTGTCTGAAGATAGCTACAGTATACTCACATACATAAAATAAATAAATCTTTACAAAACAAAAGAAATTGGAGTGATCTCACACAAGTCCCTTAACAGCACACATGAAAGCTCTAAAACAAAGAGAAACAAATACACCAAGAGAAATCCCAGAAAATAATCAAATTGGGGCTGAAATGAATAAATTAGAAAGAATGAAAACAACACAAACAATGCTGGATAAGTATGTTGTTGTTGTTGTTGTTGTTTGTTTGTTTGTTTTTGTTTTTTATTAGAAAAGCAAAACCTTGACAAAGTCTTAGTTAATCTAACTAAAAGGGAGAGTGAGAATATACAAATTAAGAAAATCAGAAATTTTATGAGGTCCCATTTGTCAATTCTTGATCTTAGTGCATAAGCTATTGGTGTTCTGTTCAGGAAATTTCCCCCTGTGCCTATGTCCTCCAGGGTCTTCCCAAGTTTCTTTTCTAATAGTTTCAGTGTGTCTGGTTTTATGTGGAGGTCCTTGATCCACTTGGAGTTGATCTTAATGCAAGGAGATAAGAGTTGGTCAATTCGCATTCTTCTGCATGTTGACCTCCAGTTGAACCAGCACCATTTGTTGAAAAGGCTATCTTTTTTCCACTGGATGGTTGTGGCTCCTTTATCAAAGATCAAGTGACCATAAGTCTGTGGGTTCATTTCTGGGTCTTCAATCCTATTCCATTGATCCACTTGCCTGTTGCTGTACCAATACCATGCAGTTTTTAACACAATTGCTCTGTAGTATTGCTTAAGGTCAGGGATATTGATTCCCCCAGAAGTCCTTTTATAGTTGAGAATAGTTTTAGCTATCCTGGGTTTTTTGTTGCTCCAGATGAATTTGAAAATTGCTCTTTCTAGATCTATGGAGAATTGAGTTGGGATTTTAATGGGGATCGCATTGAATCTGTAGATTGCTTTTGGCAAGATGGCCATTTTTACTATATTGATCCTGCCAATCCAGGAGCAAGAAATATTTTTCCATCTCCTGAGGTCTTCTTCGATTTCTTTCTTCAAGGACTTGAAGTTCCTGTCATACAGATCTTTCACTTGTTTAGTTAGAGTTACGCCAAGGTACTTTATGTTGTTTGTGGCTATTGTGAAGGGTGTTATTTCCCTAACTTCTTTCTCAGCCTGCTTGTCCTTTGAGTACAAGAAGGCTAAAGGACACTGCCAGAAGGACAAAATGGCAACCAACAAAGTGGGAAAAGATCTTCACCAACCCCACATCCAACAGAGGGCTAATATCCAATATATACAAAGAACTCAAGAAGTTAGACCTCAAAGAACCAAATAACCCTATCAAAAAATGAGGTACAGAGCTAAACAAAGAATTTTCACCAAAAGAAATTCGGATGGCCGAGAAACACCTTAAGAGATGTTCAACATCATTAGTCATCAGGGAAATGCAAATCAAAACAACCCTGAGATTCCACCTCACACCAGTCAGAATGGCTAAGATTAAAAACTCAAGAGACAACAAGTGCTGGCAAGGATGTGGAGAAAGAGGAACACTTCTCCACTGTTGGTGGGATTGCAAAATGGTAAAAACCTCTCTGGAAATCAGTTTGGCGGTTCCTCAGAAAATTGGGCACGCCACTTCCAGAGGACCCTGGCATACTACTCCTGGGCATATACCCAGAGGATTCCCCTGCATATGCTCCACTATATTTATAGCAGCCTTGTTTATAATAGCCAGAAATTGGAAGGAGCCCAGATATCCCTCAAAGGAGGAATGGATATAGAAAATGTGGTATATTTATACAATGGAGTACTACTCAGCAATTAAAAATAATGAACTCATGCAATTTGTAGGTAAATCGTTAGATCTGGAAAATATCATCCTAAGTGAGCTAACCCAATCACAAAAGAATACACATGAAATGCAATCACTGATAAGTAGATATTAATGAGCCCAGAAGCCCTAAATACTCAAGGCACAATTAGCAAGTCAAATGACTCCCAAGAAGAAGAAAGGAGAGGACCCTGGGCCTGTAAAGATTGGATCTAGTTTTGTAGACCCAGAACAGAGAAACCGTGGGGGGAGGAGGAATGATTGGGGAATAGTTGGGGGGGAGGGGAATTATGGGACGTATGGTGGGGGGGAACTGGGAAAGGGGAAAGCCTTTGGAATGTAAACATAGAATATAGAAAATAAAAATTTAAAAAATACTATCACCAAAAAAAAAAAATAGAAAGAAAATCAGAAATTAAAAGGTAGACATAGCATCAGATACTGGGGAAATCCAAAGAATGAATAGGTCTTATTTCAAAAACATGTACTCCACAAAATTGGAAATTTACATGAAATGGATGATTTTCTAGACCAAAATTAAATCCAATTCAGGTAAACATTTTAAATAGACATATAACTCTTAAGGAAATTGAAGCAGTCATTAATATTCTCCCAAGCAAAAATAAACAAACAAAAACCAAAAATACCACCCAGGGCCAGATGACTTTAGCACAGAAGTCTGCCAGATGATCAAAGAGCTAATACCAATACTCCTCAAATTGCTCCAAAAAATAGAAACAAAAGGAACATTGCCAAACTCATTCATGATATCACATTCCCTCTAATAGATAAACTACAAGACTCAACAAAGAAAGAGAATTTCAGACTATATTCCTGTCTTAGTCAGGGTTTCTATTCCTGCACAAACATCATGACCAAGAAGCAAGTTGGGGAGGAAAGGGTTTATTGAGCTTACACTTCCACACAGCTGTTCATTACCAAAGGAAGTCAGGACTGGAACTCAAGCAGGTCAGGAAGCAGGAGCTGATGTAGAGGCCATGGAGGGATGTTACTTACTGGCTTGCGTCCCCTGGCTTGCTCAGCCTGCTCTCTTATAGAACCCAAGAATACCAGCCCAGAGATGGCACCACCCACAAGGGGCCCTCCTTCACTTGATCACTAATTGAGAAAATGCCCCACAGCTGGATCTCATAGAGGCACTTCCCCAAGTGAAGCTCCTTTTCCTATGATAACTCCAGCCTGTGTCAAGTTGACACACCAAACTAGCCAGTACAATTCCCTTATGAACATTGATAAAAATATTCAAAAAAAATTCATGCAAATCAAATCCAAGAACACATCCAAACATCATGTTCCATGTAGGAACATCATGTTTCAAGTAGGCTTTATCCCAAGATGGTTCAACATATAAAAATCCATCAAAGTAATCCACTGTAAACAAACTGAATGGGAAAAAACTGTAATTATCACATTAGCTGTTGAAAAAAGACTTTGACAAAATCCAAAACCCTTTCATGATGAAAGTCTTAGATCAGGATACAGGGCCAATACATAAACATAATGAAGGCAATATAGAGCAAGCTGATAGCCAGCATCAAATTAAATTGAGAGAAACTTACAGCAATTCCACTAAAATCATGTACATGACAAGACTGCCCACTCTCTCCATATTTATTCAATACAGTCTTAAAGATTTAGCCATAGCAGTAAGACAACTAATGGGGATCAAAGAGTTAAAAATGAGCAGTATGGACTCAAAGTATTACTATTTACAGATGATATAATAAAATACATAAGTGACCCCAAATATTCTACCACAGAATTCCTATAGCCTATAAACTCCTTCAACAAAGTAACTGGACATAAAATTAAAATAATCATTAACCCTCGTTTATGCAACCAATAATTAGGTGGAGAAAAATTAGACAAATAACACTCTTCAGAATAATCACAAATAATAAAAGTATCTTGTTGTAATTCTAGCCAAACAAGTGAAATACCTGTATAAAAAGAACTTCAAGTCTCTGAAGAAAATGGAGACCGATGTTCATGAGTCAGTAGGTATAACATAGTAAAAATGGCCATCTTACCAAAAGCAATTTACAGATGCACTTTACAGATACAACTGCTATCTAATTCCAGCACAAGTTTTACAGACCTTGAATGAACAATACTCAACATCATGCAGAAAAACCATAAAACCTAGGATAACTAAAGCAATGCTGTACAAAAAAAGAAATTCTGGAGGTATCACCATACCTCATATCAAGCTGTACTACAAAGCAGTAGTAATAAAAAGTGCATGGTATTTCCATGAAAACAGAGAGGCTAATCACAGAAATAGAATTAAAGACTCAGAAATAAACTCACCTACCTATGGACACTTAATTTTTTGACAAAGCCAAAATGTATCATTTTATACAATGATAAAAAAGAAAGCATCTTCAACAAATGAGAGGAACTAAGAGGAGAGGGGGAAAGGAAGCTGTGATTGGGATGAAAATTAAGTAATTGATAAAACAAGACAAATGACAATAAATGTGGGTGAGGATGTGCGGAAACCCTTTAACACTGATGGTAGGAATGTAAATTGGTTTAGCCACTATGGAAATGAGTATTTGATCTACTATACCACACCTAGCTACATATTAGCAAGATATGAAGAGGACAGACTACAAAAAAAGTCCATGTGGTCACGTTTGTCATGGGACTATTCACAACACCCACTGTATAGAATCGGATAGATGCCTGACAATGAATGAATTACTTACAGAAGAATAGATCACACACATGCGCTACTTTATTCAACCACAAATAAGGATGAATTCCTGCCATTTAAAACAAAATGTTTGTAACTGAAGGTCTTTCTGCTAAATGAAATAAGCCAGATACAGAAAACAAGCATTGTATGATTTCATTTAATATTAAAAAAAACTTAAGTAGGAGAGATACTAATAGAGAAGAAGGGAACCAGGAAAAGTAGAAAGATGAAAAGAAAAAACACAATAGAAAGGAGTATGCTCAGAAAGTGATTTTCATTGGTAATATGCACTAATAGCTATAAAGAGAAAGAGAACCTGAAATCAAACTTAAGTTGTAAATTTTTTACATAAAATGCTCTCACCCACTTCTTAGACTACAGTATAATCTGGATAAATTTTTATATGTACCAAGAAACAAAACAGTGTGATAAAAAATAGTAGCCTTATTGCAGTGTCTAGAACTCAACCCATACTATCTATAAAGTTTGTCTATAAAATAAGTTATCTTTTATAGAGCCACAATACTGATGTTCAGGGAACTGTTATTGACTAATTTTTGCCCACATATAAGTGGCCTTAAACTAGATAATGTGCATACATTATTGGTTTTATATTTGTTCACACTTGGAAAATTGAGGCAGAAATGGGGTAAATGTCCAAAGTCTTGCACTGATATCAGACATCTGTGAATGTGTGTAGAATCTATATTAGCTCCATTTCCTTGTCTTTCTTCTGGCTATTATTCCAGTGTGATAAAAGTATCATGTGAATTAACCCATTTGGCTTCAAGGGGAGTGGGATAGGAACAAAATACTCAAAAATGATTATATTTAATTTGAATTTGAAAGCAAGTTGTTTTATTTGAATGAAATGAAGTGCATTTATTCAGAAGGTTATTATCAAATTATATAAAATAAAAATCTAATTGATTATGCTAGAATAATAAACAGTAAAATATGTATGCCGCTTATAAATCATGACTATAGTTACCTAAACATATTGTAAAAGAGTACACTACGTTAGTTTGGAGTCAATGTTTTTATCCTTATTTTGTATCCTCCACCAGGAAGCTATCACAAAAACATTGACTTGTCAGGTTACAACAGAAAGCTTATGGAACAAAAGTTCAAAAGCAATGTACTAGTGCAGCTGTGAAAATCCAGTGTTTTTGCTCACAGTTACAGCTTCCTTGTGAGCATTATTATTGCAAAAACAAATGAAATATAGTAGTAATTAGAAGAAAACAATCCTTGACCAGGATAAACACACTTTAGCTAAGAATATTTGAAAGAAATTTAAGGATAAGATCAGAAGATCAATGAGGCTAGAAATAAAAATTTGATCAGCTTTCATATCTAAAAAGTTGATTAACATGGCACAGGCTGATCAATGTGCTTGTGTGGTTTAAGCTGGAGCAAGGAGGCATGTTTGTAAAGTCTCATCTAGTTACCAAATGGTTGTTATGGCTCTGCAAATGCTGTTTTCTATAGAGAAGTACAGAGTTTAGGTCACATAAAATGAGGTTATGAGGATTTCCTGGAGGTAGTGCCATCTTTTAGGAGCCTTCTGTTTACATCTTGGTCCATGTCCCTTGCCGCATACCAAAAAAGGCAAAGTCCCGTACACTGTTATATTGTAAAATAAGAAATGTCTGAAATTTAGCAGTATTTTAATAAAACCAAACCAAAATACCTCACCTCTATATCTTTTAAGTAATTTAGTTCTTCAAAATACTGGTATGCAATTGATGAGAGAATTGTCACCACCTAATTTTCTAAAAGTTAAATAAAATCACTGAATAGTGGCATTTATTGTATTCCTTTATTATATTCATTTTCTTCCAGAATAACTTAAATGATTGCAGTTTTAGCATATCCATCTTACATGACATTATTCCAGCAATAACAGATTAATTTGAGCTTGTTTTCCCTACAGTTTTACCTCTGCATAGTTTAGCAGATTCTTTTGTGCTAGCATTGCATAAATACAACTAATTGCATGTGTTTAACTTTATGTTTTTATTCAGGAATTTGTGGAATTATGTGATATATGTCAATGGTGGTTTAATTACACATCACAAAATGAAATGCTTTATATTTATAGAAGCATTATGAACTGTCAGTCATGTTGGTTAATTATTGCTGTGAAAATACTTCATTATAAGGAAACCCCAAAATCAGTGGCTATATTTATGGAACATTTATTACCATTGAGTTGTTTGTATCTGGTTGTAGATCAGTAATGGAGCCCTGATTTACCTGGTAGCATTTTCTAGATTACTCGCATGTCTTTGAGCTGGCTGGCTGCCTAACAAAATCTGAGGTCAAAGTACCCACACTAAAAGCGTGCAGTTCTTGTCACCTCTATACATCTGTCATCCTTTTCAGAATTTTGGGCTATCTAGGGTATTTTCTGTTCATATGCACAAAAAGGAAGGAAGGAAACATACAAGTCCCCTTAACATTTAATCACAACCAATATATCATGTTGCTATCATTCTATTGCCCAAAACAAATTATATGACTGAATTGTAAATAATAGGGTGGGAAAACAAATTTATATGTTAAAAGGTATGCTAAAGAAAGGAGTGGGGTTAATAAAACAGTCACTGTCTATCAGACAACATACTGAAATCCAAAGTTTAGCCAGACATGGCATAAGTCTATAACCCAATGCTTGTGAAGCTAAGGCAAAAGGACTATGAACCCGAATTCAGACCTTTTGAAAAAGTTAAAGACTTTCTACAGTTTGACTCTTGAACTACAGACAAATCAAATTGTTTTTATCTGTGTATCAAGTCTACTTGTTAATGTAGTATCAACTAACTACACACCACACACCATAGTAGTCTCTGGATGTATACTAGAGCATTTAGATAGACCAAGCACATTTTACACTAAACTTATATTCTAAGAATGGAAGTAAAGACCTACAGCCCAAGTAGGAAAGAAGGAGGCACCTAGAAATTTGAATAACAGAACAGAAAAGACGATTTCAATCTGTTATGTACAGTATTAGTTCTTCAGTGTCAGGAGCCATTTAGGAGAGGCTAATTCTGGCAGGTGACTTTCCTGGAGGTGGTCCACCTTTTAACATGACCTAAGATGGGTGAGCTCTGAGAGGCAGGATTCCAAGAGACTTCATCTCAGGATTGCTTCTAGCAGCTGATATGCCTTTCCTGTCACAATTACATAGCCTAAAGATTCCTGGGTATTAGCCTACCCTGTTGAGCAAATTTCCTGCAGATCAACATAAAGATGAACTTTCATGAATTAATACTGTTTAGATGAATTAATGATTTTATAGAATTCCTGATTTTATTCAAATAATGTTAGGAAGAAAGTTTTAAGAAATGGTTTTAGTTGTTCTGTCAGAAAAATAAAATAAAATTATATAAAGATATAAAATTATCTAAAGATATAATTAGAATCAAGAATAGAATGTGCCCATTCCTTATAAAATAGTAAGTAAAGGTTGCATGATCAGGAATATAATGAGCATTCACAATTACACTAAAAAGAGAAATAGGATTGAGACAAAGTTGTGGGCAAGGAAGAACCTTTCTAGATTAGATCCAAGGATGAGGCCACAGCTGTTCACTATGACAAAGCAAGGTCATGTGAAACTATTGCTTTGAACTTATAATGAGCATATAGAATGATAGATTGCTCTGAACTTAATATCAACATCCTTTTGTAACTTCCAGTTTGTAACATTTAATATATAAAATAATTTTCTAAAGAACTTTTGTCTAAAAAAGGTATAAAAAGGCCAGAAAAGAAAAATAAATTTGGTGGCTTTGGGGACTCTGCTCCATCCATCCAAATGTATAAGTCTGTTTATATATACATGTGTAGGCATATGTGTAAATATGCTTGAACACTTGTGTAGATGAGACAGGTAGATGATCAGGCCAATTAGAATGTGTGTGTGTGTGTGTGTGTGTGTGTGTACATGCAGACACGCAGGAATTGCCTGCACACCTGTGCAGTGTCTGCATGTGTGTCTTTCTCTCTGGTCCACAAAGAGTTAATTAGTCCAAACCTCTTATTTGGCTAATGAGAGGCTCCTGTAAGAAATAAAAGAACTCTAAAAACTTAATTCTTTTTTTTTTCTGATTTTCGAGACAGGCTTTGTCTATATAGTCCTGGATGTCCTGGAACTCACTCTATAGACCAGGCAGGCCTCAAACTCAGAAATCTGCCTGCCTCTGACTCCCAATTGCTGGGACTAAGGTATGAACCACCACTGCCCAGCCCTTAATTCTTTACTTAATTTCTTACTGGCCCTATCAGGAATTACTTGTCAATTGTATATCTGTCTGTCTATACATATGTACACTTAAGAATTAAAAGAGTTCAGTTTCTTGCTGAGCACTCTAGCTAGTCCTAGATAACGACATTTTGTTCTATTGACCTCATTATTCACCCATCTATGCCACCAAGTGTCTACTACCAGCATGACCCCAATCACCAACATTGCTCCCTTATTTGCTGCCTTCCCCAGGAAATCCTGTTGATTCTGCGAAGTTCATTCGTACCTCTGATGTTTCAAGTATCATCAGAGCTCTCCCTTTGGAAAAAATGGTTCTGTGCTCAAGTCTTAGTTCTATCACTTGGTCAGATTCTCTGGGGTGAAAGAGGTAGTAGATAAGTCAGATACCCTGAGGTAGGAGGGAAGATTGTGGAGAATGGTGAAGGTATGGGAAAAAAAGAAGTGGGGGTGGTGGTGGGGAATCACATAGGAGAACTCTGGCAGGCAGAATCTGCATAGGGAGAACTGGTGAGCAAGGCCCATATAAGGGAACACTGGCTAGGCTGCACACTGCACCACACCAGGATGGGGATGGTGGGCACCCAAGTACCTGTAGAGCGAGAGGCTGCCTGGCTAGTGGAGAGGGGGTCCTTGCTCGTGCTGTTCTAGCACGGGCCTCTCAGGTACTTGCAGAGGAAGCTTTGCTGAGAAGAGGCTGGGTCCTTTCTTGGTGGCTGGAGACACTGAGGCCTAATCCATGCTTCTACCCTGTGGGTTTTGATAAGAAGAGACAGTTTTTAGTTTCAATGCTTTATTATAGAAAAGTAGGAAGAGAAAATAAGAGAAGTAAAGAGAGAAAGAAGATAGAGGGATGAGGGATGGCCATGACCACATGGAAAGGGGAGAAAGAATGGAGAGAGAAGGGGAACAGATAGGGGTAAGAGTGGGGCAAGAGTGGGCAAAGAGTGAGCGAGCAGTAGGCTGGGTGTAACCGTGGGGTGGGGAAAGCCTGGCTGTAGCCAAGTGACTGTAGGGGTAGAGTCCAGTCAGAACACTAGGGGCCTGGAGCATGGCCATATATGTCTGATGGCCACAGGATCATGGACAAGGAGTCAGCAGTCTGGGAGCATGGCTCACTAATTCTGTCTCTTGTAAAATATTCTACTGGGTCTCTGGAGTAAGCCTTGCTCATCCAGGCCAAAGACTGCCTTACAAGATCCCACAGTGAAGGTAGGACAGATTCACCAAAGGTGAAAGGAGTACGAAGATAACTTAAGTGTCTTTGAAGCTCTGGAATTTCACATGCTTTTGTAACCTGTGGGGAGAAAAGAAGTCATATAGAGAAAATGTCCTTCATTTGATATAGTTTGTTATACTGTCAGAAGAGACTATGCATAAATCAAGTATGAAACACTCCTTTAAAAAGTACATAGATGCTCTCTCATCGCTCTTTTCTCTCTGCACTCTCACCTCTCTGCCCCTCTTGGGCTCTCCTCCTCTCCCCTCTCTCTCCACATGGTCATGGCCGGCCTCCACTCCTCTCTTCTTCTCTACTCTCTCTCTCTCTCTGCCTCTCTCTGCCTCCACTATACCATTAACTCCCATCCTCTTCGCTGAATAAACTCTATTCTATACCAAAAAAAAAAAGTACGTAGATTTTCAGTAACCTAGTATTATTACTGCTAGCTTTGGCTAAATTTCTAAACCTACAAAGATAACAGAGCTGAGCATTTACAGCTGAATGCAAGTAGATTCACAAATTGGAATATAAAGTTTATGAAATCTAATATAGTAAAAGAAGACCTTGTCTTTGTAGCTCAGCTTAATTACTGGTCTTAATATTGCTGTTAGTCCAGTAAATAGTTGGAATTTAATAAAAGTGCAAACACTTCCATAAAATGTCAACCAAAATATCATCAATGTAATACGAAGGAAGAGATTCAGTCCAACAGATCCATTCAGTGTCTTGGGTCCAATTCTCAGCTTGAATATGTGTATGACTTTAGTTAAGAAATAATCAGAACAAGCCGGGCGTGGTGGTGCACGCCTGTAATCCCAGCACTTGGGAGGCAGAGGCAGGCGGATTTCTGAGTTCGAGACCAGCCTAGTCTACAGAGTGAGTTCCAGGACAGCCCAGGACTACATGGAGAAACCCTGTCTCAAAAAAAAAAAAAGAAAGAAAGAAAGAAAGAAAGAATCAGAACAAATAAATTACTATAAACATATGATATAGGCATATCATATTTAGCACAATTTGTCCTATGTATGTTCAGAGTGTTTTACTCATTAGTGTTCACTGCCCTGCCTCATTCCTGGGGACAACTTGATAATTTGCCAAAGGCTAGGCAAAGAACAGTCATTTAAAGGTATTTATGATATCTGAAATGCTGTACAATGTAAGGCATTATCTATAAAGATTAGCTCCATAAATCTCCAAATGACCTCATGGGAGCAATGTAGATAAAGCCTCCCAAACCCATCTTGTTGTGACTTACTGACTTTCCCACAAAGCAGAAGCCAATAAGTAATGGAGCCAGTCATCCACTTCAACTCATCTTGCATTTGGAGTCTTTGTTCTTCGCAATTATAACACCATTGATCCTTCTTCCCTTAAAACTGCAGAGATATGATTAGCAAAAGAAAATGAGATAGTAACTGTTTTTAGATAGACACTTACTCAATTATATCTTTATTCATTCAAAGTTCTGCAATGTACTTTTTGTTGATTTGTTGTATTGTTTTGTTTTGTTTTTAGCATTTTCTGTGACAACACACAGATTAGATGGGTTTAATTTCTGCCATTGAGCTAATCATATTCAAAAATGATAACAGTTTTGAGTTAGTTTTGGTGTAAACTTCAGCAAGGATTATCATAGGCAAAATAATCCTAAATGCACAAAAAATATTTTCTAACTAACCATAAATGAATACATTAAATAAGCCTCTTCAAGGCTGAGAAAAGAGAAGTAGCAAGTTGTGTCCCATGGTCAGGATGCATGCTTAGTAGGTGTTTCTGCTCCAAATACTAGGTTAAAGTGCACAACTATATACATTATTGGTGCACAGCCTTGACATGGCCATTCCAAAACTTGGCTTTCCTATCTGGATTAAAATTTGATAGTAAAAAACTCAAATTTTATTCCTCTCTGTATATAGTGGAGTTAATATGAATGATAAGTCAAATAGTTTGAAATACAGTTTATACGTGGTTATTTAATAGACATTTGATTAAAATATAATTTATCTAATTAATGTATTCAATTATTATCATATATTTAATATAGTTGATGTTAGGGATATAACAGTCAAATCAGTATCTACTCCCAAGGAGCTTACATTCCATATAGAAGCACAGTAAATAATGAAGGAGTCACATACCATTATGGTAATCAGATTTGGGGACATGTGCAAGGGCCTGTGTGAGAAAGGCAATTTCCCAGAAAGTGAAGCTCAGGGTTACTGATGAATTGGGCAATCATAATGTTATTGACCTAGGATCTATATTAAGAAATAGATGGTTAGTGTTTCGATGTTGATAAGAAGAGCAAACATGTCTCTTAGTGTGTGTCAGTCATTTCTTACTTTGTAGTATTTGTTAGGATTTTCCAGGGAGTGGGGGCAATGGTGGTTATGGAGCATGAGGTTTAAAAAAAGTAAGGAAATGACTCATGAGTTACAGACACTGGGAGTCTAAACTTGCAGTCTAAACATGAGACTCAAAAAACTAAAAATACAAAACAAAACAAAACAATAAAACTGGTATTATAGCTCCAGTCTGAAAGTTAATGGATGTATATCCAGGAAAGTACATGATTCAGGTGAATATCAAAGGCAAGATCCTGAAGAATTTTATTTTTTTCAAAAAAACTAGTTTACAAGCTTTATTTAGATATTCGATGGTTTGAATGAAACTTATTTACATCATGAACAGTGACCTGTTCTAGTCTACAAATTAAAATGTTAATCTGAGACTCTAGAGACAACTCAGTAGTAAAGGTCTTTGCTGCCAGGTTTGAGCACCTGAATGTCATCCTTAGAACTCATGTGGTAGAAGGAGAGAATCAACTGCAGCAAATTGTCCTCTGACTACCACATGCATGCCATGACATATGCTCCTGTTCCACAAAATGAATATATAAATGTTAAAATAATTTTAAATGTTAGTCTAATTTAATACAATGCTTTATATTTCAAATTCTAATCTCATTCAAAAATCTCCTAGATAAAACAACCAGAATAATATAGACAAAATATCTGGATAGTAGTCAAGCTGACACAGAAAATTAATTATCATATACAAATAAATTAGTACAAGCATCACTCTCTTGAAGTTGATCTGATTACTGTTGGCTCTACTTACAAAAAAAATTGGAAGAAAAAGAAATCAAGGGTGAAGATGAGAGAATGCCTTTTTCAGTATTCTCTGCTCAGAGCCCCTGCGGATCCCATTTCAATGCTTTGTTCTAGGGAACGCTCCTAAGGAGCCACTCTGAAGCACCCTGACTGAGCTCAATGTTCATTTTTGTCCATTTCATTTTCTTCCCATATTTATTATCAGTTGACATGCTCTCTGTGGTCTTCTGCTTTTCCAACATCAAGAACAGCACTAAAAAAAAAAAAAAAAAAAAAAAGGAGGTATTTATTATGTAATGGAAGATGACAGCCTTTGGGTTATTCTCATTTTGTAGATATAGAATAAGGTAGAGTTTAGTAACTTGATCAAATTCAAATTGTTGTATCTGAGATGATTGAAATTCAAATTTAGATAGCTTGCTTTGGAATTTGTATTCTAAGGTATTGTAGTCAACCTCTATTCTGAAGCATGCATTTAGAATGAAAACAAAAAGCAACAAAGAAATAAACAGGGAAATGTAGAATATAAACAATTATTTAAAAAAGCAAAGAAGAAAGTTAGAAGTTTAGAAAGTGGATATTGTTTATTCCAACATGAAAGCAGTCTTCTCATGTTGTTATCTGAATGATGACAACAACAAAACCCAGAACAAGAAGGGAAACAAACAATTCTCTACACTCTTAACACATGTTCACAGAATATAGTCATCAGTTGGGTTGTGGGTGGGAAGGAACGAGACCTCCAGAGCTGAAGCTGTAGGAGGAGAATGTAGAAACCATGGGGGAAGTTTTCTGAGTCACTAACATTTCAAAAAAAAAAACAGAGGAGGGATAGCAGCAAATAATGATGTCATGTTAATCTAGAGAATTACCACCATGTGCTTAAATGCTGTCAACTATTAACACAAGTTCATTAAACTCAGCAACTGAGCATAATATGTTGAACTTACTAGAGGACAAACCACTGCAAATGCATTTTCAGATAAGGAAGATATGAGCATATCTGTCTAAGGTTGGAAGGAAATATCCAAATTAAATTTAAGATGATAAATGATACATGTTCTAGAAGATAATAGAAACTAGTCAGTAGAACAAAGAATCCAGGAAAGAAAAGGCATAGCTTTGCATGAAAGGGATTGGTGTGGTAATTCTTAGTGTGGTCATGTGGCAGAATTCCCTGTGCTGAACTGATTTAAGTCTCTTATATGCATTAATTCATTATCCTCAAAACAGTAGTCCAAAAAAGTCCTGTCAGTGTCTCTGTTCTCCTGGGAAGTCATGGAATCAACAAACCAGAGAAATCTGGCAGGTAGGCCTCATTTCTAATGGATGTATTAAAGCAGAGTTTTACACTACACAGAATGTAAGGTAATATAATCATGTACTTACCTAGGTTCCTGTAAATGTCTGGTACATCTTTTATTACCATATTTTCCAGGAAGGATATAATTGCAAATGTAGGGACACCAGCAAACCTCACATCACTACAAAAAACTTATCAACATGAGAGTTGCTTCAAGATTCACCTGAAAGTACAAAATGTGAATTAATTTGCAATTAAGATATTTGTATACTGAAACTCTCTGACATTCATACATTTGGCCCTCCTGCTTAAAGCCCTCAACATTATAACAGCTGGAGGTACAGTAAAAAGTATATCCTTTATTATTGTCAATATTATCCAGAATATTCTAGTGAGTAAATGAGATCTCCCATAGCCCAAGGAAAGAGCAAGCTGAGATTAATGAAAACAGAGGACTCTTTTTGGTTTGGTTTGGTTTGGTTTATATTTTCTTTATTTACATTTCAAATGTTTTCCTCTTTCCAGATCTCCCCTTCTGAAACCCCTTTTCATAGGCACCCCCCTGCCTCTCTGGGGGTACTCTCTCTCCCACCCACCCACTCCTGTCCTTCCATCCATGCATTCCCCTACACTGCGGCATTGAACATCCTCAGGCCCAAGGGCCTCTTCTCCCACTGATGTCCAACAAGGCCATCATCTGCCATGGTCGCTCCATGTGTATTCTTTGGTTGGTGGTCCAGTCCTGGGGAGCTCTGCCGGGGTATGGAGCAGGGGCTGGCCTGCTGATACTGTTGCTCCCTCCGTGGGGGCTGCAAATCCCCTCAGCTCCTTCAGTCCCTTCTCCAATTCTTCCATCGGGGATTCCACATCTCAGTCATTGGCTGCAAGCTTCTGCCTCTGTATTTGTCAGGCTCTGGCAGAGTCTCTTAGGAGACTTCCATATCAGGCTTCCATCAGCAAGCAAAGAAGGCTCTTACAGTGTTTGCCATACCCATTTCAAGAACATTTCTAATCTCATATTTAAGAGTTCATCCTATATCCAACTTTAGGCCCTCTTGTATATTGACAGAAAAATCAACAAAATGAAGATAATGAGAAAAAAATTGGAGATGAAATTTTGATTCCCAGTTTATGATCATTATCAGAACTTGTAATATTTGTAACCTTGTGCACATGGAAATATGAACCATCTGCCTACTTTAAATAATCAACCAGTGGTGCAATAAAGATGGCTATTGATTGAAAACTAGCAAAAGAGAAAAACTAAAGAGAGAAACTGAATTTTACTAGATACTATATATGAAGATACTTCTAAATTCACCTCTCTCTTGGAGAGTCCCTGATGGAAATTCTGCCTGAAACTAATGAAGGGCAGAGCAGGTGATCATGCTGTCCACAATTCAATGACACATATTCTACTCAAATTCTGTGAGTTACATTTAAAATGTGAACAGTCTTTAAAGCTTCTTGAGTTCTTCCCATAAAGTACTGAAAAGCACAAATGTCTTTCACAACTGCCTATTCAACATTAAATATTGATAAGCAACTCTGCATACAGAAAAGTGTTCTGTCCAGCATGTCTATGGCTTTTCTGGGAAATATAAATATCTGATGTAGTACCAAGATGTATCCGAACACATAAAAATATAGAAGTGAAAAGACAGACACAGGCACCAACTGTAAGTTAAATATTATAACTGGTATATTTGAGTGGTCCCTTGATTATTCTGCTAGAAAATAATTCCTGTGCTCAAAAATATTATCAACTCAATTCAAAATAAAACATAGTACCAGTTTTTAGAGGACACACTGAAGAAATTAAACTATTTGACTACTTGGCATACAGTTAGTGGGAAGGTTATGGAACTTTTAGAAGGTAGAGCCTTTTAGAAAAAGTACCTCACTGAGGCAACATTTTGATGTTTTCCTGATTCTGTTGCCTGCCTGTGAATCTTTAGGAGAAAATTTTTCTTATGGTTTATTATATATATTATTGACTGTAGAGCAGAACTTTATGGTCATGATGGATAAGAAAGTATTACCAGGGATTTCTAGGTTAGTTTTCTCATTGCCTCTTTCCTTTGTGATGTCAATATTTATGTGAAAATGAACTTGCTTTGATTTTCCAGAACAACTAATTAAAATCAGAAAAGAAAAAAAGAGTAAGATGTCTTTGAAGCATTCAGGCTTTTCTGTGATTGACAGGCATTCAAATTACTGTCTTGAGGATGAGTAGCATTAGATGAGGTGAGAAAAGAAACTGGGTGAGACAGGACTAGATTGTGTCATCAAAAAGGCACAAGCATCAGAGTGAGAAGATCTGAATTCCCTCATTTCCATGGTGTACAATTCCCTTAAGATAGTGTTCAAACTTTCCTGCTGTGTCCATCTTGAAGATGCCAGAAAAGAGCCACTAAACTACATTTTAAACAACTCTGTATATATTAAGTCTTTATTTTGCAGATATGGTTAATTTTTCTCTGTGACCCAATCACAACATTTCTAGAAAGTCTAGAAAAATGCAGAGGCTCCTTCTAGAGTAGTGGTTCTCAACATCCCTAATGCTATGAACTGTTGCTCATGTTGTGATTACTCATACCTCAAATTATTTCATTGTTACTTCTTAACTGTAATTTTACTACTATCATGAATAGCAATGTAAATATCAGATTTGTGAGCTCGAAAGCGGACATGACCTCCAGGTGGAGAACTGCTGTTATAGATGTTTGTTTTCCCTGAATTCTCCAGTGCTGCTAACAAAGCAAGTCTAATCAAGCCAGTCCTAGCATCTCAGGGATTCTTGAAGGAAGCCAACATTGTATATTACAGATGAGAAGTATATGGCATGACAGAGTGTCACAGTGGCATACCATCTACTGTTGCTTCAGATATTCTGTCCCTTTATCTCTATAAGCATGTTCATCATTCCAAATCACAGGCTTTAGACTAAACTTTTTAGTAACCTCAGGAAAAGACAAGTACATTTCTCTTACAACTATTTCCAATCAGAATCTTCCCTCTGGGACTGTCATTCATATGAAGTACAATTATTTGTATTTGTATTCAGCCAGTCCAGTTTTGCTATTCATGTGAACATTCGATTGTAACATTTTATTAGGTGCATGGTAGCATTTGTTCCACATCAGGTGTTACATGAGTATAACCAATACAGTTGTAATCGTAACTTATAACCTGTCTCAATAAAGTTTTAGCTCAAGAAATACAAAGGCCAAGACTCTAAGCTGCAATATCAATTAGAAGACTGCCTTCTTGGGCTATATACAAGAAAGCTTCAAGAATGTGAGCTGATGTTTGTAAGGCAAAAGAATTTAATGGAGGTTGTCTTAGTTAGGATATCATTACTGTGAAGAGACACTATGACTAAGGCAATTCCTATAAAGGACAACATTTAAATGAGGCTAGCTTGCAGTTTCAGAGTTTCAGTCATTTATCATGGTGGAAAGCATGGCAGTGTGTAGGCAAACACGGTACTGGAGGAGCCAAGAGGTCTACATCTTGTTCCAAAGGTAGCCATCAAGACACTGTCTTCACAGGCAGCCATGAGGAGGCTCTGAAACTCCAGGCTGGGTGGAGCTTGAGTATCAGGAAACCTCAAAGTTCACCCCCATGGTGACCCACTTCCTCCAACATGGCCACACCTACTCTAACAAGGTCATGCCTCCCATTGTGCCACTACCTTTGCGCCAAGCATTCAATACTGATCATTAACTTGAGATTTAGACCCATCTCAGAGAAAGATCTTTAGTTATTTCTATAAGATTTTGTCTAGATTAGCTTAATTGAAATAGGAACATATACCTTAAGTATGAATGGCAGCATTTCCCTGATCAAGGGTTTCTGATAAATGCCAGAATTCACTGCTCTCTGCTTCTTCATTATGAATTCAATGTGACTTTCTAACCCCTGACTCTTCTGCCATGATGGAGTATGTCTCATAGAAAAGTGAGACAAAATAAGTTCTTCCTCAAATTGCCTTTGTCAGTTATTTTGTTTTAGGGAGTTAAGGAATGAATATATTATTCCAAAATGCCATCTTATTTAAATGGAGTTGATAAAGATAGCAGTTTTCCACAATGTTATATTTTTGTTGTCAGATGAGCCTATAATAGCTGAGCCATATCTCCTACCCCACCAAGGTAATACCTTAACACTTCATAGATTAACTTTGATCAAAGTACAAGTTCTGCAATTGGAATACATACACAGAACCCTGACATGGACATTCCTTGGCATGCCCTAGCATTGCAGTTAGTTTCTGTGCCCTTCTCAGATAGAAGTAATTTTCCTTTAACAAGCCTCTCCACAGTCTGAAGATACTGGGAACATTAAAGTTTTCCTCTGCAGAATGAACAGGGTTTGTGGTTCCATAGTAACCACAGCTGAATCATTCAAACTGAGAAGCTTTCAAAATGGCAATTTACCTAAGAATGTTTTTTATAGCCTGTTATGTTAGAATCCTAATAAGAGGACTTCTCATCAAAGCTATTACTATTCCAGGAACAAGAATACACACACACACACACACACACACACACACACACACACACACACAACCTTTTCAACTTCTCGGTATTTTCTCAGAGTACTACAAGAAACAAGAGAAAAGAAGAATATGTATACTTCATCCGTACTGTGTTCCCTTTCCATTCTTGAAAAAGAGTTTCATTTTTAATTCTAAAGCATCTGAGGCGTAGCCAGAGAAAGAATATCCCAATCAATAGAAACAATGTACCTTTAATGCCCCTCAGACATGTTCCTGATTAGAGGACACTCATATCAGCACATGATGTACACAGCTTTCTGAAAGAACTCAAAAAGCATGTTCACAGTCCTTATGCACCACAGTCAGCTGGAGATATTTTAAATTACAGAGTAGAAGGTTCTACCCCTATTTTTTATTCTGGGATTTAAAGATTTATTAAAGATGGAGTTCAGGAAGTGGCATTGTTTTAAGATTTCTTGGATGGTGTGTGGTAAATTTGGCAGTCATTGCTTCCATAGTTCCTATAGCACTTCCTGAACTAAAATGACATTCATACTAAGAGAAATTCATTGAGTACCTTCAATGTTTGCCATTTAATATACAGCTGAAGTTGGGAGGAGATGAGTTGTATCTGTCCAATGATAATTTTCATTTTAAATGTGACAATTCTCTCATATTTTATTTTTATGATTTGAAGTAACAGCAATTACTTTTTCTATTTCTTGATAAACAAAATTCATTACTTCAAGGAGAAAAAAGCAAAACATAAAACAGAATGGCATACAAGGATTCAACTACAAAGAAATCAATTTCTGAAGTATGTTTAAAAAGTCTGTGTTCTTTCTCTGTTCCTGGTATGCAAAGCTTTTTTTAGTTCATGAGCACAAGTACATCGATTACTCAGAGCTTTCTAAAGGAACAAAACTGATACAGTTTTTTAAAGGGGATTTGTTAGATTTACTTAAACTACACAATATGGTCTGTGTAGTCCAATCGTAGCTGCCTCATAACAGAAAAGCCAAGAAGCTAGTTGTTTACTCTATGAGGTGCCTCAGCACTTCCAATCTTGTGTTAAAAAAAAAACTGGAAAATCTCAAAGAGCTGCTGGTTTTTAGGATGAATTAGAAAAGCAGAGAAGGTACTTCTAATAACAATGAATCTCTGTACCAGTGGCTGGCAGTAACAGGGTAGATGAACTTGCCAATAAAGGAAAGGGGGAAAAAGTTGTGTTTTTTTTCCCCCAGGTCCTTTTAGTCTGAAACTTGAAGGTGCCACTGGCAATCAGGCATTCAGGGTAGGTCTTCCCATACCAAATAATTTCATCAAGAAAGTCCCTCTTGGGGTCTGGAGAAATGGTTCAGGGGCTAAGATCACTGGCTGCTCTTTCTGAAGTCCTGAGTTCAATACCCAGCAATGGTAGAATGGTATGCAGCCATCTGTAATATGATCTAATCCCCTTTTCTGGTATTTATGAAGACAGAGTACCCATGTACATAAAATACAACTTAAAAAAAGAGAACCTGTTGAGAATGCCTAGCAGCTTGCAGTTGAGTTGAGTCCTAAAACACTAAAGTTGAAAATCAATTAGCTATCACACACAAGAATCCCAGGATCTCATAGGACTTAAATCTTCATAGCAGTGTTCAACTAAATTCCAGACCTGAAATGTTAACTCTTCTTTAATCAAGGTCACTTTGAAGTCAAGAAAATTTAGAATGCACAGCTCTAGTAATGACTCTCTTATTACTAGGGGCCTGTGAGGATGGGGCCTCACAGATGAAATATGTAGTACAATAACAAATTAATCAAAGTATTATTATAAGCAGTATGAATACCACTACTATAAAATGAATTGGCTGTTTATCAGTTTACTATGTGGTAAATACAAAGAAGATTCTGATATAATTTGAGCTACAAGTTGATTTTGAGCTAATAGGCTGTGATTCAACACCATCCCAGACAAAGTGTTCAGACAGAAAATAAATTTAGCATATTCTAGTAAAGTCTAATGTCAGATCCTATGGTACTTTCTTATGGAAGAGAAGAAATAAGATTAGTGGAAACATTACAAGGATGATAGGTTTCTAGTATACTTGTAGATATCCACACTAGCCAAAGTAGGTCTTCATTATATACATGACTCAACATTTTTAGTCACAGAGTGATATGAATTAGTCACTTATATTTTTCAGATGAGAACACCAACAACTCACTAGTCGGAGACACAGGAGCAGGTGATATGCACAATGACAACACTGCCCCTTCAAAGCCTCAAGCATTTTAACCCCTTTCTTAGTAAACACACTGAAAAAGCATAGCTGCAGATTTATCCTGCTCAATTATTTTAATAATTTAGTCAATTGTCTGCTGTTTATCTAGAGAGACAGCACAATATCCATTCTGCAAACTTTCAATAAATTGATGCTTCATGAAATGATAAAGGCCCAATTATTCTAACCCTTCCCTTGCGCTAACATTTTATTTGCTTTCAAAATAGCTCCAAATAAAACAAACAGTTTTATTTTTGGTGTACCTTCATGATCAAAAAGTTTAAAAAAAAAAAGGTATTCAGATTTGCTTTAAAATTTGATTAGGTCTTTTCTGTACAGTATAAATAAAACTTTTAAGGAAAGGTGAAGAGCAAGTTAGCATATAACTTTTCCAAGTAAGATATAAAGTCATACATTAGCTGCTAAGAAGAACTTTGTGGGTAGTATATGTTAGGAGTTTAATGTTGACTACCTTCAAAGAGATACTATACAGCCTAAGTCTACCCGTTTACCGCTAAAATATAGCATGTAGAACTTACGTTTTCTATTTCTTTTCCTTTTCCCCTTTAGTTTAATAGTTGTGGGGGTAGATGTTTTTGTGTGTGTATTTGAAATCCAGAATTAATTTCTAGTATTATTCCTCAGAAACTGTTCGCCTTGTTTTTAAGGCAGGATATTTCAATGGCTTAAAGTTCTCCAAGAAATTGAGAGTACCTGGCTCACAAACCCCCACGGATCTTCCTATCTCTGCTTCCTCAGATATGGAAGCACAAGAGAGCCATCAATCCACACTCAGCTTATTATGTATATTTGGGAGGTCACACTCAGGTCTTCATGGTACTACAGGAGACATTTTTTCAACTCAACTATCTCTCCAGCCCTATGGACATACATTTTTAAGCTCCTGTTATTGAAAATTCTGTACTTGTTACTATGCAGGAGTATGTGAATGTAAGGTTGCAGGGATATAGAAGTAATAAGTTGTTCCATTGTCCAAAAACTATACTGTACCAACTTTTAGATGACAGGAAACTGCAAGGTTTCTTTTTTTTAATTTTTTTCTTTTTTTTTTCTTAATTGGATATATTCTATATTTACAATTCATTTCCCTTTTTCTGGTTCCCCACCCCCAAAGGTCCCACATGCCCTTTTCCCTCCCCCTGCTCCCTCATCCACCCCCTCCCACCTCACTGTTCTTGTACTCCCCCACAATGATGCTTTGGTCCATTCTAGCACCAGTGTCCACTCCTTTCTTCTTGTGAGACATCACTTGGTATGTGATTTATGTCTTTGAGGGTTCAAGCTTCTAGGCTAATATCCACTTATCAGTGACTGCATACCATGGGTATTCTGTTGAGACTGGGTCACCTAACTTAGTATGACGTTCTCCAGCTCCATCCATTTCTCTAAGAATTTCATGAATTCATTGTTTCTAGTGGCTGAATAGTACTCCATTGTGTATATATACCACATTTTTTGTATCCATTCCTCTGTTGAGGGACATCTGGGTTCTTTCCAGCTTCTGGCTATTATATATAAAGCTACTATGAACATAGTGGAGCATGTATCCTTATTGCATGCTGGGGAATCTTCTGGGTATATTCCCAGGAGTGGTATGGCTGGGTCCTCCGGAAGTATCACATCCAGTTTTCTGAGGAACCGCCATACTGATTTCCAGAGTGGTTGTACCAGCTTGCATTCCCACCAGCAGTGGAGGAGTGTTCCTCTTTCTCCACATCCTCGCCAACACCTGATGTCTTCTGAGTTTTTAATCTTAGCCATTCTGACTGGTGTGAGGTGAAATCTCAGGGTTGTTTTGATTTGCATTTCCCTAATGACTAATGATGTTGAACATTTTTTAAGGTGTTTCTCAGCCATCCGAATTTCGTCAGGTGAAAAGTCTCTGTTTAGCTCTGTACCCCATTTTTGGATAGGGTTATTTGGTTTTCTGGGGTCTAACCTCTTGAGTTCTTTGTAAACATTGGATATGAGCCCTCTGTCGGATGTGGGGTTGGTGAAGATCTTTTCCCAATTTGTTGGTTGCCTATTTATCCTTTTGACAGTGTCTTTTGCACAAGGTTTCAATTATATGTAATATACTGCAAAATTCCAAGACTACTGCTATAATATACTTATAGACCTACCTCTTTCTAGAAGGTTGTACCTTATTTCCCATTTCCTCCTGTTTGACCTGGAGCCCAGAAATCAAATGCAACCTCAATGGCTGTTTCAATCCCTTCTCTTCACACTATAGTCCATATTAACTTTTGCATTCAACTCTAAAGCTGGCTATTAAGAAAATCAGCAGCATTTTCTTGGGTAGTTGATTGTGTCTGACTAGCAACAAAAGGGGAACCACATGAGACAGAAAGAGGTGACAATGTAGGAACTCAAAAACATTCAGAGATTTTTTTAACTGTCAACCCCCTTGACCGAAAATTTTTAAAAAATGACTATCAGTTCCTGAGAAAGGGTATACTTTCCCAAATCAGATAAAAAAGATAATGCTGAGCTTCAACCTGTGGTGATGTCTCAGGAGTCTCTCTCTCTCTCTCTCTCTCTCTCTCTCTCTCTCTCTCTCTCCACCTTCTCCTTCCTTTATTTTCCCTTTTCATCACTTTGATCTCTTCTTGCACACATATGTGAAAATGCAAACATGTGAACATGCACACATACAAACATGTGCTCTCAGGGCTTACTTCTTTTACCCTGCGTAGGGAGGCTGTAACCCCTCGGAGCTCTGGAAATTAAAATCCTCTTGCAAATTCCATCAGGTCTGTCTCTCATGAGTGTTTTGGGGTGCCAGTTTCCGAGGCATGGGGTGTAGGAGTACCCACGTTTTTTCTTTCGGATCTTACATGTGGTGCATGGGGCAGGAAATGCAGACACTTCTACACACTCGAGAAAAAACTTGGAGGTAAGGGGACCCCCTCTGAAGTGTGTGTGTGTGCTGGCCAGCCGATGTGATGTTGTTCGTTCATCCTGAGTGTTCTGTTCTATTCTGTTATTGGGTTCTGAATCTGATGAGACGCGCACTTTTAGATATGCAGCTGTCTTCTCGGACCGTGATGGCCAGGAGACCGTGGTATAGGCAGACGTGCTAGTGAAGGCCACAAGCTATAACGCGGGGAGACGTCCCACGTGTGAGGGAAAATCCAGGGACGCCTGGAAAATTCCCATCTGGGTGACGGGGAGGATACGGTAGTTCTACTAAATTGGAGAACTTACACGCCCTCCCGGCCGTCTGGTTTTCTGATCTGGTTCTGTTTTCTGTTTGTCTCACTGTTTTTTCAAAAGCCTGACTGGTGCAGAGTTCCGACTGTCAGTCGAAACCTCAGGGGTCTGGAGGAAGCTAGAGAAGGCCGAATAAGGTTCTTCTCTTCTCTGTATTTGTTTCCTGCAACTGGCGGGAACATTCGGTATCTGAAACTGGGTTGTCTAGAGGCAAACTGTCTTGAATTGAGACACCTGATGGTGGCAGGGTCAGGCTGTCTATGTGTTGATTGTTTCTGTTTTGTATAGTCTTGTGTTCTCGGACTTAGATGACTGACACATAGGGATTTAGACCGACTGATAATTTTGTTAAGAATTCAGACCGACTGAAAGGCCCGCCATGGTGGGCTCTGTGGCGCCAAGATCAGGTCCCGTGACTCAGGCCCACCATGTTAGTGTCTGGCAGCAAGATCAGGTCACGTGACTCCAGCCCGCCATGTTGAGGTTTTGGCGCCAAGATCAGGTCCCGTGACTCAGGCCCGCCATGTTAGGGTCTGGCGGCAAGATCGGGTCACGTGACTCAAGCCCGCCATGTTAGAACAAGAAAGAGACAAAATATTTAAGCTGTGAGGCTCCCTAGTTGGGGAAATAATTTTTAACAAGACACACAAAGTGGCGGATGTAGGAATTCTGAGTTTAAGTTACAGATGGCTTATTCCATTTATTTTAAATTGTTTAAATTATTATAATAGATATAATGTTAAGCTTTGTGGTTTTATTGTTTCTCTGGGAAAGAGGTCAAAAATAAGGGGGACCTCTAGAAGACTAGATTCTGAAATATTAAGCAAAAAATCTGTCTCAGTGATACTAAAATCATGTTTTGAGAATAATATTATGTTCAAGGCATAAATTCTTATTTGATACTGATTTTATTTTGATACAAAATCAAGGTTTTCACTGGTATAAATACTAAAAATGTAAAAATGCAGGATTTACACACAGTCCTTTCTTGCTGTTATTATTATAGATCTGAAATGTTTAAGCATATGAGTTTGGGGCAATACAAAAATATAAGGTTTTGCGTTTAATATTAGGGTGTTTTCAATGTTTTAATTAGAGCTTCTTCTGTTATGGAGAGAGAGAGAGAGAGAGAGAGAGAGAGAGAGAGAGAGAGAGAGAGAGAGAGATCAACGAGATTGCCTCTCTTCATTTACAGACAAACTCAATGTGTCTATAGATTATTATATGGCTTAACAATTCCTGATTCTTTAAGTCTGTCAGATGTTCTTGTGCCAGAAGGCTAAAGACCAATGTTTCAACATTTTGAAGTATAAACTGTTCAGGTATTTAGCAATCTCTATCATTTGGCTAAGTCTTAAAAGGTGTGTTAAGCTTTCTATATATTTTCAGTTAATATTGGTCACTCTTGGATTTCTGACGGGGATAAAAACTGTTAGTCTCATAGTCAGCTCAAGCTCTTTAATCTTGAAAGCTGATATAGATTTACAGAAATGATTTTCAGGTGATATAAAATTTATAGCCAAAACATGAGTCAGGTGTTAATTCTTATAGTCTTTCAAGATAGTAAAGATGACAAAGGTTCTGTTTGACAGAGATTGGATGTTATGCTCAATTTATATCTAGAGAAGACCACAGAATGGAGCAGAAGATCTGAGACCACCTATCCTGATTCACGGTGACTCTCTCACTAAAGACATATTCCCAAGAGACTGATTAATCTCTTTGAGACTGTTTTATTTGTACAGGAAGCCAGAAAAGAATACCCCCTCAGACGAAGGGTAAGAGGCACCTGAAGGACCGACACCAGACTCCATTGGCAGGTCTTGAGGGCATGATAGCCCACAGATTTGGCGAAGGTATGTGAGGTTAAGCAGGGACCAGAGGAGTCACTGGCAGCCTTTCTAGTGCAACTCAGAAGCATTTTGCTATACACCCCAGACTAGAAGGACTTTAGTTTGCTGAGAAAGTATGTAGAGGGATTTGGTACAAGCTATTTAGAAGGTCTGTAGAGAGATTTGGTGGTGCAGGTTGTTAGAAAAGTCTATAGAGAGATTTAGTATAGTTTGCTGAGACAGGAAGACAGAGTAGAAAGAAAAAATGACAGAGAAGGAAGCTACAGAGAATCCTGGCTAAAAGGCAGAAAGGAATCAATGTGCATACTATATGGAAAGGCCACCGAGCCAGAGTGTGCCCTATGAAGCTGGGAGCAATAACTCACAGGTCTTGGGAGAAGTGCCCCAAATGGCAAAGGTGTTATCCCTGGATAAAGACAATGACTAGGGGAGATGGGTGTTTTGACCACCTCCCCCAACCCTGGATAACTGTGAGAGAGAAACAGAAACCCACTCAGTTCTTGATGGACACAGGGGCTTAACACACGGTCTTCCAACCCAATGGCCCTGTTTCCAAGAAAAGATCTAGGGTTCAAGAAGCCACTGGCACCAAAATATGTTCATGGACTACCCGAAGAACAATGGATCTAGGGATGGGATGGGTAACCCATTCATTTAAGGTCACCCCAGGATGTTCCTAACTGTTGGAGCAAGGCATACTCTCCAAAATGTTGGGGAGGACAGATGTACTTACTGTCCAAAGGGCTGCAGCAACTGGCCCAAAAAGAGAGACTGACCCCTGCTGAAAGTTGCTACAGACAGGAGCAATTTTCTCCGTGAGGGACAGGGACAAGCAGGTGTTGCTATGGTGGGCAGCACAAATGGCATCTGGGTAGAAGAATCTTTACCCCCTGGCATGTCAATGCAGAAAGTGGAGCTAATGGCCCTTACCAAGACCTCGGAACTTGGAGACAGCAAGAAAATCAACATCCACATGGATAACAGGTATGCCTTTGCCACAGCCCATGTCCACAGGTGTATATGCCAAAAGGACTGCTCACATCAGAGAAAACCAACAGGAAATCTTGGACCTCTTAGATGCCCTAATGAAGCCAACAACTGTGAGTATCACCCTCTACCCAGGATGTCAAAAGGGAAAAGACTCAGTGGGCAATAGCCCGGCAGAGCAAACAGCTCCAAGGATAGATATACAGGAGCCTATACTGGTTGTGGGTCTGCGAGAGGCACCCACTGAAAAATGGGACAAAGTGAGATAGCCTCACTTAAAATATACTGAAGAAAAAAAGGACTGAGATTGGTAGCCATCTGACCAACTATTATCAAGGAAAGGTGCACACAAGAAGGGAGAATTATACTCCCCAGAGAGTAAGCCAAGGACCCGCCAGGGCAAATGCACGCATGAACTCATTTAAGGGATCAATAAAACAGTGTAAGGTATGCCAGCGAGTGAATGCTTATGCAGCAAAGAGTAAATAGGGCAGAAGACCTAGAAGAGAACAACCTAGAGTATATAGAGGTTTTATAAAAGATAAAGCAGGAAAGTATGGTTATGAATATCTTCTAGCACTTGTAGATAGTTAATCTAGATTGAGACTTCCCCTAGCAGGCAGGAAACTGCAGCCAGGGTTAAAAGAAATTTTCCCGAGTTTCAGAGTGCCCAAGGTAATTGGATCAGACAATAGTTCTGTTTTTGTTTCTAAGGTAAGTCAGAAATTGACAGATATTGGAGACTAATTGGAAACGTTATTGGATGTACTGTCCCCAGGGCTCAAGACAGCTAGAGAAAATAAACAAAACTCTATGAGAGACCTTAACTAAATTGACCTTGGAGACTGGTTTAGGCTGGGTGGTGCCTCTCCCCTTGTTTCTGAATAGTCCTTGCCATTTTAATCCTCTTTGTTACCCCAATTTTTTTGTCATCTACTGGGTCATCACCCGAGAGGTGTACCACAACATGAGATTTGGCTCAAACTGTCTGCTTTAATGCTCTAGGCATGTCAGAGACTCCTTGCTGCTTCCAGACAGGTTACTAGATTTGTCAAAGAAGGCTTCAGAAACAGTTGCTGGAACCCTAGTGAAAGAGATCCTCACCAAATTGATCACAGAGACTGGACCTTTGTTCTCTAGGCTCGAGGCGCTCCAATGGATAAGGCATCGAGGTCCCGGAGGCCTACTCAGGAGGAGATCCGCAAGTCCCACATTGCTTCCAAGTTGGAGATATGGTCTACATTAGATGCCACCACGCAGGAAACTTTAAGACTCAGTGAAAAGACCCTTATCTTGTACTCTTGACCACCCTGTTTTCTGCCCTGATAGGACCCCTAATGATAATGCTCCTGTTTCTTACAGTTAGCCTTATACAGTCAATAGATTAGTTGCCTTCATCAGGGACCAGGTGAGCACGGTCCAGATTATGGTACTTAGGCAGCAGTATAAGAGCCTTCTGAGACAAGAAGAGGCTGACCTTTAATTCTCCTAGTTCTAAGGTTAGAACTACTAACAAGACAGGAAGTGGGAAATGAAAGGATAAGGTTGTAAGCTAGGAATCCCCCGTGCCTGGGCACATGGGGGGCACTTGGGTCCCCAACGCCAGTGGGGGAGGGTGGGCGCGACACTGCGTGGCGGCCATGTAAGCTAAGCGGAAATGACTTAACTAGTTCTTCCGGCCTCTGTGAGAGGCTGGTAGGTTGTCAGAGAGCGTGGGTTCGGATGGTTTGAACTGATTGGCTTAGAAGCTTGTGGTAGGTGGGTTCTATTATAAGTCTATAAAAGGCCAATGCAAGCCAGTCCGCACTGGGCTTACTTCTTTTACCCTGCGTGGGGGAGCTGTAACCCCCCAGAGCTCTGGAAATTAAAATCCTCTTGCAAATTGAAAAAAAAATAAACCATGTGCTCTCATATGAATGCACACATACTCAAATCTCCATACATACCTATGCATGTGTGCACAGACATACCCACATTCATACACACATATGCACAATTTTGATTGGATAAATGAATAAAGAAAAACTATATTCTTTATTTTATCTCTCCCTGAAAGGTAACTGGTTTACATTTTAATAATGGTCTTAAGTCCTTAATATATTATTTAAATTATCAATTCATTCCTAGATTATCCAAGATTAAATAGCTGAGAATTACTGAAGTTTTTTTTTTTTTTAATCAACAAAACATGGTTTTAGGCCAGTATTCATCAAATACAAACCATCTGACTATAGGCCATCCCCATAGTCTGAATCTATGTAAAGAAATTGTTACTACTGTGATATTTAGTCACTGTGTATATAAAGCACTGGGATGATATTCAGCATACAATAAGCACTGTATAAATGTCATTTATATCAGAAAATCCAGAGTGTTCATGTGATGGGGGGTTGGGGATCTGCAAGAGACATAGCTTATATCACAAGCGTCTCTTATACATGAACAATAAAGGTAAGAGGTATTGTGTTTTAGAAATATACATTATATTTGAAATGAAATATTTCCTCTATAAATCATGTATCAGCCAGTGATTGTGGCTGTAATAAGTAAATGTGGCCTAAAGTATTCAAGGCACTGCTTACCATGCAGTGAAGATAGATTTAATTTGATGTATAATAAGAAATTTTGTACAACATGCTTTGGGATATTTTAGGCAAAGATTATTGCAGGCCTCAATTCTACTAGTGCTTGTAAAAGTTTATACTCTGCCTATAAAGTCAGTTGGAATCAACTTCATTGCATATGTTAAGAAATAAATACACCACAAACTTACATCTATCTATCCAGCTCCCTGGAAGTAAGAAATAACAATTAAGTAAGAAATAACAATTAATTTCATTGTGCTTTCCATTTTTCAGAAATGGCATTGTCTAAACAGGGTTCCTATGCCTGCACAAACATCATGACCAAGAAGCAAGTTGGGGAGGAAAGGGTTTATTGAGCTTACATTTCCACACAGCTGTTCATTACCAAAGGAAGTCAGGTCTGGAACTCAAGCAGGTCAGAAAGCAGGAGCTGATGCAGAGACCATGGAGGGATGTTTCTTGCTGGCTTGCTTCCCCTGGCTTGCTCAGCCTGTTCTCTTATAGAACCCAAGAATACCAGCCCAGAGATGGTACCACCCACAATCACTAATTGAGAAAATGCCCCACAGCTGGATCTCATGGAGGCACTTCCCCAACTGAAGCTCCTTTTCCTATGATAACTCCAGCCTGTGTCAAGTTGACACACAAAACTAGCCAGTACAACTGACCCCTCGTCAACTTGATACACCAACATATCACTATTAAGCCTCAACCCTTACTGTCTTATTCATCCCCAAATCTAAATAACGTTAAAAGTCCCACAGTCTTTACATATTAAAAGTTCAATCCCTTTAAAATGTCCAATATCTTAAAATTCAAAGTCTTTTAAAAATTTGAAGTCTCTTAACTGTGGGCTCCACTAAAATACCTTCTTCTTTCAAGAGGGAAAAATATCAGGGCACAGTCACAATCAAAAGCAAAAGTCAAACTCCAATGGTTCAAACTCTGGGATCCAACTCATGATCTTCTGGGCTCCTCCAAGGGCTTGAGTTACTTCTCCAGCTCCACCCTTTGTAGCACACACCTTGTCTTCTAGGCTCCAGCTGCCTGTATTCCACTGCTGCTGCTGTCCTTGGTGGTCATCGCATCGTACTGGCATCTCCAAAACACTGCTATCTTTCGCTGTAACTAGGTTTCATCAAAAGCCAGACTCTCATAGGCTTTCTTCATGGTGCCAAGCCTCAACTCTTTTGCATGACCCCTTCAGTCCTGAGCCATCAATTGCAAATGAGGCTACACCTTCACCAATGGCCTTCCATGGCCTCTCACAGTGCCAAACCTCAGCTGTTCTTCAAGATGCCTTCATGCCTTCAAAACCAGTACCATCTGGGTGACTCTTACACAGTACCAAGTCCTGGTACAGCATGAGGCACAACCTTGGCTGTCTGGAACACATCCTCTGTGCTCTCAGAAAACACTTCCCAGAAGATTTCACCTTAGTGATGCTGGTTTCTTCTTAATCACCACTAATTTCTTAGCTCCAGATAACCAGCATCAATAGTCCCAGTAACACAAACGGTTCTGCTATCTTGTTAATCACTGCTGATTCTTCAGCACCAGCTAACCAAAACCACAGAATCTTCATGGCCCTGATAAGAGTCTTTAATCTTCCCTCTGAAATTTCACAAGCCAGGCCTCTATCTTCTGCACTGTTCTCAACATAATCTTCCAAGCTTCTACACATCTCACAGAGGTCTCAACACTGAATGGACCATCTAGCCCAAAGTTCCAAAGTCCTTCCACAGTCTACCCCAAAACATGGTCAAGTTGTCACAGGAATACCCCACTACACTGGTACCAATTTGTCTTAGTCAGGATTCCTATGCCTGCACAAACATCATGACCAAGAAGCAAATTGGAGAGGAAAGGGTTTATTGAGCTTACACTTCCACACAGCTGTTCATTACCAAAGGAAGTCATGTCTGGAACTCAATCAGGTCAGGAAGTAGGAGCTGATGGAGAGACCATGGAGGGATGTTTCTTACTGGCTTGCTTCCCCTGGCTTGCTCTCTTATAGAACCCAAGAATACCAGCCCAGAGATGGTACCACCCACAATCACTAATTGAGAAAATGCCCCACAGCTGGATCTCATGGAGGCACTTCCCCAACTGAAGCTCCTTTTTCTATGATAACTCCAACCTGTGTCAAGTTGACACACAAAACTAGCCAGTGCAGGCACATATAATAAAAAAATCAACACTTGAAAGGCAAATTAATACAATACAACCTTGTTCTGAGAGGCCATCTTTTTCATTTTAAACAGACTGACATAAATACAGAATTACACTTTTCCTTTGCACACCAGTGCAGACTACTCTGTGATCACAAGAATTTAAATTCTGCACAGGAAGGCAATAAGATACTAGAATCTGTGGTTAAGTAATCTCCATTTCAAATAAAATATGTTTTTATTAAACTTAAGTTGTACCTTAAATGGCATAAAGAGTTAACATACAAATGATCTGTGTTGATAACATAAAAAGGAATTTTTTTCTCAGCACTCAAATTGATAGATTTTACTTCCATGGTGACATGGCTTGTTTGTCAATAATGTCCAAAACTAAGGTAGGTGCTTGCTTGATTTGAATACGAAATGTTCTCCACAGGTTCATGCATTTGAACACTTGATCCCAAGTGAGAAGCATTTTTACTGAAGGTTTAAAACCTATAGGAGATGGGTATTTCCTGGATCCCAAGTAGGTAGCATTGCTACGGAAGGTTGTAGAACCACTAGGAAATGGAGTTTTCCTAGAAAAGATCTTTTCACAACCTATTGGTTGTCATTTTGTCCTATTGACAGTGTCCTTTGCATTACAGAAACTTTGTAATTTTATGAGGTCGCATTTGTCGATTCTTGATCTTAGAGCATAAGCCATTGGTGATCTCTTTGTTCAGGAAACTTTCCCCTGTGCCCATGTGCTCGAGGGACTTCCCCACATTCTTTTCTATTAGTTTCAGTGTATCTGTCTTTATGCAAGGATGTGGAGAAAGAGGAACACTCTTCCATTGTAGTGGGATTGCAAGCTGATACAATCACTCTGGATATCAGCCTGGCAGGTCCTCCAAAAATTGGACATTTTATATAATGTAGAGGACCCAGCTATACCATCCTAAAGAGTCTGCAACATATAACAAGGACACATGTTCCACTATGTTCATAGCAACCTTATTTATAATAGCCAGAAGCTGGAAAGAACCCAAATGTCCTTCAGTAGATTAATGGATATAGAAAATGTGGTACATTTACACAATGAGTACTACTCAGTACTATTAAAAACTATGACTTCATGAAATTCTTAAGGAAATAGATGGAACTAGATAATATCATCCTGAGTGAAGTAACTCAATCGCGAAAGAACATACATGGTATGCACTCACTGATAAGTGGATATTAGTCCAAAAGCTCAAAATACCCAAGATACAATTCACAGACCACATGAAACTCAAGAAGGAAGACCAAAGTGTAGGTGCTTCAGTCCTTCTTAGAAGGGGGAAAAAGATACTCAAGGGAGCAAATATGGAGACAAAGTGTGGAGCAGAAACTAAAGAAAAGGCCATCCAGAGACTGCCCTACCTGGGGATCCATCCCATATACAGTCACCAAATACAGACACTATTGTGGATGTTAAGAAGTGCACTCTGATAAGAGCCTGATTCAGCTGTCTCCTAAGAGGTTCTGCCAGAGCCTGGCCAAAGTACAAGTGGATGCTCACAGCCAACCATTGGACTGAGCAAGGGGTCCCCAGTGGAGGAGTTAGAGAAAGGACTGACAGAGCTGAAGGGGTTTACAACCCTGTAGGAAGAACAATATCAACCAACCAGAACCCCCAGAGTTCCCAGGAAATAAACCACCAACTAAAGAGTACACATGGAGGGACCCATGTCTCCTGCTGCATATGTAGCCAGATAGCCTTGTTTGACATAAATGGAAGAAGAGATCCTTCATCCTGTGAAAACTTGATGACCCGGTGTAAGGAAATTTGAGGGTGGGTAGGCGGGAGTTGATGGGTGAGGGGATACCTTCATAGAAGCAGGGGGAGGGAGGAAAGGATGGGGGTTTCAGGAGGGGGGACTGGGAAAGAGGTCACATTTGAAATGTAAATAAGGAAAATATCCAATTTTTTAAAAAAAAGATAAAATGAAGACAATTGGGTTTCCAACCCAGTAAGAGCAGAAAATGTAGCATTTGAACAGTCACAATCCTTTCAGAGAATCATTAAAGTAGCTAAAGTTTAATTATATTCAATGTACTTGTTAATTCAACAAATTGAAGTACCCTTCTAGAAGTAAAGGATTCAACATAACACTGAACAATTCTATAAATGTGCCTATTCTTAGACAGCAGCTCCTTGAGAAATCAGGCAATGCTGACAATACCTCTGCTTCTGATAATTTTGTGATCAATTGACAATATTTTACCATTTTATATGTTTTCATGTTGTGTTTATGGGACTATGTCTTACTTAAGGCAAGAGCCTGCAAATTACACATTTTACACCCAGGTTCCAACTACAATGGTTGTACTTAAGATAAGGTCAGTAGAATTTTGTAAAAGTTGAAAAGAGAAGATACTAAATTTCCAGTTTGAGAACCATGGTGTTATAAGGACCTAGACAGAGCACTTTGTTGTAATTGATTTCTGTGAGCAGAAAATATTTTAGATTATCTTACATAAAAATTATAAATTTGTGTAAAATATATAATCTATATTTATAATATATTATATATAAATTATCTTAAGTGTATTATATTGTACATAATTTACATATAAATTAACAGAAGTATCAGAAATATTTGTGGAAAACACAAAATAAGGCAAGAATCTAAGGAAAGGAGTTTATTTACAATAAACCTTGAGAGCATTTACAAAACTAGGATATATAAGACTTTGTTTTTATTCTATGTAAAGTATGAGACAGAAACAAAGTTAAAGTTTCATTTCAAGGAGCAGATTCCAATTGACCATCCCCCTTACGAGGGTATTTACCAAAGGATAAGAATTTCTTGATTCCACTCTAAAAATGCCTCCAAAGTAATAAATAAAACTTAATGCCAATTAAAGAGAAATATTAAAAATTATGAAAAGCAACACCTCATATGGTATATACCTTATATTCATAATGAATAAATGATCAGATAAAACTGCATTATAGGATTCCTTGTATGTAATCATAGTCTACTAATGTCTCCAAATAAAAAGTGACCCCTAATTATACATGGTAAAGCATTTATCCAAAATCTTAAATAATTCAATATAACAAGTATAATTAATAATCTAGTGCTGGGGGAGAAAACAGCCTGCACACATGAGTGGGCCCTGCAGAGCGGAGTAGGTAATCTGGAGACCTCTGGCAGGAGCCTTCCAGGTTTCTGCTGCAGATTGAGGGACACGCTCGGCCACAGCAGTGCCATCTCCAAGCAGGGCAGGAGGCCAGTTACACGCCCAGTGGCTACCTGGGAGGAAACAGCCTGTGTACATGAGTCTGGCCTGGCAGAGCAGAGGAGGTAATCTGGAGGCCTCTGTCGGGAGCCTTCTGGTTTCCACTGCATCATCACAGACTCCCTCGGCCTGCAACAGCGCACAGTCTCCAAGCAGAGCAGGCCAGTTACGTGCCCAGTGGCTAGCTGGGAGGGGACAGCCTGCACACGTGGGTTGGGCCCTGCAGAGTAGAGGATCCAGTTCAAAGGTCTCTGGCAGGGGCCTTCCAGTTTCACCTCTGGACCAAGAGTACCCTCAGCCACTGCTCACTGTACAGGAGAGGTCAGCTATATATACCCAGCAGCCGGTGAAGAGGAGACAGCCAGCACAACCTGCATCCAGAGCTGATCAGGGCCACAGAGATCCTCTGTTTGGAGCCAGCATTTCTGACTTTGAGAAGTCTTCAAAGAAGACTCTGCCATCTTGGCTCTCAGACTACAGAGAAATCTGACAATGCCAGGCTCACAGGAGGTTCAAACACCAACCAGTGACAATAAGACAAACTAACTCCAGAGATAAACAGATGGCAAAAGGCAACATTACTAACAGAAATCAAGGCAATATGGCAGCATCTGAACCCAATTCTCCAAACACAGCAAGTCCTGGATAACCCCAACACACAAGAAAAATAAGATTTGGATTTAAAAGAACTGGTCATGATGCTGCTAGAGGAACACAAAAAGGACATAAATAAAATTCTTAAAGAAATGCAGGGGAACATGAATAGGTTAGAAGCCCTTACATTGAAAACACAAAAATCACTTAAAGAAATCCAGAAGAATATGGGTCAACAGATAGAAGTCAATAAAAAGGAAACAGAAAAAAAAATCACTTAAAGAAAGGCAGGAGAAATTGAGTCAACAGTCAAAAGTCATGAAAAAGGAAAGACAAAATCTCTTAAAGAATTACATGAAAACACAAACAAGTGAAGGGACTGAGCAAAATCATCCAGGATCTAAAATCAGAGGTAGAAACAAAAAAGAAATCACAAAGGGAGACAAATTGGAAGTAGAAAACCTTGGGGAAGAAATCAGGGGGTCATAGATGCAAATATCAACAACAGAATACAACAGATAGAAGTAAGAATCTCAGATGCTGAAGATACCTCAACAGTCAAAGAAAATGCGAGGACAGGGATCCGCACCATCTTGAACCCTGCAATCCAATTGGGGGGGGAGCTCCGGATCCATAGAAAGCCTGTGGTAAGACAGAGCTCCATGGTCCGACACTATCCTGGGAAGAAGAGCTCAACCAGATGGAGTCCTGCCTACTGGGAGAGCCTCTGCCTAGGCTTCAGCAGCCCAGCCAGGGAGCCCCAGGCCTGCAGGGAATCCTGTAGTTAGACAGAGCCCTGAGACCTGCCACCATATTGGAGCGGGTAACTGAGCAAGGTACAGTGGGCACCAGAGGGAATGATTTCCCAGGATATAGCTTGCCAGGGTGCCTTCTGCACCAGGGAGATGGGCAGCATTATGGCTGCCTAGGCAGGCAGCAGGAGGTCCCGTAGATAGAACCAAGGACCAGGATGCGCACCATCTTGGACCCTGCAGCCCAACGGGGGGAGGGGGAGGGCGTGGTAGAGAGGAAGCTCCAGATCCACAGAGAGCCTGCAGTGAGACAGAGCTCTGCTCTGCTGTCCGGTCCAACACCATCCTGGAAAGAATAGCTCAACCAGACGGAGCCCTGCCGACTGGGAGAGCCACAGCCTAGGCTTCAGCAGCCCAGCCAGTAAGCTCCAGGCCTGCAGGGAACTCTGCAGTTAGACAGAGCCCTGAGACCAGCCACCATCTTGGAGCTGGTAGACTAACCAGGCAAACCAGGAGGAGACCACTGGAGGCCAATTAAGTATCCAGAGGCAAGCAGGGAGAAGACTTAAATCCAGCCCAGCAGAGCTGAGGAGGTAATTCGGAGCCCAGTGGTGGAAACCTTCCAGTTTCTGCCTCGGGAGCACAGATGCCGTCTGAGACAGCAGCACCAAATGCCAGGCTCTTGGTAGCTTTAAACACCAACCAGCAATAACAAGACCAACTAAGTCCAGAAATAAACAAATGGCAAAAGGCAAACATAGGAATGTTACTAACAGAAATCAAGACAATATAGCAGTATCTGAACCCAGTTCCCCGACAGCAGAAAGCCCCGGATATGCCCAACACACCAGAAAATCAAGATATAGATATAAAATCATTGGTGAGGATGCTGATAGCAGAAAACACAGATAAATCTCTTAAAGAAATACAGGAGGAAATGGATCAAAAGTTCGAAACCCTTACAAGTGCAAACACAAAAATCAATTAAAGAAATTCAGGAGAATATGGAACAAAAAGCAGAAGCCAATAATGGGGAAATACAAAAATCACTTAAAGAAATACCGGAGAACGTGGGTCAACAAGTAGTAGTCATGAAAGAAGAAACACAAAAATCTCTTAAAGAATTACATGAAATCACAAGCAAGCAAGCGAAAGGTCTGAGAAAACCATTCAGGATCTAAAAACAAAAGTAGAAAAAACTAAGAAATCTCAAAGGGAGACAATTTTGGAGATAAAAAACCTTGGGAAGAAATCAGGGGCCATAGATGCAAGTATCAACAATAGAAAACAAGAGATAGAAGAAAGAATCTCAGATGCTGAAGATACCATAGGAACCATGAACTCAACAATCAAAGATAATGCAAAATGCAAAAAGCTTGTAACCCAAAACATCCAAGAAATCCAGGACACAATGAGAAGACCAAACCTAAGGATTATAGGTATAGATGAGAGGGAATATTTACAAGTTAAAGGGCCAGCAAATATCTTCTACAAAATTATGGAAGAAAACTTCCCCAACCTAAAGAGAGAGATGCCCATGAATACACAAGAAGCCTACAGAACTCCAAACAGACTAGACCAGAACAGAAATGCCTCCTGTCACAGAATAATCAAAACCCCAAAAGAAAGAATATTAAAGGCAGTAAGAGAAAAAGGCCAAGTAACATATAAAGGAAGACCTATCAGAATTACACCAGACTTCTCACCAAAGACCATGAAAGCTAGAAGATCCTGGGCAGATATCATGCAGACTGTAAGAGAACACAAATTTCAGCCAAAACTACTATACCCAGCAAAACTCTCAATTAACATAGATGGGGAAACCAAGGTATTCCATGACAAAGCCAAATTTGAATGATATCTTTCCACAAACCCAGCCCTACAAAGGATAATAGGGGAAAAACACCAACACAAGGAGGAAAACTACACCCCAGAAGAAGCAAGATAGAAACCTCCTCTCATCAAACACAAAAGAAAATAGCCACTCAAATATAAAAAATAATTTCAAAAATGTCAGGTAGTAATAGTTACTATTCCTTAATATCTCTTAACATCAATGGACTCAATTCCCCAATAAAAAGACATAGACTAACAGACTGGATAAGGAAACAGGACCCTACAATTTGCTGCATACAGGAAACACATCTCAGTGTCAAAGACAAGCAATACCTAAGAGTAAAAGGCTGGAAGACAATTTTACAAACAAATGGTATCAGGAAACAAGCCAGAGTAGCTACTCTAATATCAGATAAAATGGACTTTCAACCTAAAGTAATCAAAAGAGACCCTGAAGGTCACTACTTGCTGGTCAAAGGGAAAATCCACCAAGAAGAACTCACAATACTGAACATCTATGCTCCAACTGCAAGGGCACCCTCATTTATGAAAGAAACTTTACTAAAGCTTAAAGCACACATTGCACCTAACCCAATAATTGTCCATGATTTCAACACTCCACTATCCTCAATGGACCAATCAGGAAACCAGAAATTAAACAGGGACACAGTGAAACTAATTGAAGCTTTGGACCAATTGGATTTAACACACACACACACACACACACACACACACACACACACATATATATATATATATATATATATATATATATATATATAAAACATTTCATCCTAAAGCAAAAGAATATACCTTTTTCTCAGCACCCCATGGTACCTTCTCCAAAATCGTTCATATAATTGGTCACAAGACAGATGTCAACAAATACAAGATCGAACTAATCCCGTGCCTCTTATCAGATCACTATGGAGTAAAAGTGGTCTTCAACAGCAAAAAAAAAAAAAAAAAAAAAAAAAAAAAAAAAACAAAAAACAAAAACAGAAAGCCCACATACACATGGAAACTGAACCATACTCTACTCAATGACACCTTGGTCAAGGAAGAAATAAAGAAAGAAATCAAAGACTTTTTAGAATTCAATGAAAATGAAGGAACAACCTACCCAAATCTATGGGACACAATGAAAGCAGTGCTAAGAGGAAAACTCATAGCCCCGAGTGCCTCCAAAAAGAAACTGGAGAAAGCATACACTAGCAGCTTAACAGCACACCTGAAAGCCCTGGAACAAAAAGAAGCTAATTCACCCAGGAGGAGTAGAAGACAGGAAATCATCAAAATAAGGGCCAAAATAAATCAAGTAGAAATGAAGAGAACCATACAAAGAATCATCAAAACCAGGAGCTGGTTCTTTGAGAAAATCAACAAGATAGATAAACCCTTAGCCAGACTAACCAAAGGGCATAGAGACAGTATCCAAATTAATAAAATTAGAAATGAAAAGGGAGATATAACAACAGAGAATGAGGAAATTCAAAAGATTAACAGATCCTACTACAAAAGTCTATACTCAACACAACTGGAGAATCTGGAGGAAATGGACAATTTCCTAGACAGATACCAAATACCAAAATTAAATCAGGATCAATTAGATCAGCTAAGCAGTCCCATGACCCCTAGGAAAATAGAAGGCATTATAGAAATCCTCCCAACCAAAAAAAGTACGGGACCAGATGGCTTTAGTGCATAATTCTATCAGGCCTTCAAAGAAGACCTAATACCAATACTCTTCAAACTATTCCACAAAAGAAAAACAGAAGGGACACTGCCCAACTCATTCTATGAAGCCACAATTATGCTGATAACAAAACCCCACAAAGATCCAATAAAGAAAGAGAACTACAGGCCAATTTCTGTTATGAATATTGATGCAAAAATCCTAAATAAAATTCTTGCCAACCGAATCCAAGAGCAGATTAAAATAATCATTCACCATGATCAAGTAGGCTTCATCCCAGGGATGCAGGGATGGTTCAACATATGGAAATCCATCAATGTAATCCACTACATAAACAAACTAAAAGAAAAAAACCACATGATCATCTCATTAGATGCACAAAAAGCATTTGACAAAATTCAGCATCCTTTCATGCTAAAAATCTTGGAAAGAACAGGAATTCAAGGCCCATACCTAAACATAGTAAAAGCAATCTACAGCAAACCAGGAGCCAAAAAATAAATGGAGAGAAACTTGAAGCAATCCCACTAAAATCAGGGACTAGACAAGGGTGCCCTCTCTCTTCATATCTTTTCAATATTGTACTTGAAGTTCTAGCGAGAGCAATTAGACAACATAAGGAAGTCAAAGGGATACAAATTGGAAAGGAAGAAGTCAAACTACAATTATTTGCAGACGATATGATAGTATATGTAAGTGACCAAAAAACTCCACCAGAGAACTCCTACAGAAGATTAAAAACAAAACAAAACAAAACAAAAACAAAAACAAACTTCAGCAATGTGGCTGGTTATAAAATCAACTCAAGCAAATCAGTAGCCTTCCTGTACTCAAAGGATAAGCAGGCTGAGAAAGAAGTTAGGGAAATAACACCCTTCACAATAGCCACAAACAATATAAAGTATCTTGGCGTGACTCTAACCAAACAAGTGAAAGATCTGTATGACAGGAACTTCAAGTCCTTGAAGAAAGAAATCGAAGAAGACCTCAGAAGATGGAAAAATATTTCTTGCTCTTGGATTGGCAGGATCAATATAGTAAAAATGGCCATCTTGCCAAAAGCAATCTACAGATTCAATGCAATCCCCATCAAAATCCCAACTCAATTCTTCATAGATCAAGAAAGAGCAATTCTCAAATTTATCTGGAGTAACAAAAAACCCAGGATTATTAAAACTATTCTCAACAATAAAAGGACTTCTGGGGGAATCAATATCCCCGACCTCAAGTTGTACTACAGAGCAATTGTGTTAAAAACTGCATAGTATTGGTACAGCGACAGGCAAGTAGATCAATGAAATAGAATTGAAGATCTTGAAATGAACCCACAGAGTTATGTTCACTTGATCTTTGATAAAGGAGCTGCAACCATCCAGTGGAAAAAAGATAGCCTTTTCAACAAATGGTGCTGGTTCAACTGGAGGTCAACATGCAGAAGAATGCAAATTGACCCACTCTTATCTCCTTGCACTAAGATCAACTCCAAGTGGATCAAAGACTTCCACATAAAACCAGACACACTGAAACTAATAGAAAAGACACTGGGAAGACCCTGGAGGACATGGGCACAGGGGGAAAGTTCCTGAACAGAACACCAGTAGCTTATGCTCTAAGATCAAGAATTGACAAATGGGACCTCTTAAAATTACAAAGTTTCTGTAAGGCAAAAGACATTGTCAGAAGGCAAAACAAAACCCAACAAATTGGGAAAAGATCTTCACCAACCTCACATCTGACAAAGGGCTAATATCCAATATATGCAAAGAACTCAAGAAGTTAGGCTGCAAAGAACCAAATAACCCTATTAAAAAATGGGGTACAGAGCTAAACAAGGAATTTTCACCAGAAGAGTTTCGGTTGGCTGAGAAGCACCTTAAGAGATGTTCTACATCATTAGTCATCAGGGAAATGCAACTCAAAACAACCTTGAGATTCCACCTCACACCAGTCAGAATGGCTAAGATTAAAAACTCAAGAGACAACAGGTGCTGGCGAGGATGTGGAGAAAGAGGATCACTCCTCCATTGTTGGTGGAATTGCAAGATGGTTCAACCGCTCTGGAAATCAGTATGGCGGTTCCTCAGAAAATTGGGCATGACACTTCCAGAGGACCCTGTCATACCACTCCTGGGCATAAACCCAGAGGATTCCCCTGCATGCAATAAAGACACATGCTCCACTATGTTCATAGCAGCCTTATTTATAATAGCCAGAAGCTAGAAAGAACCCAAATGTTCCTCAATGGATGAATAGATATAGAAAATGTTGTATATTTATACAATGGAATACTACTCAGCAATTAAAAATAATGAATTCATGCAATTTGTAGGCAAATGGTTGGATCTGGAAAATATTATCCTAAGTGAGTCAACCCAATCACCAAAGAATACACATGAATTTCAATCTCTGATAAGTGGATATTAATGAGCCCAGAAGCTCTGAATACTCAAGACACAATTAGCTAAGCAAAAGATTCCCAAGAAAAGGGATGGAGAGGACCCTGGTCCGAAAAAGACTAAATACGGTTTTGTAGGAGAGTACCAGAACAGAGAAATGGTGGGGAAGGGGAGTGATTGGGGAATGTGGCGGGGGGGGGGGGAAGAGGACTTATGGGACATGTGGTGAGGGGGGAACTGGAAAGGGGAAAGCCTTTGGAATGTAAACAAAGAATATAGAAAATAATAAAAAAAGAAAAAAATAAAGTTACAAAGTACATTTGAAATTTTAAAAGAGATCAGGAACAAAGTTCATCCATGCTAATTTTTATAACAAATCAATTTTGAAATAAATATCCTTATCTACATTGTATTACAGCCAATATGTAAATTAACATTATATTTGTGACAGCTTTATTATTACTTAAGATATTTCTTTTTATGTATATGTATTTGTGCCTGCGTCAGTTTATGCAAACCATGTGAATGCATTCATGGAGAGTAGCAGGAGGAGTCAGAGTCTGTGGAGCTGGAGTTACAGGTAATTGGGAGCCATTATGTAAGTTGCTAGTACCTGAACATTGATGTTCTATAAGAATATCAAGCATTCCTAAGAGCATTGATATCTCTCCATCCACATATATTTTTCTTCAATTTTGAGTTAGTAAGACATTCTCTATGTACAGTCTGCACTGGTCCTGACCTCCTGATTCTATTTCTATTATCTTTTGCATATGTAAGCTTTCCTCTATGAAAAGAGCTACCTGTTTACCACCACCACCATCACCACCACTACCACCACCAGTGGCAGTAACACTACCACCATATTTTCCTTCATTAGGTATTTCATATGTATTTCATTCATATTTTCATTCATAAGGTCACACAAGTGACATTCATCTGTGCAAAGCAACGGTATATGGAGCAATAGTGGCTGGTGAGCAGCAATTGAATACAAAAGCAGCAACTCATGTCAATCATATTCCATAAAGAGAATCTAGGAAATACTAATTTTTATCTTATTTTTCTTAACTGGGACAGTTGAAAGAGATAATGTTATGCTCCTTATGTCAAAAACTCTTGTGTTAAAGAAAGATTACTCCCATACTCATTATTCAAATAAAAAATTGCAGTGATATTTGTGAATCAGAAGTTCTCAAGTGCTGTTTGCACTGCTGTCTCAGACAACAAAACGTAAGTTGTATAGTTCCAGTATAGCCAGGAGCCCTGAAACCCCTCCTGGAGCATGAATTGGGACATCAATGTTCAGAATAAGCAAAAGGGAATCCTGTATGGCTCACTGGATTTTTCTAATTTTGGATTCTTTACTTACAAGCAAGAGTGCCCTTGCTCAGAATGCCAATATTTTGAGAATCAATGAGAAATGATAGGCCACCAAAAATAAAAATGAAAACTTCGGGGTTTTGAATACAAGTCAAATGTTTGTTTTTATTTGTAAAATAAAATTGCTTGCTTTCAAGAAATAGTGACAAGGAGATGAGGTGATGCTTCAGTAGGTTAACCGTATGCTACCCACAAATTGGGTATTTGCCTATAATTCTAGCATTATGAGGCCAGAGACAAATAGATGTAGAGCTCGCTGGTCAGGTTAGCCAATGGGTGAGCTTCAAGACAGAGCCCGTCTGAAGAAATAAGAAAAGCAGTAGAGGATACTCAGCATGTAGAGACAGACAATGGAGTGTTTAATACCAGACACATATGCATATATATGCATGTCACATTCACATACACAAGAAACTATGGTGAAAACAGTATTAAATTGCTCATACTGTTGATTTTCCTCGATAGTAATATAGGAAATGAATATCTTACATGATTGCCAAATGATGCACAAGTTAACATGCTAAATTACTGAGAAACAGAGTCCTCATTATCTGAGTTTTCACTGGCCTCAGGCAAAGTGGACACTATTTCCAAGAGAACAGTTTTTCACTAGATTTTGTGGCATTTTGCCTGACATGTCTTATGGTGTTTAAATGAATTTTCATATGGCTAATAAAATGCATTTTTCCAATTGGATATGTTTTTCTCATAATAAAAATCTCTTTGTAAAAAAAAAAAAAGAAAACACAAAAATTTTACAAGCAAATAGTCTCAGGAAACAAACTGGAGTAGCCATTATAATAACAGATAAAATTGACTTGCAACCCAAAGTCATGAAAAGAGACACAGAAGGACACTTCTTGTTGGTCAAGAGAAAAATCAACCAAGAAGAACTCTCAATTATGAACATCTATGCTCCAAATGCAAGGGCACCCTCATTCATAGAAGAAACTTTACTAAAGGTCAAAGCACATATTGAAACTAACAAAATAATTGTGAGTGACTTCAACACTCCACTATCCTCAATGGACCAATCAGGAAAACAGAAACTAAACAGGGACACAGGGAAAATAATTGAAGCTTTGGACCAATTGGATTTAACAGATATATATAACATTTCATCCTAAAGCAAAAGAATATACCTTTTTCTCAGCACCTCATGGTACCTTCTCCAAAACTGACCATAAAACTGGTCACAAGACAGACCTCAACATATATAAGAAAATCGAACTAATCCTATGTCTCCTATTGGATCACCATGGAGTAAGATTGGTCTTCAATAGCAACAAAAACAACAGAAAGCCAGCATACACATGGAGGCTGAACAATATTCTACTCAATAATACCTTAGCCAAAGAAGAAATCAAGAAAGAAGTCAAAGACTTTTTAGAATTTAAGAAAAATGAAGGCACAGCATACCCAAATCTATGGGACACAATGAAAGCAGTGCTAAGAGGAAAACTCATAGCCCTGAGTGCCTCCAAAAAGAAACAGGAGAGAGCATATACTAGCAGATTAACAGCACACCTAAAAGCCCTGGAACAAAAAGAAGCTAATTCACCCAGAAGGAGTAGAAGACAGGAAATCATCAAACTCAGGGCTAAAATCAATCAAGTAGAAACAAAGAGAACCATACAAAGAATCAATAAAACCAGGAGCTGGTTCTTTGAGAAAATCAGCAAGATAAATAAACCTTTAGCCAGACTAATGAAAGGGCAGAGAGACAGTATCCAAATTAATAAAATTAGAAATGAAAAGGGAGATATAACAACAGAAATTGAGGAACTTCAAAAAATCATCAGATCCTACTATAAAAGCCTATATTCAACACAACTGGAGAATCTGGAGGAAATGGACAATTTCCTAGACAGATACCAAAAACCAAAATGAAATCAGGATCAAATAGATCATCTAAACAGTCCCATAGCCCGCAAAGAAATGAAAGGGGTCATAGAAAGTCTACCAACCAAAAAAAGCACAGGACCAGGTGGTTTTAGTGCCGAATTCTATCAGACCTTCAAAGAAGACCTAACACCAATACTCTTCAAATTGTTCCACAAAATAGAAAAAGAAGGAGCACTACCCAACTCATTCTACAAAGCCACAATTATGCTGTTACCAAAACCACACAAAGAACCAACTAAGAAAGAGAACGTCAGACCAATTTCCCTTATGAATATAGATGCAAAATTACTCAATAAAATTCTTGTCAACTGAATCCAAGAACACATAAAAATGATCATTCACCATGATCAAGTAAGTTTTGTCCCAGGGATGCATGGATGGTTCTATATACAGAAATCCATCAATGTAATCCACTACATAAACAAACTAAAAGAAAAAAACACATGGTTATCTCATTAGATGCTGAAAAAGTATTTGACAAAATTCAGCATCCTTTCATGCTAAAAGTCTTGGAAAGAACAGGAATTCAAGACCCATACTTAAACATAGTAAAAGCAATATACAGCAAACCAGTCGCCAACATCAAATTAAATGGAGCAATTAAATTAAATTGAAGCAATCCCACTCACTGCCCCTCTCACCATATCTATTCAATGTAGTATTTGAGGTACTAGCTATAGTAATTCGACAACATAAAAAAGTCAAAGGGATACAAATTGGAAAGGAAGAAGTCAAAGTATCACTATTTGCAGATGATATGATAGTATACTTTAGTGACCCAAAAATCTCCACCAGAGAACTCCTACAGCTGATAAACAACTTCAGCAAAGTGGATGGATATAAAATCAACTCAAGCAAACCAGTAGCCCTCCTATATTCAAAGGATAAGCAGGCTGAGAAAGAAATTAGGGAAATGACACCATTCACAATAGCCACAAACAATATAAAGTATCTTGGTGTGACTCTAACCAAACAAGTGAAATATTTGTATGACAAGAACTTCACGGCTCTGAAGAAGGAAATGGAAGAAGACCTCAGAAAATGGAAAAATCTTCCATGCTCGTGGGTTGGCAGGATTAATATAGTAAAAATGGACATCTTGTCAAAAGCAATGTACAGATTCAATGCAATCCCCTTCAAAATTCCAACTCAGTTCTTCATAGAGTTGGAAAGAACAATTCTCAAATTCATCTGGAATAACAAAAATCCCAGGATAGCTAAAACTATTTTCAGCAATAAAAGAACTTCTGGGGGAATCAGTATCCCAGACATCAAGCAATACTACAGAGCAGTAGTGTTAAAAACTGCAAGGTATTGGTACAGTGACAGGCAGGTGGATCAATGGATTAGGATTGAAGACCCAGAATTGAACCCACACATCTATGGCCACTTGATCTTCGACAAAGGAGCTGCAACCATCCAGTGGAAAAAAGATAGCCTTTTCAACAAATGGTGCTGGTTCAACTGGAGGTCAAACCAAATAACCCTATTAAAAAGATCAAAACAACCCTGAAATTTCACCTCACACCTGTCAGAATGGCTAAGATTAAAAACTCAGGAAACAGCAGGTTTTGTTGAGGATGTGGAGAAAGAGGAACACTCCTTCACTGCTGGTGGGATTGCAAGCTGGTACAACCACTTAGGAAATCAGTCTGGTGGTTCCTCAGGAAACTGGGCATGACACTTCCAGAAGACCCTGCCATACCACTCCTGGGCATATTACCCAGAGGATTCCCCAGCATGTAATAGGGGTACATGCTCCACTATGTTCATAGCAGTCCTATTTATAATAGACAGAAACTGGAAAGAACCCAGATGTCCCTCAACAGAGGAATGGATACAAAAAATGTGGTATATATACACAATGGAGTGTTATTCAGCCATTAGAAACAATGAATTCATGAAATTTTTAGACAAATGGATGGAGTTGGAGAACATCATACTAAGTGAGGTAACCCAGTCTCAAAAGCATACTTTTGGTATGCACTCACTGATATGCAGATATTAGTCTAGAATCTTGGAATACCCAAGACACAATCCACATACCAAATGATGTCTGAGAAGAAGGAAGAAGTGGCCCCTGGTTCTGGAAATGCTCAATGCATCAGTGTAGGGGAATACCAGAACAGGGAAGTGGGAAGGGGTGGATGGGGGAACAGGGGGAGGGAAAAGGGTATATGGAACTTTTGGGGGGCGGGAAGCCAGGAAAGGGGAAATAGTCTGAAATGTAAATAAAGAATATATCAAATAAAAAAACGTAGTTACAGTACAAGATATTAAAGTTGAAAGTAAAACATGAATAATTACCATTAACTGAAGTGAATACATGCTGTTCCTGGGGCACACAGCATGCATATTAACAAGATTGGTCAAAATGTCATTTAAAAATTAACAAGGCCGTTTCTTTACTGGTCGGCCTTCAGGTTTTGGAATGGAATAAAGCAAGCATTCTTCTTGCAGTCTTTCTCTTCTAAGTCAGAGGTGCCAAGTCTCAGGAAAGCACCTGAATTCCAAGTGACATTCACACATAGCCCCAGGAAAGAGTACTTCAGTGATCACCACTCATCTATAGTCCTGATTCTGTCTGTTTCAGTTTCATGGAGAGTAAAGCCTGACATTAAGCAACTCAGTAGGGAGTTCAGAGAAAACTTCAAGTGCATTACAACCTTGTGCTTGTTATTGTTTGAGATTATTCTAAACTGACTATAACATTCTATTTAAAACTGTTGTAACAGAACAGGTCATTGCACACCTGAGCATGTTGGTGGAATATGCAAACAGATGCCAACTACTCCAGCTATGTGCCATAGTTCATATATGTATCTGAGCAAATATTAACCCATAACCCATGATCTCAAGGATTAAATATGTTGAAGCATATCATGCATAAGAGATTCATCCTGCATATGGTCACAAGGTAAACAACTATAGATGTTTATTCAGATTGAAAACTTAAAGGTCAATAAATAAGTAGCTCAAGAGAAAAAAAATCTAGTGCTGGTAATTATCCAAGGGTAAGATATATTTTGAGACACACCCAAGCAAAAAATCATGTAACAGAAACAGACCCACAAAAATAATTAGATACTGAATTTAGTAGGTACAATTATGATCAGATTTCAATTCTACATGTTTTCAATTCTTTGCATTTTATTGATGAATTCTCCCCAAAATAATATTTTCATTAATTACTTTGGAATTATTTTTAATGTTTTTTATTCTATATTCTTTGTTTACATTCCAAAGGCTTTCCCCTTTCCCAGTTTCCCCCACCATACGTCCCATAAGTCCTCTCCCCCACAACTATTCCCCAATCACCCCTCTACCATTTCTCTGTTCTGGTACTCTCCTACAAAACTGGATCCAATCTTTTCAGGCCCAAGGTCCTCTCCTTTCTTGTTCTTGGGAATCATTTGACTTGCTAATTGTGCCTTGAGTATTTAGGGCTTCTGGGCTCATTAATATCCACTTATCAGTAATTGCATTTCATGGGTATTCTTTTGTGATTGGGTTAACTCGCTTAGGATGATATTTTCTAGATCTAACCATTTGCCTACAAATTGCATGAATTCATTATTTTTAATTACTGAGTACTATTACATTGTGTGTAATATATGTATGTATATATATGTATATATGTGATATATATATGTATGTATATATATATGTATATATATATATATATATATATATATATATATCACATTTTCTGTATCCATTCCTCCTTTGAGGGATATCTGGGCTCCTTCCAACTTCTGGCTATTATAAACAAGGCTGCTATGAACATAGTAGAGCATGTGTCTTTTATGTATGCAGGAGAATCCTCTGGGTATATGCCCAGGAGTGGTATGCCAGGGTCTTCTGGAAGTGACATGCCCAATTTTTTGAGGAACCGCCAGACTGATTTCCAGAGCAGTTGTACCAACTTGCAATCCCACCAACAGTGGAGGAGTGTTCCTCTTTCTCCACATCCTCACCAGCACCTGTTGTCTCTTGAGTTTTTAATCTTAGCCATTCTGACTGGTGTGAGGTGGAATCTCAGGGTTGTTTTGATTTGCATTTCCCTAATGACTAATGATATTGAACATCTCTTAAGGTGTTTCTCGGCCATCCAAATTTCTTCTGGTGAAAATTCTTTGTTTATTTCTGTACCCCATTTTTTGATAGGGTTATTTGGTTCTTTGGGGTCTAACCTCTTGAGTTCTTTGTATATATTGGATATTAGCCCTCTGTCTGATGTGGGGTTGGTGAAGATCTTTTCCCACTTTGTTGGTTGCCGTTTTGTCCTTTTGACAGTGTCCTTTGCCGTACAAAACTTTGTAATTTTATGAGGTCCCATTTGTCAATTCTTGATCTTAGAGCATAAACTATTGGTGTTCTGTTCAGGAACTTTCCCCCTGTGCCCATGTCCTCCAGGGTCTTCCCAAGTTTCCTTTCTAATAGTTTTAGTGTGTCAGATTTTATGTGGAGGTCTTTGATCCACTTGAAGTTGATCTTAGTACAAGGAGATAAGAGTGGGTCGATTCACATTCTTCTGCATGTTGACCTCCAGTTGAACCAGCACCATTTGTTGAAAAGGCTATCTTTTTTTCACTGGATGGTTGTAGCTCCTTTATCAAATATCAAGTGACCATAAGTCTGTGAGTTCATTTCTGAGTATTCAATCCTATTCCATTGATCTACTTGCCTGTTGCTATACCAATACCATGCAGTTCTTAACACAATTGCTCTGTAGTACTGCTTGAGGTCAGGGATATTGATTCCTCCAGAAGTCCTTTTATTTTTGAGAATAGTTTTAGCTATCCTGGATTTTTTGTTGCTCCAGATGAATTTGAGAATTGCTCTTTCTAGATCTATGAAGAATTGAGTTGGGATTTTGATGGGGATTGCATTGAATCTGTAGATTGCTTTTGGCAAGATGGCCATTTTTACTATATTTTACTATATCTGCCAATCCAAGAGCAAGAAATATTGTTCCATCTTCTGAGGTCTTCTTCGATTTCTTTCTTCAAGGACTTGAAGTTCCTGTCATACAGATCTTTCACTTGTTTGGTTAGAGTCACGCCAAGATACTTTATATTGTTTGTGGCTATTGTGAGGATGTTATTTCCCTAACTTCTTTCTCAGCCTGCTTGTCCTTTGAGTACAAGAAGGCTACTGATTTTCTTGAGTTGATTTTATAACCAGCCACATTGCTGAAGTTTTGTTTTTTGTTTTGTTTTGTTTTGTTTGTTGTTGTTGTTGTTGTTGTTGTTGTTGTTTGGGTTTTTTTTTTTATCAGCTGTAGGAGTTCTCCAGTGGAGTTTTTTGGTCACTTACATATACTATCATATCATCTGCAAATCATGATAGTTTGACTTCTTCCTTTCCAATTTGTATCCCTTTGACTTCCTTATGTTGTCTAATTGCTCTCACTAGATCTTCAAGTACTATATTGAAAAGATATGGAGAGAGAGGGCATCCTTGTCTAGTCCCTGATTTTAGTGGGATTGCCTCAAGTTTCTCTCCATTTAGTTTGATGTTGGCTCTGGTTTACTGTAGATTGCTTTTACTATGTTTAGGTATGGGCCTTGAATTCCTGCTCTTTCCAAGACTTTTAGCATGAAAGGATGCTAAATTTTGTCGAATGCTTTTTCAGCATCTAATGAGATGACCATGTGGAATTTTATATGATGGACCCTGTCACACTTGTTTTTCATTCCTCTAAGATCCACCTTCCCATCTGTGTTACCCCACCCCAAATATCAACATATAAACAATAACATCAACAACAAGAGCAGCAACAACAATAAAAATCCACCAACTCTAATTTGTGTTTCTCGTATACTCATTGGAGCATGGTCAAATTTAATGAACAATTCCTTAAAAAAAAAAAAAAAAAAACTGAGTCCTGCCCTCCTTCGTGATCAGAAATCATCAGATGTGACGAGATACACCTCAGCATCTTTATCACAATTTTTAAGGGCTATCTTCAATAGCTTCCTGCAAGGGCTGGATTTCTTTGGTGGGAAGGGCACCACAGAAGTCTCTCATTTTCAGTTAAAAAACTGCATTTATTGATACCACTGCAAAAGAAGCTTCTTTGTCCATAGCAGCCAGAAGCAGCATGGATCATGAATTCCACATGCTTTCCAGAGGCAGCATGGATCATAAACATTAACACAGTTGAGGTCAACACCACAGATCATGGACATCAGCATGGCCTCTGGAGACTGTATGGATGATGGATATCAACATGGCTGGCAGCACATGGACTTCAGCATCATTGGCTTAGGCCAAATAGTTCATGAACATCAACATGGCCTCCAGCAGCACCACAGATAATGAACACCAACATGGTCTCAAGTGCCAGCATGGACCACAGAAATCTTCTGAATTAAGGAGTCTTAGTGCAGAAAAATGAAGCATTCTTCATCTGAGATACCCTGCTGTTATACAGATTCGGGATGATTCTGTGGTTTGCCAGAACTTGTAGAGGGGAAGGTATTGGCACCAGAAGCTGTTGACAGTTGCAAATCCAGCAACAACATCACCCTTGGGTGACAAGGACCCTCATGTGTCTGTTGCCATCGCAACTTTCACACATTCCCAATATGCACCTCACCTGTGCACCTCAACTCTGTGCAGTGGTGCACGCACTTGATTATGTCACAATCTGAATAAAAGGCAGAGACCCCAACTCCCTCCCCTCTTCTTTATCATCACCCACTCCTTTCCTTCTTTTCTTCCCCGCTTCCCCTCCCATATTCCCCCCCCAATAAATCTCTTCTTATAGAGCTGTGTTGTTCTGGTGTGATCTCTCCGAATGAGTTGCCTTCTAACACAACAGAAGATGTGCAGGACCTGAGGAAGCCTCAGGCCACTGCATATTTTTTTCTTTTATTTTTTGTTATTATTTTTTATTATATATTTTCTTTATTTGCATTTCAAATGTTTTCCCCTTTCCAGATCTCCCCTTTGGAAATCCCCTATCATATCCCACATCCCCCCGCCTCTGTGAGAGTGCTCCCCTACCCACCCACTCCTGTCCTCTCACCCTGGCATTATATTGTGTTTGTTTGTTTGTTTTTACATTTCAAATGTTTCTCCCTTTACAGGTCTCTCCTTAGGAAACCCGCTATCATATTCCCCCTCCCACTGCCTCCATGAGGGTGCTCCCCCACCCAACCACCCACCCACTGTCTTCCAGCCCTGGCATTCCCCTACACTGGAGCATCGAACACTCTTAGGTTCATCTTTCCTCCCACTGATGTCCAACAAGGCCATCTTCTGCCACAAAAGTGGCTGAAGCCATGGATCCCTCCATGTGTACTCTTTGGTTGGTGGTCCAGTCCCCAGGAGCTCCAGGGGTTCTGGCCAGTTGACACTGCTGCTCCCCGCATGGGGCTGCAACCCCCGCCTGAGCTTCTTTAGTCCCTTCTCCAGTTCCTCCATCAGGGATCTGGCGCTCAGTCCAATGGTTGGCTGCATACATTCGCATCTGTATTTGTCAGGATCTGGCAGAGCCTCTCAGGAGACAGTCATATCAGGCTTCCATCAGCAAACACTTCCCATCATCCACAATAGTGGCTGCATTTGGCGACTCCTTATGGGATGGATCTCTAGATGGGGCACTCTCTGGATGGCCTTTCCTTCAATCTTTGCTCCACACTGGCTCCATATTTCCTCCTGTGAGTATTTTGATCCCCCTTCTTTTTTCCCCCTCACCATAAATCCCATAAGTCTCCCCCTCCTATTCCCCAATCATACACCCCCACCATTTCTCTGTTCTGGTACTCTCCTACAAAACTGGATCCAGTCTTTTCAGGACCAGGGTCCTCTCCTTCCTTCTTCTTGGGAATCTTTTGACTTGCTAATTGTGCCTTGAGTATTCAGAGCTTCTGGGCTCATTAATATCCACTTATCAGTGACTGCATTTCATGTGTATTCTTTTGTGATTGGGTTAACTCACTTAGGATGATATTTTCCATGTCCAACCATTTTCCTACAAATTGCATGAATTCATTATTTTTAATTGCTGAGTACTATTCCATTGTATAAATATACCACATTTTCTGTATCCATTCCTCTTTTGAGGGACATCTGGGCTTCTTCTAACTTCTGGCTATTATAAATAAGGCTGCTATGAATATAGTGGAGCATGTGTCTTTTATGTATGCAGGGGAATCTGCTGGGTATATGCCCAGGAGTGGTATGCCAGGGTCCTCTGGAAGTGACATGCCCAATTTTTTGAGGAACCACCAGACTGATTTCCAGAGCTGTTGTACCATCTTGCAATCCCACCAACAGTGGAGGAGCGTTCCTCTTTCTCCACATTCTTGCCAGCACCTGTTGTCTCTTGAGTTTTTAATCTTAGCCATTCTGACTGGTGTGAGGTGGAATCTCAGGGTTGTTTTGATTTGCATTCCCCTGATGACTAATGATGTTGAACATCTCTTAAGGTATTTCTCAGCCATCTGAATTTCTTCTGGTGAAAATTATTTGTTTAGCTCTGTACCCCATTTTTAATAGGGTTATTTGGCTCTTTGGGGTCTAACTTCTTGAGTTCTTTGTATATATTGGATACTAGCCCTCTGTCGGATGTGGGGTTGGTGAAGATCTTTTCCCAATTTGTTGGTTCAGGCCACTGCATATTACCTTGCCATTGATGCAACCACTCCACCATCAACCTGGCCAGAATTATCTTATTTACCACTCAAAGGCAGCCAAAACCCCACACTCTCCTCCCTAGAGCGGGTAGCCAGAAAACTAGGCCTACTTGCCAAGGCCATGTTCTGAAACCTGTCTTCACCATGTCATTCTTTTCTTTTTGCCAGCAATTCCATGAAACCACTTTTTTCATTATTTTATTTATTTACATTTCAAATGTCTAACTTTCTGGTCTCCCTTCATCAAACCCTCCATCCTATCCCCCCTCCTCTTTGTCTTTAAGAGTGTACCATCTTCTTCTGAAGACTTGCCTTTGTTGTTGTTGCTGCTGTTGCTGTTGCTGTTGCTGTTGCTGTTGCTGCTGCTGCTGCTGCTGCTGCTGCTGCTGCTGCTGCTGCTGCTGTACTGCTGCTGTTGTTCTGGAAAACAACTCTGCAGCCTCATCCTCCTCACTACATTTCCCCAAGAAACATAGGTCTCTGTTGGCTGCTGCCATCTTGAATAGAGTCCTAATTGAGTTCTGTTTTATGGTGTATAATATAGACTATCATGGTATTTGTTTTATGGATGGTTGAAAAACTATGTGATTAAAAACAAACAACCTGACTACAAAATATGTCAAACAATTTAACAGGCACCTTTACAAAAAACACAAACAAATGGCAAATGAGCTTGTGAAAGGTGTTCTATGCTGGAAGTCATCAGGAGGGTGTAAATCAAAGCTATTGTAAGAATTTACCACATACCTATTAAAATGGCCTAAAACACTAACTGCAATAAACACTGGAAAAGATGCAGCATGTCAAGATTTCTCATTTACTACTGAAAAATCGCATAAAATAGCCACTGTGGAAGAAAATTGGATATATTCTTCTTCAAACTAAGCATACTCTTTAACAGCAACAAATCTTTTTGGTTGGTATTTAATACAGACAAGTTGAAATAGTGTATCTTTATAGTAGCTTCATTCATATTGCTAAAATTAGATAAAATCAAAGGCAATAGATATATGTATGAGTAAAGTGTGGCATGTCTAGACAACATATGGATATTTTATGACACTAAATATGAGCTATTATTTTGCTCACAGTTTAAGGGAATAGTTCATCATGATGGGGAAGAGCTTGAAGAGGCAACTGATCACATTGCATTCACATTATAAAAGCAAACAATGAATGCCTCTGTTCAGTTACCTTCCTGCATTTTATTCTTTGCATTTATCCTGCATTCCTAACCCCTAGGAATACTGTCCACTTTTATAGTGAATCTTACCCCAATTAATCTACTCAAGATAATTACTTAAACACCAACAAAGATAATTACTTAAAGCCATGCCCAGGGATTTGAGTTTTAGATGATTCTAGATCCAGTGAAGTTTAAAATCCATGTTATCCATTTTAACTTATTAAATTCAGGGCACTAGAAGGGGAGTCACACACTTCAAACCAAGCATAAAATCTCTTACAGGTGTGCTTTCCATTTCTTGGTTATATTTCATCCCAGATGTAGTCAACTTGAAAATCAAAAATAGCCATCACAAGTAACAGGAAAGTACTAAACCTATTCCACAGGAGATATTATCTAACTCAGCTTCTCAATATAAAATATATGATGTAAATAATCCTGCAATCATTAAAAAAAATAAATGCAAAAACAGGAAGGAGGAAAAGACATTAGCTACAAATGGATTCGGTGGTAAATTCTTCCAATTGTACATTCTGTATTGATGGTTTAGGCAAACATTCAGCCAGAGCATGTTCCTGCATTGCAAAACTAAATGTACTCAAGACAGCAATAATCTCCAAATATATGTAAATATTAACATAATTCTGAGAAAATGCCATATCTGTATAGTTATACACAAGATTATTCAATAGTTAATGTAAAGATGAAAAAGAATTAGAGGAACTAAGATGATTTCAAAGAAGAAAGCAAATCAGAAAAAATAAATCCTTCTACCTGATTTCAAGACATTATGCAGCTCTAAAAACCAAGTCTGGATTTTGTTGTCACAAGGAAAATGTAAAGAACTATCCATGTTAAGGTTCATATTGCTGTGATGAAACACCATGATCAAAACCACCCTCATGAGGAAAGGGTTTATTTGGCTTACACTTCCAAATCACTATTCATAATTGAAGGAAATTAGGACAGGCATTCTAACTAGGTAAGAATCTGGAGGCAGGAGCTGGTGCAGAGGCCTTGTAGGAGTGTTGTTTTCTGGCTTTCTTACCATAGCTTGCTCAGTCTGGTTTCTTATAAAACATAGGACCAATACCCAAGGGATGGCACCACTCATAATAGGCTGTAGTCTTACACATCAATCACTAATTAATACAGTATAGGCTTGCCTATAGCAAGATCTTATATAGGCATTTTCTCAGTTGAAGCTCCCTCCTCTCTGACAACTCTAGCTTCTGTCAAGTTTACATAAAATTAGGCATTACAGGACCAAAAAAAAACCACCCTAGAAATAGTTTATTGTGTATCTTTGTGGTCAAGTGATTGTGCAATATGTGTGAAGTCCCAGGTTCAAACCTCAGTACCACAATATATAAATGGTACATTATAAGTTAGTTTGCCTGAGAAATACTTGTTAAAAAGATACAGACACGCAATAGTTTTGGATAAAGTATTTACAAACCACATGTCCAAAAAAAGCATCATCTCTAAATGCAAAATGTCCTCTCCATCCTTCCAATAAATCAATATTCCAATTACAAAGTAGTACAAGTTACAGAAAGCCACTACATACCACAGGATATATGGCAAAGTACTTATGAGGAAAAGCTCAACACTACAAGAGAAATACAAAGTAAAAACACAAAGAACTATAATCATAAAACTATCACCATGACTAAAATAGAGATGTTGGTGAGGTTGTGGAGAAACTGGAATATTAAGACATTCCTGCTCTTAATCTAAAGATATAAGGTTATTCAAGGAATATCAACTGTTTCTGTAAAAATACATATTCAATGGAGGGGGATGGTGAGGGATTGTGTGAGGGGGTAACTGAGAGCAGAGGCAGCGATCAGGATGTAAAGAGAATACATAAATTAATGAATTAATGGAAAAAAAGAAATATGAAAAAAACTAACCAGTTGCACTAATCTTAGTCACTTAGAGAAGTGCAAATTTAGTCTCACCTAGAAAATTGTACAAAAATGTTTGTTACAATTTTATTTGTAATAGGAATAAGTTGAAATGTAGCCATAAAATGTTTTTAGATGAGCAGTTAACAAACTGATTCATCAATATTACAAAACACTGCTCAAAAATAAAGAACAATTCTTGCTCTTATAGCATAAGCTATTGGTGTTCTGTATAGAAACTTTCCCCCTGTGCCCATGTCCTCCAGGGTCCTCCCCAGTTTCTTTTCTATTAGCTTCAGTGTGTCTGGTTTTATGTGGAGGTGCTTGATCCACTTGGAGTTGATCTTAGTACAGGAGACAAGAGTGGGTCAATTCGCATTCTTCTGCATGTTGACCTCCACTTGAACCAGCACCATTTGTTGAAAAGACCATCTTTTTTCCACTGGATGGTTGCAGTTCCTTTATCAAATATCAAGTGAACATAACTCTTTGGGTTCATTTCTGGGTCTTCAATTCTTTTCCATTGATCTAATTGCCTGTTGCTGTACCAATACCATGCAGTTTTTAACACAATTGCTCTGTAGTACTGCTTGAGGTCAGGGATATTGATTCCTCCAGAAGTCCTTTTATTGTTGAGAATAGTTTTAGCTATCCTGGGTTTTGTTGCTCCAGATGAATTTGAGAATTGCTCTTTCTAGATCTATGAAGAATTAATTTGGGATTTTTGATGGGAATTGCATTGAATCTGTAGATTGCTTTTGGCAAGATGGCCATTTTTACTATATTGATCCTGCCAATCCAAGAGCATGAAATATTTTTCCATTCTGGAAATCAGTTTGGTGGTTCCTCAGAAAATTGGGCATGACACTTCCAGAGGACTCTGTCATACCACTCCTGGGCATATACCCAGCGGATTCCCCTGCATACAATAAAGACACATGCTCCACTATGTTCATAGCAGCCTTATTTATAATATTTATAATAGCTGGAAGGAGCCCAGATGTCCCTCAAAGGAAGAATGGATACAGAAAATGTGGTATATTTATTCAATGGAATACTACTCTGCAATTAAAAATAATGAATTCATGCAATTTGTAGGCAAATGGTTGGATCTGGAAAATATCATCCTAAGTGAGTTAACCCAATCACAAAAGAATACACATGAAATGCAATCACTGATAAGTGGATATTAATGAGCCCAGAAGCTCTGAATACTCAAGGCACAATTAGCAAGTCAAAAGATTCCCAAGAAGAAGGAAGGAGAGGACCCTGGTCCTGAAAAAACTGGATCCAATTTTGTAGGAGAGTACCAGAACAGAGAAATGGTGGGGCATGGGTGGGGGCTGATTGGGGAATAGGCATGGGGGGGAGGAGGACTTATAGGACATATGGTGAGGGAGGAACTGGGAAAGGGGAAAGCCTTTGAAATGTAACAAAGAATATAGAAAATAAAAAATCAGAAAAAAAACCAATGGGATATCACGCACTTCTCTTGAACCCCGTAATTTCACGCAGCCAAGCTGCAATCCAGGCGAAGGCTGTGTGATATTTACTGGGGAAAGCCTTGTTTGGCAGGGCTGTTCAAGGTGAATGCCGCTGTGGGCCTCCTTGGCTGCAGATAGAGCTGAGCTGAAATTTCTCGTGGCAAGCTGTGTAACCCTTATCTGACCTGTTCTTTTACTTACGAGATGTCCCTGCCAGCCGGAGGTGCGAGCATCCAGGCGTGACAGTTCACTCAGAGTTTATTCTTTGAACTACAGTACTGGCCATGATTTATCCTCTGGAGATCCATTGCTTTGCTTTTAATTAGCTGTACAGTTATTACCTAGATACATTAAAGAATTAACCTCCCAACAATTTATATTATTTGTATGGTTAGCTGGCTTTGGCACTCTGACATGGAAACCTTCAGTTAAGTAAAGTTTCAAAATAAGCCTGAGAAAGTCTCACAAAAAGATAAACAAAACATAGTGTAGTCTCTGACTCTTGAATTACTAATTTATTATTGACTACAGAGGGACGCGATAACCTTGTGTGTAGTCTCTGACTCTTGAATTACTAATTTATTATTGACTACAGAGGGACGCGATAACCTTGTGTGTAATCTCTGACGTTCATGCCTGATTCATTTGTATTTCCTTGTGCCAGTTACTCATGGTAACCATTCTTTGTAAACATTTCACTGGATACATTTTTTCTTTAGTAATGTAATGCCAGTTTGCCTGTATAAATGTTCCTGCCTCAGAACAGTAAAGTGCATTCAGACGCATTCAGATCTTGTGTGTGTCTGTCTGTCATTTCACGCCGCGACCAGTGCCTTCCTGCATACCAAAGACCCTGATTCCCCCACGTGTGTTCCGACTGAGTCGGTCCGTGGCAATGGGACAAATTATAAAAAAATAATAAAATAAAATAAAGAACAAACTATTGATACAGATGAACCTAGATTACTCTCAAGAGAACTACAGTATTAAAAACAAAATCAGCAGATTTCAAAAGGTTGCCCTTGTACATTCCATTTATAAAGAGTTCTTAAAATGATCCCACTAAATGTGGGACTGCTACATTATGTAGTAATGTAGAGAGTAATGTAGAGAGTAATGTAGAGAGCAGTATTGTGGTGCTATGCCACCTGGCATAACTTGACATTGACCAAAGTGAAGTTCTTCTCCCAGTTTTTGAGCAGGAATTTCTGTGTTAGCCATAATCCCCTTCACCTAGGGTGCAGCACTCAGACCAAGGTGAAGCCCATTATTCTCCAAGAACCTGCTGCTTCCTGAGACACTAGCCACCACCTGATGCCAGCCTCCTGTGGAGCAAGCAGAAGCAGTTCTGCAGACCTGTTTCCAGCCTTTGGGAGAAGGGTTCCCTCACCCCCACCCCCACCCCCACCCTCACCCCCACCCCACCTGCATATATATATATATATATATATATATATATATATATATATATATGTGTGTGTGTGTGTGTGTGTGTGTGTATGTACGTATGTATATGTATATGTATATGTATATGTATATGTATATGTATATGTATATGTATACGTATATGTATATATATATTTGGAGACCTACATTAAACTTTGAGCCTTGAGCAGGAAATCTTGTCTTGGTTCCATGTTTCTCCCATTACCCCTTTCCTATCCCCAGCTTTTCTTCCAGGGAACCTGGTAACCCATTTGAATGTAGCCACAGGTGGCTACAGAGTAAAGGCAAAATAATGCAATGTATAAGAGCCCTGTTATGTAAAGATTCTTAGGGTAATGGTCTGCCCTTGGTAATTTCTCCACTATAATATTGAATTATGTCTCTGTAATATGCTATGTGGGTAGGAAGACAGTGGATGAGGAGATTAAGACTTATGGTAATGCTCAATATCAGAACTGCATATAAAGCTACAACTATGTTAGATAAGAAGATTCAATAAATAATTATTGTTGAAATAGTAAAGGGAATGGATACCATACTACAAGTCATATGGATTATGAAATAAAGGAAAGATGGCTCCCTAAATTACATAGCCGTGATCAAAAGAACTGTGTGTATATTGTCTATAAGCCATGGATTGCATATAAGTATACCAGTAAAAATAATAGCCTTCAGTTTCAGGTAAAGGTTGGTATTTGTATTGTTTATTAGTTATCAAAAATTGGGGAATGAGATTTTTTTCTTCTCCTGCTTGAAACTCTATACCAATTAAAGTTTCTTTTTTATTATTTTATTTATTTACTTTACATCCCATCCACTGCCCCATCCCAGTTGCACCCTCCCACAATCCTTTCTCCCCTTTCCTTCTCTTCTGTGTGGGTGCCCCCTGGGTATCTCCCCACCTTGGCACATCACATCTTTGTGGGACTAGACACATTCTCTCACACTGAGGCCAGGCAAGGCAGCTTAGCTAGAAGAGCATTTTCCAGAGATAGGCAACAGCTTTGAGGATAGGATCCACTCCAGTTGTTCAGAATCCACAAGAAGACCAAACTGCACATCTATTATATATGTGCAGAAAAGTGTAGGTCCAGCTCCTGTTTGCTTTTGGATTGGTGGTTTAGTGTATGAGAGATCCAAGGTTCCAGGTTCTTTGACTCAGTTGGTCTTTCTGTGAAGTTTCTATTACCATCAAGGCAGGTAATTTTTCCTCCTATTCTTCTATATGAATCTGTAAGCTCCATCCAGTCTTTGACTGTGGGTATCTGCATATGTCGTAGTAGGCTGCTGACTATAGCATCTCAGATGATATCCATGAAAGACTCCTATCTGCAAGCATAACAGAGTATCATTTATAGTGTCAGGGATTAGTGCATGGTGATAGAAGAGGTCTCAAGTTTGACCAGTTATTAATTGGTCATTCCCTTAGTATATAATCTACTGCCCATCTCTGCACTTTCTGTAAACAGGATAAGTTTTGGCTTGTAAGTTTTGTGATTGGGTTGGTGTCCCTATTGTTCCATTGGTGTTCATGCCTGACTACAGGAGGTAGGCTCTTCAGGTTCCATATCCCCAATGCTGTGAGTCTCAGCTAATATCACCACATTGATTCTTGGGTGCCTCCCTTATTCCAGGTCTCTGTCTCATCTTGGAGAGGTCTGCCACTTTCCCAAACCTGTCAGTTAAAAATTTCCATTCAGTCTCAAAGCCATCTGGCCATCTCTTCTCTCTCTCCCAAAATTTGATACTGAATCTGCCCATTCTTTCCCCATTCCCTCTTCCACCCAGTTCTCACCCTACATCTGCCTCTTATGACAGTTTTATTACCCCCTACTAAGTGAGATTCAAGCTTGCCCATTTGTAACTTCTTTCTTGTTCAGCTTCTTTGGGTCTGTGGAGTACCTAGGTACCCTGTATTTTGTGGTTAAATATATGACTATTATTAATGAACTATTATTATAGTCATATCCATTTATGACTGAGTACATACCATGCATGTCCTTTTAAGACTGTGTTATCTCATTCAGGATGATACTATCAAGTTCCATCCATTTGCCTTCAAATTTTATGGTGTCTTAGTATTTTATAGTTGAATAGTGTTCCAGTTTGCAAATGTATCACATTATCCATTCTTCACTTGAGACACAACTAGGTTGCCTCCAGTTTCTGGCAATTACAAATAAAGCTGCTATGAACATAATTGAACAAAAATGCCTGTGTGATTTGGTAGAATATCTTTTAGGTATATGCCCAGGAGTGGTTATTTGGGTCTTGAGATAAAACTAATGCTGGTTTTCTGAGAAACATTCAAAGTGATTTCCAAAGTGGATTTACAAGTTGGCATTCTCACCAGAATTGAAGGATGTTTCCCTTGTTCCACATCCTTGCCAGAATGTGTTATCTCTTCAGTTTTTGATATTAGTCATTCTGATGGATGTAAGATGGACCCTCAGAGTTGAGAATATTCAACACCCCTTCATGGTAAAAGTCTTGGAGAAATCAGGAATTCAACACCCATACCTCAAAATAGTAAAAGCAATACACAGCAAACCAGCACCAGCATCAAACTAAATGTCTAAGGATTTGAAACATGTTTTAAGTGCTTCTAGACCATTTCAAATGCCTCTCTTGAGAATGCTCTATTTAGCTCTGTACCGCATTTTGTAATTGGGTTATTTGGTTTGTTGAGGTCAAACTTCTTGAGTTCTTATTAATTTTGGTTATTTTCTCTCTGTCAGATATAGGGTTGTTGAAGATACTTTCTCAAACTGTAGGATGCTGTTTTGACCTATTGACAGTGTCTTTTGCCATACAAAACCATTGCAGTTTCATGAGGTCCTTTTTATAAATTGTTAATCTTAGATCAATCAAAGACTTTTTTAAAAATCATCAGATCCTACTACAAAAGCCTATACTTAACAAAATTGGAAATTTTCAATGAAATGGATAATTTTCTAAACAGATACCAAAGTTAAATCAGGATCAGATAAACCATCTAAACAGCCCCATAAACCCTAAAGAAATAGAAGCAGTCATTAAAAGTTTCCCAACCGAAAAAATCCCAGGACCAGATGGTTTTAGGTCAGAATTCAATCAGACCTTCAAAGAAGACCTCATAGCAATACTCTTCAAACTATTCCACAAAATAGAAACAGAATTAGTTCTATTAAGCCACAGTTATGTGCCAGGAGCCATTCTTATATAGATCTCAAAACCTCCTCCTTTCAGCCATTTCAAGCCTGCTTTTAGAAGGAAAAATATTAGCTTTCAAGATTAGCCAATTACCCAGGGGGTCAGCACATACAGATCTCACTAGATCAAACCAGCACCAGCATCAAACTAAATGGAGAGAATTTTGAAGAAATCCCACTAAAATCAGGGACTAGAACAGGCTGCCCACTCTTTTCCTTTATATTCAATATAGTACTCAAAATTCTAGTGAGAGCAATTAGACAACAAAAGGAGGTAAACAGGAGCAAGTTGGAAAAGAAGAAGTGAAAATATCTCTATGTGCAGATGATATGATCATATACTTAAGTCACCACAAAAATTCCACCAAAGAACTCCTACACCCAGTAAACTACTTCAGCCATGTGTCTAGATATAAAATTAACTCAAACAAATCAATAACCTTCCTCTAAATGGGCTGAGAAAGAAATTAGGAAAATGACACCCTTCAAAATAATCACAAATAATATAAGATCCTCTTCGTGTGACTCTAACCAAGCAAGTAAAAGTTCTATATGGCAAGAACTTCAGGTCACTGAAGAAAGAATTTGAAGACCTCAGAAGATGGAAAGATCTCCTATGCTCATGGAATGGCACTATTAACATAGTAAAAATGTCCATCTTACCAAAAGCAATCTACAGATTCAATGCAATCCCCATCAAAATTCTAAATCAGTTCTTCACAGAGATAGAGCAATTCTCAAATCCATCTGGAATTTAAAAAAAACCCATAGGATAGTGAAAACTCTTCTCGACAATAAGAGAACTTCTGGAGGAATCACCAACCCTGACCTCAAGCTCTACTATAGAGCAATAGGGACAAAAACTGCAAGGTATTGGTACAGAGACAGGCAGGTAGGTGAATGGAATAGAATTAAAGACCCAGAAATGAACTCACACACCTACAGTCATCTGATCTTTGACAAAGAAGCCAAAACCATCCAGGGGAGGAAGCCAGCATATTCAACAAATGGTGCTGGCTCAAATGTGTCAGTCAGCATGTAGAAGAATACAAATTGATCCATTCTTATCTCTTTGTACAAAGATCAAGTTCAAGTGGATCAAGTACCCCCACATAAAACCAGATATACTGAAAATAATAGAAAAGAAAGTGGGGAAGAGCCTCAAACACATGGGCACAGGGGGAAATTTCCTGAACAGAGCACAAATAGCTTATGCTCTAAGATCAAGAATTGACAAATGGGACCTCATAAACTTACCATACTACCATAAGGCAAAGGACACTGTCAATAGGACAAAATGGCAACCAACAAATTGAGAAAAGATCTTTACCAATCCTATATACCATAGAGGGGTAATATTCAATATATACAAAGAACTCAAGAAGCTCGACTCCAGAAAACCAATAATGCAATTGTAAAATGGGGTATAGAGCTAAACAAAGAATTCTCAAATGAGGAATACCAAATGGCTGACAAGCACCTAAAGAAATGTTCAACATTCTTAGTCAACAGGGAAATGCAAATCAAAACAACCCAGAGATTCCACTTCACACCAGTCAGAATGGCTAAGATCAAAAACTCAGGTGACAGCAAGTGCTAGCAAGGATGTGGAGAAAGAGAAACACTCCTCCACTGCTGGTAGGATTGAAAGCTGGTGCAAGCACTCTGGAAATCAGTTTGACGGTTCCTCTGAAATTTTGACATAGTACTATCAGAGGACCCAGCTATACAACTCCTGGGAGTATACCCAGAAGACGTTCCAAAATGTAATAAGGACACGTGTTCTACTATTTTCATAGCAACCTTATTTACAATAGCCAGAAGTAGGAAAGAACCCAGATATCCCACAGCAGAGGAATGGATAAAGAAAATGTGGTACATTTACACAATGGAATATTACTTAGCTATTAAAAACAATGAATTCATTCAATTCTTAGGCAAATGGATAGAACTAGAAAATATTATCCTGAATGAGGTAACCCAATCACAAAAGAACACATATTGTATGCAGTCAGAGATAAGTGTATATTAGCCCAGAGGCTTGGAATACTGAAGATACAATGCACAGACTGAATGAAGCTCAAGAAGAAGAAAGACCAAAGTATGGGTACTTTGGTTCTTCTTAGAAGAGGGGAAGAAAATACCCATGTGAGGAGATACAGAGACAAAGTGTGGAGTAGAGACTGAAGGAGAGACCATCCTGAGACTGCTCCACATGGGGATCCATCCCATATACAGTCACCAAACCCAGACACTAATATGGATGCCAATAAATATTTGCCAACAGGAGCCTGATATAGCTCTTTCTTGAGAGGCTCTGCCAGTACCTGACAAATACAGAAGTGGATGCTCTCAGCCAACCATTGGACTAAGTTCAAGGTCCCCAATGGAGGAGCTAGAGGAAGGACCCAAGGAGCTGAAGGAACTTGCAGCTCCATAGGAGGAACAACAATATGAACCAACCAGTATCCCCAGAGATCCCAGGGACTATACCATCAACCAAATTGCACACACTGAAGGACTGATGACTTTAGTTGCATATGTAGCAAAGGATGGCCTTGTTGGACATCAAAGAGAGGCCCTTGGTTCTGAGAAGGCTTGATGCCCCATTGTAGGGGAATGCCAAGGATGTGGGACTGGGTAGGTTGGTGAGCATGGGATAGAGCATTTTTGGAGGTGAAATCAGGAAAAGGGAAAACATTTGAAATGTAAATAAAGAAAATATCTAATAAAAACACTTAGGACATAGTATATTAAAAGACAAAGATCAGTGCTGCAGTCAGACAAGCAATGTGTGTGATAACCAAGGGACAGTAGAGTATATTAGGCAGAAAGAATTATGTTATTCCTATTTTCACAGGTGTGCAAACAGAGAAGATCCTTGATACAGGAGAGTGCAGTTCTGTCCAGAGGAGACAAGAGTGAACCTACTCAAGAACAGGATAAAATTAATAACCTTATGGTTATTAATGTGTAACTTATCTATATATTAGTGGCTTTTCGGGTAAAAGAAATAATAGAAGCAGGAAATCTACATACATGTTAATAAAAATTAACTTATCCAAGTATATGTTGTGCGTGTTAGACAAAACCACGTAGCCTTATTCCAAAATCCTCAATCTAATCACCAGGAATGTATATATATATCACCAGGAATTTATATATATATATAAACCTTGCTTCTTCTTGAGCTTCATTTGATCTGTGAATTGTCTTGGGTATTCCAAACTTCTGGGCTAATATCCACTTATCAGTAAGTGCATATCATGTGTGTTCTTTTGTGATTGGGTTATATCACTCAGGAGCTGAAGGGGTTTACATAGGAGGAAGAACAATATGAGCCACCCAGTACCCCAGAGCTCTCAGGGACTAAACCATCAAACAAAGAGTACACAAGGAGTTACCCCTGGCTCCAGATGCATATGTAGCAGAGGATGGCCTTGCTGTACATCAAAGGGAGGAGAGGCCCTTGGTCCTGGGAAGGTTCAATGCTGCAGTGTAGGGGAATACCAGGACAGGGAGGCTGGAGTGGGTTGATTAGGGAACAGGGGAAGAGGAGATGAGTTATAGGATTTGGGGAGGGAAACCAGGAAAGGGGACAGCATTTGAAATGCAAATAAAGAATATGTCTAATAAAATTATTAAAATATGTAACCATGGAATAATGATAACCTAAATGTGTTTTCAAATGCTAAACTACTCTTTACACACTAAAAGCAACAGTTTGTCACATTAAAAGTTACATTAACATTAATAATTAACAGCTATAAATTAAAAGCTGATTTTTCTATGAATCCTATAGTTTCAAATTAATTTATAACTCTGAGCATTACTAGAATCCAAAATTCTGCCTCTTTATCATGAAGCACAAAGTAATCAAACAGAATAATTACTCACACCAGAATCTTAAGGCTTTACACTCCTGTCTCAGTCTTTCAAGGCAAGAAAAAGGTAATATTTATAACTGTGATATGAACAAAAATGGTAAAAAATTTTAAACTGTATCATGTTTTATCATCAAAGCTAGAAAGTGATAAATCATCTTTGTCATCACCTTTCTAACAGATAACTGAGGTCAGATGCTTGGTTTTTATCTGCTGCTTATTGTGAGTTTGTTTTTACCAAGTAGCTATACAGTCAACAATTTGTAGCAAATATACCCACATTGAGTAACCTACCTTAGAAATAATTAAATGACAAAATAACTGAAGATGTTGTTTCTTCATTGGACTATGCAGAGTTTAATAGGATGGAGATAACATAATAATAAGAGCTTACACATTTGGTAATGGAACTAATCAGTCAGGTAAGGTTAATCTGCAATAAAATCAGCAATTAATGAAAACTTGACCTAATAGCACTTAGTTATTCCTTTCTCATTTATAGTTTGTTATTGAAGATGCCTAAGTCTTAAGAACAAGTCCATTGCATTAAAGAATATCTAAAGTTCTGTCCTTTAAAATCTCCTAAAAGTGGAAAAGTAAATGGCTTTCTAACTTGGTTTCTTCCTGTGTTCTATAAGAACAGTAGGTTATCACTTTACCAGATAGAAATTAAATAAGATAGTGAAAATGAAAAGTATCATAAAATATTCATGTGTGTGTTTAGTACAGAGTACAAGGCAAGCTGTTTTTAGTCTCTATCAAATATTTATTAGAGATTTAATGATTTCCAGGATTGCTGAAATGAATCATCTGCCAAAAAGTTTTGACAAGGTACTGTTATAAGCAGAAGTAATATCTACCTTCAGAATGTCATGATTTGTAAGCTAATTATGAATCGTGCCAAATTTCTCAAGTATTGAGAATAAGAATGACTTGATATTGGAAGAACAGCCTTAAATTTGACTTTTCAAGGAGCAGAATTAGTCTCCATTGTTCATACTAAAAATAAAGAGAAATCTCTTTTGCCACTAATACAAAATCTCCCATAACTGATAGTGTCTACTAGTTGGAAAATTGTTTCTTGAGTTTAAACTGTTCAAAGAAGACTATGCCTTGTGATGAAGTGCTTGAGCAGAGAATATGCAACCAACTTGAACTAAAAATTCAATTGTCATATAATTGCCTTAAGAGTTTCAGTACCACATAGTGCATAGAAGCAAATGGTAATATGGAAACCTAAAATATGCTCCTTACCTACGAAACAATAAAAAGGTCTTCTTACGTGCCTTGGCTTTCGTGGAGACTGCTTTTTCTTCTTGGTTTCCATTCATGTAACATTACATGAAAAGCAAACATACACACAGTAAGCAAACAAAACCTTCAAGAGGTTTCACAAATCTCAAAACAGAATGTATGTCAACATAGAAAATTATGTCAGGATATTTTTCTAAGATAAATTTTGCTTATCTATCCTTTCACTAAAACTACAAATCAAAAACTTTAACAAAACAATCAGATATTTTTTTAACCATACTCCCAGATACCCTTAAAATTAGGCACAGACTATTTTACAAAATTTGTTAAATGTGTATGAAAATCAACTAAATTTCCCTACGCATTGCTTAGAGGTACCTTGCTATACTTGCACTCATTTTAGCTCATTTCATTTTTGTAACTACCATGTACATGAGCTCTCTAGTAAGCCACACTTTATAAATGTAGAACAACCCAGACCAGCAGAGGCAGCAGCCGGAGCAGCCGCAGCCTGAGCCCTCTCCCGCCCGCCCGCCCGCCCTCCCCCGCACTCCACCCGCCCTGGGGTCTCTTTCCCCCTTCCTCCTCCTCCACCCCCTCCTCCACCCGCTAGCGGGGGGGGGGGGTCGCTTTCCCGCCCGCCCCTATTGTTCCGCCCCCGGCCTCCCGCCCTTCCCCTTCCCGCCTGCTCCCCTTTTCCCCTCAGTTGACTCGTGTCTCCAGTGACCAAAGACTTGACCACTCAAAGTCCAGCTCCCTGTAACTGCTAGACATGGACACGACACCGGTGTGATTGAAGGTGGATTAAATGTCACTCTCACCGTCAGACTACTTATGCACGGAAAGGAAGTTGGCAGTATCGTCGGAAAGAAAGGAGAATCTGTTAAGAAGATGCGCGAGGAGAGTGGTGCACGTATCAACATCTCAGAAGGGAATTGTCCTGAGAGAATTATCACTTTGGCTGGACCGACTAATGCCATCTTCAAAGCCTTTGCTATGATCATTGACAAACTGGAAGAGGACATAAGCAGCTCTATGACCAATAGCACAGCTGCCAGTAGACCCCCGGTTACCTTCCGGCTGGCTGGTGGTTCCTGCTAGTCAGTGTGGCTCTCTTATTGGAAAAGGTGGTTGCAAGATCAAGGAAATAAGAGAGAGTACAGGGGCTCAGGTCCAGGTGGCAGGGGATATGCTTCCCAGCTCAACTGAGCGGGCAATCACTATTGCTGGCATTCTGCAATCCATCATTGAGTGTGTCAAACAGATCTGCGTGGTCATGTTGGAGTCCCCCCCCCCGAAGGGCGTGACCATCCCGTGCTGGCCCAAGCCCTCCAGTTCTCCAGTCATCTTTGCAGGTGGTCAGGCCTATACCATTCAAGGACAGTATGCCATTCCACAGCCAGATTTGACCAAGCTGCACCAGTTGGCAATGCAACAGTCTCATTTTCCCATGACCCATGGCAACACCGAATTCAGTGGCATTGAATCCAGCTCTCCAGAGGTGAAAGGCTATTGGGCAGGTTTGGATGCATCTGCTCAAACTACTTCTCATGAACTCACCATTCCAAATGATCTGATTGGCTGTATAATCGGGCGTCAGGGCGCCAAAATCAATGAGATCCGTCAGATGTCTGGGGCGCAGATCAAAATTGCAAACCCAGTGGAAGGATCTACTGATCGGCAGGTTACCATCACTGGATCTGCTGCCAGCATTAGCCTGGCTCAGTATCTAATCAATGTCAGGCTTTCCTCGGAGACAGGTGGCATGGGGAGCAGCTAGAACAGAGCAGATTCATCCATAATCCCTTTCTGCTGTGCACCACCACCCATGATCCATCTGTGTAGTTTCTGAACAGTCAGCGATTCCAGGTTTTAAACAGTTTGTAAATTTTCAGTTTCTACACACTTTATCATCCACTCATGATTTTTTAAATTAAAGTGTTTTAATTCCTTTCTCTGTTCAGCAGTTACGCTGAAATATCCATATTTAGTTTTATAAGTTTTTCTCCCCCTTTGTTTTTTGTTTTTGTTTTTGTTTTTGTTTTTTTTTTGGCTCATGAATTTTTGTTTGTCATGGAAATGTAAGAGTGGATTATTAGTACATTTCAGTTTAGTTCTGTAATGTCAGGAATTTTTCAAAAAAATTAAAAGATGGAAAAAAATAAATAAATGTAGAACAAACAAGAAAGCAATAATTTGCCCAAAATCATAAATAAGAATTCAGCAGGTAATGATGATAACAAAAAGGTTAGTAGTGCTTTGGTAGTTAACACATGATCTTGCATGTTTTTTCTATTTATGATCCTGAAAAACATTAAATACCATGATCCATTTATATTTTTACTGTCAAGGTCTAGCCTCAACATAGGATCATTGTTCTCAACTAGAAGCAGGGATATCTGGAAGGCACATAACAAATATACACAGACTACTTTTTGGGTATAAGCTGACAGGCAATTTTTTAAGGTTTAAAGTTTCTCTTCTCCTTCACTGTCTGTTCTCTTTCTCCTTCACTCATTTCCTCACAACTTGAGGCTGTACACACTCTGTATTCTCTTGTGCACTCTGTTTTTCCTCATGCGCTTTTCTTTTCTTGAACTCTCATGCTCATACACACCTCTGTACATTCCCCTTTCACTCTCACACACACTCTCTACTCATATCTCACACACTCTCCTTTTACTCACACACACACTTGCTGTTGACACCTCACATTCTCTCTTCACTTACTCTTCACATGTTCTTCTCATGTTCTCTCTCTCTCACTCTTTATTTGTTCTCTACATTTACCTCACATACTCTTTACTCATTCTCTATATGTTCACTACCTCTTCTCTCTTTACTTACTCTCTACATTTATCTCACATGTTTCTTTTCCTTTCTCTTGCCTGAGTCTTTCATTGATATTCTAAAAGCAGGTAAAAAAAAAAAAATGACATTGTATAATCATTGCTAAATCAAATTTAAAAGGATAACCACATTTCACAAAGAATCAAGAATTACAATTGTTCTCCAAAGTTTTAAACTTCCCTATTCCCAGACTTACAGCCATATAATTGTAAATGTTTAATTCTTATACTTCAGAGCTCAGGGCTCAGAAGCAAGCTCTTGTGTTTTCTTGTGAAGCTCTAATGATAAATGACATGGACAAATCTGCCAGACAGTGGCCAGAAAGAATCAAGTTAACCCTTAATTTAGTAATTTCGCTAGTTTTCTCTTTCTGTACATTTTACACATTGACTCTCCTGTAGCTGCCTGGGTTCCTGGAAATGGAAGCCAAGGGATGGATATGGAAGGACGAAAAGAAGGAGAGCCAAGATGATAGTTTACCAGCCAAGGCCGAAGTTTAATGGAGCTCAGACAATTTAACAGTTTTGGGGAGCCCCTTCTCCCAGAGTCCTGCGTGGCTTCTTTGGGTGTTGGTTCCATTGCTCAGGAAGTTGGGCAGGTCACCTGCTTAATTCAGGAATTCGTAAGTCTGTAGGAACTTCACCTTCACGCTGAGCACTCCTCCCCAGGTGGGGCAAAGATTGTGAATAGGACAGGAATCCCTGCTCAAAGGCTGGGAGAGGAGTTTACCTTGACCAATGTCAAGTTCCTGCCATGTGGCCAGATGCCCCAATATGGCTCTGTACATTTCCTCCCCTTTTACTAATTTGAAAAAGAGGAGGTAGAAAACAAGTGGATAAACATATCCATCTAAAGACAGTGGGCATTTACCAATGGAGGGAAAGAACTGTCTGTAATTCCTCATAAATTCTGTATGACATCTTTTTGCAGAGGAGGGGAAATAGGCTCCCCTATTATTTTAAGGACAGCCTCTCGAAGTTAACCCCTATGCAATTAGGTGTACTTTCTGGGGACTCAGAGGCAGAAATTTACATCCTCATGCGGTGCTTTGCCTCGCACCTCTCACTGGTGGCCATGTCTGCTTGATTAGCAAACATACATAGCTCTGAGTTCTATGTGGCTCCCTTTTTGGAGATCCACTTGTATAAGTTTGAAGCCAGGGGGTCTGCCAGTGTCTGTTGAAGGCTTGTGATTTTTCAATTCAGGTGAGCCATTGACTGGGCACTCAGCAAGCCCACAGTGAGCATATCTTCAGCATGCCACACCAATTACTTTGGCAGCTAGCATGCTTCTGCAGCAGTCTGTGGAAAAAACATAGACATGCCTTCTTCCCCAATATTAAATCTGTATCATAGCATATGTCAATAAGTGAATTCCTTCACTTTACCTAGGCTTAGTATGCCTAGTTATAGGATGCCATATACACTTAGCAAGTAGTTTTATGGAATCCAAACTTTAAAAACCTTTTTTTTATACAAGCACAATTTAAATAATATGTATGGGGACACAATTTCCCCTCTCTTCTCTCTTTCAAGAAGATATTATTTTATTAAGTTGGAACACCAAGCATATACCATAATGTATGCAATAACTATACAATTATAGAATATAAACATAGCATTTTTAGCTGCTTTTTCGGTTAGAGCAGTCAGGTTTAATAATTTTCAGTCCCCCTTTTATACCAGTTTAGGTGTGTGCAGGAATTAAGGTCAAAAGTTAGTACAAAGTGGAACAATAACCACAAAATTGTTCAAGGGTGTGTAAGAATGACCAAAATACCTGAGCCTACTTTATTTTCCAAGCCCAGGATTATGCCTGAAGCTTGTTTCTCTTGGTCCACCCTCAGATAAAAATTCCTGACTTAACAGACTTCCCTATTTTGCCTCAATGTCAAATTCCTGCTTGAAGCACTTGTCCTTGAGGATTATAAGGAATCCCAGTAATATGGGTGATATTAAATTGTCTGCAAAAAGTTTCAAATGCTTGACTGAAATAGCCAGTTTCCAATATATGTTTCAATCTGCTTTGGAACACCCAATATAGAAAAACAGCATAGGCAATGATTGATTATCTTTTTAGTTGCTTCTCCTGTTTTCAAGCAACTAGAAAGCCTGAAAAGGTATCAATAGTCACATGTACATATTTTAATTTTCTAAATAAGGAAGCATGAGCAGTATCATTTATCTGTAATAATTAAGTCCTCTAGAATTAACAGCATTATGTGGTAGAGATAGAATTTGAGGACACCAAGAACAAATGTTTATAATTTGATGTGCACAAATATAAAATTATATAAATATATATATATATATGCCATTACCCTTTTGATGATATAAAGAATATGCTTATATAGCCGATTGTCTTCTATAAGTCTGTCTGAGATATAAATTCCATGTGCCTTGCCTTAAGGGGTCTTGTCCAGGCACCTTTTAAAGGATTAATTATATATAAGTATACTGTAGTTATCTTTAGCCACACCAGAAGAGTGTGTCAGATCCCATTATAGGTGGTCATGAGCCACCATGTGGTTGCTGGGAATGAACTTCCATATTCTATAATTGAGGGCCTAGCCTTTAATGGCTGAGCCATCTCTTCAGGTTCACATCTATAAAATACAAGAGCTCGGCTCCCAGCACCCATGGCTGTGTCTCCAGCCTTTGGACCAGCCCTCGAACATGCAGAGGACAGTCATTTAAAGAACATATCTTTTTTAACTTGAATTATGAATTACATTTGCACAAACAATTCTAAAAATTAAGAATCAGCAGTAATAAGAGGGGAACAATTTTAAGCAATTGTAAACCATGAGCCATATATATTTACTATTATTAAAAGCTTGATTTTTAACATCTTAAAAATAGCCACTACAGCACCCAAGCCAATTATCTGTGCTGAAGCATGGGGAATCTCAAAAGAATAAACATGTGATCCAATTACATTAGCTCCAATCCAATAATAGTTGTAGTCTTTATAGGATGTATATATAGAAATATAAAAGTAAATTGCAACAAATTATCTTTTGGATAACAATTATTAATTTTGCCTAAAAAGGCTTGCCATGTAATAGATCAACCATCAATAATAATCTATTTGATTACTGCTTGAAGCAAGGCACAAATGTTTTATCAGGCTCTTAAAACATTCCTTTTAAAATATTTTTATAACTTTATCTTACAACATTTTATTAACACACAAATATATTTATCGGAGTGTGTCAAAACTTTACTTGGAGATTTTTAAAAAAAGGTGATTCTGAAGAATAAAAAAATTAATTAATTAATAGCTATCTGTAAAGACACGGGCTTGTCACCTTTTGTCATCTTGGGCCTCCGCCCCCTGCAGGCGGCAGTTCCGGAACTCTAGAGAAAAACACCCCCCACCTCCTCCTGGGACTCTTGAGAGAAAAACAACTCTCTTGAGGGAAACAGCTCCCGGAATAACCACAGGGGTCCCAACAGCCCCTATGGAATGTCCCAAAGCCCCAGGAATGTCACTTAATGTAACACATAGTAAATAGTAAATGTGTGACTTTTAGACTTCCCCTATTTCCTCCCCAGTCGTCCCCCCTCTTTTATGGTTTTTGCCTTTATAAGCTTGTCACAAGTTCAGGTGGGGGTCGAACTCCTCTACCCCTGCGTGGTGTATGAGTTTCGACCCCAGCATGCTGGCCTGAGATCTCGTTTAATCCCATCTTCAATAAACTTCGTGTGATCACAACGAATTTGGTCTCAGTGCCTTACTGGGTGCGTGCTACTCCCGAGACTTGAGTGAGGGTCTCCCTTCGGGGGTCTTTCATTTGGGGGCTCGTCCGGGATTTTGCGCGACCACCCAGGGGATACTAGACCCACTTGGAGGTAAGAATTTCTGTTCTGGTGTGACTCTGTGTCTGTGTTGTGGCCTGTCCAGAAATCTGGTGCGATCGCAGTTTCAGTTTTGCAAACGCTCTATAGAGGCCGCTCTCCAGGAGGAGAAGCGGAGTGGACGGGGATAGACGTGTCCGGGTGTCCACCGTTTGTTTCGCCCTGGGAGACGTCCCAGGAGGACAGGAGGAGGACCAGGGACGCCTGGTGGACCTCCACGGGGAAAGTCGGGAGATAAATTTTCTCCTTGACGATCTGTGTCAGAGGGCCATTCCTCGGCCATCTGACTCCTTTCAGAACTTCTGGTCGACTCGAAGCCGACAACTGGTTTTGTTTTCTTGTCTTTCTGTCTTTGTGATTGTTTTTGTTGTGTGTATAGCAGAGGTAGACATGGGACAGGCCGCGACAACCCCACTAACAATGACTCTGGACCATTGGAAGGATGTTAAGATCAGGGCTCATAACCTTTCTGTCGAGGTCAAGAAAGGGCCTTGGCAAACTTTTTGTTCCTCCAAATGGCCCGCTTTCAATGTAGGATGGCCTTCGGGAGGAACTTTTAACCTACCTATCATTTTCGCTGTCAAGCGAGTTGTTTTTCAGGCCACCGGGGGATACCCTGATCAGGTTCCATACATTATCGTATGGCAAAATCTAGCCCAAAACCCGCCACCCTGGATGAAACATTGGACATCAGGAATGGAGACGGCAACGGTGGCCGTGGCCACAAAACCGAAAGTGCCTCCTTCAGATCTGCCGGCGCCTCCTGCAGATCCGCCGGCGCCTCCTGCAGATCTGCCAGTGCCTCCTGCAGATCTGCAAGCACCCGCTCCATCAGCCCCGCCACGGATCTATCCTGAAATTGATGATGTCTCCCTCCTTGACCCTCCTCCCCCATATCCTCAACCCGCTCCTCATGCAGCCCCCTCCCAGGTGCCGACCCCAACGGACTCCCGGACAACCTCTGAGATGGGGCCAGCAGCCGGGACTCGAAGCCGGGGCCGCAGCCCAGAGGGATCTGGCGCAGGACCTGACTCAGCCATTGCCTTACCTTTACGGGCTTATGGACCCGCCCCAGCCCCAGGGGAATTAGTCCCATTGCAATATTGGCCATTTTCGTCAGCCGATATGTACAACTGGAAAAATAACCTCCCTTCTTTTTCAGAGAACCCCTCAGGTCTAACGGGGCTCCTCGAGTCCCTGATGTTTTCTCATCAGCCCACTTGGGACAATTGTCAGCAACTTTTGCAGGTCCTCTTTACAACTGAGGAGAGGGAAAGAATTCTCCTTGAAGCCAGAAGAAATGTTCCAGGACCAGACGGAACCTCTACTAATCTCCCTCACCTTATAGAAGCAGCTTTCCCCTTGGTCCGCCCTGAATGGGACTACAACTCCGTAGAAGGTAGGGGGCGTCTCACGGTCTACCGCCGGGCTCTAGTGGCGGGTCTTAAGGGTGCCTCGTGGCGACCCACGAATTTGGCAAAGGTAAGGGAAGTCTTACAGGGACCAATGGAGCCACCCTCTGTCTTTTTAGAACGGTTGATGGAGGCCTATAGGAGATATACCCCCTTTGATCCCTCATCAGAGGGACAACAGGCAGCTGTAGCCATGGCTTTTATAGGGTAGTCGGCCTCTGATATCAAGAAAAAGTTACAAAGATTAGAGGGGCTCCAAGATTATACTTTACAGGATCTAGTAAAAGAGGCTGAGAAGGTGTATCATAAGAGAGAGACTGAGGAAGAGAAGCAAGAAAGAGAAAAAAAGGAGGCAGAAGAGAGGGAAAATCGGCGGGATCGCCGCCAAGAGAGGAATTTGACTAAGATTTTGGCCGCAGTAGTAGGTGGAGAAAGGTCAGAGAAAGGACAGTCAGGATACCTGGGCAACAGGGCAAGAAGACCCCCGGGAGGACAGCGACTACAACTGGAGAAAGACCAATGTGCTTACTGTAAAGAAAAAGGACATTGGGCCAGAGATTGCCCTCGAAAGAAACAAAAGGGCCCCAAGATACTGGCCCTCGAGGAAGATTAGGGGAGTCGGGGCTCGGTCCCCCTCCCCGAGCCTAGGGTAACTCTCTCCGTGGAGGGGAATCCCGTTAATTTCTTAGTAGATACAGGAGCTGAACACTCAGTTTTGACTAAACCATTAGGACGATTAGGATCAAAAAGAACTCTGGTTATGGGAGCCACTGGAAGTAAACTCTACCCTTGGACAACCGAAAGAAGTTTAGATATAGGAAAAAACCAAGTAACCCACTCTTTTCTTGTGATTCCTGAGTGCCCTGCGCCCCTTCTGGGGAGGGACTTGTTGACCAAACTAAAGGCTCAGATCCAGTTCACCCCGGAGGGACCAGAAGTCACCTGGGGAAAGGCCCCTATAACATGCTTAGTTCTAAGTCTAGAAGAAGAATATCGCCTCCATGAGCCCAAGACTGGGGTTTTGCCCCCTAAAGAGTGGCTGACAGCTTTTCCAGAGGTCTGGGCAGAGCAGACTGGAATGGGACTGGCTAAACAAGTACCACCCATCGTGGTCGAGCTGAAAGCGGCTGCCACCCCCGTCTCGGTGAGACAGTACCCCCTGACTCAAGGGGCTAAAGAAGGCATCCGGCCGCATATCCAGAGACTGTTGCAGCAAGGTATATTGATCCCCTGCCGGTCCCCTTGGAATACCCCCCTCCTGCCAGTACGTAAGCCTGGAACCAATGATTATCGGCCTGTCCAGGACTTAAGAGAAGTTAATAAGCGGGTGCAGGACATTCACCCAACCGTGCCTAACCCTTACAACTTGCTGAGTTCTTTACCGCCTGAACGATCCTGGTACACTGTTCTAGATTTGAAAGATGCCTTTTTCTGTCTCAGGTTGCACCCAAGTAGCCAGCCTCTGTTCGCTTTTGAATGGCGAGATCCCGAAGGAGGACATACGGGTCAACTGACCTGGACTAGGTTGCCACAAGGATTCAAAAATTCACCAACTCTTTTTGATGAAGCGCTCCACCATGACCTTGCGCCCTTCAGAGCACAGAACCCCCAAATATCTCTCTTGCAGTACGTTGATGATTTATTGATTGCAACATCGACCCAGGAACTGTGCCTCGATGGGACTAAAAAGCTCCTGAAGGAACTGGGTAAGTTGGGGTATCGGGTACCTGCCAAGAAGGCCCAATTATGCCGCTCAGAAGTGACCTACCTAGGATACACTCTCCGAGATGGGAAACGATGGCTCACTGAAGCACGAAAAAAGACAGTGATGCAGATCCCGACCCCCACCTCTCCGCGACAAGTACGTGAGTTTTTGGGAGCTGTGGGCTTTTGTAGACTCTGGATACCGGGGTTCGCCACGCTGGCAGCCCCTCTGTACCCGCTCACAAAAGAAAAAGTCCCATTTACCTGGACAGAGGAGCACCAAAGAGCCTTTGATAATATAAAGACTGCCCTGCTCACAGCTCCTGCTTTGGCCCTGCCAGATCTAACTAAGCCTTTTACTTTATATGTTGATGAGCGGGCTGGAGTGGCCCGTGGAGTTCTGACTCAGACCCTGGGGCCTTGGAAACGGCCGGTAGCCTACCTATCTAAAAAGCTGGACCCCGTCGCCAGCGGGTGGCCCTCCTGCTTGAAAGCCATTGCTGCAGTAGCGCAACTTGTCAAAGACGCTGATAAGCTTACTCTGGGTCAACATGTGACTGTAATTGCTCCCCATGCTTTAGAAAGTATTGTGCGGCAGCCCCCCGACCGCTGGATGACAAACGCCCGGATGACACATTACCAGAGCTTGTTGTTAAATGATCGAATAACCTTTGCTCCTCCTGCTATTCTCAACCCGGCCACCCTGTTCCCCGAAGCAGATGACTCTACCCCGGTGCACCAGTGCACTGACATCCTGGCTGAAGAAACCGGGACCAGGAAAGACCTGACCGACCAACCGTGGCCAGGTGTGCCTAACTGGTATACGGACGGCAGCAGTTTTATGGTAGAAGGTAAACGAAGAGCGGGAGCAGCGGTGGTGGACGGAAAGCAGGTAATTTGGGCTGGCAGCCTCCCCGAAGGAACCTCCGCTCAAAGGGCTGAACTCCTGGCACTGACTCAAGCTCTGCGCCTGGCAGAAGGTAAGGCTATCAACATTTACACCGACAGCCGTTATGCTTTCGCCACAGCCCACATTCATGGGGCCATCTACAGACAGAGGGGCCTGCTCACCTCAGCAGGGAAAGACATTAAGAACAAAGAAGAAATCCTGGCTCTCCTAGAAGCCATACACCTTCCAAAGAAATTAGCCATAGTCCACTGCCTGGGACACCAGAAGGGGACAGACCCAGTCACAAAAGGAAACCGGATGGCTGATCTAACAGCCAAGCAAGCCGCCCAAGGAGCCACAGTGCTGGCGGAGGAAACTGGAACCCCGCCAGAGCCTCCACGAGCCATGGAGCCCAGCTTTAACTATCCTCATGAAGATTACGGCTTGATCGAAGATATGGCTTGTACAGGAAAAGCCCAAATGTTCAGCTTCGGTGGATTGGCAAAAACTAAAGATGGGCGAATCATTCTGCCCTCCAAAGAAGGACGAGACTATGTAAAACGAATACATCAACTTACCCATCTTGGAGATGAGAAACTTAAGCAATTAATCAAAGGTTCTAAATATTATGTTCTGAAATTAAATACAGTGGTGAAACAGGTAGTAGGGTCGTGTCAAGCTTGCACCTTGACCAATGCTGCCCCACCGTTCAGAGAACTTGGAAAGAGGATGAGGGGAGACCGGCCGGGAGTTTATTGGGAGGTAGACTTCACTGAAATTAAGCCAGGAAAATATGGTAATAAGTACCTTCTAGTTTTTATAGATACTTTCTCAGGATGGGTGGAAGCCTTTCCCACCAAGTCTGAAACTGCTCAAGTGGTAACCAAGAAGATACTGGAAGAAATTCTACCCCGGTTCGGGATCCCCAAGGTAATCGGTTCGGACAACGGACCGGCTTTTGTTGCCCAGGTAAGTCAGGAATTGGCCATACAACTGGGGACTAATTGGAAATTACATTGTGCTTACAGACCCCAGAGCTCAGGACAGGTAGAAAGAATGAATAGAACTCTAAAAGAGACCCTTACTAAATTAGCTATTGAGACCGGCGGGAAAGACTGGGTGACCCTCCTCCCCTTTGCGCTCCTTAGGGTCCGAAACACACCTGGACGTTTTGGCCTCACCCCTTATGAAATCCTGCATGGGGGACCGCCCCCCTTGACTGAGTCAGGCGGGATATTGGATCCTTGCACTGACTCTTCCTTTGCTCTGTTCACCCACTTAAAGGCCTTAGAGGTCGTTAAGACGCAGATCTGGAACCAGATCAAGGAAGCCTACGCTCCAGGGACTACCGCAGTGCCCCACGGGTTCCAGGTCGGAGACTCAGTCTTGGTCAGACGACATCGTGCTGGCACGCTTGAGCCTCGGTGGAAAGGACCCTATTTGGTGCTGCTAACTACCCCCACGGCAGTCAAGGTAGACGGGATCGCCGCCTGGATCCACGCCTCCCACGTCAAGAAGGCACCCAATCAAAATGAAGACAACCATGAAGATAAATGGACAGTGGCCGCTACTGACAATCCTCTTAAGCTGCGCCTTCGCCGTCGCCCCAATCTTGGAGAATAACCCTCATGCCCCCCAAAAACTGACATGGGAAGTGCTTAATGAAGAAGGTAACATCATGTGGTCAAAAACTGCAGTGCACCCCCCGTGGACTTGGTGGCCTGATCTTGCACCTGATGTCTGTAAGTTAGCTGCCGGTTCCCCGGCTTGGGATCTTTCTAATTATGACAATTTAGATAAACCACCCCCGGAGGAACAATGTGTCCCTCATGGTATAGGGAGCACATTGGGATGTTCTGGACAGTTTTTTCGAGCCAACCTCCAGGCGGCAGATTTCTACGTCTGCCCTGGGCAGGGACATAGCAGAGAGATGAAGAGACGATGTGGGGGGGCATCTGATTATTTCTGTGGTAAATGGGGATGTGAGACCACAGGAGAAGCTTACTGGAATCCTTCCTCCTCCTGGGATCTGATATTAGTAAAAAAAAGGTCGTAAGCCAGGAGAGTCAGGAGAAGGAGAAAGAGATCCATCTAAATATCCGTCTTATAGGACTGGATGTGCATCCGGGGCCTCGGGTGGCCCTCAGGGGCCATGCAAAGGCAGCTATTGCAACCCTCTGAATATTAGTTTCACAGCACAGGGAAAACAAGATCGCCAATGGGTAAAAGGCAACCGCTGGGGGTGGAGAGTCTATACTGGAACAGGAGACCCTGGGTTCGTCTTCGCTATCAGAATAAAGATAGAGAGTCCACCTACACGACCTGTAGGCCCCAACCCGGTGCTTGATGACCCCCTACCCAGGCCGGGGAGTCTTCCTAGTCTCACCCCATCACCAAAGGAAGGTTCCTCTTCTGGCCCTAATTCATACCCTCTCTTGACCACATCCTCCCACCTCCCTATGAGAACCGAAGATCGCCTGTTCAATCTGCTCGATAGTGCGTTCGTCGTTTTAAACCGCACAAACCCCACTGCTACCCAATCTTGCTGGCTGTGCTTTGCTTCTAATCCCCCTTATTATGAGGGAATAGCCCAGCTGAGGAGCTATAATGTTACTTCTGACCATTCACATTGCCCCTGGGGGAACCAACGAAAGTTGACCCTCTCAGCAGTATCAGGCACTGGACTATGCATAGGCAAAGTGCCTGCCAGACACCAGCCCCTCTGTAACGAAACTATTGACACCCTGACAGAGGGCCCAAATCAATATCTAGTACCCCCCCCCAGACACTTGGTGGGCCTGTGGCACCGGCCTGACCCCCTGCCTACATACTTCGCTTTTTAACAGTACTAGGGACTTTTGTATTTTGGTTCAGCTGGTACCTAGGGTCATCTATCATGATGAGAACTCATTTATAGATGAATTTGATCACCGTACTCGTTACAGGAGGGAACCTGTAACCCTGACCTTGGCTGTCTTGTTAGGACTAGGGGTAGCAGCAGGGATTGGAACTGGAGCAACTGCCCTTATCCAGCAACCCCACTACTATAATGAGCTTAGAGCAGCTATGGATGCAGACTTGGGAGCGTTGGAACAGTCCATAACTAAACTAGAAGAGTCATTAACTTCATTGTCAGAAGTAGTGCTGCAGAATAGAAGGGGATTAGACCTGCTTTTTCTTAAGGAGGGAGGGCTCTGCGCAGCCTTAAGGGAAGAATGTTGCTTCTATGTAGATCATTCTGGTGTCATCAGAGATTCCATGGCAAAGCTTAGAGAAAGGCTAGAGAACAGAAAAAAAGAAAGAGAAGCATACCAAGGATGGTATGAGAATTGGTTTAATCGGTCACCTTGGTTCTCTACTCTGGTCTCCACCTTGGCCGGGCCTTTAATCATTTTGCTACTAATCCTAACCTTCGGGCCATGTATTCTCAATAGGCTGGTGACATTTGTAAAAGAAAGGATAAGTGCTGTCCAGGTAATGGTCTTAAGACAGCAGTACCAGGTACTACAGGAAGCTGAGGGGTCGCTCTAAGATTAGAGCCATTTACAAGGAGAAGTAGGGAATGAAGAATAAAAAAAATTAATTAATTAATAGCTATCTGTAAAGACACGGGCTTGTCACCTTTTGTCATCTTGGGCCTCCGCCCCCTGCAGGCGGCGATTCCGGAACTCTAGAGAAAAACACCCCCCACCTCCTCCTGGGACTCTTGAGAGAAAAACAACTCTCTTGAGGGAAACAGCTCCCGGAATAACCACAGGGGTCCCAACAGCCCCTATGGAATGTCCCAAAGCCCCAGGAATGTCACTTAATGTAACACATAGTAAATAGTAAATGTGTGACTTTAGACTTCCCCTATTTCCTCCCCAGTCGTCCCCCCTCTTTTATGGTTTTTGCCTTTATAAGCTTGTCACAAGTTCAGGTGGGGGTCGAACTCCTCTACCCCTGCGTGGTGTATGAGTTTCGACCCCAGCATGCTGGCCTGAGATCTCGTTTAATCCCATCTTCAATAAACTTCGTGTGATCACAACGAATTTGGTCTCAGTGCCTTACTGGGTGCGTGCTACTCCCGAGACTTGAGTGAGGGTCTCCCTTCGGGGGTCTTTCATTTCTACATTAATGTTTGCTTTGCCAAGGAATGGCAGTGATCACATATCATAAACAGCTGATTAAAGTAGCATTCATTATCTGTAAAACTATCCTTTTGCCAGTTAATTTATATCTACCTTGAAAACAGAGGTTTAAGGCCTCCTGTGGCAAGCTTAAGATGAGGTTAATATAAGATAAGGCCAATTAATATATCCTACCAACCTTTGAAAATCATTTATTTAAAAATTTAAAAGCCAATGATTAAGAGAAAAGTCCTGTAACAAACATTCCATGAACATTATACTCTGAAAAATCTAAGATCCTAGCTTCTCATATTGAGACCAAATCCTTTTCACTTAAGGTAAGGCTATCAGCCATTGCAGGAGGAAAAACCTTCTAAAGAAATTGCTTTGTTTCTTTAAAGTTGGCCCATAGAAGCAAATGCCTTTATAATTATCAGAATGTAAAGCAAAAAACAACACTTTAAACCTATAATAATTTTGTATGGAGTAGTCAGGCCAAATTTCAATGTCTTTATAAGTTCTACATAGCCTTAGTAACCTTTTATAAATTTGAACTGCATTTTGAACCACACCTGAATTAAGTCAAGAAAGTTGTTTTGGCTAAACACTCCATAGGTAAGATCTGCAAGATAAAAACAGTTCCTCACAAACTTCCACTGAGGAAAGTCTAAGCTTTGCATTAACTCAAATGTAAATTTTTTTTAATCTGCCAACACCCACCGGTTTCACAAGGACAAAGCTTGAGGTTCCTCAAATGTAAATATCTTCTAATCTGAGCCTATTGTCTAAGGCCAGAGGCAAACCCACCTGTTTTGCAAGGACATGAGGGTTGAAAAGCAAACAAAAGGAACATGTAATTTCAGGGTTTTTGGAAAGATGTTACTCCTTGGTTTTTAGTAGTCAAAGCAACCTGTTTGATATCAAATTTCCACTAAGATCTCCATTTTAATCTTGGAGGGTTAAATTTGCTTCTACCACTGTACCAATAAACTTGTAAAAAAGTGGCAATAGGTCCACATTGGCCACAGCTGTTCCTAACCTTTATCACTCTTAAAATTATCTTAATTATAACATGGTAAGAATCATGAGTCTTGCAGCCAATGGCACACTGGCAATTTTTATTGTAACTTAATTTTCTCTAGCAATATTAGAGCTTAACTACAACTTTGGAAGCAAAACCCAATTTAAACAATCCACCTTCTTTAAAATCAATGGCAAATGCATTACTTTTATACTGTAAGGTTAGTCTGCCAGTTCTTATGTTTAAGTGTATGACAGTAAAACTAATTGAAGAGACATTATTTTAAATCTTATTTCTTGTCAGGAGCCATAATGGGACAAGCTAATATACGAGCAGATGTTCATCCTGAAATGCCTGCCTCGGATTATTATATAATCTGCGACAGGTGAGCCCCCATTCAGCAAGGCTGTGGGTACTAATTTTAGGAAATATTTCCTGCTATTTATATGCTTTTCCTGTTGTTATTATTATTATTATACATTTATAATAATCAATAGTAATAGCACATTCCTTTGGAGCAGATCCTTGCAGATCCACGAAGGTGTACTGTCTTATAGTGATGCTATGTAGACAAATAGATGACTTTAGTTTTAATGATGATCCTATAAGAATTCCTAAAATTATATCTGTGATTACTAAGCTCTTTTTTTAATGGGACTGCTACTAGATCCCTCCTATAGCCAAACTGCAATGAGAACTCTGCCAGTCTCCCAAGTGTCACAAGTTAATTGCTCTTAGATGGCAACCAGACTTTCTCCTACTCAGAACACATTCCAAGAGGTTGTAAAACAATTAGCCAAAGGTCATAAAAAGGGAACTAGGATTTATTATAGGTGTTAGGACAGAAGGTAAAATATTGACTGGGTTTTTCTATACAAAACTTCACTTATAACTTAGTTATGGTTTTAAACTTTCTACGAACCTGTAGAGAAGACAAATGATAGCTAGATAATTACTCCTAATGGATATACATGTAAACAGTCTCTGTTGTAAGCTTCTATTTCAATTTAGAACTTGGTTTTCTGTGTGAACTTATGATGAACTTTGTAACATGTGATCATGCATTCTGAAAGATGTTTAAGGGCTGAGGACAAAGAGAAGTCAGACCAGAAGAATTGAATAAGAGGGACAGAGCTGAGAGGAGAACTGAACTGAGGAGAAGTTTTTTAGTCAGAAGAGAACAAGATTGAAAGGATAATGCAGAGTGGAATAACTTAGAAACTATAGGTAACATAAACTAACTAAGAGAATAACAATGTGCAGGAGGCAGAGAGAAAGAGGAAAAAAGAAGATGTTGCAGAGAGTAGAAGGAGCAAGCAGGCTTCTCCTTATCATTGGAAAGGACAGGTCCCATGGTAAGGACAAAGCAGGCTTAGTCTTATTAAGAGAAACAAAGTCTTTTTCTTACAAACATGGATTTAATTCATTTAGCATTGAAAGGGTGGAAGCTTTTTCTTTCTCCATGCAATAAATATTGTAGTCCATCTTTCATCCAGAATGAGTGAGTTCTTTCTGCACCGGTGCTTGGTCTTTTGCTCCATATGCATATGTAAGTATGGATGTGTGTGTAAGTATATAATTGTGAGAATGTATGCATGTATGTGTGTAAGTATGAAATTGTGAGAATACATGCAAGCTGGGCCCAGTTGACTACGTGAAAATATGTATGAAGATGTATGTATGAATTTATGTGAGATTATGCATATTCACATATGTAGAAATTTTTCTGTCTACAAGTGTTATTCTCTTCTCCAGGTTCATTAGAAGTTTATTGCTCCTAACTTCCCCCAAGACTGACAAGCAAGAGGCATCTGGACAATAGGGAAAAGGCTCTAGCAATTAACCCTTTACTTAATCCCCTGCTGTTTTAGGATGAGGTGTTAAATGCCTGAGACTGCAGTCTCTAGCTCCTGAGGAACACAGAAGGCAGGTCAGCTATGTTAGCCTAGTAATTTAGATTTAGATAAATAAACCTTTTATTATACAGCAACCCTAAATTTTCAGTAAGACAAAGTCTTACCCCCCACCGACGCTCTTCCCCCTTCCGCTGCCTCAAGAAGGACCAAGAAGAAACACCTTTGCTGGGGCTGGCTCCCAGCAATTCCTTGTAAGTCTAATTTCTAGGTTAAGATTCACACAAAACACCATGCCAATTTAGAAGCATCCCAAAGATCTGCATTCTCTGAGTCTCAAACATGCCATGTGCTCAAGATGGCCGTAACCTTGAGCCATTAGCTCCAAACTCTCTTATTGTCATATCTATACCCTTTAAATCATGGACAATAATTCATAAGCCAATACTCTGTAGTCAAAACCTGTAAAACATATTTATATTTTTAAGACCAACTACAAAAAAGCGAAAAAAGCTTGCGCCGCACTAAGCCACGTGTCAACTTTCTCTTTTTTTATTTTTTTATTTTTTAGATTTTTTTTTTATTGGATATATTCTATATTTACAATTCATTTCCCTTTTTCTGGTTCCCCACCCCCAAAGGTCCCACATGCCCTTTTCCCTCCCCCTGCTCCCTCATCCACCCCCTCCCACCTTACTGTTCTTGTACTCCCCCACAATGATGTTTTGGTCCATTCTAGCACCAGTGTCCACTCCTTTCTTCTTGTGAGACATCACTTGATATGTGATTTATGTCTTTGGTGTTCCAAGCTTCTAGGCTAATATCCACTTATCAGTGACTGTATACCATGGGTATTCTTTTGAGACTGGGTCACCTCACTTAGTATGACGTTCTCCAGCTCCATCCATTTCTCTAAGAATTTCATGAATTCATTGTTTCTAATGGCTGAATAGTACTCCATTGTGTATATATACCACATTTTTTGTATCCATTCCTCTGTTGAGGGACATCTGGGTTCTTTCCAGCTTCTGGCTATTATATATAAGGCTGCTATGACCATAGTGGAGCATGTATCCTTATTGCGTGCTGGGGAATCTTCTGGGTATATTCCCAGGAGTGGTATGGCTGGGTCCTCCGGAAGTATCACGTCCAGTTTTTTGAGGAACTGCCATACTGATTTCCAGAGTGGTTGTACCAGCTTGCATTCCCATCAGCCGTGGAAGAGTGTTCCTCTTTCTCCACATCCTTGCCAACACCTGATGTCTTCTGAGTTTTTAATCTTAGCCATTCTGACTGGTGTGAGGTGAAATCTCAGGGTTGTTTTAATTTGCATTTCCCTAATGACTAATGATGTTGAACATTTTTTAAGGTGTTTCTCAGCCATCTGAATTTCTTCAGGTGAAAAGTCTCTGTTTAGCTCTGTACCCCATTTTTGGATAGGGTTATTTGGTTTTCTGGGGTCTAACCTCTTGAGTTCTTTGTATACATTGGAAATTAGCCCTCTGTCGGATGTGGGGTTGGTGAAGATTTTTTCCCAATTTGTTGGTTGCCGATTTATCCTTTTGACAGTGTCTTTTGCCTTAAAGAAACTTTGTAGTTTTATGAGGTCCCATTTGTCTATTCTTGCTCTTAGAGCATAAGCAATTGGTGTTTTGTTCAGGAATTTTTCCCCTGAGCCAATGTCCTCAAGGGTCTTCCCCAGTTTCTTTACTATTAGTTTTAGTGTGTCTGGTTTTAAAACCTCCACCAGAGAACTCCTGCAACTGATAAACAACTTCAGCAAAGTGGCTGGCTATATAATCAACTCAAGCAAATCAGTAGCCTTCCTATACGCGAAGGATAAGCAGGCCGAGAAAGAAATTAGGGAAATGACACCCTTCACAATAGCCACAAATGATATAAAGTATCTTGGAGTGAGGCTACCCAAACATGTGAAAGATTTATATGACAAATCTTCAGGTCTCTGAGGAGGGAAATTGAAGAAGACATCAGAAAATGGGAAAATCTTCCATGCTCGTGGGTTGGCAGGACTAATATAGTCAAAATGGCAATCTTGCCCAAAGCAATATACAGATTCAATGCAATCACCATCAAAATCCCAACTCAGTTCTTCATAGAGTTAGAAAGAACAATTCTCAAATTCATCTGGAATAACAAAAAACCCAGGATAGCTAAAACTATCATCAACAGCAAAAGAACTTCTGGGGGAATCAATATCCCGGACCTCAAGCAATATTACAGAGCAGTAGTATTAAAAACTGCATGGTATTGGTTCGGTGACAGGGAGGCAGATCATTGGAATAGGATTGAAGACACAGAATTGAACCCACACATCTATGGCCAATTGATCTTCGACAAAAGAGCTGAAAACATCCAGTGGAAAAAAGATAGCCTTTTCAACAGATGGTGCTGGCTCAACTGGAGGTCATCATGCAGAAGAATGAGAATTGATCCACTCTTTTTTCCTTGCACTAAGGTCAACTTTCTCTTAACAACATTATACCTTTTAAATTATGTCCAATGACTTATAAGCCAATTTATAAAAAAAAAAAAGACATTGTATAATCATTGCCAAATCAAATTTAAAAGGATAACCACATCTCACAAAGAATCAAGAATTACAATTGTTCTCCAAAGTTTTAAACTTCCCTATTCCCAGGCTTACAGCCAGAGTAATTATTGTAAATGTTTACTTCTTATACTTCAGAGCTCAGGGCTCAGAAGCAAGCTCGTGTTTTCTTGTGAAGCTCTAATGATAAATGACATGGACAAATCTGCCAGACAGTGGCCAGAAAGAATCAAGTTAACCCTTAACTCAGTAATTTCGCTAGTTTTCTTTCTGTACATTTTACACAATGACTCTCCTAAGAGTCTCAGTGTTTTGATTTAGTTTTACTAGTATAAGATTTTACATATTCTATACTTATTTATCTAGGAACCACTCTCAATGTGGTATATAACTTTAATAGTTTTTTTTTTGGTTTGTTTGTTTGTTGTTGTTGTTGTTTCTTTCTCATGGTACCAATGTAGGCTCTAATTTATTTCCTAATAATTTCATCAAACATTTTTTTGTAAATTAAGCATTAATCTGGAACTACCACTGTATAGTTATTGTATTGTTTCTAAGATGAGGATACATAACACGTACCTGGGTCATTAGGACTGTGTTATGCTGTGCTGTGCCCTAAGTCTCAATTTTTAATTGTTTAAGAATTATTACGTCAAAGAACATCTAGTTTCACAGAATTCACCAGAGCAGAAAAAAAAGTAAGAAAGTCAGATACAATAGAATAAATATGCTTACCAAGGCCAACTAAAAAATAGTCATGCACAAATTAAATCTATACAGCTATTGTCTAGGGCTAAGGTTAAGAGAAATGAGAACTGCTTTTTTTCTGTTTTGTTTTGTTTTTTGGTTTGGTTTTTGTTTTGTTTGTTTGTTTGTTTGTTTTTGTTTTTTCAAGACAGGGGTTCTCTGTGTAACCCTAGCTATCCTGGAACTCACTCTGTAGGCCAGGCTGGCATTGAACTCAGAAATCTGCCTGCCTCTGTCACTCAAGTACTGGGATTAAAGGCGTGTGCCACCACCTCCTGAGAACAACTGATTTTTACAAAGAGCTGTTGTGGGCTACTGAAATGTCTCCATCCAGCCTACTACAGGCATTCCCTTATTTTAGATGGCAGGTCACCTAGAGAGATATATCTCCTGTTTCTCAGGGTCTCAGACATGATTCATTTTTACAAAAAGCTGCCACAGGCTTCTGAGATTTCTCCATCAAACCTACTACAGACAGTCCTTGTCATTGTATGCTTTCCCCAGCATTTTATAAATTAGAGCACTTTAAAAGTGTCAATCTTTTCTCAAGGCTCATTTGATCTGTGAATGGGAATGAGAATGAGAATATGTTCTCATTTTCTTTTCATCCTGACTTCACATTTTTCTTTCAATCCCTTTGTTCAATAACTCTAGGAAATTACAAAGCCTTCTAATTTATTATTAAATGCTTGTGTGTGTGTGTGTGTGTGTGTGTGTGTGTGAACTACTTTGTTTTGCAGTGCTGGAAATTGAACCTAGACCTTATGCAGGCTAGGCAAATACTCTACCACATTTTTAGCACTTCTTTTGACACACTCAATCATCACAAATCTATATGTCAGCACTATTGATGCCTTCACTTTAAAGATGAGGAAGCAGAGAACTAAGACCAATTTATTTGCAGAGCAATCAAATGTCAGGGATAGAATTCAGATTCAGGTTTCTTGATTCAAAATACTGGTTCTAACTATTAGAGACACAGCCTTCCTGGGAAAAGTTAATTTAAAATGGTGTTCTTCAAAAATAAATGAAACTAAATGTATGAGTAGAAACATCCTTATAGGGTAAGAGGAAAAAATTATCAATAGAAATCCACTTTGAGTAGTGGTTGTGATAAGCACCGCAGAGTACAGTCAATTTTCAGCTGCCTCCTTGTTTTCTAAGGAGCTTGTAACACAACTGAAAAAAAATTTGCTCAAGCGAAAACTGAATAATGCTATGCGTACCCAATACATAAATGTAAAGGACTGTTCAAGTGGGGAATACAAACCAAACAAAACCAACTGTATGTAGCAACTTCCTCTTGTAAATTAAGAAAATAAAAATAAAAATACATGGAGATAATTTGGGGTAAATATCCTATCAATAGAAAAATTTAAAAAACATATTTTATAATAGTTTGCCACTGACTCACATCATTCATTTTTAAAGGATATTTTATTTTGTATGTTAGAACAATATTAGAAATGATTGAGAAAAAGTATGAACAACCTGGATTATATCTTTTATAAAAATTCAATTTTTTAAAAAATATATGATTACTGAAGAATGAAGAGACATCCCCAAGAATAGGAAAAATAATTTCAACCTGATACATGTTGGATGGGAGATTAGTGTTCTGCATTATCCGTACGTAATATTATTTAGATATTAAGAAAAAATAATTCTCACAGGTAAATGACTAGACCTGGAAACAATCATTTTGAGTGAGATTATCCAAACCCAAAAAGACAAAAATCACATTTTTTTCTCTTATTTGTGGCTATCAGCTTTGAATCTTTAAGCATGTGTATTTTATTTGGAATGTCTACAAAGGTCAGGAAAATAATACTGGGCCATTGTGGGGGATTTAGGGTAGGAGTGAGACACAGTTTCAGAATAATGAAATAGAAAATATTAAATGGTATGGGAGTGAGAGTGCAAAGCAAGTAAAGAAATATAGGGAAATATATCAAACACTTTCTGAAATGTCATAAAAATAAGCCTACTACTACTACTACAGAACCTTCCTAAAATATAAACATATATAAATATAAGGGTTAAGCCCTCCAGTTTCTGTCTCTGGCTAGAGACCACCCTCTCCCACAGAGCACCATATCCAGGTGGCACAGGGAGGTAGCTAACCACCCAGCAGTGAAGAGAGGCCCAAGAGCACAGGTGGCCCAGGAAGATACCTAGCCTCCCGAATCCCTGAGGACACAAGAACCCAAAGGCAGCCTGGGACAGAGTCTTCTGATTTCTGTCTTCACCCAGAACTGATCCTGAGCCACAGATCTACATACACAAATAACACCACAAGAGAACTGGTCTCCCAGGAGTGCCAACACACCTGTGTGCACAGGTAAGGCCAGCACTTCTCTTCAAATTCCTGGTTCAAGAGTGATTTGCCAAGAGCCATCAGGACACAGAAACCAAGGATCAGCTGAGGACAGAATCATTCTGGTTTCTATCTGCATACCTGGGCTGACCCTGTACCACAGCTCTCCAAACCTAAATTACTCCCAGAGAGAACTGGTCAACCATGAGTACTGATATGCAGGTTTACAGGACAGATGAGCCACAGTCAGAGACAGCAAGACCACCTAACACCAGAGATAACCAGATGGCGAAAGGCAAACACAAGAACATTATCAACAGAAACCAAGGTGACATGGCATGATCTGAATCCAGTTCTCCCACAACAGTGAGCACTGGCTACCCCAACACACCAGCAAAGCAAGATTTGAATTTAAAATCACAACTCATGATGCTGATAGAGGACTTCAAGAAGGACCTAAATAACTCCCCTAAAGAAATACAGAACATGAGTCAACAGGTAGAAGCCCTTCAAAAGGAAACACAAAAATCACAAAGAAATACAAGAGAACATGGGCCAATAGGCAGAAGTCCTTAGAAAGGAAACAGAAATATCCCTTAAAGAATTACAGGAAAATGCAAACAACCAAGTGAAGGAACTGAGCAAAAACATCCAGAATCTAAAAATGGCTGTAGAAACAATAAAGAAATCACAAAGGGAGACAACTCTGGAGATAGAAAACCTTGGAAAGAAATTATGAGTTATGTATGCAAGCATCAACATCAGAATACAAGAGATAGAAGAAAGAATCCCAGGCGCTGAAAATACAACAACAAAAAAACTTTGACTCAACAGTCAAAGAAAATGCAAAATGCAAAAAACTTGTAACACAAAACATCCAGGAAATCCAGTACACAATGAGAAGACCAAACCTAAAGGTTATAAGTATAGAAAAGAGTGAAGATTCACAACTTAAAGGGCCAGTAAATATCTTCAACAAAGTTATAGAAGAAAACTTCCCTAACCTAAAGAAAGAGATGCCCATGAACATAAAAGATGCCTGCAGAACAGACTGGACCAGAACAGAAAGTTCTCCTACCACACAATAATCACAACACCAAATGCATTAAACAAAGAAAGTTTATTAAAAGAAGTAAGGGGAAAATGTCATATAACATTTAAAGGCAGACCTATCAGAATTACACCAGACTTCTCACCAGAGACCATGAAAGCTAGAAGATCCCAGGAAGATTTCATACAGACCCTCAGAGAATACAAATGCCAGCCCAGACTACTATACCCAGCAAACAACTCAGTTACCATAGATGGAGAAATCAAGATATTCCATGATAAAACCAAATTTATACAATATCTTTCCACAAATCTAGCCCTACAAAGGATAAAAGATGGAAAACACCAATACAAGGAGGGAAACTACACCCTAGATAAAACAAGAAAGTAATCTTTCAACAAACCCAAAAGAAGGTAACCACACAAACATAAAAATAACATCAAAAATAACAGGAAGCAACAACCATTATTCTGTAATATCTCTTAACATCAATGGATTCAATTCCTCAATAAAAAGACAAAGACTAACAGACTGGACACCTAAACAGGACCCAGCATTTTGCTGCATACAGGAAACACACCTCAGTGTCAAAGACAAACACTACCTCAGAGTAAAAGGCTGGAAAACAAATTTCTCAAGCAAATGGTCCCAGAAAACAAGCTGGAGCAGCCATTCTAATATTGGATAAAATCGACCTTCAACCAAAAGTCATCGAAAAAGATAAGGATATACATCATATACATCAAAGGAAAAATCTACCAAGAATTCTTAATTATGAACATCTCTGCACCAAATGCAAAAGCACCCATATTCATAATAAATAAATAAATAAATAAATAAATAAATAAATAAATGGGTTTTAAATGGAGTTACCTTAAAACATGGCAATAATACCCCCTACAAGATACTACGCAGTCTAATAAAAAGCCTAAAGCTGGCTAGTTGGGTCCCATAGATTCCCAAATACTGCAAGATGGTGTCATTTTTATTGGTTACCCTGGAGAACTTGATAGTAAGACTGAAATTGTGATATAATTGAGCCACAGGACATGGATAATTCTAGGTATTATTGATGTGGAAACTTCATCCCTACTGTATAGCTTTTATAGTGCTGGAAAGTGCTATGTATACAATCAAGGAACAAAAATAATCAATTCTATTGAGCTATGAAACTTGTGAGCACCAGGCAAGATATTTCCACTGGTAAAATAGAAACATAGATATCATGGGGGATAACTGACCACATTTTTATTGACTTTAAGGCTGCTCCTCATGAAGGAACCCATTCCTTGCCAACTTACCAGAGGTAAAAATCTGTGGCTAGATAGATGGTCCTCAAGTGAGAACATTTTGCTATATTTGTTCTAATAGGTCATAGCATTTAACTGACAAGCTAAGTCATTTTTGTTATACCCATAGACTGATCAATTCATGTTTCAAACTATATCAGAGAGGCTGCTTTTTAAATTAGATGGTAACTAACACAAAGACTCAAAACTGGTTATTGTGCATTAAATAAGTGACTACTGAATGCTCAGTCTTAGGTGGAACATCTGTATCATAATGTCCTCCCAAGTACAGAAGTCTTTATGAAAAAGGGGCAGAAAGTATGTGTGTATCTGATGTGGCACATGACTACAAGGAAGCTGTTTTCCTGACAAACTGTTCCATATTTGAACTCACAGTGGTTCTGGCATCATTCATACAATCAGAGCAAGGTTAAACAAGAAAACATTTGAATGTAGAATATGGAGGTTGGTGTGATGTTTCATTAATAGATTTCAGGATTCCAGAGGCAGCTTGACACCCAGGAGCTCTGACACACCCAGGATCTCAGGATCACAGGATCCCAGAATCACAGGATAAGAGAGACAGGTGGACTTTGAGTAGTTCTGACACAACCAAGACCAGAGGAGGAACAGGCTCCAGTAAGAGACAGCAAGGGCAGGTAGCACTAAAGATAACCACATGTCTAGAGTCAAGCATAAGAAAATAAGCAACAGAAACCAAGGTTACTTGGCATCATCAGAACCCAGTTCTCCCACCATAGCAAGTCCTGCATACACCATCACACTGGAAAAGCAAGATTCAATCTAAAATCACTTCTCATGATGATGATTGAGAACTTTAAGAAGGACATAAATAACTCTCTAAAAAAATACAAGGGAAGATAATTAAAAGATAGAAGCCCTTAACTAGGAAACACAAAAATCCCTTAAAGAATTATAGGAAAACACACACAACCAGGTGAAGGAACGGAAAAAAAAATCAGAAACAAAAATGGAAATAGAAAGAATAAAGAAATCACAAAGGGAGACAATACTAGATATAGAAAACCTACAAAAGAGATCAGGAGTCATAGATGCAAGTATCACCAACAGAATACAAAAGATAGAAAATAGAATATCAGGTGCAGAAGATACCATAAAAAACATTGACACAATGGTCAAAGAAAATACAAAATGCAAAAAGCTCCTAACCTAAAACATTCAGGAAATCCAGTGCACAATGAAAAGACCAAACCTGGGGATAAAAGGTACAGAAGAGAGTGAAGATTCCCAAATTAAAGTGCCAGTAAATATCTTCAACAAAATTATAGAAGTAAACTTCCCTAACTCAAAGAAAGAAATGTCCATGAACATACGAGAAGCCTACAGAATTCCAAATAGATTGGACCAAAAAAGAAAATCCTCCTGTCACATATTAGTCAAAATAAAATGCACAAAACATAAAAAGATTATTGAAAACAGTAAGGGGGAAAGGTCAAGTAACATATAAAGGCAGACCTATCAGAATTATACCAGACTTCTCACCAGAGACTATGACAGCTGGGAGAACCTGGACAGATGTCAAACAGACCCTAAGAGAATACAAATACCAGCCAAGAATAATATATCCAGCAAAACTCTCAATTACCATATATGGAGAAATGGAGATATTCCATGACAAAACCAAATTTACACAATATCTTTTCACAAATCCAGCCCTACAAAGGATTATAGAAGGGAAAAAATACAACACAAGGAAGGAAACTATACCCTAGAAAAAGCAAGAAAGTAATCTTCTTTCAACAAACCCAAAAGAAGATAACTATAAAAACATAAAAATAACATTAAATATATCAGAAAGCAATAATCATTATTCCATAATATCTCTTAACATCAATGGACTCAATTCCCCAATAAAAAGACATAGACTAACAGAATGGATACATAAACAGCCTAACGCTGCATACAGGAAAGGCACCTCAGTGTAAAAGAAGATTTTAACCATTCTAAAATCGGATAAAACTAACTTTCAACCAAAAGTCATCAAAAAGCATAAGGAAGGATACATCATATTCATCAAAGGAAAAAAATCTACCAAGAAAACTCAATTCTGAATATCTGTGCTCCAAATTCAAGGGTACCCACATCCACATAAGAAACTTTACTAAAGCTCAAAACATACATTGCACCTCACACAATAATAGTGGGGGACTTCAAAACCCCACTCTTATCCATGGGCAGATCATGGAAACACCAACTAAACAGAGACACAATGAAACTAACAGAAGTTAAGGACCAGATGGATTTAATAGATATTTATAGAACATTTCATCCCAAATCAAATGAATATAACTTTTTCTCAGGACTTCATGATAGCTTCTCCCAAACTGACCATATTATAGGTCACAAAACAGACCTCAACAGATATAAGAAGATTGAAATAACCCCATGCCTCCTATCAGATCACCATGGAAAAATTCTGGTCTTCAATAGCAAAACAAACAACAGAAAGCTCAAATCTACATGGAATCTAAACAATATGTTACTCAAAATAATTTGGTCAATGAAGAAATAAAGAAAGAAATTAAAGACTTGTTAAAATTTAATGAAAATAAAGGTCAGACATACCCAAGTTTATGGGGCACAACGAAAGCAATGCTAAGAGGAAAACTCATAGCTCTGAATGTATCCTAAAAGAAACTGGAGAGAGCATACACTACCAACTTAACAGAACACCTGGAAGTTTTAGGGGAAAAAAAGAAGCAAATACAACCAAGAGGAATGGACAGCAGGAAATAATCAAACTCAGGGCTGAAAACAACCAAGAAAAAACAAAAACAACTATACAAAGAATCACCTAAACCAGGAGCTGGTTCTTTGAGAAAATGAACAAAATAGGTAAATACTTAGCCAGACTAAACAGAGGGCACAGAGACAGTATCCAAATTAACACACTCAGAAATGAAAAGGAAGACATAACAACAGAAACTGAGGAAATTTAAAAATCATCAGATCCTACTACAAACACCTATACTCAATACAACTGGAAAATCCAGATGAAATGGACAATTTTATAGACAGATACCAAACTCCAAAGTTAAATCTGGATAAGATAAACCATCTAAACAGTACCATAACCCCTAAAGAAATACAAGCAGTCATCAAAAGTCTCCAAAACAAACAAACAAACGAATGAACAAAAAACCAGGACAGATGGCTTTAGTGCAGAATTCTACCAGATGTTCAAAGACCTAATACCAATACTCTTCAAAATATTCCACAAAAATAGAAATGGAAGGAAAACTACACAATTCATTCTATGAGGCCACAATTATGCTGATAACAAAACCACACAAAGAACAACAAAGAAAGAGAACCTCAGACCAATTTCCCTTACAAATATTTGTGCAAAATTAATAAAATACTCTCCAACAGAATCCAAGAACATATCAAAAAGATCATTCACCATGATCTAGTATGCTTCATCCCAGGGATGCAGGGATTGTTCAATATATGGAAACCTATTAATGTAATCCACTACATAAACAAACTCAAAAAAGACAAGATCATTTCATTAGATGCTAAAAAAGCATTTGACAAAATGCAACATACCTTCTTAGTAAAAGTTTTGGAAAGATCAGGAATTCAAGATCCATATCTAAACATAGTAAAAGCAATATACAGCAAACAAGTAACCAACATAAAACTAAATGGAAAGAAACTTGAAGCAATCCCATTAAAATTAGGGACTAGACAAGACTGCCCTCTCTCTCCCTATCTAGTTAATATGGTACTTGAAGTTCTAGCTAGAGCAATTAGACAGCAAACGGAGGTCAAAGGGGTACAAATTGGAAAGAAGTCAAAATATCACTATTTGCAGATGATATTATAATATACTTAAGTGACACTAAAAACCCCACAACAGAACTTTTACAACTAATAAACAACTTCAGCAATGTGCCCGGATATAAAATTAACTCAAACAAATCAGTAGCCTTCCTCTACTCAAAGTATAAACAGACTGAGAAAGAAATTAGGGAAATAAACACCCTTCAAAATAATCCCAAACAATATAAAGTATCTTGATGTGACTCTAATCAAACAAGTGAATGATCTGTATGACAAGAACTTCAAGTCTCTGAAGAAAGAAATCAAAGAAGACCTCAGAACATGGAAAGATCTCCCATACTCTTAGATTGGCAGGATTAATATTGTAAAAATGACAATCTTGCCAAAAGCAATCTACAGATTCAATGCAATCCCCATCAAAATTCCAACTCAATTCTTCCCAGAGTTAGAAAAAGCAAGTCTTAAATTTATCTGGAATAGCAAAAAAAAAAAAAAAAAAAAAAAAAAAAAAAAAACAGGAAAGCAAAAACTAGTCTCAAGAATAAAAGAATTTCTGGGGGAATCATCATTCCAGACATGAAGCTATACTACAGAGCAATAGTAATAAAAACCTGCATGGTATTGGTAGAGTGACAGACTGATAAATAAAGGAATAGAATTGAATACCCAGAAATGAACCCACATATCTACAGTCACATCGTCTTTGCAAGGGAGCTAAAACCATCCAATGGAAAAAAGACAGCATTTCCAACAAATGGTGCTGAGTCAACTGGCAGTTAACATATAGAAGAATGAAAATTGAACCATTCTTATCTCCCTGTAGAAATCTCAAGTCCAATTGGATCAAGATCCTTCAAATAAAATCAGACACACTGAATCTAGTTGAAGAAAATGTAGGGAAAAGGTTTGAACACATGGGCACAGGGGAAAAGTTCTTGAGCAGAACACCAATGGCATACGCTCTAAGATCAAGAACTAACAAATGGGACCTCATAAAATTGTAAAGCTTCTATATGACAAAGAATGCTGTTAATAGGACAAAATGGCAACCCACAGATTGGGAAAAGATCTTTACCAATCCTGTATCTGATAGAGGGATAATATCCAATATATATAAAGAACTCAAGAAGTTAGATTGCAGAGACCCAAATAACCCTATTAAAAATGGGAACAGAGGCCCTGCGGGATATCCTGCACTCCCTGCTGCCACCATCTTTGCTGCTGCTTGGACTGGACAAACAGACCCAGGCACCTGAGATATCCCGAGTTTAAGATCTCTGGGGATGAAGGCCGCCAGGCAGCAATCTGCACACAGGAGCTAGGCAGGGCAGCAGTTTCTGTGCCCCAACCAGGCATTGGGTCTGTGCCCTGTGGGGGATCCTGCACTCCCTGCTGCCATCTTTGCTGCTTGGACTGGGCAAGCAGACCGAGGTACCCGAGATATCCCGAGTTTAAGATCTCTGAGGACACAGGCCACCAGGCAGCAACCTGTGCACGGCAGCTAGGCAGAGCAGCAGTTCCTGTGGGCCAGCCAGGCATGGGTTCTGGGCCCTGTGGGATATCCTGCACTCCCCACTGCTGCCATCTTTGCTGCTGCTTGGACTGGGCAAGCGGACCCAGGTACCCGAGATATTCCAAGTTTAAGATCTCTGGGGATGCAGGCGATAAGGCAAGGACCTGCGCACATGAGCTAGGCAGAGGGGTGGTTCCTGTGTTCCAGCCAGGCATGGGTTCTCTGCCCTGCAGGGTATGCTGCACTCCCCGCAGCTGCTGCCATCTTTGCTGCTGCTTGGACTGGACAAACAGACCCAGGTACCCGAGTTATCCCAAGTTTAAGATCTCTGGGGACTCAGGCTGCCAGGCGGTAAACTGCACACAGGATCTGGGCAGAGATGTGGTTCATCTGTGTGCCAGCCAGGACTGGGTCTTGTGCCCTGCGGGGTGGTCAGCACTTGAAGGGGCTCCCAGCCACCATCTTCGCTCCCTGACAGAGCAGACAAGCAGCATTTGGTCCACAGAGACAACTGAGTATAACATTGCTTGGAGCAAGATACACCAGGGGACCAACAGCAACCAAGAGGAGGGTACCACATCAGCAATCTGTGCCAGGGGAAACCGAGTCATCCAGTGGTGGGGAAATAGCCTTACGGGCCCACACAGGGTTCAAGCACCAGCCAGTGACTACAGGACCAACTAACTACAGAGATAACCAAATGGCAAAAGGCAAATGTAGGAAGGTAACTAACAGAAATCAAGAATATATGGCAGCATCTGAACCCAATTCTCCGACAGCAGTAAGCCCTGGATACCTCAACACTCTAGAAAAATAAAATTTAGAACTAAAATTACTGGTCATGATGCTGTTAGAGGAACACAAGAAGGACATAAATAAATCTCTTAAAGAAATACAGGAGAAAATAGAATAAAAGTTAGAAGCCCTTAAGCCAGGTGTGGTGGCGCACGCCTGTAATCCCAGCACTTGGGAGGCAGAGGCAGGTGGATTTCTGAGTCCTAGGCCAGCCTGGTCTACAGAGTGAGTTCCAGGACAGCCAGGACCACACAGAGAAACCCTGTCTCCAAAACACCAAAAAAAAAAAAAAAAAAAAAAAAAAAAAAAAAGTTAGAAGCCCTTACAAGGCAAACACAAAAATCAGTTAAAGAAATTCACGAGAATATGGATCAAAAGATAGAAGCCAATAAGGAGAAAATGCAAAAATAAGTTAAAGAAATACAGGACAACTTGGGTTAACATGCAGAAGTCATGAAAGAGGAAACACAAAAATCTCATAAAGTATTACATGAAAACACAAACAAGCAAGTGAAAGATCTGAGCAAAACCATCCAGGATCTAAAAACAGAAGTAGAAACAACTAAGAAATTGCAAAGAGAGACAACTTTGGAGATAAAAAATCTTGGAAACAAATCAGGAGCCATAGATGCAAATATCAACAATAGAATACAAGAGATAGAAGAATCTCAGATGCTGAAGATACCATAGTAACCATTTACTCAACAGTCAAAGAAAATGCAAAATGCAAAAAGCTTATAACCCAAAACATCCAGGAAATCCAGGACACAATGAGAAGACCAAACCTAAGGATTATAGGTATAGATGAGAGTGAAGATTTACAACTTAAATGGCCAGCAAATATCTTCTACAAAATTATGGAAGAAAACTTCCCCAACCTAAAGAAAGAGATGCCCATGAAAATACAAGAAGCCTACAAAACTCCAAACAGACTGGACCAGAACAGAAATACTTCCCATCACATAATAATAAAAACCCAACATGTACTAAACAAAGAAAGAATATTAAAGGCAGTAAGAGAAAAAGGCCAAGTAACATATAAAGGAAGACCTATCAGAATTACACCAGACTTCTCACCCGAGACCATGAAAGCTAGAAGATCCTGGGCAGATCTAATGCAGACTGTAAGAGAACACAAATGCCAGCCTAAACTACTATACCCAGCAAAACTCTTAATCACGATTGATGGAGAAACAAAGATATTCCATGACAAAACCAAACTTGCACAATATCTTTCCACAAACCCAGCCCTAAAAAGGGTAATAGAAGGAAAACACCAATACAAGGATGGAAACTACACCCTGGAAGAAGCAAGATAGAAGCCTCCTTTCATCAAACCCAAGAGAAGATAACCACTCAAATATAAAAAATAACTTCAAAAATGACAGGAAGTTATAATTACTATTCCTTAATATCTCTTAAGATCAATGGACTCAATTCCCCAATAAAAAGGCATAGACTAACAGACTGGATACGGAAACAGGACCCTACAATTTGCTGCATACAGGAAACATATCTCAGATTCAAAGAAAACACTACCTTAGAGTAAAAGGCTTGAAGACAATTTTCCAAGCAAATGGTCTCAGGAAAAAAGCCAGAGTAGCCATTCTAATATCAGATAAATTTGACTTTCAACCTAAGCACTTCTTGCTGGTCAAAGGGAAAATCCACCAAGAAGAACTCTCAATTCTGAACATCCATGCTCCAAATGCAAGGGCACCCTCATTCGTAAAAGAAACTTTACTAAAGCTCAAAGCACACATTGCACCTAACACAATAATTGTGGGTGACTTCAACTCTCCACTCTCCTCAATGGACCAATCAGGAAAACAGAAACTAAACAGGGGCACAGTGGAACTAATTTAAGCTTTGGACCAATTAGATTTAACAGATATATAGAGAACATTTCATCCTAAAGCAAAAGAATATACCTTTTTCGCAGCACCTCATTGTACATTCTCCAAAATGGACCACATAATTGGACACAAGACAGACCTCAACAAATATAAGAAGATCGAACTACTCCCATGCCTCCTATCTGATCACTATGGAGTAAAAGTGGTCTTCAATAACAACAAAAACAAAAGAAAGCCCACATACACATGGAAACTGAACAATACTCTACTCAGTGATACCTTGGTCAAGGAAGAAATCAAAGAGTTTTTAGAATTTAATTAAAATGAAGGCACAACATACCCAAATCTATGGGACACAATGAAAGCAGAGGAAAATTCATAGCCCTGAGTGCCTCCAAAAAGAAACAGGTGAGAGCATACACTAGAAGCTTAACAGCACACCTAAAATTCCTGAAACAAAAATAAGCTAATTCACCCAGGAGGAGTAGAAGACAGGAAATCATCAAACTAAGGCTGAAATCAATCAAGTAGAAATGAAGAGAACCATACAAAGAATCATCAAAACCAGGAGCTGGTTCTTTGATCTATTTGATCCTGATTTAATTTTGGTCTTTGGTATCTGTGTAGGAAATTGTCCATTCCCTCCAGATTTTCCCGTTGAGTTGAGTATAAACTTTTGTAGTAAGATGTGATAATTTTTTGGATTTCCTTCATTTCTGTTGTTATATCTCCCTTTTCATTTCTAATTTTGTTAATTTGGATACTGTCTGTGTGCCCATTGGTTAGTCTGGCTAAGGGTTTATCTATCTTGTTGATTTTCTCAATGAACCAGCTCTTGGTTCTGGGGGAATCAATATCCCAGACCTCAAGCAGTACTACAGAACAATCTTGTTAAAAACTGCATGGTATTCGTAAAGTGACAGGCAAGTAGATCAATGGAATAGAATTGAAGATCCAGAAATAAACCCACAGAAGTATGGCCAATTGATCTTTGAAAAAGGAGCTACAACCATCCAGTGGAAAAAAGATAGCCTTTTCAACAAATGGTGCGACCTCAACTGGAGGTCAACATGCAGAAGAATGCAAATTGATCCACTCTAATCTCCTCATACTAAGCTCAACTCCAAGTGGATCAAGGACCTCCACTTAAAACCAGACACACTTAAACTAATAGAAAAGAAGCTGAGGAAGACCCTTGAGGATGTGGGAACAGGGGGAAAGTTCATGAACAGATCACCAATAGCTTAGGATCTAATATCAAGAATTGACAAATGGGACCTCATAAAATTACAAAGTTTCTATAAAACAAAGGACACTGTCAGAAGGACAAAACAGCAACCAATGAATTGGGAAAAGATCTTCACCAAGCCCACATCTGAGAGAGGGCTAATATCCAATATATACAAAGAACTCAAGAAGTTAAACCCCAGAGAACCAAATAACCCTATTAAAAATGGGGTACAGAGCTATACAAAGACTTTTCACCTGAAGAAATTCAGATGGCTGAGAATCACCTTAAGAAATGTTCAACATCATTAGTCATTAGGGAAATGCAAATCAAAACAACCCTGAGATTCTACCTCACACCAGTCAGAATGGCTAAGATTAAACACTCAGGAGACAGCAGGTGTTGACAAGGCTGTGGAGAAAGAGGAACTCTCCTCCACTGCTGGTGGGATTTTAAGATGGTACAACTATGGAAATCAGTCTGGTGGTTCCTCAGAAAATTGGGCATGACACTTCCAGAGGACCCTGGCATACCACTCGTGGGCATATTCCCAGATGATTCCCCTGCTGGCAACAAGGACACATGCTCCACTATGTTCATAACAGCCTTGTTTATAATAGCCAGAAGCTGGAAAGAACCCAGATGCCCCTCAATGGAGGAATGGATACCGAAAATGTGGTATATTTATATAATGGAATACTACTCAGCAATTAAAAACAATGAATTCATGAAATTTGTAAGCAAATGTTTGGAACTTGAAAAGATCATCCTAAGTGAGCTATCCCAATCACAAAAGAATACACATGAAATGCAATCACTGATAAGTGGATATTAATTAGTCCAGAAGCTTTGAATACTCAAGACACAATTAGCTAATTATATGATTCCCAAGAAGAAGGGAGGAAAGGACCCTGGTCCTGAAAAGACTGGACCAGTATCATAGGGGAGTACCAGAACAGAGAAATGGGTGGGGGGTAATTGGGGAATGGGTGAACGGAAGAGGACTTATGGGACATATGGTGAGGGGGGAACTGGGAAATAGGAAAGCATTCAGAATGTAAACAAAGAATATAGAAAATAAAAAAATAAAGAAATGAACACAAAAAAATGGGAACAGAGCTAAACAGAGAATTCTCAACTGAGGATACTCGAAGGGCTCAGAAACACCTAAAGAAATATTCAAAATCTTTAATCATCAGGAAAATGCAAATCAAAATAACCCTGAGATTCCACCTCACATCAGTCAGAATGGCTAAGATCAAAAACTTAGGTGACAGCAGATGCTGGCAAAGATGTGGAGAAAGAGGAACACTCTTCCAATACTGATGGAATTGTAAGCAAACACTCTTGAAATCAGTCTGATGGTTCCTCATAAATCTTGGCATAGTACTACCTGAAGACCCAGCTATAGCACTCCTGGGCATATACCAGGAAGATGTTCCAACATGTAATAAGGACACATGCTTTACCCTGTTCATTGCAGCAATATATTTATTAGCCAGAAGCTAGAAGCAATCAAGATGTCCCTCAACAAACAGAGGAATGAATACATAAAATATGGTACATTTACACAATGGAGTACCACTCAATCATTAAAAACAATGACTTCAACAAAATCAGAAATGAGAAGGGAAACATACAACAGAAACCAAGGAAATTAAAAAAGTCATCAGATCCTACTACAAATGCCTATACTCAACAAAACTGGAAAATCTGAATGAAATAGACAAATTTGCAGACAGATACCAGGTTCCCAAGTTAAATCAGGATCAGATAAACCATCTAAACAGCTACTGATATGTTTCCCTGGCTGCAGTAGATCTCCTGGGAGGCCTTCAGACTGCTGTATCTTCATTGGAGCAGTCGAGCTGTTGTCCAAGTGCTTTGAGTCCAGCTGGTCTTCAACTGCTATGAGTGGAGTGGGTCCTCTATTGCCATGAGTACAGAGAGCCCTCCTCTAGGATAGGTCAGAATATGGTGTCTTTACTGGAACAGACCAGCTAGGAGTCTGCCCCAACAGAAAGGACCGGGTGGAAGGGGAACAAGGGGCAGAAGGAGAATGGTCTTCAGGAGGGCAGGAGGTTTGGTGGGTGATGGGTCCTGAGTCCACCAGGATCCCAGCAGTAGCTGTGAGACTCTGGTGGGGATGGGTTGTTCTAGCGGGTCTTCCAGGATGGGTGAGGGTATTGTCTTCACTTTAGCAGACCAGCTAAGAGTCAACTGCTCTGAGTGTCCTCTAGAATGGGCCAGGATATGGTGTCTTCCCTGGATCAGACCAGCTGAGAGTCTGCCCCAGCAGAAAGGACCAGGAAGAACAACAATACACATTATTAAAATTTGAAAAGGATCAATGAATGTTCTGACATGTTCATCATCCAAAATAAGAGTTTTATAATTCGTATATATTTGTACATGTATGTATTGTGCACTTGTATATGTGATTTTGTGTGGTTAATATAACATATCCTTGATATTTAATTCTGTTATTTAAATATATATTTAAGATTTTGATATGTACTGTTTTAAGAATTTAATATAGTCTGCTAATTTATAGGAGCATATATAAAGGTATGTGTATGTGATCTTAATTTATGGATATATTATAACTTATTAACCAACTCCTTCATCTTATTTACTTTTTTGTTACTGTGATAAAACACCCTGACAAAAGCAACTTGAAGGAGAAAAAGTTAATTTTGGCTTACATTGTCATAGGAGTGAAGTTCAACATGGTGGAGGAGACATGAGAGCAATGACAAGAAGGCATAGTGACAGGAGTAGGTGGGCTAGCTTGTTACATTCCATCTACACTCAGAAGCAAAAAGTGAATAGAAAGGGGAAGGAACAGGTTATAAAGTCTCAAGGCTTGTTCTCAAAGGCACACTTTCTTTAGTGAGCCTCTATTTTCTTCCTTAAAAATGTCACCAGCTGGGAAATGAGCATTTAAACACTGAGCCTGGAGAGGACATTTCTTTTTTTCTTTTTATTTTCTTTAAAAATTTTAATGTTATTTCTATGATTAAATTGCAAATATCTTATTAATTCCTTGATGTCATTTTCCTTTAGTGAAAAATCATTTTCATACTGACAAGGAGCTTCCATTTTGTTGTTTGCTGACACATTTCCTTATTTAATGAGCCTAGAAAGCTGAAGGAGTGTTGGCTACAGACAGAGTGAGAAGTCAAATGTGAATAAATACATGAGAAAAGTGACTTAAAGAGTTCTTTTTTCTATCGTCAAAAATTTTGCATATAAGGAGTTAGTATTAACATGATAGCTTTATGGAATCTGCTAAATGCCAAGCACACTCCATCATATGATTTCAGACACAAATGCTGTCAGGGAGTTAATGAAATGAGTAACACCAAAATGAGTCACTTCAAGCACAACTGGAATCACATGTAGTTAATGTTCCATTTATACTTTTTAAATAATTTTTTATAAACAACTATCTGTAAATGTCAGCTTCTTGTACTATAAATACTTTCAAGAAGCAAAGAGATGTTTGGAATTGGACATAAATAATGAAATAAGAATTTTATTCAAAAGTTTTATTCAATATAGTTCAAAATTTTATAAATTCCTATTCTGCTAAGAAACACATAGTGAGCCTTTCCTCAGAGTGGTGTTTTCTCTGATACCCTGACTAACTGTTGTGAGAAGTAGCCAGACATAATCCAGCCTCATGTCTTCCCACTCAGATATTTTCTTGACATTGACTATGCCAAAAATTCCATTTTTTTCTAATGAAAAATTGATTAGTCCTATGAGTCTTCAACAGACTTACCTTAAGGAAACAAAGCTGCTTAAGCCACAACCTCAGCATGTACCAGCCCCACACTTTTCTTGCAAAAGCCACAATAACCTTGTTATTGGCTGGTGTTCAACCATTCTCCTCTTCATTTCTCAGGAGGTATAAGTAGTAAAAATTGAAAGCTGTGACATGCAAATGGTCTTTATCATCTTAAGCTTTAAAAAGCACATTTTAAGAAGGTGGGAAGTATGCTCTGTTCTGTAGTGGTTGGCAGTATTCACTTTAACTGAGTCACTTGTTAGGGCAAAATTGTTCTAACCTATAATAAGTGTTCAGACTGCTAGATGTATGCTTGTACTGAATTAATATTTTATAGCTCCATGGCCTCATGTAGATGCCTGCTCCACTGAAATGTTCATGCTCCATGGAAACACTGGGAAATATTTTCTATTAATTGTTTGAATGTTTGACAGATAACAGTATGGTACCATAGAATTAAACTCTGATGATGAATTCTGTTGACTTTATACCCAGTTTTATTCTGTTAGTTGCAGTGTGTAGCTTTGTTTCATTTTTAAGCACTGCAGTCTCTGTCCTTGTGCATAGTCACCTCTTTTCTAACCTCAATGTCAGTAAGTATTGTATTGTCTATATAATTATCTTCAGATACAAAAGGAATCAAGTTTTTAATTAAAAATTCCCTGCACTTAAAAAATCCACTCTGGGAACTGATTAAATCCTTTTGTAAAAATTTTCTTCAGAGAAGAATAAAAATGCTAACATCTTTTCATGATTAAAGTACAATATTAGTCACAACTATGCTAGACTTGAATTCCTATGGGGAAAAAAAACTTATAGTCATCTAGCTAGAAGAAAAAATTCTCTGCAATCTTAAAACAACAACAAAAAGTCTCACAGTGTTTATTGTGTATTATTTCTGTTTAAGGGAAGCTTTTTTTTTTTTTTTTTTTTTTAGTTTAATGGGTTTATTGTTTTGTTCATTTGTCTGAGAAGTTATATGTTAAGTAAATCAGCAGTTAATCATTACTTACTAATTGATTTTGGCCAGAACCCAGTCTATCCTTTGTTTCCCATTTATTATTTATTGCTTACTTACTTACTTACTCACTCACTCACTCACTCACTCACTCACTTTACAACCCTATCAAAGCCCACATCTCCTCCCAAGCTTCCCACACACACACAGCCTTTCCCACTGTCCCCCATTCTTCTCTAAGAAGAAGGCCTTCCTGAATAGCAACCTCTGCTGGCACCTCAAGTCACTGCAGGACAAGGCACATCCTTTTACATGGAGGCTAGGCAAGGCACCTCAATTAGGGGGAAAGGATACACAGGTAGGCAACAGAATCAGGAGCAATCCCCACTCTAGGTTTTGGGGAAACTGTATAAAAACCTAGCTGTAGATTTGCTGCATATGTGCAGGGTGCCTAGGTGCAGCCTTGTATGCACTTTGGTTGGTGGTCCAGTCTCTGGGAGCACACAAGGGCCCGGGTAGTTTACTCTGTTAGTCCTCCTGTGGAGTCTGTATCCTCTCTACTTTTCTTAATCCTTCCCCCCACTCCTGCACAAGAGTTTCTGAGCACTGTCTAATGTTTGGTAGTGGGTCTCTGTATCTGTTTTTGTCCGCTACTGGATGGAGCTCACAGAGGGCAGTTATGTAGGGTCCTGTCTACAAATATAACAGAGTATCATTAATAGTGTCAGGGATTGATTCAGGCTCATGGGTTAGGTCTCAAGTTGGGCCAGTCATTGGGTTAGTCTCCCTCTGCTACATCTTTGTCCCTGTACTTCTTGAAGACAGGACTAATTTTGGGTTGAAGGTTTTATGGATGGGTTGGTGTCCTTATCCCTCCACTTGGAGTCCTGCCTGGCTACAGGAGGTGGACAATTCAGGTTCTATATTTTCCACTGCTAGGTGTCTCAGCTAGAGTCACCCTCATAGACTCACTGGAATCTCCATCATATCAGATCTCTGGCAAGTCCCCATCTGGAGGTGCCTCCCCTACCCTTTGAACCAGTTGCCTATTTCTGTTCATTGCCCTGTTCCTTTATCCCTGACTTTCACCACACCTGATCCCCTGTGCTCTGTTCCCTGCCCCAGCTTATGCTTCTAGTCTGACAAACTGCAAACAACAATGTTTATCACTTTTCTAAACTTATGATCTTTGAACTACTTGACTTAAGGTTTCCTTTAAAGTCCCTTTAGAGCTTATAAAAATGTTTATAAGAGAAAGCAATCAATCTGCTCTCTAGGCATAGCAAATAGATAGCTAACCAGTTAGGTTAGGTGGCACATACCTACCTATAATCCCAGCCTTCATAAATCTGAGGCAGGAGTATTGCATGTTCAAGTGTTTCATAGATCTTGTTTTGAAATTAAAAAAATGGAAGGATGGTAGGAGGGAATGAAAGAAAGAGTAAGGAAGGAAGGAAGGAAGGAAGGAAGGAAGGAAGGAAAGAAGGAAGGAAAGAAAGAAAAAAGGAAGGAAGGAAGGGAGGGAGGAAGGAAGGGAGGGAGGGAGGAAGGAAGGAAAGGTTGTTCTTTCTTCTCTCCTCAAAACAACAGCAAAGAGGTTCAAGGAGGTGTTCACAGTGTTTCATACAGAGTCTCCCTCTATCTCTATCAAGAATAATTAGTGCTTTAAAGCTCTTAGAGCAAAGTCTTTTACTTCATCATTTAGCTGCTACCTCCCTTGAGTAGGCATATCTTTTCCATTCTAGTTATCTCCTGGTGTGTGTTCTGATGCATCCCATTCAGCCCTAAAATGTTCTAGTCTAGAAAGCATGCCATCTCTTCCAACTGTATTCCTTGAGGATACCCCATAGCTTTTGAATCTTTGTTCAGACATGAACAGTGAGGAATAGATAAAAAACTTTATGGACAAACTGTTCTCTGATTATTGCTATAGAAAGAGCGATAACATGTTTTTTTAATGTTTCCTGCTACAGGGACCATAATGAGGACATAGAATGTTCCAGGTGGAACTGAGAGGCCCACGATATTTGTAAACCCCTAGCAATTAGCTTAACACAGAAAAGTGTGTTTATTCTGCTCTCATAGAAACTGTTGGCCTTGGGAGAGCACTCCTGCTCCTGCTATCAGAGAGGCTGTTGGCCTTGAAAGAGCACTCTCCGCTTCTGCCCTCAGAGAGGCTATTGGCCTTGGGAGAGCCTCCCCACTCCAAGAACTGGCTCACTGTGCGTGATGAGCACTCCCCTCTCCTGAGACACCTGGTATCTTGCTCAAGGTTCAACTATGTTTGCCTGAGATAAACCTGTAACCCTCTGCTGAATCACAAATTGCTGCCTGACCTTCCCTGCCTATCCCTCCCTTTTTCCTTTGTAGTCTTTTCTTTAAAAACTCCTGACCACAGCTGCACAAAATCGATCCCCTCTGCCCCAGCGTGGGTTACAAGCTGGATCCCAGTGCATTGGCTCCCTAAATAAACCTCATGTGCTTGCATCAAGAATGGTCTCTTGTGAATTTTGGGGGCATCACCTTATCCCGAGACTAGAGTGAGGGGCTCCCCAATTCAGGGGTCTTTCAGAACCAAGCACTAATAGAGGACCTGAATCTATCATGTGCTGCAACCTGGCATTCACAGACACCCAACAAAGTGAGACCCAGAAAATGGTCCCAATATGTCTTCATTTTAATCCCTATCACCTGGTGCTATCCACAATGGCACTTTCATATACACAAAGTACATTGCGTGTTATTAGGAAGAGTCCTTATATATGGAAGGAAGAATTGAGCAGCAGAGAATTTAAGGAGAGATCAATGTCAGTTTCCGTGCTCAGATATGCTCATCCTTGAAATGTTAAGGACTCTGACTCCAGCACCTCCAGGAGCAATACCAGCAACTTTATTTTAACCACTGAAATCTATTTCATATTTCTAACCTCTAAAATAGCAATTATGTGTTACTTTTGCAAATAGAAAACTAGAAACTAATATCCAATGTCAAATGAGGGAAACATTGTTGTTTGTGAATAATATTTAAATTTCAGAATATATAGTGTGTCCCATGAAGAAAAAGATAAAAAGAAGTGTTACAAACAGTAACAAAGATAAAATTTTGTTTTCTCCTTATGGCTCTCTGAACAAACTTTTTACCCAGGTATCGTAGTATTCTCCAATTTAAGAGTAAAGTAGCTGCATCTACTGGAAATTAAGTAAATTGTGTTCAGTTCTGTGATTCTGAAAGAGTGTTAGAGTTGTTTAGGAGACTAAGCATATTATCTTTTTACCTCTTCTCATGGTACCACAACACTTTTTTTTTTATGAAGCCACGTATTTTTAAAAAGGCATAAATGTCAGGCCAAAGGGAATAAAGTCTGTTCTCCAGCAACAAAGGTTTGTGAGCATAAGAGACAAGATTGGTAACATAACTACTTGAGTGGTTCAATGGAGGAGTAAAAGAAAGAAGAATCTAAAGGAAGTTTGAGCTGAGAGTAAGGTCCACAAAAATGAACAGGTCTGAACTAAAGCCAGCATTGAGAACAGAAGTACTCTGTTTTGTATGAGTTATGAAGAAGTGAGGAAAGAGAGAAAGAAATAAGTAATTTGTCATTCAGGATTATCACCAGTGTAAAAGTCACGATTTTGTTTTATAGTACATGCATTTAAATAGCCTTTATAGACAGAATTGCGGCTTTATAACTAAAATTTGTTTTTTATGTCTGTATTTGACAATTGCTTTACAGATAGAATACTTATTTATACATATATTAAACTATTTTATATAAGCATAAATAATTGAATCCTAATGCTGTGTTTCCTCCAGTAATATCCAAGATCTCTTTGTTTTATTGAGGTCAACTATCTGGGCACCAGGGAAAATTGGGAATAAAAAGGTGTCACCATCTCACAGTGACAGTGATTTTGCTCTCTAAGCCATCACCTTCCCACAGGTCTGACCTGACAAAATCACTCACTCTATTACCTACTTGCTATTATTTTCATATGCTGCCAGCAATCTACAAAAACATATGTGAGTGGCCATCTTTTTTATACATCTGAAGCATTGCTTGTCATGTTGTGACATGTTCTTTGTTGCTGTTATTTACCTGTCAGTTTTCATCACACTCATTTTTCAATTTTTGATTGCCTTTTATAACCTCAAACCTAGAATTCTTCACTAACTTCTTACCATTTTTGGCTCAAAAAATCAGAATTGCACTAATGGTCCCAGTAAAGTGAATCAAAGACAACTGCTTTTTAATCTTTAAACCTTCCTTGGTAATCTGAATTCTGACTTCAGAATATCAGCTAGCTACAACAGGAGATTTCTATTTTGAAAACATGTTTGATGAATTTACAAGTTGTTATTTCATGGAACTAACTCCCCAAAATTGTACATACTAAAAATTGTGTTTCTGGGTGCTCACTTGGCACATACAGATGGATTCATTCGTGTCATTCAGATCTGCCTTATAGGATCTATCAGCTCATATAGGGGCAACATGAGGCTGTGAAGCAAGAGATCCAAAGTCTGAACTGGAACTAATCATAAAGCACAACACACAGTATTTTTAATTTCTGAGCAAGTTTTATTTTTAAAGGATATATTTATGTATCTTATGTATATAAGTATACTGTAGCTGGCTTCAGACACACCAGAAGAGGACATTGGATTCCATTACAGATGGCTGTGAGTCACCATGTGGTTGCTGGGAATTGAACTCAGAACTTCTAGAAAATCAGCCAGTACTCTTAACCACTAAGCCTTCTCTCCAGCCCATTGAGTACGTTCTTAAAGGATTTTTTGCATTGCATAATTCCAAAGGTTACTTTATCTTAGATGCAACTGGTAAGTGATGATTGAAATTGGAGAAGTCAATGACAGAAAGCACCTAGCTCAAACCTCTATCTGGAGTCTCTGTGCATCAAACACTGTTTTACTGTGTATTTCTTCATCACCATGCAGCATGACACCCAGGTTAGTCACAAATAAAACATACTATACACTACTTTCTAGATCTTATTGTGTCAGACAAGCCCCATAAACATCAGTGTCCTTTCTCATGTCTTTTTTATGGCTCAATAAAATGTATATTTGCATAATGTGCAAAAGCCTATTATATTCTAAATCAAAGTCTCTAACTTGAGTACAGTGAGAACTAAACATGGTATCTAAAAAAAGAATCTATTTTGCTTCTTCTATTCTTTTAACATGTATATTATAGCAGGAAGGATGGCTCAACACTAAATAATATTAATGCTCTTGCAGAGAACCTGTGACCTGATCATAGCACTCTCATGGCAGCACATAGCTGTCCTTAACTCCAGTTTCAGGGTAGGTATACAGTATCCTCTTCTGGCCTTAGAGTGCATCAAGCAGTAAGTAAAATTCCTACAAATATACAGGAAAACACTTATACACATAAAAATACAAATAAAATTTTTAAATGTTTGTTAATGGATCATCCTCTGCCATAGAGCACCATATCTAAGTGGCACAGGGAGGTAGCTAACCATCCGGGAGTGAAGAGAGGATAGTTAGCACTGGTGGGACTTCCCCTGCTGCTCAGAGGATCACTTCCAGAACCCTCAGGCAGGAACCTTCTGGTTTCTGTATCCGGCTCAGGACCATCCTCTGCCAGATCATGCCATATCCAAGTGGCACACAGAGGTAACTAAGCACTCAGGAGTGCAGAGAAGCCAGACAGCACAGGTAAGACAGCACAGGCTTCTCAGAGGAAACAGCTGGAAACCCTGAGGACACAGAGCATAGGAGCAGCCTGGGACAGGAGTCTTCCAATTTCTGCCTGCACCCAGAGCAGAACAGGGCCACAGAGCTACTTACCAAAATACAACCACAAGACAGTAGGTATTACAGGACTAACTATATACCTGTGTACCCAGAGAGAACAGGTCTCCCAGGAGCACAGATACAGAGGCTTGCCAGACAGATAATCCACACTCAGAGACAGCAATACCAGCTCACACCAGAGATAACCAGAGGCCAAAAGACAAATGCAAGAATATTACCAATAGAAACCAAAGCAACATGGTACCATCTGAACTAAGTTCTCCCACAATATCAAGTCCTGGATACCCCAACACACCAGAAAAGCAAGATTTGGATTTAAAATCACAATTCATAATGCTGATAGAGGATTTCAAGAAGGACATAAATAACACCCTTAAAGAAATACAGGAGAATATGAGTCAAAAGGTAGAAGCCCTTAAAAAGGAAACAAAAAAAAGCCCTTAAAGACATACAGGAGAACATGGATCAACAGGTAGAAGCACTTAAAGAGGAAACAGAAAAATCCCTTAAAGAATAACAGGAAAACACAAATGAGCAAGTGAAGGAACTGAACAAAACTGCCCAGGATCTAAAAAGGGAAGTAGAAACAACTAAGAAATCACAAAGTCATCAAAAGAGACACAGAAGGTCACTTGTTAGTTAAAGGAAAAATCCACCAAGAAGAACTCACAATTCTAAACATCCATGCTACATGTGCAAGGGCACCCTCATTCATAAAAGAAACTTTACCAAAGCTCAAAGCACACATTGCACCTAACACAATAATTGTGGGGGACCTCAACACTCCACTATCCTCAATGGACTGACTGATCAGGACAACAGAAACTAAACAGAGACACTCATTGAAACTTTGGACCAATTGGATTTAACAGATATATAGAGAACATTTCATCCTAAAGGAAAAGAATATACCTTTTGCTCACCACCTCATGGTACCTTCTCCAAAATCGACCATATAACTAACTGGTCACAAGATAGACCTCAACAAATATAAAAAGATCGAACTAATCCCATGCCTCCTCTTGGATCACCATGGAGGAAGAGTGTTCTTCAGTAGCAACAAAAAACAACAGAAAATCCTCATACACACGGAGGCTGAACAATATTCTACTCAATAATACCTTAGTCAAGGAAGAAATAAAGAAAGAAATCAAAGACTTTTTAGAATTTAATGAAAATGAAGGCACAACATACCCAAATCTATGGGACACAATGAAAGTAGTGCTAAGGGGAAAACTCATAGCCCTGAGTGCCTCCAAAAAGAAACAGGGGAGAGCATATACTAGCAACTTAACAGCACACCTGAAAGCCCTGGAACAAAAAGAAGCTATTTTACCTGGGAGGAGTAGAAGACAGGAAATCATCAAACTCAGGGATGAAATCAATCAAGTTGAAACAAATACAAAGTTGAACCATACAAAGAATCAATAAAACCCAGAGCTGCTTCTTTGAGAAAATCAACAAGATAGATAAACCCCTAGTCAGACTTACCAAAGGGCACAGAGACAGTATTCAAATTAACAAAATTAGAAATGAAAAGGGAGATATAACAACAAAAACTGAAGAAATTAAAAAAAATCATCAGATCCTACTACAAAAGCCTATACTCAACACAACTGGAGAATGGACAATTTCCTAGACAGATACCAAATACCAAAATTAAATCAGGATCAAATAGATTGTCTAAATAGTCCCATAACCCCCAAAGAAATAGAAGGGGTCATAGAAAGTCTTCCAACCAAAAAAAAGCACAGGACCAGATGGTTTTAGTGCAGAATTCGATCAGACCTTCAAAGAAGACCTAATACCAATACTCTTCAAACTATTCCACAAAATAGAAACAGAAGGAATACTACCCAACTCATTCTACAAAGCCACAATTACCCTGATACCAAAACCACACAAAGATCCAACTGAAAAAGAGAACCTCAGACCAATCTCCCTTATGAACATCGATGCAAAACTACTCAATAAAATTCTTGCCAACCAAATCCAAGAACACATCAAAAATAATCCTTCACCATGATCAAGTTGGCTTCATACCAGGGATGCAGGGATGGTTCAATATACAGAAATTCATCAACGTAATCCACTATATAAACAAAATCAAAGAAATGGTCATCTCATTGGATATGAAAAAGCATTTGACAAAATTCAGCATACTTTCATGCTAAAAGTCTTAGAAAGAACAGGAATTCAAGGCCCATACCTAAGCATACTAAAAGCAATTTATAGCAGACTGGTAGCCAACATCAAAGTAAATGGAGAGAAATTTGAAGCAATCCCAGTAAAATCAGGGACTAGACAAGGCTGCCCCTCTCACCATATCTCTTCAATATAGTACTTGATTTACTAGCTACAGCAATTTGACAACATAAGAAAATCAAAGGGATACAAATTGGAAAGGAAGAAGTCAAACTATCACTATTCGCAGATGATATGATAGTATACTTTAGTGACCCAAAAAACTCCACCAGAGAACTTCTACAACTGAAAAACAACTTCAGCAAAGTGGCTGGTTATAAAATCAACTCAAGCAAATCAGTAGCTTTCTATACTCAAAGGATAAGCAGGCTGAAAAAGAAATTAGGGAAATGACATCCTTCACAATAGCCACAAACAATATAAAGTATCTTGGTGTGACTCTAACCAAACAAGTGAAAGATTTTGTCATATTATTTATATGACAAAAACTTCAGGTCTCTGAAGAAGGAAATTGAAGAAGACCTCAGAAAATGGAAAAACCTTCCATGCTCGTAGGTTGGCAGGATTAATATAGTTAAAATGGCAACCTTGCCAAAAGCAATATACAGATTCAATGCAATCCCCATCAAAATCCCAACTCAGTTCTTCATAGAGTTAGAAAGAGCAATTCTCAAATTCATCTGGAATAACAAAAAACCAGGATAGCTAAAACTATCATCAACAGTAAAAGAACTTCTGGGGGAATCAATATCCTGGACCTCAAGCATTATTACAGATCAGTAGTGTTAAAAAACTGCATGGTATTGGTGCAGTGACAGGAAGGTGGATCTATGGAATAGGATTGAAGACCCCGAAGTGAACCCACACATATATGGCCAATTGTCTTCGACAAAGGAGCTGAAAACATCCAGTGGAAAAAAGATAGCCTTTTCAACAAATGGTGCTGACTCAACTGAAGATCAACTTGCAGAAGAATAAGAATTGATCCTCTCTTATCTCCTTGTACTAAGCTCAACTCCAAGTGGATCAAAGACCTCCACATAAAACCAGACACACTAAAATTAATAGAAAAGAAACTGGGGAAGACCCTTGAGGACATTGGCTCAGGTGGGAATTTCCTGAACAGAACACCAATTGCTTATGCTCTAAGATCAAGAATAGACAAATGGGACCTCATAAAATTACAAAGTTTCTGTAAGGCAAAAGACACTGTCAAAAGGACAAATTGGCAACCAACAAATTGGGAAAAGATCTTCACCAACCCTACATCTGACAGAGGGCTAATATCCAAAGTATACAACAAACTCAAAAAGTTAGACCCCAGAAAACCAAACCCCATCCAAAAAATGGGGTACATAGCTAAACAAAGACTTTTCACCTGAAGAAATTTGGATGGCTAAGAAATACCTTAAAATTTTTTTCAACATCATTAGTCATTAGAGAAATGCAAATCAAAACAACCCTGAGATTTTACCTCACACTAGTCAGAATGGCTAAGATTAAAAACTCAGGAGACATCAGGTGTTGGCAAGGATGTGGAGAAAGAGGAACACTCCTCCACTGCTGGTGGGACTACAAGCTGGTACAACCACTCTGGCAATCAGTTTGGCGGTTCCTCAGAAAACTCGACACGATACTTCCAGAGGTCCCAGCCATACCACTCCTGGGAATATACCCAGAAGATTCCCCAGCATGCAATAATGATACATGCTCCACTACGTTCATAGCAGCCTTATTTATAATAGTCAGAAGCTGGAAAAAACCCAGATGTCCCTCAATGGAGGAATGGATACAAAAAAATGTGGTATATATACACAATGGAGTACTATTCAGCCATTAGAAACAATGAATTCATGAAATTCTTAGAGAAATGGATGGAGCTGGAGAGCATCATACTAAGTGAGGTAACCCAGTCTCAAAAGAATACCCATGGTATGCACTCACTGATAAGTGGATATTAGCCTAGAATTTTGGGGCACCAAAGACACAATCCATATACCAAATGATGTCTAACAAGAAGAATGGAGTAGACACTGGTGCTGGAAAGGATCAAAGCATCAGTGTAGGGGAATACCAGAACAGGGAAGTGGGTAGGGGTAGATGGGGGAACAGGGGGAGGGAAAAGGGCATGTGGGACCTTTGGGGGACGGGGAACCAGAAAAAGGGGAAATGAAATGTAAATATAGAATATATCCAATAAAAAAATTAAAAAAAAAAAGAAATCACAAAGAGAGACAACACAACATTATAGATAGAAAACCTTGAAAAGAAATCAGGAGTCATAGATACAAACATCAGCAGCAGAATACAAGAGATAAAAAAGAGAATCTCAGGTACTGAAGTTACCATAGAAGGTATTGACTCAACAGTCAAAAAAATGCAAAATGCAAAATGCTTGTAACTCAAAACATCCAGGAAATCCAGGACACAATGAGAAGACAAACCCTAAGGATTAAGGTATAGAAAAGAGCAAAGATTTATAACTTAAAGGGATGGTGAATATCTTCAACAAAATTATAAAAGAAAGCTTCCCTAACCTAACAAAAGAGATGCCCATGAACATACAAGAAGCCTACAGAACTCCAAAGAAACTGAACCAGAACAGAAATTCCCCCTACCACATAATAATCAAAACACCAATTCGAATGGGTTACCAGGTTCCCTGGAAGGAAACCTGGTTTAGGAATGGGGTGATGAGAGAAACATGGAACCAAGACAAGATTTCCTGCCCAAGGCTCAAAGTTTAATAGAGGTCTACAAATATATAAGCAGGGGAAGACCCTTCCCCCAAAGCCTGGAAACAGGTCTGCAGAACTGGTTCTGCTTGCTCCACAAGAGGCTGCAAGTGTCTCTCAGGAATCAGCAGGTTCTTGGAGAACAATGGCATTCACCTTGGTCTGAGTGCTCTACCCTAGCTGGAGGGGATTATGGCTAGCACAGGAATTCCTGCTTGAAGGCTGGGAGAGGAACTTCACTTTGGTCAATGTCAAGTCCTGCCAGGTGGCATAGCACCCCAATACAGCTATCTACAATACCCAGCAAAACTCTCAATCACCATAGATGGAGAAACCAAGATATTCTATGATAAAAACAAAACATACACAATATTTTTCCACAAATCCAGCCCTACAAAGGATAAAAGATGGAAAATGCCAACACAAGGAAGGAAACTACACCCTAGGAAAAGCAAGAAGGTAATCTTTTAACAAACCCAAATGAAGATAAACACTCAAACATAAAAATAACATAAAAAATAACAGGAAGGAACAATCACTATTCCTTAATATCTCTTAATATCAATGGGCTTAATTCCCCAATAAAAAGACACAGACTAATGTACTAGACAGGAAAACAGGACCAAGCATTTTAATCCATGGAGGAAATGCCACTCAGTGTCAAAGACAAATACCACCTCAGAGTAAAAGTCTGGAAAACAATTTTTCAAGCAAATGGTCCCAGGAAACAAGCTGGAGTAAGAATTCTAATATCAGATAAAATTGAGTTTCAACCAAAAGTCATCAAAAAAGACATGGAAAGACACTTCATACACATCAAAGGAAAATTCTACCAAGAAGAACTCTCAATTCTGTACATCTATGCTCCAAATGCAAGGGCACCCTCATTTGTAAAATAAACTTTACTAAAGTACAAAGCACAAATTGCACCTCACACAATAAATGTGGGTGACTTCAACAACCCACTCTCCTCAATGTACAGATCAGGGAAACAGAAACTAAACAGAGACACACTGAAGCCTACAAGTTTTGGACCAAATGAGTTTAACAGATATCTACAGAACATTTCATCCTAAAGCAAAAGAATATACCTTCTTCTCAGCACCTCATAGTACCTTCTCCAAAATTGACCATATAATTGGCCACAAAACAGACCTCAACAGATATAAGATTGAACTAATCCCATGCCTCCTATCAGATCACTATGGAGTAAGGATGGTCTTCAATAGCAACAAAAACAGAAAGCCCACATACACATAGAAGCTGAACAATGCTCTACTCAATGATACCTTGGTCAAGGAAGAAATAAGGGAAGAAATCAAAGACTTCTTAGAATGTAATGAAAATGAAAGCACAACATACACAAATTTATGGGACACAATGAAGTAGTGCTAAGAGGAAAACTCATAGCTCTGAATGCCTCCAAAAAGAAGCTGGAAAGAGCATACACTAGCAGCTTAACAGCACACCTGAAAGCTCCAGAACAGAAAGAAGCTAATACACCCAAGAGGAAATACCAGGAAATCATCAAACTCAGGGCCGACATCCAACAAGTAGAAACAAAAAGAACTATAAAAACCTCAACAAAACCAGGAGCTGATTCTTTGAGAAAATCAACAAGGTAGATAACCCCCTAGCCCAACTAACCAGAGAGCACAGAGATGGTATCCAAATTAACAAAATCAGAAATGAAAAGGGAGATATAACAAAAGAAACTGAGGACATTCAAAAACTCTTCAGATCCTACTATAAAAGGCTATACTCAACAAAACTGGAAAATCTACATGAAAAGAACAATTTCCTAGACAGATAACAAACCAACGTTAAATCAGGATCAGATAGACCATCTACACAGTGCCATAAACCCTAAGGAAATAGAAGCAGTCATTGAAAGTCTACCAACCAAAAAAAGTACAGGACCAGATAGTTTTAGTGCAGAATTGTATCAGACCTTCAAAGAACACCTAATACCAATATACTTCAAACTATTCCACAAAATAGAAACAGAAGGAACACTACCCAACTCCTTCAATGACACCACAATTATGCTGATACCAAAACCACCCACAGATCCATCAAAGAAAGAGAACTTTAGAACAATTTCCTTTATGTATATTGATGCAAAAATACTCAATAAAATTCTTACCAACTGAACCCAAGAACACATCAAACAATCATCCACCATGATCAAGTAGGCTTCATCCCATGCAGGAATGCAGGGATGGCTCAATATACAGATATCAAGCAAAGTAATCCACTACATAAACAAATTCAAGGTAAGAAAAAACCACATGGTCATTTCATTAGATGCTGAAAAACCATTTAACAAAATTTCATGTGGAAAGTCTAAAAAAGATCAGGAATTCAAATCCATACCTAAACATAGTAAAAGCAATATACAGCAAACCAGGAGCCAACATCAAACTAAATGGAGAGCAACTTGAAGCAATCACACTAACATCAGGGACTAGACAAGGCTGACCTCTCTCTCCTTATCTATTCAATATAGTACTTGAAGTTCTAGTTAGAGCAGTTAAACAACAAAAGGAGGTCAAAGGGATACAAATTTGAAAAGAAGTCAAATTATCACTATTTGCAGATGGTATGATAGTTTACTTAAGTGACCCAAAAAACTCCACCAGAGAACTCCTAAACCAAATAAACAACGTCAGCAACATGGCCGTATATAAAATTAACTCAAACAAATCAGTAGTCTTCCTCTACTCAAAGGATAAACAAGCTGAGAAAGAAATTAGGGAAACAACACCCATCACAATAGTCACAAACAGTATAAAATACCTTGGTGTGACTCTCACCTAAGAAGAGAAAGATATGTATGTCAAGATCTTCAAGTCTCTGAAGAATAAAATTGAAGAAGACCTCAGAAGATGGAAAGATCTCCCATGCTCATAGATTGGCAGGCAGAATTAATATAGTAAAAAATGGCCATCTTACCAAAAGCAATCTACACATTCAATCCAATCCCATCAAAATTCCAACTCAATTCTTTATAGAGTTAGAAAGAGCAGTTCTCAAATTCATCTGGAATAACACAAAACCCAGGATATCTAAAACTATTCTCAAAAATAAAAGAACTTCTGGGGGAGTCAAGCAGTCAGGGTCTTTAGTACAGACCTTTAGTACTATTACTCTGTACTAAAGAGCAATAGTGTTAAAAACTGCATGATAATGGTACAATGACAATCAGGAAGATCAATGGAATAGAATTGAAGACCCACAAATGAACCCACACACATATGGTCACTTGATCTTTGACAAAGGAGCTAAAACCATCCAGGGGAAAAAAGATAGACTTTTCAACAAATGGTTCTGGTTCAACTGGCAGTTAGCATATAGAAGAATGAAAATTGATCCATTCTTATCTCCCTATACAAAGCTCAAGTCCAAGTGGATCAAGGACCTCTACATAAAACCAGACACACTGAAACTAAAAGAAAAGATCTGAGGAAGAGCATTGAGCATGTGGGCACAGGAGAAAGTTTCCTGAACAAAACACCAATAGCTTATGCTCTAACATCAAAAATTGACAAATGGGACCTCATAAAATTACAAAACTTCTGTGAAGCAAAAGACACTGTCAATAGTACAAAACAACAACCAACAAATAGGAAAAAGATCTTTAACAGCCTTACATCCAACAGAGGGCTAATATCCAATATATACAAATAACTCAAGAAGTTAGACTCCAAAGAATGAAATAACCCAATTAAAGAAGGGGTTCAGATCTAAACAAAGAATTTTCACCTGATAAAAATCTCAGGCTGATTGGGACCGTCCTCTGCCACAGCACAGCATATACAACTGGCACAGGAATGTAGCTAACCACCCATCAGCATGGAGAAGACAGACAGGACAGGTGAGTCCTGCCCTGCAGCTCTGAGGATCCTATCCAGAACCCTCTGGCAGAAGCCTTCCCATTCCTAACTCCTGCTTGGCACCATCTTCTGCCACAGTGTGCCATCTAAAAGTGGCACAGTAGGGTAGCTAACCACCCATCAGTGCAGCGAGGACAGTCAACACAGGTGGGTCCCACACTGCAGCTTAGAGTATCTGGTCTGGAACCCTCTGGCAAAAGTCTTCTCGTTTCTGTCTCCTGCTTGGGACCACCCTCTGCCACATTGTGCCCTCTCCAAGTGGTAGCTAACCACCCATCAGTGCAGAGAAGATGATCAACACAGGGGAGTCCTGCCCTTCAGCTCAGAGGATCCAGTCTGGAAACCTCTGGAAAAAACCTTCAGATTTCTCTCTCCTGCTTGCAACCGTCCTCTGACACAGTGCACCATCTCCAAGTGTCAAAAGAAGATAGATAACCACCCATCAACTCACAGAGGACATTCAGCACAGGTGAGCCCTGGGCTGTAGCTCAGAGAATCCTGTATTGAACCCTCTGGCAAAAGCCTTCCAGTTTCTGTCTCCTGCTTGGGATCATCCTTTGCCACAGTGCACCATCTCCAAGAGGCACAGGATGGTAGCCAACCACCTATCAGCACAGAGAAGACAATAAGCACAATGAGACCTGCCCCGCAGCTCAGAGGATCAGGTCTGGAAACCTCTGGCAAAAGCCTTCTGGTTTCTCTCTCCTGCTTGGGACCATCCTGTGCCACAGCATGCCATCTCCAAGTGGCTCAGGAAGGTAGCTAACCACCAATCAACACAGAGAGGACAGTTAACACAGGTGAGTCCTGCCCTGCAGCTCAGAGGATCCAGACTGGAAACGTCTGGCAAGAGAACTTCTGCTTGTTTGTCACCTGCTTGGGACCATCCACTGCCACAGAATACCATCTCCAAGTGGCACAGGAAGGTAGGTAACCATCCATCAACACAAAGAAGACAGTTAACACAAGTGAGACATGTCATGCAGCTCAGAGCATCCCGTCAGGAACCCTCTGGCAGAAGCCTTCTGGTTCCTGCTTGAGACCATCCTCTGCCACAGTACACCATCTCCATGTGGTGCAGAAAGGTAGTTAACCACCCATCAGCTCAGAGGGGACAGTCAGGACAGGAGAATCCTGCCCTTCAGCTCAGAGGATCTAGTCTGGAACCCTCTGCCAGAAGCCTTCTAGTTCTTGTCTCCTGCTTGAGACCATCCTCTGCCACAGCACGCCATCTCCAAGTGGCACAGGAAGTTAGCAAACTATCCATCAGGGAAGAGAGAATAGTCAGCACACGTGAGTCCTGCCCTGCATCTCAGAGGATCCCATCCAGAAACCTCTGGCAGAAACCTTCTGGTTCCTGTCTCCTGCTTGGGACCATCCTTAGCCAAAGTGTGTCATCTCCATATAGTGTAGGAAGGTAGCTAACTACCCATCAGCACTGATAGGACAGTCATCACAGGTGTGACCTGCCTGCTCAGAGGAAGCAGCTGGAAACCCTGAGGATACAAGAACCTAATAGCAACCTGGTATAGGACTCATCTGTTTTCTGCCCAAACCCAGAACTGATAAGGGACACAGAACTACATTCCCAAAAACAATTACAAGAGACTGGGTCTCACATGAGCACCTACATACCCATGTACAAAGAGAGAACTGGTCTCTCAGGAGCACAGATACAGAGGATTGACTAACAGACAAGCTACTGTCAGAGACAGCAAGACCAGTTAACACCAAAGATAACCAGATGGCAAAAGGCATATGCCAGAACATTACAAACAGAAACAAAGGCATCATGTCACCATCTGAACCAAGTTATCCAACAACAGCAAGTCCTGATTACCCCCAACACACCAGAAAAGCAAGATCTGGATTTAAAATCACATCTCATGATTCTTATAGATTATTTTAGGAAGGATATAAATAATTCCCTTAAAGAAATACAAGTGAACATAAGTCAACAGGTAGAAGCCCTTAAAAAGGAAACACAAAATTCTCTTGAAGAAATACAGGAAAACATGGGGCAAAAGGTAGAAGCCCGTAAAGAGGAAACACAAAACTCCCTTAAAGAATAACAGGAAAACACAAACAAAAAAGTGAAGGAACTGAAAAAAACCATCCAGGATCTAGAAACTGAAGTAGAAACAACTTAGAAATCAAAAATGAAAACAACTTTGGAGATAGAAACCTTGGAAAGAAATCAGGAGTCATAGATGCAAATGTCAACAACAGAATACAAGAGATAAAAGAATCTCAGATGCTGAAGATACTATAGAAAGTATTGACTCAACAGTCAAAGAAAATGCAAAATAAAAAAAAGCTTATGACCCAAAACACCCAGGAAATCCAGGACACAATGAGAAGAGCAAACCTAAGGATTATAGGTATAGAATAGAGCAAAGGTTACAACTTAAAGGGCTATTAAATATCTTCGACAAAATTATAGAAGAAATTTCCCTAACCTAATGAGATAGATGCCCATGAACATACAAGAAGTTGACAGAATTCCAAGTAGACTGGACCAGAACAGAAATTTCTCCCATCACATGAAAATCAAAACACTAAATGTACTAAACAAAGAAAGAATATTAAAAGCAGTAAGGAGAAAAGGCCAAGTAACATATAAAGGACAACCTATCAGAATTACACCAGATTTCTGACCAGAGACTATGAAAGCAAGAAGATCCTAGGCAGATCTCATACAGGCCCTAAGAGAACATAAATGCCAGTCCAGACTACTATATCCACCAAAAATTCTCAATCACCATAGATGGAGAAAGCAAGTTATTCTATGGTAAAACCAAATTTACACAATATCTTCCCACAAATCCAGCCCTACAAAGGATAATAGATGGAAAACACCAATACAAGGAGGGCAACTACACCCTTGAAAAAGCAAGATAGTAATCTTTTAACAACCCAAAAGAAGATAACCAACAAAAATAAAAATAACATCAAAAATAACAGAAAGCAATAGTTACTATACCATAATATCTTTTAACATTGATGGACTCAATTACCCATTAAAAAGACATAGATTTACAGACTGAATTTATAAACAGGACCCAGCATTTTGCTGCATACAGGAAATGCACTTTAGTGTCAAAGACAAACACTACCTCAGAGTAAAAGACTAGAAAACAAATTTCCAAGCAACTGGATCCAGGAAACGAGCTGAAGTACCTATTCTAATATCAGATAAAATTGACTTTCAACCTAAAATCATCAAAAAAAAAAAAACATAGAAGGACGTTTCATACACATCAAAGAAAAAAATCTACCAAAATGAACTCTCAATTGTGAACATCTTATGCTCCAAATGCAAGGGCACCCTCACTTGTAAAAGAAACTTTATTGAAGCTCACAGCCCACATTGCACCTCACACAATAATGGGGGGTGACTTCAACACCCCATTCTCATCAATGTACAGATCAGGGAAGCACAAAATAAACAGAGACACATTGAAGCTAACAAGTTTTGGTAACAGATATTTATAGAATATTTCATCCTAAAGCAAAAGAATATACCTTCTTCTCAGCACCCCATGGTACCTTCTCCAAAATTGACCATATAATTGGCCACAAAACAGACCTCAACAGATATAAGAAGATCGAACTAATCCCATGACTCCTATCAGATTACTATGGAGTAAGGATGGTCTTCAACAGCAACAAAATCAACAGAAAGCCCACATACATATGGAAGCTGAACAATGCTCTACTCAATGATAGCTTGGTCAAGAAAGAAATAAAGAAAGAAATCAAAGAATTTTTAGAATTCAATGGAAATGAAGGCACAACATACCCAAATTTATGGGACACAATGAAGCAGTGCTAAGAGGAAAACTCATATCTCTGAGTGCCTCCAAAAAGAAGCTGGAGAGAGCATACACTAGTAGATTAACAGCATACCTGAAAGCACTAGAACAGAAAGAAGCTAACACAAAAAGGAGGAGTAGACAGCAGGAAATCATCAAACTCAGGGCTAAAATCAACCAAGAAGAAACAAAAAGAACTATACAAAGGATCAACGAAACCAGGAGCTGGTTCATTGAGAAAATCAACAAGATAGACAAACCTCTAGCCAGACTAACCAAAGGGCACAGAAAGAGTACCCAAATTAACAAAATCAGAAAGGGAGATATAACAACAGAAACTGAGGAAATTCAAAAAAATCATCAGATACTAAAAGAAAAGCCTATACTCAACAAAATTGGAATATCTTGATGAAATGGACAATTTTCTAGACAGATAAATCAGGGTCAGATAGACTATTTAAGAGTACCATAACCCCTAAAGAAATAGAAGCAGTAATTGAAAGTCTCTCAACCAAAAAAAAAAAAAAAACAAAAAACATAGGACCAGATAGTTATAGTGCAGAATTCTATCAGACCTTCAAAGAACACCTAATACCAATACTCTTCAAACAATTCCACAAAATACAAACAGAAGGTACACTGCCCAACTCGTTTTATGAAGCCAAAATTATGCTGATAAAACCACACAAAGATCCAACAAAGAAAGGGAACTTCAGACCAATTTCCCTTATTAATGTTGACACCAAAATATTCAATAAAATTCTTGCTCACCAAATCCACAAACACTTAAAAAGGATCTTACACCACAATCAAGGAAGCTTCATCCCATGGATGCAGGGATGTTTCAATATACAGAAATCCATCAATGTAATCCAGTATGCAAACAAACTCAAAGAAAAAAAACCACATGGACATTTCTTTACATGCTGAAAAATAATTTTGACAAAATTCAGCATCCTTTAATGTTAAAAGTCTTGGAAAGATGAGGAACTCAACTCCATACCTAAACATAATAAAACCAATATACATCAAACCAGTAGCCAACATCAAACTAAATGGAGAGCAACTTGAAGCAATCCCACTAAAATCAGCGACTAGACAAGTCTGCACTCTCTCTCCATATCTAATCAATATAGAACTTTAAGTTCTAGCTAGAGCAATTAGACAACAAAAGGAGGTCAAAGACATACGAACTGGAAAGGAAGAAGTCAAATTATCACTATTTGCAGATGATATGATAGTATGCTTAAATGACTCCCCCACCCCCCAAAAAAAACCTCCACCAGAGAACTCCTACATCTCATAAACAACTTCAGCCATGTGGTTGGCTGGATATAAAATTAACTCAAACAAATCAGTAGCCTTCCTATACTCAATGGATAAATGGACTGAGAAAGGAATTAGGGAAACCACACCCTTCAAAATAGTCATAAACAATACAAATTATCTTGATGTGACTCTATCCAAACAAGTGAAAGATCTATATGACAAGAACTTCAAGTCTCTGAGAAACAAAATTGAAGAAGACCTCAGAAAATGGAAAATCTCCAATGCTCATAAATTGGGAGAATTAATATACTAAAAATGGCCATCTTGCCAAAAGCAGTATATAGATTCAATGCAATTCCCATCAAAATCCCAACTCAATTCTTCAAAGAGTTAGAAAGAGCAATTCTCAAATTCATCTGGAATAACAAGAACAAAAAAAAAAAAAGGATAGCTAAAACTATTCTCAACAGTAAAAGAACTTCTGAGGGAATCAGTATCCCGGGACATCATGCAGTAATACAGAGCAATAGTGTTAAAAAACTGCATGATATTGGCAAAGTGACAGGCATGTAGATCAATGAAATAGAATTGAAGACCCAGAAATGAACCTACACACCTATGGTCACTTGATCTTTGACAAAGTAGCTAAAACCATCCAGTGGGGGGGGGGGGAAAGATAGCCTTTTCAACAAATGGTGCTGGTTCAACTGGTGGTTAACATGCAGAAGAATGCAAATCTATCCATTCTTATCTTGTACTAAGCTCAAGTCCAAGTATATCAAGGACCTCTACATAAAACCAGAAACACTGAAACTAATAAAAAAGAAACTGGGGAAGACCCTTGAACACATGGGCACAAGAGAAATTTTCCTGAACAGAACACCAATAGCTTATGCTCTAAAATCAAGAATTGACAAATGGTACATCATAAAATTACAGTTTCTGTAAGGCAAAGAACACTGACAATAGAACAAAATGGCAACCAACAATTTGGGTAAAGTTCTATACCAACCCAACATATGACAGAGGGCTAATATAGAATGTATACGAAGAACACAAGAAGTTAGATTCCAGAGAACCAAATAACCCTTTTTAAAAATGGGGTAAAGACCTAAACAAAGAATTTCACCTAAGAAATATTGAATGACTGAGAAGCACCTAAAGAAATGTTCATCATCCATAGTCATCAAGGAAATGCAAATCAAAATAACCCTGAGATTTCATCTCACACTGGTCAGAATGGCTGACATCAAAAACTCAGGAGACAGCAAATCCTGACAAAGATGTGGAGAAAGAGGAACACTCCTTCACTGCTGGTGGCATTACAAGTTGGTAAAACCACTCTGGAAATCAGTTTGGTGGATCCTTAGAAAACTGGGCATAATACTACCCTAGGACCCTGTTATACCAGTCCTGGGCATATACCCATAAGATGCTCCAACATATAACAAGGGCACATGCTTCACTATTCATACCAACATTATTTATAATAGTCAGAAGCTGGAAAGAACCCAGATGTCTTTCAACACAGGAATGGATACAGAAAATGTGGTATATTTACACAATGGAATACTACTCAGCTATTAAAAACAGTGAATTCATGAATTCTTAGTCAAATGGATGGAATTAGAAAATATCATCCTCAGTGAGGTAACTCAATCACAAAAGAACAGAACTCACTGATAAGTGGATATTAGCCCAGAAGCTTGGAATACCCAAGACACAATTCACATATCAAATGATGCTCAAGAAGAAGGAAGAAGAATGTATGGATACTCTGGTCCTTCTTAGAAGGGGGAACAAAATTTCCCACAGAAGGAGATACAAAGACAAAGTGTGGAGTAGAGTCTGAGGAAAGGACCACCCAGAGACTACCCCACCTAGTGATCCATTCCATATACAGTTACACAACCCAGACACTATTATCGATGCCAACAAGTGCTTCCTGACCAGGACTGGATAAAGCTGTCACCTGGAAGGCTCTGCTTGTGCATGACAAATAGAGAAGGGAACACTCTAGCCAGACATTGAACTGATCATGGGGTCCCCAAAGGAGGAGCTGAAGGGGTTTGCAGAGCCATAGGAGGAACAACAATATGAACCACCCAGTACTTTCAGAGCTCCCAAGGACAAAACCATCAACCAAAGAGTACACATGAAGTTACCCATGGCTCCAGAAACATAGGCAGCAGAGGATAGCCTTGTTTTACATCAAAGGGAGGAGAGACTCTTAGTCCAGGAAAGGCTCAATGCTGCAGTGTAGGGGAATACCAGCACAGGGAGTGGCAGAGGGTTGATTGGGGAACAGGGGAAGGGGAGGTGGTTATGGGATTTTTAGGGTGGGTGACCAGGAAAGGGGACAACATTTGAAATGTAAGTAAAGAATATATCTAATAAAAATGTTTATTAATGAATCCAGAGTTGTTTTTTTTCTTTTCTTTTCTTTACTTTTTTTTTTTTTTTTTTTTTTTTTGAAGATAGATTCTTCTCTAATACACTACATCCAAACCACAATTTTTTCTCCCTCCCATCCCCTCAGGTCCACTCCTACCTTTCCTTTCCCACAGACCCACAAACTCTCCACCTCCCTTCAGAAAAGAAAGGCCACCAAAAGAAAACAACTAAACATAACAAAACATAACACAAACAGAAAAGGTGGTATTCCTCATATGAAGGCTGGACAAGACAACCCAACAGGAGAAAAGGGTCCCAAGAGTAGGCAACCAAGCCACTGACACACTGTTCCATTCTATTAGGGGTTATACAAAAACACCAAGGTACACCAACAACATATATGCAAAGGATCTGACATATATTCTTCCAGGCCCTTTGCTTGATGCTTCAGTCTCTTTGAGGCAACATGAGTTTTGCTTAGTTAATTCAGATGACCATGTTCTCCTGGACTCACCATCCCCTAAAATCTTTCTGCACCTTTTTCCATGGGATTCCTAGAGCTCCAAGGGGAGGGAATCTGATGAAGACCTCCAATTTAGACTCTCCAAATAATGTCTGGCTCTGGGTTATGAACATCAGAGGAGATAAAAATAATCCCTCAACTATTCCACTGCAGATTTCTGTCTCCTTATGTACCCACTATTTTCTTATAGGAAATGGGATACTTGTTAAATTATAAATTACCACACACATAATTTAAATAGCAGTACATTGGTTAAGATTAAAAGATAACGGGGACTTCTCCACGCCCTCTGGCCTTGCACCAAAGCAGCTGGGAGCAGCCAGCTCGCAGTCCCTTAGAGCAGCAGTCACAGTAGGCCTCCATATTGCTACCAGGACACAGCTAGAGAGGCCCAGGTAGAAAGACTCCAGCCAAGGCTACCATCACTCGGGTGGATCCACCAGGCTCTCGCCACCAGGCAGGCCCAGGGCCGAGGCTCTGCGGGACTTCTCCATGCCCTCTGGCCTTGCACCAAGGCAGCTGGGAGCAGCCTGCCAGCGGCCCCTTGGTAGGCCTCCATATTGCTACCAGGACACAGCTAGAGAGGCCCAGGTAGATAGACTCCAGCCAGGGCTACCATCGTGCAGGTGGATCAGCCAGGCTCACCCTACTAACCAGGGCAAGGGCGCAGCTGGAAAGACATCTCCACACCCTCTGGCCTTGCTCCAACTCGGTTGGGAACCGCCCTCACTGAGGTCCCCTCAGCACTCGCAGAGGCAGTCTCTATCTTGCAGCATAGTCACCAGTAGAGAAACAACAGGTGAGCCCAGCCTCACGGGAGGTTCAAATACCAGCCAGGGACAACAAGGCTAACTAACACCAGAAATAACCTGATGGCAAAAGGAAAACGAAGGAACATTACTAACAGAAATCAAGGCAGCATGACAGCATCTGAACCCAGTTCACCAACAACAGGAAGCCCTGGATACCACAACACACCAGAAAAACAAGACCTGGATCTAAAATCACTGATCAGGATGCTGGTAGCAGAATACATAGATAAATCTCTTAAAGAAATACAGGAGAAAATGGATCAAAAGTTAGAAGCCGTTACAAGGCAAACACAAAAATCACTTAAAGAAATACATGAAAACACAATCAAGCAAGCAAAAGATCTGAGCATATCCATCCAGGATCTAAAAACAGAAGTAGAAACAACTAAGAAATCACAGAGGGAGACAACATTGGAGATAGAAAACCTTGGGAAGAAATCAGGGGCCATAGATGCAAATATCAACAATAGAATACAAGTGATAGAAGACAGAATCTCAGAAGCCGAAGATACCATAGGAACCATTGATTCAACAGTCAAAGAAAATACTAAATGCAAAAAGGTTGTAACCCAAAACATCCAGGAAATCCAGGACACAATGAGAAGACCAAACGTAAGGATTATAGGTATAGACGAGAGTGAAGATTTACAAGTTAAAGGGCCAGCAAATATCTTCTACAAAATTATGGAAGAAAACTTCCCCAACCTAAAGAGAGACATGCCCATAAATATGCAAGAAGCCTAGAGAACTCCAAACACACTGGACCAGAATAGAGATACATCCCGTCACATAATAATCAAAACTCCAAATGTACTAAACAAAGAAAGAATATTAAAGGTAGCAAGAGAAAAAGGCCAAGTAACATATAAAGGAAAACCTACCAGAACAACACCAGACGTCTCACCTGAGACCATGAAAGCTAGAAGATCCTGGGCAGATATCATGCAAACTCTAAGAGAACACAAATTTCAGCCAAAACTACTTTACCCAGCAAAACTCTAAATCACCATAGATGGAGACAACAAGGTATTCCATGACAAAACTAAATTTGCACGTTATCTTTCCACAAATCCAGCCTACAAAGGATAATAGGGGGAAAACACCAAGACAAGGAAGGAAACTACACCCCGGAAGAAGCAAGATAGAAACCTCCTCTTATCAAACCCAAAAGAAGAAAACTTCTCAAAAAAAAAATAATTTCAAAAATGTCGGGAGGTAATAATTACTATTCCTTAATATCTCTTAACCTCAATGGACTCAATTACTCAATAAAAAGATAGATTAACAGACTGGATACAGAAACAGGACCCTACATTTTGCTGCATACAGGAAACATATCTCAGTGTTAAAGACAAACACTGCCTTAGAGTAAAGGGCTGGAAGACAATTTTACAAGCAAATGGTCTCAGGAAACAAGCTGCAGTAGCCATTATAATATCAAATAAAATTGACTTCCAACCTAAAGTCATCTAAAGAGACTCAGAAGGTCACTTCTTGCTGGTTAAAGGGAAAATCCACCAAGAAGAGCTCTCAATACTGAACATCTATGCTCCAAATGCAAGGGCACCATCATTCGTAAAAGAAACCTTAGTGAAGCTTAAAGCACACATTACACCTAACACAATAATTGTGGGTGACTTCAACATTCCACTCTCTTCAATGGACGGATCAGGAAAGCAGAAACTAAGCAGGGACACAGTAAAACTAATTGAAACTTTGGACCAATTGGATTTAACAGATATATATAAAACATTTCATCCTAAAGCTAAAAGAATATACCTTTATATATTCTTTATATATAAAGAATGGTACCTTCTCCAAAATTGATCATATAATTGGTAACAGGACAGATGTCAACAAATACAAGAAGATCGAGCTAATCCCATGCCTCCTATCAGATCACCATGGAGTAAGAGTGGACTTCAATAGCAAAAAAAACAACAGAAAGCCCACATACACATGGAAACTGAACAATACTCAATGACACCTTGGTCAAGGAAGAAATAAAAAAAGAAATCAAAGACTTTTTAGAATTCAATGAAAATGAAGGTACAACCTACCCAAATCTATGGGACACAATGAAAGCAGTGTTAAGAGGAAAACTCATAGCTCTAAGTGCACCGAAAAAGAAACTGGAGAGAGCATACACTAGCAGCTTAACAGCACACCTGAAAGCCCTGGAAGAAAAAGAAGTTAATTCACCCAGGAGGAGTAGAAGACAAGAAATCATCAAACTCAGGGCTGAAATCAATCAAGTAGAAACAAAGAGAACCATACAAAAAATCAACAAGACCAGGAGCTGGTTCTTTGAGAAAATCAACAAGATAGATAAACCCTTAGCCAGACTAACCAAAGGACACAGTGACAGTCTCGAAATTAACAAAATTAGAAATGAAAAGGGGGACATAACAACAGAAACTGAGGAAATTCAAAAGATCATCAGATCCTACTACAAAGGTCTATACTCAACAAAACAACTGGAGAATCTGGAGGAAATGGACAATTTCCTAAACAGATGCCAAATACCAAAATTAAATCAGCATCAAGTAGATCAGCTAAATAGTCCCATAACCCCTAAAGAAATAGAAGGGGTTATAGAAAGCCTCCCAACCAAAAAAGTACGGGACCAGATGGTTTTAGTGCAGAATTCTACCAGACCTTCAAAGAAGACTTAACACCAACACTCTTCGAACTATTCCACAAAATAGAGACAGAAGGGACACTGCCCAACTCATTCTTTGAAGCCACAATTACGCTGATACCTAAACCATAAAAAGATCCAACAAAGAAAGAGAACTACAGGCTAATTTCCCTTATAAATATCGATGCAAAATTACTAAATAAAATTCTTGCCAACCGAATCCAAGAGCACATCAAAACTATCATTCACCATGATCAAGTAGGCTTCATCCCAGGGATGCAGGGATGGTTCAATATACAGAAATCCATCAACGTAATCCACTACATAAACAAACTAAAAGAAAAAACCACATGGTCATCTTATTAGATGCTGAAAAAGCATTTGACAAAATTCAGCATCCTTTCATGCTAAATGTCTTGGAAAGAGCAGGAATTCAAGCCCATACCTAAACATAGTAAATGCAATCTACAGCAAACCAGTAGCCAACATCAAAATAAATGGAGAGAAACTTGAAGCAATCCCACTAAAATCAGGGACTAGACAAGGCTGCCCTCTCCATATCTTTTCAATATAGTACTTGAAGTTCTAGTCAGAGCAATTAGACAACATAAGGAAGTCAAAGGGATACAAATTGAAAAGGAATTAGTCAAAGTATCATTATTTGCAGACAATATGATAGTTTACTTAAGCGACCCAAAAAACTCCACCAGAGAACTTCTACAGCTGATAAACAACTTCAGCAAAGTGGCTGGTTATAAAATTAACTCAAGCAAATTAGTAGCCTTCTTGTACTCAAAAGACAAGCAGGCTGAGATAGAAGTTAGGGAAATAACACCCTTCACAATAGCCACAAACAAAATAAAGTACCTTGGTGTAACTCTAACCAAACAAGGAAAAGATCTGTATGTCAGGAACTTCAAGTCCTTGAAGAAAGAAATCGAAGAAGACCTCAGAAGATGGAAAAATATTTCTTGCTCCTGGATTGGCAGGATCAATATAGTAAAAATGGCCATCTTGCCAAAAGCAATCTACAGATTCAATGCAACGCCCATCAAAATACCAACTCAATTCTTCATAGATCTAGAAAGAAAAATTCTCAAATTCATCTGGAGCAACAAAAAACCCAGGATAGCTAAAACTATTCTGAACAATAAAAGGACTTCTGGAAGAATCATTATCCCTGGCCTCAAGCAGTACTACAGAGCAATTGTGTTAAAAACTGCATGGTATTGGTACAGCAACATGCAAGTAGATCAATGGAATAGGATTAACGACCCAGAAATGAACCCACAGACTTATGGTCACTTGACCTTTGATAAAGGAGCCACAACCATCCAGTAGAAAAAAGATAGCCTTTTCAACAAATGGTGCTGCTTCAACTGGAGGCCAACATGCTGAAGAATGCGAATCGGCCCACTCTTATCTCCTTGTACTAAGATCAACTCCAAGTGGATCAAGGACCTCCACATAAAACCAGACACACTGAAACTATTAGAAAAAAAACTGGGGAAGACCCTGGAGGACATGGGCACAGGCAGAAAGTTCCTGAACAGAACACCAATAGCTTGTGCTCTAAGATCAAGAATTGACAAACGGGACCTCATAAAATTACAAAGTTTCTGTAAGGCAAAAGACACTTGTCAGAAGGACAAAACGGTAGCCAAGAAAGTGGGAAAAGATCTTCACCAACCACACATCAGACCGAGGGCTAATTATCCAATATATACAAAGAACTCAAGAAGTTAGGCCGCAAAGAACCAAATAACCCTATTAAAAAATGGGGTACAGAGCTAAACAAAGAATTTTCACCAGAAGAAATTCGGATGGCCGAGAAATACCTTAAGAGATGTTCTACATCATTAGTCATCAGGGAAATGCAAATCAAAACAACCCTGAGATTCCACCTCACACCAGTCAGAATGGCTAAGATTAAAAACTCAAGAGACAACAAGTGCTGGCGAGGATGTGGAGAAAGAGGAACACTCCTCCACTGTTGATGGGATTGCAAAATGGTAAAACTACTCTGGAAATCAGTTTGGGGGTTCCTCAGAAAATTGGGCATGTCACTTCCAGAGGACCCTGGCATACCACTCCTGGGCATATACCCAGAGGATTCCCCTGCATACAATAAAGACACATGCTCCACTATGTTCATAGCAGCCTTGTTTATAATAGCCAGAAATTGGAAGGAGCCCAAATATCCCTCAAAGGAGGAATGGATACAAAAATGTGGTATATTTATACAATGGAATACTACTCAGCAATTAAAAATAATGAATTCATGCAATTTGTAGGCAAATGGTTGGATCTGGAAAATATCATCCTAAGTGAGTTAACCCAATCACAAAAGAATACACATGAAATGCAATCACCGATAAGTGGATATTAATGAGTCCAGAAGCCCTAAATACTCAAGGCACAATTAGCAAGTCAAATGATTCCCAAGAAGAAAAAATGAGAGGACCTTGGGCCTGAAAAGATTGGATCCAGTTTTGTAGACCCAGAACAGAGAAATCGTGGGGGGGGGGTATGATTAGGGAATAGTTGGGGGGAGAGGAATTATGGGACATATGGGGGGGAACTGGGAAAGGGGAAAGCCTTTGGAATGTAAACATAGAATATGGAAAATAAAAATTTAATTTAAAAAGAGCAAAAAAAAAAGATTGAAAGATAACTAGGATTGAGATTTGCAATATTCTTGCTCCCTTTGACTGGGAAACCCATGAGAAGCTTGTTTTGCTAGTCCTACACAAGAAAGAAGGTTGTCTATGGACTTCAGTATGCAGTATACATGTTCAAGGCTGATCTAACTCTACATATTCAAAATAGAAAGTTGAACTTGGAGAACACTGGAAATTGATACAGGGAGCAGCCATAGGAGTTGGTGAGCAGAAACTAACCTGCCCCAACAGGGCACAGTTGCCTTCTATGACTAACCAAAATCTTTTCATGCTCTACACAAGAATGTATTGGTTTATCACTAGTATGGTAAAGAAGCTAGAGCATGACAGCAATAAATAACTCTATTTTAAAAAGAATTATACTTGCATAACTACCTTATTGTGTATAATAACCATACCTACTGTCCTGTACTTCCTTTAAAAGGATCAAAGAAACAAATGAGAAAAATAGCATGTGAAGTAATATTGAGAAACAGTAAAAGTCTAGGAAGTGAGCCTTTGTTATGCATAAGAATTTACAACCTGGTGTTGTTGAGTGAGGGTATTCTTGTTCCAGTAGCTTATTGATGTGCTATTTTCTAATTATAAAATTAATGTAACAAAATAATGTGTACAAATATCTATAATGGATTGATAGTTTATACATCAAACTAATAATGATGGCTACCTATAAGGAAACAGAATGTCTCAGAGGATGGTGAATAAAAGAAACTTCTCTATTAAAAAAGACTTGAGGAAAATAGAATAACACAATAATTATAATTTGAGTTGCACTACATGAATATTTGTTCTTTTGTTCTTTGTGGAGTACCATAATTTTAATTTCTAAAAATTAAAATAAAACCTAACAATTATAAGCATTTGCTGCATATGATTAAGTTATATAACAAGCATGAAATATCCCCCAATTCCAGGTGTCTTTTCTAGTACTTTCTCCCTCTGTTCCTCTCTTCTTGCCTCATCATTCCTGTTCCTGTCTCTACCAGTTTCCCGTCTACCTGTGGTATCTATTCTATTTCACTTTCATAAGGAGATTCTTGTACCCCCTCCTTATTACTTAGCCTCTCTGGGTCTATGGGTTATAGCATAAATATCCTTGATTTAATCATGTCTGTTAAGTGAATTTTGGTGTATAAAGCAACATTCTTTAAAGCTAGGATTAGCAAATACCATTGGTTTACTTTCTATCTACAGAAAAGAACTGAAGCTTAAAGAGCACTGAATTATCCCAGAGTTATCACTTTAACAAGTTTCAGTATATTCTTTAAGCAAGACAGAGACCAAAGATCATACCATGGTTTTTATTATATTTGTGGCTCATTCATATATCTTCTGGCCTATATTTTTATTTAAGTTAGCCTAAATCTATCATAGTAAAATGTTATGGAGTAGTTGAGGCATCTGGAGCTACAGTGTCAATTAAAATATTATTCATAATAGAAGTTATTTTACTTTAAAGTGGAAGCCTTTATATGTATTTACCTACATATGAAAATGTTTTCAAATATTACTACATTTAACATATAATCTGTGCTAATTTTTCACTCAAACTATACACAAAGATGAAAGATTTCTCAAATGTTTGTCATTATAAGAAAAGCATTATACACAATAAGTACATATTTCAGTTAAAATCTAAAACATGTCAATGGTATAGCAATATAGCAATGGTCTTGTGTAACGACCTTCAGTTGTTGGGCTTTGAGACATATTTCCATAGTATATAGACAACTAATTTCTCAGATGATATGGGAACCTCCATCACCAGGGATGTACCTACCTGAAGTATAGCACCATGGAAAGAAACCAAGGAAGAACTAACCTCTATTCCTCTGCACACCATGCCACATTGGCTTATCTGGTACACACATAAGAGACTATCCAGCAACATATATGTCACAACCTCTTTTGCCATGACCAGCCACAAACAACCACCCTCCCATGAATATGTCTAATAGAAAATTCACAGAAACTATCTATTTTTTTCTGTTAAATCAAAAAGTATACCACTCTTATTATCTGCAAGATAATCATGAGATTTTGTTCTCATTAAAAGAGATTAAGGCTCTCTTATATATTAACAAAAGTTACAGCGACTTGATAATTTAATAAATTAAAAACACATACTAATTACCTGAAAAAGGCTGTGCCCATTTTTTGAAGTACACGAATATTGTGTGATATATAATAAATACATATTTCTATGATTATTGTCCTATACAAATATGGGGATTTAATTAGAAAAACAGGAGACATATAAAATGCATGAAAAATAAATCTAAAACCCAAGCAAGTGTCAATGCTACATTCTGATAGAAAACTGTCACTAAACCAGATTCAAAAAGTCAGAGATGATCAAGTAATACTAAGCTGGACAAAACAGGGTACATGATATTCAGTTTTCTAAAATCTGACACAAAGAATATTCTATACTAGAGAAAGTAAAGGTTTTTGAATACAGAGAAATGAGAATGAATAATACAGAAAATGTCTTATCAAAACTAAGCAAAACAGAATGCACAAGTTATATCTTTAAATTTCTGAAAGGAAAAATATCTGTTAATTCAAACTTCTATCCTCAGAGAATAAAAACATTTTTAAAAATATGAAAGAGATCAAGAATGTACTCAAACACAAACTGAGATAATTCATTGTCAGAAAATACGTCTGACGAGATATGTTTTAAGAATTTTTCAGGCAGTTGATTATGCTACCAGACATGAAATAATAGACTCACAGAAATTAAAAATAGCTGAATGGAAACAAAAAGGTAAAATGCTTTGTTTATTTATAATTGCTTCAAAAAATGTAGTTGTTCAAAGCCAAAATAATTGCAATGCATTTCGTGATTCTAAAATGCATAAAAGTAAAATGTATATCTACAAAGTCCAAAAAGTGGAAAAAACAAGCTATTTTGTCATACAACTATACAGAAAAACTGAAAAACATCAGACTTTTATTTTTGACAAGAACTTCAAGTCTCTAGAGAAAGAAATTGAAAAGGATCTTGGAAGATGGAAAGGTCTCTCATGCTCATGAATTGAAAGGGTTAATATAGTAAAAATGGCCATATTGCCTAAAGCAATATACAGATTCAATGCAATCCCCTTCAAAATTCCAAATCAATTCTTCATAGAGTTAGAAAGAGCAATTTCCAAATTTATCTGGAATAACAAGTAACCCAGGATAGTGAAAACTATTATCTACAATAAAAGAACCTCTGTCAGAATCACCATCACCTTAACCTATACTACAGAGCAATAGTAATAAAAACTGCATGGTATTGGGTCAGTGACAGTCAGGTAGATCAATGGAATAGAATTGAAGACCCAGAAATGAACCCACACACCTATGATCACTTGATTTTGACAAAGGAGCTAAAACCATTCAGTGGAAAAAGAAAGCATTTTCAACAAATGGTGGTCATTCAACTGGTGGCTACCATTTAGAAGAATGCAAATTGCTCCATTCTAATCTCCCTGTACAAAGCTCAAGTCTAAGTGGATCAAGGACCTCCCCAAAGAAGAGAAAGTGGGGAAGGACCTGGAGCACATGGACTCAGGGAAAAATTTCCTGAACAAAACACTAATACCTTATGCTCTAAGATCAAGAATTGACAGATGGGACCTCATAATATTGCAAAGGTTCTGTAAGGCAAAGTACATTGTCAATATGGTAATCAACAGATGGGGGAAAGATTGTTACCAATCCTTAATCTCATAGAGGGCTAATATCCAGTATATACAAAGAACTCAGGAAGTTAGACTCTGGAAAAACCAAATAACCCTATTCAAAAAATGAGGTACAGAGCTAAACAGAGAATTTTCACCTGAGGAATATCGAATGACTGAGAAGCACCTACAGAAATGTTCAACATCCTTAATCATTAGAGAAATGCAAATCAAAACAGCCTTGAGATTCTACCTCACACCAGTCAGAATGGCTAAGAGCAAAAATTCAGGTGACATCAGATGCTGGCAAGGATGTGGAGAAAGAGGAACATTCTTCCATTGTTAGTGGGATTGCAAGCTTGTAAAATCACTCTGTAAATCAGTTTGGAGGTACATCAGAAAATTGGACATAGTTCCTATGAAGATCCAGCTATACCACTCCTGGGCATATACCCAGAAGATGCTCCAACATGTAATAAGAACACATGCTCTACTATGTTCATAGCAGCTTTTTTATAATAGCCAGAATCTGGAAAGAAACCAGACATTGCTCATCAGAGGAATAGATACAGAAAACATGGTGCTGTACACAATGGATTGCTCCATAATTAGAGGCTCTTTCCATGAAAGCAAGAGGACCTGAGTTCAATTTCTCATCACCCACATAGAAGACAAATATGGCTATATATGCCTGTGACTTTAGAGTTAGAGATAAGAGACAGGCAGATCCTGAAAACTCACTGGCAATTTTCTCTAGATGAAATGGTAAACTTCAGGTTCAGTGAGAGAACCTATATTGAAAATAAGGGGATAGAATTATAGGAAGCCAGGCAGTGGTGGCACACACCTTTAATCCTAGCACTTGGGAGGCAGAGGCAGGTGGATTTCTGAGTTTGAGGCCAGTCTGGTTTATAGAGTGAGTTCCAGGACAGCCAGGGCTATACAGAGAAACCCCATCTCGAAAAACCGAAAAAAAAATTATAGGAAGATATTCAATGTCCTCCTCTGAACTCCTTTAATGTGTCCAGACAGATGTCCACATACACAAATACACTAACTATACATATATATATATATGTAAATAAAATTATTTGTATTCTAACATTTAACAAGTAAATACATATATTCAGATCTAGAAACTTTTAATATTAAACTAATGACATTGAAAATATAGAAAGAGGGCAGATGATATACCTCTGCAGGTAATGGTGCCTTCCATGAAAACCTAGCAATATGACTACAATCTCGAGGTCCTCTGTAAAAGATAGAAAAAGATATCTGATTCCACAGTATTTGTCTTCTGACCACAGCATGTGTAATAACACATCTAACCCTAGAAGATGGTCCAACATGTATTAAGGACATATGCTCTACTATGTTCATAGCAGCTTTATTTATAATAGACAGAAGCTGGAAAGAAACCAGATGTCCCTCAACAGAGGAATAGATACAGAAAATCTACACACATCACTCATGCATATATACTAATCAATCCATCAACCAACCAATCAATCAATCAATACAGAAAGATATATGGCTAAAATAAATACTATGGGACAGGACTAAAATCAGAAGTTTCAACCTGAGCCATTAAACCTGTATTGAGAATACTGAATTATTGCTCAATGAATTTTTTAAAATCTGTGACTCTATATAAATATAACAATGAATAACAGGTAAAGAATCAGTTATTCCTACTTTTAAAAAAATCTAGTTAAGAAAGATAGAAAATAAAGAATAGAATTTTCATCAGAGATATAATAAATGGAGCAGCTTGGACAGAAGTTTTTCTGCCACTATATGTACCAGGGAGCCTGGCAGCTCCACAGCATTCTGTGCACAGCCTCCCAGAAGAGAGTCATCTATCTCCCAGCAGCACTTTCACTTCTGAGCATGGAGGTAAGAGCTCCACCTTCTCTCTGGTTGGGAAACATCTAGGCACGCACAGGGCATACAATCAGTGGAGCAGCTGGGACAGAAGTCTTCCTGCCACCATTTTTACTAGGAAGCTGGGCAGCTCCACAGCCTTCTGTACAGGACCCACCAGGAGAGAGTGATCTCCCAGCAGTGCTTTCACTTCTAAGCACAGAGGTGAGATCTCCACCTTCTCTCTGGAGAAGAACAGTTAATAGCACACAGTGGAGCAGCTGGGACAGAGGTCTTCAGGCTGCCATGTGCACCAGGAAACCAGGCAACTCCACAGTCTTCTGTGCACAGACCCTGACAGAAGAGTTGGTCTCCCAAGAGTACAGACATGGGCTTACAGGCCAACAGGAGGGACAAGCTCCAGCCAGAGACAGCAAGACCAACTAGCACCAGAAGTAACCAGATGGTGAAAGGCAAGCACAAAAACCCTACCAATAGAAACCAAGGCTATTTGGCAACATCAGAACCCAGATCTCTCACCACAGCAAGTCCTGGATACCCCAACACACCTGAAAAGCAAGAGTTAGATTTAAAATTGTATCTCATGATGCTAATAGAGGGCTTCAAGAAGGACTTAAATAACTTCCTTAAAGAAATACAGGAGAACATGGGTCAACAGGTAAAAGCCCTTAAAGTTGAAACACAAAAATCACTTAAAGAATTACAGGAAAACACAAACAAGTAAAGGAACTGAACAAAACTATCCAGAATGTAAAAGTGGAAGTAGAAACAATAAAGAAGTAACAAAGTGAGACATGTCTGGAGATAGAAACCCTTGGAAAGAATTCAGGAGTCATAGATGCAAGCATCAACAACAGAATACAAGAGATACGAGAAAGAATCTCAGGTGCTGAAGATACAATAGAAAGTATTGACTCAACAGTCAAAGAAAATGCAAAATGCATAAAGCTCTTAACACAAAACATCCAGGAAATCCAGGACACAATGAAAAGACCAAGCCTAAGGATAATAGGGATAGAAAAGAGCAGACTCCCAACTTAAAGGGCCAGTAAATATCTTCAACAAAATTATAGAAAACTTCCCTAACCTAGAGAAAGAGATGCCTGTGATCATATAAGCCTACAGAACTCCAATCAGACTGGACCAGACCAGAAAATCCTCCTGGCACATAATAATCCAAGCAGCAAATGCACTAAACAAAGAAAGAATATTTACTTTAAATGCCAAGTAACCCATAAAGGCAGACCTATCAGAATTACACCAGACTTATCACCAGAGACGACGAAAGCTGGAAGATCCTGGGCAGATCTCACACAGACCCTAAGAGAATATAAATGCTATTATACCCAGCCAAACTCTCAATCACCATAGATGGACAAACCAAGATATTCCACAATAAAACCAAATTCCACAATATCTTCCCACAAATCCAGCCTACAAAGGATAATAGATGGAAAATACCAACACAAGGGGGAAACTACACCCTAGAAAAAGCAAGAAAGTAATCTTTTCCAACAAACACAAAAGAAGATAACCACGCAAGAATAAAAATTACATCAGAAATAATAGGAAGCAATAATCACTATTTCTTAATATCTCTTAAATCAATGGAATCAATTCCCCAAAAAAAGACATAGGCTAATAGAAATATTTTTCATGTAAACCTTCAATTTTATCAGTAAATGTTGTAATTCCTCATTCAATTAATTTAGTAATTTTTTTCTATGATTTTTTTTAATTTTTATTTTCTATATTCTATGTTTATATTCCAAAGGCTTTCCCCTTTCCCAGTTCCCCCCCCCACCATATGTCCCATAATTCCTCTCCCCCCCCCAGCTATTCCCCAATCATTCCCCCCCACCACGATTTCTCTGTTCTGGGTCTACAATACTGGATCCAATCTTTACAGGCCCAGGGTCCTCTCCTTTCTTCTTCTTGGGAGTCATTTGACTTGCTAATTGTGCCTTGAGTATTTGATTTTATCTGCATTATTTTTCATGATAATCTTCAATTTAACGTGTTTTTCTATATATTTCTTTTATTTTATCAGAAATTTTTTCCATGTAAATCTGATTTTATCACAAAATGTTTTAATTTCCACTTTCAATTAATTTAGAAATGTTTTTATGTCTACCATTTTATCTATATAATTTTCCATGAAATAATCCATTTTAATGTTTAATTTCTTGAATTTTATCAGAAATATTTTCCATGTAAATCTTTAATTTTACCTGAAAATATTTATAATTCCACTTTCAATCAACGTAGAACTATTTTTATGCCTACCATTTTATCTGTATAATTTTCTATGGTAATCTTTAATTTTAACATGGTTTTCTATGTATTTCTTCAATTTCATCAGAAATATTTTCCATGTAAATCTTCAACGTTATCAAAAAATGTTTATAATTCCACTTTCAGACAACTTAGGAATACTTTTATGCCTACCATTATTATATCTATATAAATTTTTCCATGATAATCTTCTATTTTAGCATGTTTTTCTACATTTTTCTGCAATTTTTCAGAAATGTTTTCCACATACATCTTCAATTCTATCATAAATTGTTTCTACTTTCTTTTTCAATTAATTTAGCAATGTTTTTATGTCTACCACTTTATTCTTTAATTTTCCATGAAAATTGTCAATTTTAACATGTTTTGCTACATATCTTTTCTATTTTGTCAGTAATATTTTCCATGTAAATCTTCAATTTTATGATAAAATGTTTTACTTCCTTTATCAAAATAAAATAAAATAAAATAATTTTTATCAGAACTCCATACTTTGTTTTTGTCAACCAAGATCCAACCTGCTAGTTTTTACTAGTGAACAAAAGTCACAAGAGGAGGCTTAAGAAAATACAAAAGTCTGAATGTTCTTCAGTCATCTCTCCTGCATTAGTAAGTGATTAACAAGGCAATGGGGTAAGATCTGACAACATTTGGAGACAGCATTTAGTCAAGATAGGAAGAACTCTGGGCCCAGTGTGCCTTTCATGGGCACATTCCCAGTGAACTAACTTCCTTCCTTCCTTCCTTCCTTCCTTCCTTCCTTCCTTCCTTCCATTGTTCCTTCCATCCTTCTTTCTCTCCTTCCTTCCTTCCTACTTTCCTTCCTTCCTTGAAAGATTCATAATAATCAAAGGTATGTGACACTTAGTAACTTGAATAGAACTATCTGTTCTTAATGATTCTTTTCTTTAGAGGAATGGATACAAAAAAATGTGGTATATATACACAATGGAGTACTTTTCAGCCATTAGAAACAATGAATTCATGAAATTCTTAGAGAAATGGATGGAGCTGGAGAACGTCATACTAAGTGAGGTGACCCAGTCTCAAAAGAATACCCATGGTATACAGTCACTGATAAGTGGATATTAGCCTAGAAGCTTGGAACACCAAAGACACAAATCACATATCAAGTGATGTCTCACAAGAAGAAAGGAGTGGACACTGGTGCTAGAATGGACCAAAACATCATTGTGGGAGAGTACAAGAACAGTAAGGTGGGAGGGGGTGGATGAGGGAGCAGGGGGAGGGAAAAGGACATGTGGGACCTTTGGGGGTGGGGAACCAGAAAAAGGGAAATGAATTGTAAATATAGAATATATACAATAAAAAAATAACATTTATTTATTTATCTATCTATCAGTTATTTCTTTCTGGTTTTTCAAGACATGATTTCTCTCTGTAGTCCTTGCTGTCCCGGAACTCACTCTGTAGACCAGGCTGTCCTTGAACTCAGAAATCCACCTGTCTCTGCCTCCCCAGTGCTGGGATTAAAGGCATGCACCAGGAGCTGCACGAAGAGCAGCAGTTCGGAGGGGGTGGGGGGGGCAGCAAGGCGTGAACTCTGTGCCCAGAAGGCAGACCCCGCACTCCCTGCAGCCTCCACCATCTTCCCAGATGTATTGACCCAGCAGGCAGGACCAGCAGGCAGAACCAGGTACCTGAGATATCTCTGGGGACTCAGGACACCTGACAGCAATCTGTGAGCAGGAGCAGACTGGATACGGAAACAGGGCCCTACATTTTGTTGCATACAGGAAACACATCTCAGTGTCAAAGACAAACAGTACCTTATAGTAAAAGGCTGGAAGACAATTTAACAAGCAAATGGTCTCAGGAAATTAGCCAGAGTAGCCATTCTAATGTCAGATAAAATTGACTTTCAACCTAAAGTCATCAAAAATGACACAGAAGGTCACTTCTTGCTGGTCAAAGAGAAAATCCTCCAAGAAGAATTCTCAATACTGAACACATATGCTCCAAATGTAAGGGCACCCTCATTCGTAAAAGAAAGTTTACTAAAGGTTAAAGCACACATTTCACCTAACACCATAATTGTAGGTGACTTTAACACTCCACTCTCCTCAATGGACCAATCAGGAAAGCAGAAACTAAACAGGGGCACAGTGAAACTAATTGAAGCTTTGGACCAATTGGATTTAATGGATCTATATATAGAACATTTCATCCTGAAGCAAAAGAATATACCTTTTTCTCAGCACTGCAAGGTACCTTCTCCAAAATCAATCAATAATTGGTCACAAGACAGACCTCAACTAATACAAGAAGACCAAACTAATCCAATGCCTCCTATCAGATCACAATGGAGTAAAAGTGGTCTTCAATAGCAAGAAGAACAACAGAAAGCCCACATACACATGGAAACTGAACAATACTCTACTCAATGACACCTTGGTCAAGGAAGAAATAAATAAAGAAATCAAAGACTTTTTAGAATTCAATGAAAATGAAGGTACAAACTACCCAAATCTATGGGACACAATGAAAGCAGTGCTAAGAAGAAAACTCAAAGCCCTGAGTGCATCCAAAAAGAAACAGGAGAGAGCATACACTAGCAACTTAACAGCACATCTGAAGGCCCTGGAACAAAAAGAAGCTAATTCACCTAGGAGGAGTAGAAGACAGGAAATCATCAAACTCAGGGATAAAATCAATCAAGTTGAAACAAAGAGAACCATACAAAAAATCAACAAAACCAAGAGCTGGTTCTTTTAGAAAATCAACAAGATAGATAAACACATAGCCAGACTAATGAAAGGGCACAGAAACAGTATCCAAATTAACAAAATTAGAAATGAAAAGGGGGATATAACAACAGAAACTGAGAAAATTCAAAAAAATCATCAGATCGTACTATAAAAGCCTATACTCAACACAACTGGAGAATCTGGAGGAAATGGACAATTTCCTAGACAGATACCAAATACCAAAATTAAATCAGGATCAATTAGATCAGCTAAACAGTCCCCCATAACCCCTAGAGAAATAGAAGGGGTTATAGGAAGTCTCCCAACCAAAAACAGTATGGGACCAGATGGTTTGAGTGCAGAATTCTATCAGACCGTCAAAGAAGACCTAACACCAATACACTTCAAACTATTCCACAAAAGAGAAACAGAAGGAACTGTGACCAACTCATTCTACGAAGCCACGATTACCCTGATACCAAAAGCACACAAAGATCCTACCAAAAAAAAAAAAAAAAAAAAAACTACATGCCAATTTCCCTTCTGAAAATTGATGCAAAAATACTAAATAAAATTCTTGCCAACCGAATCCAAGAGCACATCAAAACTATCATTCACCATGATCAAGTAGGCTTCATCCCAGGGATGCAGGGATGGTTCAATATACAAAAATCCCTCAATGTAATCCACTACATAAACAAACTAAAAGAAAAAAACCACATGGTCATCTCATTAGATGTTGAAAAAGCATTTGAAAAAATTCAGCATCCTTTCATGGTAAAAGTCCTGGAAAGAACAGGAACTCAAGGCCCATACCTAAATATAGTAAAGGCGATATACAGCAAACCAGTAGCCAAGAACAAAATAAATGGAAAGAAACTTGAAGCAATCCCACTAAAATCAGAGACAAGACAAGGCTACTCTCTCTCCATATCTTTTCAATATTGTACTTGAAGTTCTAGTGAGAGCAATTAGATAACATAAGGAAGTCAAAGGTATACAAATTGGAAAGGAAGAAGTCAAAATATCACTTTTTGCAGATGACATGATCGTATATGTAAGTGACCCAAAAATCTCAACCAGAGAACTCCTACAGCTGATAACAACTTCAGCAAAGTGGCTGGTTATAAAATCAACTCAAGAAAATCAGTACCCTTCTTGTACTCAAAGAACAAGCAGGCTGAGAAAGAAATTGGGGAAATAACACCCTTCACAATAGCCACAAATAATATAAAGTACCTTGGCGTGACTTTAACCAAACAAGTGAAAGATCTTTATGACAGGAACTTCAAGTCCTTGAAGAAAGAAATCGAAGAAGACCTCAGGAGATGGAAAAATATTCGATGCTCTTGGATTGGCAGGATCAATATAGTAAAAATGGCCATCTTGCCAAAAGCAATCTACAGATTCAATGCAATCCCCATCAAAATCCCAAGTCAATTCTTCATAAATCTAGAAAGAGCAATTCTCAAATTCACCCGGAGTAACAAAAAAACCCAGGATACCTAAAACCATTCTCAACAATAAAAGGACTTCTGGGGGAAACAATATCCCTGACCTCAAACAGTACTACAGATCAATTGTGCTAAAAACTGCATGGTATTGGTACAGCAACAGGCAAGTAGATCAATGGAATAGAATTGAAGACCCAGAAATAAACCCACAGACTTATGGTCACTTGATCTTTGCTAAAGGAGCTACAACCATCCAAAGGAAAAAAGATAGCCTTTTCAACAAATGGTGCTGGTTCAACTGGAGGTCAACATGCAGAAGAATGCGAATTGACCCATTCTTATCTCCTTGTACCAAAATCAACTCCAAGTGGATCAAGGACCTCCACATAAAACCAGTCACACTGAAACTAATAGAAAAGAAACTGGGGAAGACCCTGGAGGACATGGGCATAGGGGGAAAGTTTCTGAACAGAACACCAATAGCTTATGCTCTAAGATCAAGAATTGACAAATGGGACCTCATAAAATTACAAAGATTCTGTAAGGCAAAGGACACTATCAGAAGGACAAAACAGCAACCAACAAATTGGGAAACGATCTTCACCAACCCCACATCTGGCAGAGGGCAAATATTCAATATTTACAAAGAACTCAAGAAGTTAGACCCAAAAAAACCAAATAACCCTATCAAAAATGGGGTACAGAGCTAAACAGAGAATTTTCACCAGAAGAAATTCAGATGGGTAAGAAGCACCTTAAGAGATGTTCAACATCATTAGTCATCAGGGAAATGAAAATCAAAACAACCCTGAGGTTCCACCTCACACCAGTCAGAATGGCTAAGATTAAAAATTCAAGGGACAACAGGTGCTGGCAAGGATGTGGAGAAAAAGGAACACTCCTACACTGTTGGTGCGATTGCAAGATGGTACAACAGCTCTGGAAATCAGTCGGTGGTTCCTCAGAAAATTGGGCATGACACTTCCAGAGGACCCTGGCATACCACTCCTGGGCATATACCCAGTGGATTCACCTGCATACAATAAAGACACATGCTCCACTATGTTCATAACAGCCTTGTTTATAATAGCCAGAAGTTGGAATGAGCCCAGATGTCCCTCAAAGGAGGAATGGATACAGAAAATGTGGTATATTTATACAATGGAATACTACTCAGCAATTAAAAATAATGAATTCATGCAATTTGTAGGCAAATGGTTGGATCTGGAAAATATCATCCTATGTGAGTTAACCCAATCACAAAAGAATACACATAAAATGCAATCACTGATAAGTGGATATTAATGAGCCCAAAAGCTCTGAATACTCAAGGCACTATTAGCAAATCAAAAGATTCCCAAGAAGAAGGAAGGAGAGGACCCTGGTCCTGAAAAGACTGGATCCAGTTTTGTAGGAGAGTATCAGAAAAGAGAAAGGGGGGAGGGTGATTGGGGAATGGGCAGAGTGAAGAGGACTTATAGGACATATGGTGAGGAGGGAACTGGGAAAGGGGAAAGCCTTTGGAATGTAAACAAAGAATATACAAAATAAAAAAGAACATAAAAAAGAAATATACTAAATGCATTCAACCTGCATACAATAAGATATTTTAATATATTAATTGGATAATGTATTAAAATTATTAGCAAGAAATAGCTAGGTTGTGCATCTCAAGTTATGTTGGAGGAGCTACCAAAGCACACACTGACTTAAGTAAGAGAATGATTCAGTCATAAAAAAGGAAAACACCAGGATGACAAGGCTTTTGTTGAAGGACTAAAATCTCAATTTTAAAGTATTCAGAAAGCAGTAGTTGGTTTTAACATTTGGGTTTGAAATAATTCAGTTTTTGCAAGAGATTATAAGACTATGTAAAATGAAAAAAAAATAAAGGCATGTATCACCACTGCCCAGCAACATTTTTTTTATTTATAAACAATGAAAGTAATTCTTTAGCAAGTGAATGTTGTTACAGGGTAGTAATGAAATCCTCCCTTGTATGGAAAATAATATGTGGAATATGTTTTAAAACAAAACAAAAATGTATTCTTTAACTAAACAACCAAAGATGTTAAGTGTGTGTGTGTGTGTGTGTGTGTGTGTGTGTGTGTGAGTGAGTGAACCTAGTAGGTAATGCATTAATACTATTCGAATTTACTACAGTTTTTCTCTAAGTCCAGAAAATTTTAGGATGCAATTTACTAGTTACTACTAGATATTTAGTTGGATCTCAGAAACTATAAGCTGGAAAGAAAGGCTACCTTTCCTTAGAAACTAGTGAAATCAATCTAACATTCTTTTTTTTTTTTTTTTTTTGGCTTGATTTTGTTTGCTTTATTTTTCTTAATTTTCCACCTGCGGATACATCCCATATATAGACACCAAACCCAGACACTATTATGGATACCAATAAGTGCTTGCTGACAGGACCTTGACAAATACACAGCCAACCACTGGACTGAGCAAAAGGTCCCCAATGGAGGAGTTACTCAAATAGCTGAAGAAATTTGCAACCCCATAGGAAGAACAACAATATCAACAAACCAGACCCCCCCAGAGCTACCAGCACTAGACCACCAACAAAAGTATATACATTGAGGGATGCATGGCTCCAGCCGCATATGTAGCAGAGGATGGCATCAGTGGGAGGAGAGACCCTTGGTCCTGTGAAGGCTTGATTCCCCAATGTAAGGGAATGCCAGGGAGGTGAGGAGGAAGTGAGTGTGTGGGAGAGTGAGCACCCTCATAGAAACAGGGGAGGGGGGTAGCATGGGGTGTTCTGGAGGGGAAACTGGGAAAGGGAATAACATTTGAAATGTAAATACATAAAATATCCAATAAAAAATTTCCTTATAATAATAATCACTAGATCAAAACTGACTTTCTTTCCTCTGTCCACTACACTGACACAGCTTATTCACAGCCTTGTTTCACAGAGGTATTTCCAGCAGAACTAGGCTATATATAGAATTTTTTCCTTTATTCATTTATCTCATTTGTGTGGAAATCCTCATGAGATGATTCATCTTCTGATTTTTTCTTGCTTATTAAGAAGCTGAAAGCCTGGGAAGTTGTACTTCACATGCCAAGATGATGTAGCAAAGCTCTAGGAAGAGAATGATTGAAGACTCTCAAATTCATTTCATGGCTATTTATTCCATCCTAGCATCACATCAAGCAAGTAGAAATTGCATCACTCTATCCTTGCTGCTCAGGTAAAAAGGCAGTGAAAAATGAATATATCCTCGACCTTTTCATTATAATTAATGACTTTTTTCTTCACATCTGATATGTATTTTATGATATCATCAGAGAAGTTTAATTACCAGGTAAGATGCTAAGATAGATACACATCAGGGCAAAAGGAATCCAGATAAAGCTCACAGGAAGCAGGCACTGACATCTTAGACATACATCACTGTCACCAACTAGATAAAAAAAATGATATCTAATCTTAGTGTTTTGATTGGCATAAGCCTCAGGCCTCCCTTCCCATTGATACCAGTTAAGGCAATCCTCTGCTACATTGGTCTCTCCATGTATACTTTTTGGTTGGTGGTTTATTTCCTGGGAGCACTGGGTGGTCTGGTTGGTTGATATTTTTGTTCTTCCTATGGGTTGCAATTCCCTTCAGCTCTTTCAGTGCTTCCCTTAGCTCTTCCATTTGGGTCCTTGGGATCAGTCCAATAGTTGGCTGTGAGTATCTGCATCTGTATTGGTCAGGTACTAGCAGAGCCTCTCAGAAGACAGCTATATCAGGCACTTGTCAGCAAGCACTTCTTGTCATCAGCAATAGTGTCTGGTTTGGTGTCTGCAGATGGGATGGATCCCCAAGTAGAGCAGTCTCTGGTTGGCCTTTCCTTCAGTCTCTGGTCTCTCCTCCACAATTTGTCTCTGTATCTCCTCCCATGGGTATTTTGTTCCCCTATCTTTATCCATTGTTCCATTGAGGGACATCTACATTGTTTCCAGTTTTTGGCTATTATGAATAAAGTTGCTACAAACTTAATTGAGCAAGTTTCTTTGTGGGATGACACATGTTTTGAATGTATACCCAGGGTGATATAGCTGGGTCTTGAGGTAGAACTATGCACAATTTTCTGAAAAACTGCTGAATTGATTTCCAGAGTGGTAATACAAGTTTGCACTCCACCAGGAATGTAGGCATCTTTCCCTTGCTCCACATATATGCCCAGTATGTGCTGTCCCTTGAGTTTTTTATCTTAGTCATTCTGAGGGGTTTAAGGCATAATTTCAGAGTCTTTTTGATTTGCATTTCTCTGATGACTAAGGAGAGTGAAAATGGCTGTCTTACCAAAAGGAATCTACAGATTCAATGCAATTTCCATTAAAATTCCAACCTCAAAGGAAAAATTTTAACTTCATATGGAAAAACAAAATACACAGACAGCTAAAGCAACCCTGTAAAATAAAAGACATTCTGGAATTACCACTATCCGTGACTTCAAGCTGTACAACAGAGCAATAGTAATTAAAAAAATAACTATTGGTATTGGCATAGAAACCAACATGCTGGTTAAAGAAATTGAGTGAAAGACCCAGAAATAAACCTACACACCTATAGACACTTGATTTTTGAAGAAGCCAAAACATACTTTGGAAGGGGTAGAGCATCTTCAACAAATGATGCTGATCTAAATGGATGTCTGCATGTAGAAGAAAACCCAAATAGATACACCTTTTTCACCCTGCACAAAACTCAAGTGCAAATGGATCAAAAACCTCAACATAAAATGAGGTATTCTAAATCTATTTCAAAAAAAGTGGGGACTACCCTTGAATGTATTGGCACTAGAGACAACTTCCTGGATGGAACACCAATGGTTCAGGCACTAATATCAAGAATTATTAAATAAGACCTCATGAAACTGAAAAGCTTCTGCAAGTCTAAGGACATCATCAATAAGGTGAAATAAGAGCCTAAACACTGGAAAAATATCTTAGCCAACCCTACATTTGACAGAGGGCTAATATCCCAAATATAAAGAACTCAGAAAGATAGGCACCAACAACCAAGATAACCCAAATAAAAATGGGGCATAGAGCTAAACAGAGTTCTCAACAAAGAATCTTGAATGACTGAGAAACACATAAAGAAAAATTCAGTCTTGTGTCTTTGCATTGACAAATTGGGTTCATTAACCCGATTGTTGAGAGATATCATAATTCCTGTCTGTTATTTTGACATTGGTGGTTTGGGGGGGGGGGTGAATGTGTATGCATGTTTCCTTTCTTTTGTTTTTCTTGATGTAAAATTATTTATTTCCTGTGTTTTCCTGAAACCATTAAGCTTCTTGGGATAGATTTCCTTGTAGTATCTTCTGTATGGCTAGAATTGTGGGTAAATATTAGCTAAATTTGGGATTTTCATGGATTATTATGTTTTCTCCATCTACATGACTGAAACTTTTGCTGGATAGAGTATTCTTGGCCAGCATTTGTGGTTTGTTAGAGACTGCAAAACATATGCTCAGGTGTTTCTGGCTTTTAAAATCTAAGTTGAAATGTTGAGTATAATTCTAATAATTCTGCCCTTATATATTACTTGGCCTTTTTCACTTGTAACTTTTAATATTCATTATTTGTTCTATACATTTAGTCTTTTGATTATTATGTGATGGGAGCATTTTCTTTTTGAGTCTAATGTATTTGATGTTCTATAAGATTCTTATACATTTATTGTATATCATTCTTTAGGTTGTGAAAACTTTTATGATTTTGTTGAAAATATTTTCTGGATCTTGGAGCTAGGAGCGAGGGATTCTGCCCTTCTTCTACTCCTAGTATTCATAGATTTGGTCTTTTATAGTGGAAAGTGTTCCAAATTTCCTGGATGCTTTGTGTCAGAAAATTTTTTAGATTTAACATTTTCTTTAACCTGCGTATCAAGTTCTTCCATTTTATCAGCTCTGCCTGGGAGTTTGTTTTCCATCCTGTTTATTCCTTTGGTGATGCTTGCATCTGTAGTTTCTATTCTCTTACCTGGGCTTCTCCGTTTCCAGAATCTTTTCAGGTTCTGTTTTCCTTATTGCTTCTATTTCCATTTTCAGGCCTTGAACAGTTTTATTCTCTTCCTTTATCGGTTTATTTGTATTTTCCAGTATTTCTTTAAGGGATTTATTTATTTCCTTTTTCAAGGAATCTCTGACCTTCATAAGATTGAAATAAAATTATTTTCTAGTGTTTCAGCTGTGTTGGGATATCCAGAGATTTCTGTGGTAGGATAGCTTGGATCTGATGGTGCCATGCTGTGTTTTTTGTTTTGTTTTGTTTTTTGCGTGTGTCTTGTTGGTTTTTTGTTTGTTTGTTTTATTGGTTATTTTATTTATGTACATTTCAAATATTATCCCCCTTCCTGGTTTCCCCTCCTACTCTCCCCTGCTTATATGAGGGTGCTCCCACACCCACACCCACACTCCTGCCTTACTGCACTAGCATTCCCCTATGCTGGTTCATCAAGCCTCTACAGGACCAAATGCCATCCCTCCCATGGATTCCAGATAAGACAATCCTCTGCTACACATGCACCTGGAAACATGGGTCCTTCCATGCTTAATCTGCGGTTGATGATTTAGTCCCTGGGAGATCTGGGGGATCTGGTTGGTTGACATTGTTCTTCCTATTGGGTTGCAAACCCTTTAATCAGTAGCCTTCCTCTATTCAAAGGATAAACAGGCTGAGAAAGATATTAGGGAAAAGACACCCTTCACAATAGTCACAAATAATATAAAATATCTCATGTGACTAACCAAGCAAGTGAACGATCTGTATGACAAGAACTTCAAGTCTCTGAAGAAAGGAATCAAAGAAGATCTCAGAGGATGGAAAGATCACCCATGCTCATGATCAGTACGATTAAGATAGTAAAAATAATAATCTTGCTTTTTTATTAGATATATTCTTTATTTACATTTCAAATGATTTCTCCTTTCCTGATTCCCCCTCCCTGAAAGTTCCATAAGCCTTCTTCCCTCCCCCTGTTGCCCAAACAACCCCCTCCCACTTCCCTGTCCTGGTATTCCCCTACACTGCTGTATTGAGTCTTTCCAGGACCACAGGCCTCTCGTTCCTTCTTCTTGGACTTCATTTGATGTGTGAATTGTTTCTTAGATGTTCCAAGCTTCTGGGCTAATATCCACTTATCAGTGAGTGCATACCATGTGTGTTTCTTTGTGAGTTGGTTACATCAATACTCTTCAAACTATCCAACAAAATAGAAACAGAAGGAACACTGCCCAACTCATTCTATAAAGCCACAATTTCACTGATACCAAAACCACACAAAGATCCAAGAAAGAAAGAAAATGTTAGACCAATTTCATTATGAATATCGATGCAAAAATACTCAATAAAATTCTTGCTAACCAAATCCAAGAACACATCAAAACGATCATTCACCATGACCAAGTAGGCTTCATCCTAGGGATGCAGGGATGGTTCAGTATACAGAAATCCATCAATGTAATCCACTACATAAACAAACTCAAAGAAAAAAACACATGGTCATTTCATTAGATGCTGAAAAAGCATTTGACAAAATTCAGCATCATGTTAAAGGTCTTGGAAAGAACAGGAATTTAAGGCCCATACCTAAACATAATAAAAGAAATATATAGCAAACCAGTAGCCAACATAAAACTAAATGGAGAGAAACTTGAAGCAATCCCACTAAAATCAGGGACTAGACAAGGCTGCTCTCTCTATATATTTATTCAATATAGTACTTGAACTTCTAGCTAGAGCAATTAAACAACAAAGGGATGTCAAATGTATACAAATTGAAAGGAAAAAGTCAAGTTATCAGTATTTGCAGATGATATGATAGTATACTTAAGCAACCCAAAAATAGCAATCTACAGATTCAATGCAATCCCCATGAAAATTCCAACTCAATTCTTCACTGAAATAGAAAGAGAAATTCTCAAATTCATCTGGAATAACAAAAAATCCAGAAGAGCAAAGACTATTCTCATTCTGAGAGAATCACCATCCCTGACTTCAAACTGTACTGCAGATCAAAGGTGATAAAAAAAAACTGCATGCTATTGGTACAGAGACAGGCAGGTAGATCAATGAAATAGAACTGAAGACCCAGAATTAAACCCATACAATTATGGACACCTGATCTTTGTCAAAGAAGCCAAAAACATCCAGTTGATTATGTTCTTAAGCTGGCCTTTAGTCATCTGGTTATCCTTGGTGTTGGCAGGCTTCCAGAAAACAGGCAGTGCTGTGAGCCAGAAAATGGGGTGCAGGGACCAGAGTGCAGTTTACTTCAGTTGGTAGTGATTTACTGGGACTTTGCAAGCAGAGAATCTGTCATGTTGGGGTGAGGTGGGGTTTCACCACATTACCCTTGGTGGCAACAGGTCTCCTAACCTTGTCCCCAAGCCCCTGCTTTCTGGTCTTACTTGATGGTTTTTCTGAGTGGCATTTGAAATAAAATAAGTGTGTCTTTCCTCCATATGTCCTAGAACTCAGCCCTAAAGGGAGATGCTATCCCTTCAGACCTGTTTTCTCAAGTAATGAACAGCTCTCCTCCCTTGAGAGCTCTTTCATTTCATTGAGGTCCCACCTTATAGGGAAGATAAATTATGAGGGAGTCAGATGGAATAACATGATAATGGGAAAGAGTGATATCAGCAAAACAAAGTCATGGGAAAATCACTTTCTAAATTAGGATGTATTTCTGAGATGGACATTTCAGATACAGATGTAAAGTGGAGTGATATATGTTTGTACTTGATATGTAGAAGAGGTGTGTCTGCAAGTCTTTCAATTTATATTCTCAAACCATGTTCTATGTTCCCTTTCTGCTTTAATTGAAACTTATACTTTTCTCCTAGGCTGTTATAATGGTAAATTATTACATATTACTAGTAATATCACTCCAGATGTTAGGATATTTGTGTCCTTATATAAGCAGGTAGAGTTCTGAGTGGAATAGAATGTGGTTTTGGGAATTATATATTTCAATGTGTTGACAGTCTCCAGAAGTCCAGTAGATTTTCAAGGAAAAATTGAAAAGATTATTTTGTTAAATAGAACAATGATATAATAATTGAAGAAAGAGCCATAAGGAAATAGTTTAATCATTAGCATGAAGGCCAGAGTTCAGATCCCCAAAATCCATGTGAAAACTAAAGCTTGGCAAGGTGATATATGCTTGTTACACAGTTGATGGTAATATGAGAGGCACAGGGGAGTGATGTGGATTTTAGAATTGTTGCCATTCCTATCCTACAGAGAAAAGGCTTCAGTCAGATCACTTTCAGATGATAAACTCAATGCAGATAATCTCTGAACCTTACTGCCAGACTTTATGATAAAGACTTTGAAGTTAGTACACTGCAGATTACTGTTACAACTCATGTAAAATGTGATAAGGTATAATTTATAATAAAATTAAATATAAGGAAGATATCACTCTGAACTATTTCTATATTTTAATGATGCCTTGTCTTATTATTTTGGTGACTGCCCATATTTTCAAAACAAGAAAGTTAAATTTGTCAGAAATCTTTTTTAAAAAGAAGAGGAGGAGGAGGGAGAGGAAGAAAATAGCCTTTATAAGATAATTCAACTTCAATGGCAGAATTAGAGGTTAATGTGGTGTCTATTACCCAGAGACTGAAAATACTGCAAAAATGTAGAATACTGGGAAGAAATGTCAAAAGAGAGGACAGGTAGAACTGTAGAAGTTCTTAGAGATACCATCATCCAAATTGTCTCCTTACATAGGTTTACATGCTACTCCAAGTTTAGAAAATTTAGTAATGTCAAAAAATGTTGAAGATTTTTTTCACCAAGGTTAATGTCTCCTTTGACCTTATTAAAATTATAAGATGATGTCACAAAACTGGATTTGAAGTTCAGGATTTGAAAAGAATAAACAATTTGGTGTGTGCATAGTTAAAAGCAGGAATAGACCTTCCAGAATCAGTGAGAAGCTAATGAACTAGCTATGTGTCTATGCTAACCTGGACATTGAAATTTTGAAGTTCCAAGGAAAATATGGTCTTTAAAAGGATACATGGCAAAGGGTTCCTCTCCTTACCCAATAATTCCAACACAAGCATTTCCTAAAGGTCCTGTTTCTTATGAGTGGTCATAACATACAAAAGGGCATTTCTTTGAGGAATGAAATTAAGACTGTTAAAAGAAATGAAAAAAGTGATTACTGAGGAGAGCTTTTGGGGCCCACTTGGCAGGAATCTTATAATGGGCCAGGACAGGGAAGTAAGTTCAGGCAGGAATTTGATTTGGGGCCAGAACAAAGAAGTAGGCTTCAGGCAAGAACATGACTTTGGGCTAGGACAGGGAAGTAGGCTCAGATATCTTAGTCATCCTGATAAGCCCCTAGAAACAATAATCATAGGACTTATATACTTGCTCATTCCTTAATCTAGACCTGACCTTATTACTTGCATATAATTAAAATGATATAAAAGCAGATTTTGAAAAAAAATAACCCTGCTTCAGCCTCAGAACTGGCTGGGGTCATGCTTCAATGTTGTCTAATTGTCTTTTTTCTTTTTAATCCTTGCTCCTGCCCTGGAGAACCTGCTGACTGACTGAGCTGGCTTGATCAGCTTACCACATGTAAAATATGAATTTCTAAATTAGAAAACAACTTGCAAAGAGCCATACATCATCAGCAGAGTACTATTTTCTAAAATTTTTGCAACAGGCTAAGTAAAATATTTATAGTCCTTATTATATACAAAAGAAGTAGGGTAGTAGGGTTAGCTGGATAACCCAACTAACACAGAGGAAAAACACATAAAAGAAGTGAGAAAAGAATTATTCAAAGAGCTGAAATTTAAGCAAACAGACAGGAGAGGCAGAGCAGAATAGAGTGGTGTTTGTAATGGCTTGACATTGGTGACTCATGAATACTCAATCAATCTTCTTTTCTTTTCTTTTCTTTTTTTTTTTTTTTTTTTTTTTTTTTTTTTTTTTGGCTTTGCATGTACTCAGCAGTCTGCCTCCTCAGGGTAGCCAGAATCAGAGCACAGTCTTATTCTCTCAGCTGATCCTCAAGTGCTCATATATACAATGAACATCAGATGGAATATGTGTAATTTCCAATTCTCTGGCTTCAATATTTGAGCAAGTTTTTCACTCTCTAGATCTGGCTCCAGGTAAGTTCTCAATTTCAGCCTCAGCTATCCTTTCTTTCTGCTTCATTTTCCAGTGCAGCCTTCTTTTCCCATCTCTTTTGTGCTTTTGAAATCCAGGGTGGTTGATTCTTAAGTACCAAGTTTGAAATGTTAACAGCAACAGAATCCATCTTACTGTCTTTGAAAGTCAGCTTCAATTGCCCCAGTTCTTCCCTGTGTTTTTGCTCCATTTCTCTCTCCAATTTAGCAACATTTGTGAGTTGCTTCCTCCTTTTTTTGTTGTGTTTTTTGGCAACACCGTTCTTCATTCCCTGAATTTTGGCTTGTAGTTCTTTCTGCTCATTCCAATGCCTTCTCACCAGCTGCTGTTCATCATCATGCTCTTCAGCCAAGACCTTCTGAATAATGCTCAAGTGTTCTTTGGGTCACTTACCTTAGAGAAAGACCATTATGTTAATTTCCTGTGTTAAGTAACTTAAAAAAGCAACAATGCTCTCTCTCTCTCTCTCTCTCTCTCTCTCTCTCTCTCTCTCTCTTTTGCTGTGTGTGTTTGTGTTTGTGTGTGTGTTTGTTTGTGTGTGTCAGAAATGAATCATTATGTTTTATCTAAAGTGAAGTAAGAATCAAATATTTAATGGCATTAGGGATCCCAAAGATTTGAAACATATGCATACCACAAGAGATTTGAAGGTTTCAAATCAGTAAATAACAAATTCAGGTTCAGACATTGAAAAGAAATTCAGCAGTAAAACAAAATTTAAGCAAGCAAAAGGGAAAGACAAAACAAAACAAATAATTAAGAAGCAGTTGGGCTCCTGTGACTGTGTGTAGAGGTGCAGACAGGTACACAGGGATCACCCGAGTAGAAGATTGCTTGGGACACTCCTTGCCAGGGCTCCACCTGCATCTAGGAGCTCAGCAGCACCACAGCTATTTGGGCACCTACCCTGCCAGGGTGCATCTGCCCTGCAGGTAGGCGGTTAGAGGAAGTCCTGCATTTAGAGGTGAGGCGCCACCATCTTTGTGCCTATGACTGTGTAGACAGATGCAGAAAGGTACACAAGGATCACCCAAGTAGAAGAGCAATTGGGACATGGCTTGCCATGGTTCCACCTGCATCCAGAAGCTGGGCAGCATGGCCACAGCAGTCTGTGCACCTAGTCTGCTAGGGGATATCTGCTCTGCATTGAGTCCTGCGATGATTAGTAGTGAGACCAACATGTTCTCTCCTGCGACTGAGTGGGCAGTTGCATCCAGAAACTCAGAGAACACCCGAGTGTAAGATCACTTGGGACTTGGTCTGCCAGGGCGAAACCTACACACAGGAGCTGGGCAGCCCCATAGCAATCTGTGCCAGAGGAAAGCCAGTCAACCAGGGGTGCTAATACACACAGATTTGCAGGTACACAGGAGGGACAAGCACCAGCAAGTGACAACAGGACCAACTAAAACCAGAGATAACCAGATGGCAAAAGGCAAACGTAGGAACTTTACTAAAAGAAATCAAGGCAATATGATACCATTTGAAACCAAGTCTCCCACAACAGCAAGTCCTGGATACCCCAATATACCAGAAAAGCAAGATATGAATTTTAAAATCACAGCTCATGGCCTGTGGTCCCTTACAGCAGCGGTCGCGGTAGGCCTCCATATTGCTACCAGGACACAGCTAGAGAGGCCCAGGTAGAAAGACTCCAGCCGGGGCTACCATCGCGCGGGTGGATCCGCCAGGCTCTCGCCACCAGCCAGAGCCAGGGCCGAGGCTCTGCGGGACTTCTCCATGCCCTCCGGCCTTGCACCAAGGCAGCTGGGAGCAGCCTGCCCGCAGTCCCTTACAGCAGGGGTCGCGGTAGGTCTCCATATTGCCACCAGGACACCACTAGAGAGGCCCAGGTAGACAGATTCAATCAGGGGCTACCATCACTTAGGAGGATCCTCCAGGCCCACCCCACTAACCAGGGCAAAGGTGGCAGCTGGAGAGACATCTCCACGCCCTCAGGCCTTGCACCAATTCGGTTGGGAACTGCCCTCACTGAGGTCCCCTCAGCACTCGCAGAGGCAGTCTCTATCTTGCAGCATAGTCACCAGTAGAGAAACAACAGGTGAGCCCAGCCTTTCGGGAGGTTCAAACACCAGTCAGTGACAACAAGGCCAACTAACACCAGAGATAACCAGATGGCAAAAGGAAAATGAAGGAACGTTACTAACAGAAATCAAGGCAACATGACAACATCTGAACCCAGTTCACCAACAACAGGAAGCCCTGGATACCACAACACACCAGAAAAACAAGATTTGGATCTAAAATCACTGGTCAGGATGCTGGTAGCAGAATACATAGATAAATCTCCTAAAGAAATACAGGAGAAAATGGATCAAAAGTTAGAAGCCTTTACAAGGCAAACACAAAAATCACTTAAAGAAATTCAGGAGAAGATGGATCAAAAAACAGAAGCCAATGAGGAGGAAACACAAAAATCACTTAAAGAAATACAGAAGAATGTGGGTCAACAAGTAGCAGATATGAAAGAGGAAACACAAAAATCTCTTAAAGAAATACATGAAAACACAATCAAGCAAGCGAAAGATCTGAGCATATCCATCCAGGTTCTAAAAACAGAAGTAGAAACAACTAAGAAATTGCAGAGGGAGACAACATTGGAGATAGAAAACCTTGGGAAGAAATCAGGGGCCACAGATGCAAATATCATCAATAGAATACAAGAGATAGAAGACAGAATCTCAGAAGCTGAAGATACCATAGGAACCATTGATTCAACAGTCAAAGAAAATACTAAATGCAAAAAGGTTGTAACCCAAAACATCCAGGAAATCCAGGACACAATGAATGTTGATTCTTTGTATGGTTCTCTTCATTTCTACTTGATTGATTTCGGCCCTTAGTTTGATGATTTCCTGTCTTCTACTCCTCCTGGATGAATTAGCTTCTTTTTGTTCCAGGGCTTTCAGGTGTGCTGTTAAGCTGCTAGTGTATGCTTTCTCCAGTTTCTTTTTGGAAGCACTCAGGGCTATGAATTTTCCTCTTAGCACTGCTTTCATTGTGTAAGCATTTTTATCATTCTATCTGTGTATAAAAATCCAAAGTAGCATTCTTGAAGAACTACATCCACTCATTTTCTGGTCCACTCCAGTCAATAATCACTAACAATTTTTGTTGTGGATCTATACTTTCGCCTTATTTTCCTGGATAAAGAACATTGTAAGAAATAGTACATGGAAAACATTTTCTTTTAAAGTTGTCCTTAATTTCATTTTCTATTTTGCTATTTAATACACTTTATCTTGATGGCACATTTATTTTGGCATTCAAGGTCAGAGAGGATCTTTGACTGATTATATAATCTTTTATCAGTAAATGTGAACTGTGTGGTTTGATATTTATCACATTGAGTTCTTAACGAATATGTTCAATGTTGCAAGTACATCACTGCCAGAGGAGAAAGTATTTAATGATAGAAATTATTTTAAAATAATGGAAGTAGTAGTGACATTTTTACAGAAAAGAAAGTAGTAATATTCCATTAACTTAATTTTTATTTTTCCAGAACAGTGTTACTAACAAGAATGCATCTTGTTATGCTTATTGAAGCAAGATAAAAGTGTTTAGTTATGAATATGTACATTATGCTAGTTGTTTTTCCCATTCAGTTTTATGTTCTCAAGTAAGAATGAACAGTGGTAGGTTTAGGATAATGTACCATCTACAGAGCACCACAGGTAAGGCATTTTATTTAATGCCATCTTTATCACATATCTCATTATAAGAACATAGGTCATAATAAGAAAAAAAAACAACCACTATGGCTAGAGAGCATATAGGCACGGCAAAAAGTCTCAAGAACTTGTGCCTTAATAACATTGTGAGGTAATCAATCATAATGTCAGTAGCTATTCAAACACACTACACTGTGGCTAGAACTAGCTTGATTTGTCAAGTTTCATAGTTTTATAAGCTTTATAAAGTTTAACTTTATTTTCATTAGAATGCAAAGTAATAGTCTCATTTGTGGTATTTATCAAACAAAATGTATAGGGTTATATTTTTTGAGATTATTATATAAATACTATTATACAAATAAATAGGTTAATTTCCCTTCCCTTTCTTCCCTCTAAACCTCCCATATCTTTCTTCCAACTCTCCTTCAAATTCTTGGTCTATTTTCCATATGCATATATGTACAGACTTATTTATTCCCAAATAAAACCTGTTTAGTCATAATAATGCTACCTATATATGTTTTCAGAGCTGACCACTTAGCACAGGACAACTAATTGGCTTGTTCTTCTCTGAGGAAGACTACCTCTCTTACTACCAGCTTTCCTCAGTGGCTTATAGTTTTTTGGATAGGGTTGAGGCCTCATGTTCTTAACACACAATTTGGCATGTTCATTGGTATCATTTTTGTTAAGTTCGCATTTTTCTGGCCTCACTGGGAGAGGATATGCCTAGGCCATCAGTGACTTGATGTGCCAGGGAAGATTGGTATCTGAGGAGGGGGGGTTCCAACTTCTAATTGGAGAAGGGAAGGGTGGAATGGGAGGGAGAGTACTATGTGAGGGATATCTAGAAGGAAAGAGGGCTACAATCCGGATGTAAAGTGAGTAAATTAATAAATTAATGGAAAAGTATTATAGATACACACTATAGAATCTTACTTATCTTTAAATAGGAAAAATTTCTGTCTTATATCATATGAACCAATTACAAGATATTATACTAAGCAAGATAAGCCACACATACAACATTTTCTCACTTATATGTGGAATTTGATAATTTTGAAGTCATATAAATAAAATAGAATTATGATTTCTAGTAGAAGAAGAGGAAAGTGTAGCTATTGATAAAAAGGTAAGTTTCGATCAGGCATAAGAATATGATTTGCGAGCAGTCTGAACAGGAGCTAGGCAGAGCAGCAGTTCCTGTGTCCCAGCTAGGCATGGGTTCTGTGCCCTGTGGGAGACCCTGCACTCATCGTTGCTGCTGATTGGACTGAGCAAGCAGAACCTGGTACCTATGATATCCCAAGTTTAAGATCTCTGGGGGCTCAGGCCGCCAGGCAGCAATCTGTGATCTTCAAACAGGAGCTAGGCAGAGCAGCAGTTCCTGTGTCCCAGTCAGGCCAGGGTTCTGTGCCCTGTGGGGGACCCTGCACTCCCCACAGCCACCGCCATCTTTGCTGCTGCTTGGACTGAGCAAGCAGAACCAGGTACACATGATATCCCGAGTTTAAGATCTGTGGGGTCTCAGGCCACCAGGCAGTGATCTGCGAACAAGAGCTAGGCAGAGCAGTGTTCCTGTGTCCCAGCCAGCCGTGGGTTCTGTACCCTGTGGGAGACCCTGCACTCCCTGCAGCCACCGCCATCTTTGTTGCTGCTTGGACTGGGCAAGCGGACCCAAGTACCTGAATTATCCCGAGTTTAAGATCTCTGGGATGCAGACTGCCAGGCAACGACCTACTCACAGGGGCTAAGCAGAGCAGCAGTTCCTGTGGGCCAGTCAGGCACGGGTTCTGGGACCTGCAGGGTACACTGCACTCCCCACCGCCACCATCTTTGCTGCTGGTTGGACTGGACAAGTGGACCCGGGTACCCAAGTTATACTAAGTTTAAGATCTTTGGGGACTCAGGCCACCAGGCGGCGACCTGCACACAGGATCTGAGCAGAGAGGTGGTTCATCTGTGTGCCAGCCAGGCCTGGGTCTTGTGCCTGGCAGGGTGGTCAGAACTTGGAGGGGCTCCCAGCCACCATCTCCACTCTCTGACAGAGCAGGGAAGCAGCATCAAGTCCTCAGAGACAACCGAGTATAACATTGCTTGGAGTAAGATACACCAGGGGTCCAACAGCACCCAATAGGAGGGAAGCACATCAGCAATCTGTGCCAGGGGAAACCCAGTCATTCAGTGGTGGTGAAATAGCCTGAAGAGCCTACAGGATGTTCAAACACCAGCTAGTGACTACAGGACCAACTAACGCCAGAGATAACCAGATGGCAAAGGCAAATGTAGAAGGTTACTAACAGAAATCAAGGCAAATTGGCAGCATCCAAACCCAGTTCTCCAACAGCAGTAAGTCCCAGATACCGCAACACACCAGAAAAACAAGATTCAGATCTAAAATCACTGGTCAGGATGCTGTTACAGGAACAAATAGATAAATCTCTTAAAGAAATACAGGAGAAAATGGATCAAAAGTTAGAAGTCCTTACAAGGGAAACAGAAAAATCACTTTAAGAAATTCAGGAGAATATGGATCAAAAAATAGAAGCCAATAAGGAGGAAATGCAAAAATCACTTAAAGAAATACAGGAAAATGTGCGTCAACAAGCAGAAGTCATAAAAGAGGAAACACAAAAATCTCTTAAAGAATTACATGAAAACACAAACAAGCAAGCAGAAGATCTGAGCAAAACCATCCAGGATCTAAAAACAGAAGTAGAAACAACTAAGAAATCACAAAGGGAGACAACTCTGGAGATAGAAAACCATGGGAAGAAATCACAGGCCATAGATGCAAATATCAGCAATAAAATACAAGAGATATAAGAAAGAATCTCAGATGCCGAAGATACCATAGAAACCATTGACACAACAAAAAAAAATGCAAAATGAAAAAAGCTTGTAAGCCAAAACATCCAGGAATACCAGGGCACAATGAGAAGACCAAACCAAAGGATTATAGGTATAGATGAGAGTTAAGATTTACAACTTAAAGGGCCAGCAAATATCTTCTACAAAATTATGGAAGAAAAATCCCCAAACCAAAGAGAGAGATGCCCATAAATATACAAGAAGCCTACAGAATTCCAAACAGACTGGACCAGAACAGAAATACCTCCCAAGTCACATAATAATCAAAACCCCAAATGTACTAAACAAAGAAAGAATATTAAAGGCAGTAAGGGAAAAAGGCCAAGTAACATATAGAGGAAGACCTATGAGAATTACACCAAACTTCTCACCTGAGACCATGAAGCTAGAAGATCCTTGGTAGATATCATGCAGACTCTAAGAGAACACAAATTTCAGCCAAAACTACTATATCCAGCAAAACTCTCAATCATCATAGATGGAGAAACAAAGGTATTCCGTGACAAAATCAAATTTTCACGATATCTTTCCATAAACCCAGCCCTACAAAGGATAATGGGGGAAAAACACCAACACAAGGAGGGAAACTATACCCTCCTTGGAGGTATATGGAAGAAACAGGATATAAACCTCCTCTCATCAAACCCAAAAGAAGATAAACACTCAAATATAAAAAATAACTTCAAAAATGTCAGGAAGTAATAATTACTATTCCTTAATATCTCTTAACATCAATGGACTCAATTCACCAATAAAAAGACATAGACTAACAGACTGGATACAGAAACAGGACCCTACATTTTGCTGCATATAGGAAACACATCTCAGTGTCAAAAACAAAACACTACCTTAGAGTACAAGGCTAGAAGAAAATTTTACAAGCAAATGGTCCCAGGAAACAAGCCAGGGTAGCCATTCTAATATCAGATAAAATTGACTTTCAACCTAAAGTCATCAAAAGAGACACAGAAGGTCACTTCTTGCTGGTCAAAGGGAAAATCCGACAGGAAGAACTCTCGATACTGAACATCTATGCTCCAAATGTAGGAGCACCCTCACTGGTAAAAGAAACATTACTAAAGCTCAAAGCACACATTGCACCTAACACAATAATTGTGGGTGACTTCAACACTCCATTCTCTTCAATGGACCAATCATGAAACCAGAAAATAAACAGGGACACAGTGAAACTAATTGAAACTTTGGACCAATTGGATTTAACAGATATATATAGAACATTTCATCCTAAAGCAAAAGAATATACCTTTTTCTCAGCACCACATGGTAGCTTCTCCAAAATCGATCATATAATTGGTCACAAGACAGATGTCAACAAATACAAGAAGATCGAACTAATCCCATGCTTCCTATCAGATCACTATGGAGTAAAAGTGGTCCTCAGTAGTAACAAAAACAACAGAAAGCCCACATATACATAGAAACTGAACAATACTGTACTCAGTGAAACCTTTGTGAGGGAAGAAATCAAGAAAGAAATAAAAGACTTTTTAGAATTCAATGAAAATGAAGGTACAAACTACCCAAATCCATGGGACACAATGAAAGCAGTGCTAAGAGGAAAATTCATAGCCCTGAGTGCCTCCAAAAAGAAACTGGAGAGAGCACACACTAGCAGCTTAACAGCACACCTGAAAGCCCTGGAACAAAAAGAAGCTAATTCACCCAGGAGGAGTAGAAGACAGGAAATCATCAAACTCAGGGTGAAATCAATGAAGTGGAAACAAAGAAAACCATACAAAGAATCAACAAAACCAGAAGCTGGTTCTGTGTAAAAATCAACAAGATAGAAAAACCCTTAGCCAGACTAACTAATGGGCACAGAGAAAGTATCCAAATTAACAAAATTAGAAATGAAAAGGGGATATAACAACAGAAACTGAGGAAATTCAAAAAATCATCAGATCCTACTACAAAAGCATTTACTCAAAACAACTAGAGAATCTGGAGGATAGGGACAATTTCATAGCCAGATAGCAAAACCAAAATTAAATCAGGATCAATTAAATCAGCTAAACAGTCCCATAACCCCTATAGAAATAGACTGGGTTATATAAAGTCTTCCAAGCAAAAAAAGTACGGGACCAGGTGGTTTTAGTGCAGAATTCTATCAGACCTTCAAAGACCTAACACCAATACTCTTCAAACTATTCCACAAAATAGAAACAGAAGGAACACTGTGCAACTCATTCTACAAAGCCACAATTACACTGATACCAAAACCACACAAAGATCCAACAAACAAAGAGAACTACAGGCCAATTTCCATTATGAATATCGATGCAATAATACTAAATAGAATTCTTGCCAACTGAATCCAAGAGCACATCAAACAATCATTCACCATGATCAAGTAGGCTTTATCCCAGGGATGCACGGATGGTTCAATATATGGAAATCCATCAATGTAATCCACTACATAAACAAACTAAAAGAAAAAAACACATAGTCATCTCATTAGATGCTGAAAAAGCATTTGACAAAATTCAGCATGCTAAAAGTTTTGGAAAGAACAGGAATTCAAAGGCCATACCTAAACATAGAAAAAGCAATATACAGCAAACCACTAGCCAACATCAAAATAAATGGAGAGAAACTTTACGCAATCCAACTAAAATCAGGACCTAGACAAGACTGCCCTCTCTCTCCATATCTTTAAATTATATTATTTGAAGTTCTAGGGAGAGCAATTAGACAACATAAGGAAGTCAAAGGGATACAAATTGGAAAGGAAGAAGTCAAACTATCACTATTTGCAGATGACATGATAGTATACTTAAGCGACCCAAAATCCTCCACCTGAGAATTACTACAGCTGATAAACAACTTCAGCAAAGTGGCTGGTTATAAAATCAACTCAAGCAAATCAGTAGCTCCTGTACTCAAAGGACAAACAGGCTGAGAAAGAGGTTAGGGAAATAACACATTTCACAATAGCCACAAACAATATAAAGTATCTTGGCGTGACTCTAACCAAACAAGTTAAAGATCTGTATGATAGGAACCTCAAGTCCTTGAAGAAAGAAATCGAAGAAAACCTCAGAAGATGGAAAAATATTTCATGCTCTTGGATTGGCAGGATCACTATAGTAAAAATGGCCATCTTGCCAAAAGCAATGTACAGATTCAATGCAATCCCCATCAAAATCCCAAATCAAGTCTTCATATATCTAGAGAGAGAAATACTCAAATTCATCTGGTGTAGCAAAAAACCCAAGATTGCTAAAACTATTCTCAACAATAAAAGGACTTCTGGAGAAATGAATATCCTTGACCTCAAGCAGTACTACAGAGCAATTGTGTTTAAAAACTGCATGGTATTGGTACAGCAACAGGCAAGTAGATCAATGGAATAGAACTTAAGGCCCAGAAATGAACCCACAGAGTTATGGTCACTTGATCTTTGATAAAGGAGCTACAACCACCCAGGAGAAAAGAGATGGCCTTTTCAACAAATGGTGCTGGTTCAACTGGAGATCTACATGCAGAAGAATGAGAATTGACCAACTCTTATCTCCTTGTATGAAGATCAACTCCAAGTGGATCAAGGACCTCCACAGAAAACTAGACACACTGAAACTAATAGAAAAGTAACTGGGCAAGACCCTGGAGGACATGAGCACAGGGGAAAAGTTCCTGAACAGAACACCAAAAGCTTATGTGCTAAGATCAAGAATTGACAAATGGGATCTCTTAAAATTACAAAGTTTCTGTAAGGCAAAGGACACCGTCAGAAGGACAAATTGGCAACCAACAAATTGAGAAAAGATCTTCAACACCCCACATCCAACAGAGGTCTAATATTCAATATATATATATATATATATATATATATATATATATATATATATATATATATACAAAGAACTCAAGAAGTTAGACCCCGAAGAACCAAATAACCCTATTAAAAATGGGGTACAGAGCTGAACAAAGAATTTTCACCTGAAGAAGTTTGGATTACTGAGAAGCACCTTAAGAGATGTTCAACATCATTAATCATCAGGGAAATGCAAATCAAAACAACCCTGAGATTCCACCTCACACCAGTCAGAATGGCTAAGATTAAAAACTCAGACAACAAGTGCTGGCGAGGATGTGGAGAAAGAGGAACACTCCTCCACTGTTGGTGGGATTGCAAGATGGTACAACAGCTCTGGAAATCAGTCTGGTGGTTCCTCAGAAAATTGGGCATGTCACTTCCAGAGGACCCTGGCATACCACTTCTGGGCATATATACAGAGGATTCCCCTGCCTGTAATAAAAACACATGCTCCATGTTGTTCATATCAGCCTTACTTATAATAGCCAGAAGTTGGAAGGAGCCCAGATGTCTCTCAAAGGAGGAATGGATACAGAAAATGTGGTATATTTATACAATGGAATACTACTCAGCAATTAAAATAATGAATTCATGCAATATGTAGGCAAATGGTTGGAACTGGAAAATATCATCCTAAGTGAGTGAACCCAATCACAAAAGAATGCACATGAAATGCAATCACTGATAAGTGGATATTAATGAGCCCAGAAGCTCTGAATACTCAAGGCACAATTAGCAAATCAAAAGATTCCCAAGGAGAAGTAAGGAGAGGACCATGGTCCTGAAAAGACTGGTTCCAGTTTCGTAGGAGTGTACCAGAACAGAGAAATGGTGGGAGGATGATTGGGAAATGGGCAGGGTAAGAGCATTTATCAACATATGGTGAGGGGGGAACTGGAAAAGAGGAAAGCCTTTGGAATGTAAACAAAGAATACAGAAAATAAATTTAAAAAAGAATATGATTTGCAATTTATTGCACATAGAATGACTATAGTCAAATAATCTATTATGTATTATATAATAGATTATACACAAATAAATAGGTTAATTTTATATCTTATAATAAAATAGGTATAACATTCTAAATATACTAATCTGAGTCAATTGTCCAACATATATGTATATGTAAATAAATTGTATTTGGAAATATATTAAATATATCAATTAAAGCTTTTTATTTACTGTATATGCTTATACTGTTATGATGTTCCAATCATACTAAAATACTATTAATATTAGTAATTATTAAAATTATAAGACAAAGAGAACTCAACAGAACACAAAAGATTTCTACACACACACAAAGCCAATGCAGCCTTCTAGGTCCTCACCAGTACTAGATGGTATTGATAAAAATACTATTTGGAAAGTCCGACCCTGCAGAGCAGAAGATCCAGTTGGGAGGCCTCTGGCAAGAGCCTTCCAGTTTCTGCCACTGGACCAGGAATACCTTCATCCACAGTGTGCTATCTCCAAGCAGTGCAGGAAGCCAGCTATATACCCATCAGCCTGTGAGGAAGAGAAAGCCAGCATAGCCTGCATCCAGAGCTGATCAAGGCCACAGAGATCCTCTGTTTGGAGCCATCTCTTCTGACTTTGAGAAGGACTGCTCCACCATCTTAACTCGCAGATGACAGAAAATCTGACAGCAAAGGAGGTTCAAACAACAGCCAGTGACAACAATACCAACTAAATCCAGAGATAACCAGATGGTACAAGGCAAACATAGGAAAGTTACTAACAGGAATCAAGACAATAGGGGAGCATCAGGACCCAATTCTCTAACTACAGCAAGTCCTGGATACCCCAACACACCAGAAAAACAAGATTTGGATTTAAAAGCACTGGTCATAATGCTGCTAGAGGAACACAAAAAGGACACAAATAAATCTCTTAAAGAAATACAGGGGAACATGAATAGGTTAGAAGTCCTTACAATGGAAATACAAAAATCACTTAAAGAAATTGGTGAAAATATGGGTCAACAGATAGAAGCCAATAAGAGGAAACACTAAAATCACTTACAGAAATGCAGGAGAAATTGAGTCAACAGGCAGAAGTCCATTTCTAGAGAGAGCAATTAGACAACATAAGGAAGTCAAAGGGATACAATTTGGAAAGAAGAAGTCAAACAATCAGTATTTGCAGACAATATGACAGTATACTTAAGAGAACTCCTACAGCTAATAAACAACTTCAGCAAAGTGGCTGGTTATAAAATCAACTCAAGCACATTAGTAGCCTTCCTATACTCAAATGAGAAGCAGGCTGTGAAAGAAATAAGGGAAATGACACCCTTCACAATAGCCCCAAACAAGAGATTCCCTTCTCCCTGACACAAGACAGACAGCTGCAGATTTCCATTCATTCTCCTGGACAACAGGCCTCTCTTCTGTCTTTCCCCCTGCCTCTGCCTCCTATGAGGCTTTTCTCCCGCCCACCCCCCCTTTTTTGAGGCAGGGTTTCTCTGTGTAGCCCTGGCTGTCCTGGAACTCACTCTGTAGACCAGGCTGGCCTTGAACTCAGAAATCTGCCTGCCTCTGCCTCCCAAGTGCTGGGATTAAAGGCGTGCACCAACACCGCCGCACGGTTTCTTTCCCCTTCTAAGTGTGATTTAAACATCCTTGTTTGGGCGTTTCTCTTTTTTTCTATATTCTTTGTTTACATTCCAAATTATTTCCCCTTTTCTGGTTCCCCCCTCCCCATAAGTCCCATAAGCCCATTCCCCAATCAACCCCCAATCTGTGCCCATTCCCCAATCAACCCCCTCCCACTTCTCTGTTCCGGTAAGGTAATCCCCTACATTGCGGCATCAAGCCTTTCCAGGACCAGGGTCCTCTCCTTCCTTCTTCTTGGGAATCCTTTGATATTTGAATTGTGTCTTGGGTATTCAGATCTTCTGCATTAATATCCACTTATCAGTACTGCATTCCATGTGTGTTCTTTTGTGATTGGGTTACCTCACTTAGAATATTTTCCAGTTCCAACCATTTGCCTAATTTCATGAATTCATTGTTTTTAATTGCTGAGTAGTATTCCATTGTATAAGCATACCACATTTTCTGTATCCATTCCTCCATTGAGGGACATCTGGAAGTTAGACTCCAGAGAGCCAAAATAGCCTCTTAAAAAATGGGGAACTATCACACGAATCTTGTAGACACTGTATGATTCCCACAGCTAAACCACAATCTCGGTGGAAACTGTGTGATATTTACAGGTAAAAACCTTGTCTATGATAAGGCTGTCTATTGAGGAACTCGTTGTGGGCCTCCCTTGGCCAGAGAAAATGCTGAGCTGAATTTCTCATGGTAAGCCTTGCCTGTTTGACTTTCTTTAACATGTTTCTTTACTTATGAATTGTTCTTGGTAGCAAGAGCTGTGAGCACCCAGGCGTTAAAAGCTAAGGAGAGTTCATTCTTTGAGCTACAGCACTGGCCATGATTTATCTTCTAGAGATCCATTGCTTTGCCTTTTGATCAGCTACAAATTAACAACAATATATACAACAATATATACAATTGTATGGCTAGGTGGCTTTGGCACCCTGACATAGAAAGCATCAGTTAAGTAAAGCTTCAAGATGAGCTTAAAAGAGCCTCACAAGAAAGAAAGCAAGATGTTAAGGACTACACAAACAAAACCTAGTGGTATAACAAAGTGTTTCCAAGGACTCTTGAACTACTAGTTTATCATTAACTACAGAGAGACGCGATGGCTTTGTATGTGTTCTCTGAAGTTCATACCTGATTGATTTTGTATTTCCTTGTTCCAGATACTCATGGTAACCATTCTTTGTAAACACTTCACTGGATACATTTTTTCTTCAGTAATGTAATGCTAACTTATGTGTATAAAAGTTCCTGCCTCAGAACAGTAAAGTGCATTCAGACTCAACCTACACCTGGTGTGTCTGTCATTTCTCGCTGGACCTGTACCTTCCTGCATACCAAAGACCTTGATTCCCCCACAGGTGTGTGTTCTGACTGAGTCAGTCTGTGGCAGGGAACAGAGCTAAGCAAAGAAATTTCACCTGAAAAATTTCAAATGACTGAGAGAAACCTTAAGTATACTATCAAATCATCTGCAAATAGTGATAGTTTGACTTCTTCCTTTCCGATTTGTATCCCTTTGACTTCCTTATGTTGTCGAATTGCTCTAGCTAGTACATCAAGTACTATATGGAAAATATATGCAGAGAGCAGGCAGTCTTGTTTAGTCCCTGATTTTAGTGGGATTGCTTCAAGTTTCTCTCCAATTAGTTTGATGTTGGCTATTGGTTTGCTGTATATTGCTTTTTCTATGTTTAGGTATGGGCCTTGAATTCCTGTTCTTTCCAAGACTTTTTAGCATGAAAGGATGCTGAATTTTGTCAAATGCTTTTTCATCATCTAATGAAATGACTATGTGGTTTTTTTCTTTGAGTTTGTTTATGTAGTGGATTGCATTGATGGATTTCTATGTATTGAACCATCCCTGCATCCCTGGGATGAAGCCTACTTGATCATGGTGAATGCTTGTTTTGGTGTGCCCTTGGATTCCGTTGGCAAGAGTTCCTTTGAGTATTTTTGCATCGATGTTCATAAGGGAAATTGGTCTGAAGTTCTCTTTCTTTGTTGGATCTTTGTGTGGTTTTGGTATCAGCGTAACTGTGGCTTTGAAGAATGAGTTGGGTAGTGTTCCTTCCGTTTCTATTTTGTGGAATAGTTTGAAGAGTTAGGTCTTCTTTGAAGGTCTAATAGAATTCTGCACTAAAACCATCTGGTCCTGTGCTTTTTTTCATTGGAAGACTTTCTATGACCCCTTCTATTTCTTTAGAGGTTATGGGACTTTTTAGATGAACTATTTGATCCTGATTTAATTTTGGTATTTGGTATCTGTTTAGGAAATTGTCCATTTTGTCCAGATTCTCCAGTTGTGTTGAGTATAGCCTTTTGTAGTAGTATATGATGATTTTTTGAATTTCCTCAGTTTCTGTTGTTATATCTCCCTTTTCATTTCTAATTTTTTTTAATTTGTATACTGTCTGTGCCCTTTGGTTAGTCTGGCTAAGGGTTTATCTATCTTGTTGATTTTCTCAAAAAAAAAAAAAAAAAACAGCTCCTGGTTTTGTTGATTCTTTGTATGGTTCTCCTTGTTTCTACTTATTGATTTCAGCCCTGAGTTTGATGATTTCCTGTTTTCTACTCCTCTTGGGTGAATTAGCTTTTTCTGTTCCAGGGCTTTCAGGTGTGCAGGTAGTTTAAGCTGCTAGTGTATGCTCTCTCCAGTTTCTTTTTGGAGGCACTCAGAGTTATGAGTTTTCCTCTTAGCACTGCTTTCATTGTGTCCCATAAATTTGTGTATGTTGTGCTTTATATCTGTTGAGGTCTGTTTTGTGATCAGTTATATGGTCAGTTTTGGTAAAGGTACCATGAGGTGCTGAGAAGAAGGTATATTCTTTTGATTTAGGATGAAATGTTCTATAGATATCTATTAAATCCATTTGGTCAAAAACTTCTGTTAGTTTCACTGTGTCTCTGTTTGTGTTCCCTGATCTGTCTGTTTATTAGAATGCGGTATTTAAGTCACCCACAATTCTTGTATGGGGTGTGCTATGTGCTTTAAGCTTTAGTAAAGTTTCCTTTATGAATGTGGGTGCTCTTTTATTTGGAGCATAAATGTTCAGAATTGAGAGTTATTCCTGGTTGTTTTTTTTTCTTTGATGAGTATAAAGTGTCCTTCTGGGTCTTTTTTGATGACTTTTGGTGGAAAGTATATTTTATTGGATATTAGATTGGCTACTCCAACTTTTTTCTGGGACCATTTGCTTGGAAAACTGTTTTCCAGCCTTTTACTATGATGTAGTCTTTGTTTTTGACACTGAGATACATTGCCTATATGCAGCAAAATGTTGGGTCTTATTTATGTATCTAGTCTGTTAGTCTATGTCTTTTTATTGGGGGAATTGAGTCCACCGGTGTTAAGAGACATTCAGGAATAGTGATTGTTGCTTCCTGCTATTTTTTATGTAATTTTTATGTTTGTGTGGTTATCTTCTTTTGGGTTTGTTGAAAGAAGATTAATTTCTTGCTTTTTCTAGTATGTAGTTTCCCCTCTTTTGTTGATGTTTTCCATTCATTATCCTTTGAAGGTCTGGATTTGTGGAAAGATATTATGTAAATTTGTTTTTTGTCATGAAATACCTTGGTTTCTCCACCTACGGTAATCAAGAGATTTGCTGTATATAGCAGTCTGGGTTGGCATTTGTGTTCTCTTAGAATCTGTATGACATCTTCCCAGGCTTTTCTGGCTTTCATAGTCTCTGGTAAGAAGTCTGGTGTAATTCTGATAGGTCTACCTTTATACGTTACTTGACCTTTTTTCCTTACTGCTTTTAATATTCTTTCTTTGTTTAGTACATTTGGTGTTTTAATTATGTGATGGGAGGAATTTCTTTTCTAGTTAAATCTATTTGGAGTTCTGTAGGCTTCTTGTATGTTCATGGGCATCTCTTTCTTTAGTTTAGGGAAGTTTTCTTCTATAATTTTGTTGAAGACATTTACTTGCCCATTAAGTTGGAAATCTTCACTCTTTTCTATACCTATAATTCTTAGGTTTGGTCTTCTCATTTTGTCATGGATTTCCTGGATGTTTTGGGTCAGGAGCTTTTTGCATTTTTCATTTTCTTTGACAGTTGTATCAATGCTTTCTATGGTATCTTCTGCATCTGAGATTCTTTCTTCTATCTCTTGTATTCTGTTGTTGATGCTTGCATCCATGACTCCTATCTTCTTTCCTAAGTTTTCTATGTCCCCAGTTGTCTCCCTTTGTGATTTCATTATTTTTTCTACCTCCTTCTTTAGATCCTGGATGGCTTTGTTCAATTCCTTCACCTCTTTTATTGTGTTTTCCTTTAATTCTTCAAGGGTTTCTCCCTGTTTACTTGTGTTCTCCTGTATTTCTTTAAGGGAGTTATTTATGTCCTTCTTGAAACCCTCCATGAAGTCCCCCATCAGCATCATGACCTGTGATTTTAAATCCAAGTCTTGCTTTCCTAGTGTGTTGGGGTATCCAGGACTTGCTCTTGTGGGAGAATTGGGTTCGGGTGGTTCCATATCACATGGATTTCTGTTAGTAACATTCTTACGTTTGTCTTTTGCCATCTGGTTATCTCTGGTGTTAGTTGGTACTGCTGTCACTGGCTGGTGTCTTGAAGTTCTTGTCTTACAGATCTTTTATTTGCTTGGTATAAAGTACAACTAGATATTTTATATTACTTGTGGCTATTATGACTGGTGTTGTTTCTCTAAATTCCTTCTGTATCCATTTATCATTTGTGTAAAGGAGGGATACTGATTTATTTCACTCAATTTTATATTAAACCGCTTTACTAAAGTCATTTTCAGCTGTAGGTGTTCTTCTGGTAGAATATTGGTGACAGATTATGTATAATATCACATCATCTGAAAATAGTGATACCTTGACTTTGTCCTTTCTAATTTGTATTCCTTTGACCTCTTTTTGTTGCCTCATTGCCCTAGATAGAACATCAAGGACTATATTGAATAAATAGATGGAGAGTGGTTAGCCTTGTCTTGTCCATGAATTTAATGGAGCTGCTTTAAGTTTCTCTTCATTTAATTTGATGTTAGCTATTGGCTTTCTGTATATTGATTTTATTATGTTTAGGGATCTCTGATCTCTCCAAGACTTAATATGACTGAGTGTTGGATTTTGTCAAAGGCTTTTCAGCATCTAATAAGATGATGATGTAATTTTTGTCTTTCCATTTGTTTATATAGCAGATTACATTAATAGATTTTCATATTTTTAACCTTTCTTGTATCCCTGGGATGAAGTCTACTTGATCATCATGAATGATATTTTTGATATGTTCTTGGATTCAGTTTGCAAAAATTTTATTGAGTATTTTTGCCTCAGTGTTTATAAGTGAAATTGGTCCGAAGTTCTCTTTCTTTGCTGAGTCTTTGTGTAGTTTAGGTATCAAGGTAACTGTGACTGCATAAAATGAATTAGGTAGTATTCCTTCTGTTTCAATTTTGTGGAATAGTTTAAGGAATATTGGTATTAGTTCTTTGAATGTCTGGTAGAATTCTACACTAAAACTATTAGGCCCTAACCTTTTTTTTTTTTTGGTGGGGGGATTTTTAATGACTACTGCTCTTTCCTTGGGGTTTATGGGATTATTTAGAGAGCTTACCAACTCGTGATAACATTGGTTAAGCTATTGAAGAAGACCTAATGATTTTTTTTATTTCCTCAGTTATATCTCCCTTTTGATTTCTGACTTTGTTAATTTGGATACTGTCTCTGCGCCTTTTAATTAGTTTAGCTAAGGATTTGTTTATCCTGTTGATTTTCTCAAAGAACCAACTCTTGGTTTTATTGATTCTTTGTATTGTTCTCTTTGTTTTAATTTGGCTGATTTCATTTGTGAGTTTGGCAATTTCCTGCTATCTACCCCTCCTGGGTGTGTTTGCTTCTTTTTGTGCTGTTAAGTTGTTAATATGAGATCTCTCCAATTTCTTTATGAAGGCACTTAGTGCTATGAATTTTTCTCTTAGCGTTATGCCCAAATGACAAGTTTCCCACCAAAGACCACCAGGAGTCCAACTCATGTGCAAAAGCAAAGCATCTTTATTGAAGTTCAAGCTTGATGTGGAAGGTCCTGAGCTGATAATAGCTTTGCCTTTTATCACAGTAGTAGGATGAGGGACTTTGCAACTTGGCAGTTACATGATTGGTTGTCATTTTCTTGGCGAAATTCTATAAGCTAGTAATTATTTCAGCTTGATATGAACAATGGTTGCTAGTTTGATTAATCTACTTTAGACATTAGGCATTATCCTCAAGAACTTATTGATTGTTACTGAGTGGTTATTTACACAGGGTAATTGTGATTGTTACCAGGGTGACATGCCTCCTGAAACCAATTGGGGTTTTTCCAGTATTTGAGTTCATTCAGAGGGTAACCTAATCATAAAATGGAGTCTGAAAGCAAAATGGAATTTGTAATGTTAAGCTGGGCCCTTCACTTAGCACTGCTTTCATTTTGTCTGATAAATTTTAGCTTGTACCTTCATTTCCATTGAATTCTAGAAAGTCTTCAATTTCTTTCTTCATTTCTTCCCTGACAAAGTTATCATTAAGTAGAGAGTTGTTCCATTTCTATGAGTATATGGACTTTTTGTTTTGTCTGTTGTTGTTGAAGTCCAGCCTTAATCAGTGGTGATCTGATAGGATGTAGGGGATTATTTCAATCTTCTTGTATCTGCTGAGGCTTGTTTTGAATCCAATTACATGGTCAGTTTTATAATAGGTTCCATGACTAGCTGGGAAGAAGGTATTTTTTGTTAGTGGTGGTGGTGTTGAATTTTGGGGGTTAAAGGCTTTGTAGATATCTGTTAAATCCTTTTGATTCATATCATCTATTAATTTCATTGTTTCTCTGTTTATTTTCTGTTTCAATGACCTGTCCATTGGTGAGAGTGAAGTATTGAAGTTCCCCACTACTATTGTGTGAGGTTCAATGTGTGATTTGAGCATTGGTATGTCTTTTTTTTTTTTTAAGAATGGACTGTAAAGTTACTGCCAGCTTCACTTTTGTAGGCAAGTCTAAAGTGATTAATCTGAGAAAAGTCTCCTGCTAATAATATGCTTTTCTTGTTATTATTAACTATCACTAGGTACTAGCCCACCCTTTTGAGCAGATTTCTGTGGAACAATGAAGATGTACTGTCTTATGGTGATGCTATATAAAAAAACAGATAAATTCTTAATTATTTATGATGATTATATAAGAATTCCTATAACTATATAATTATTAAGATATTTTATAATAGGATTGCGATTAAGCCCTTTCTGATGTCAAAACTGTAATGAGAACTCTGTTAGTCTTCAAGTGTCACTACTTAATTGTTTCTGAGATAGCATGCAGGCATTTACAACTTAAAGCATATTTCAGTAGATTGTAAAACAATTAACCAAAGGTCATAAAAAGTGAACTAACCATTTATTACAGGTACAAGGGCAGAAGATAAAATATTAACTGGACTAATCTGTGCAAAACTTCAATAACAACTTTGTAATGGTCTTTAACTCTCCATGAATCTGTAGAGCTAATGACAAATAACAAATGTTTAGGCAGATAATGGATATGCATGTAAACATTTTTTGTTGTAAACTTCTTGTTCAATTTATGATTTGAATTTATGTGTGAACTATTATAAAAAATAGGATGCTTAGGAAAACCATGTGACCTATTCTCCAAAAAATAAATAGTACAAAAGACTAGGAAAGATTACATTGCACAGAATTGGTAGTAAAGGTATTGGAAGCAAGGACATTGTCACATCAGAACAAGAGAAGAAAGAAAGTTTAGAAGGAGAATGCAGAGTAGAATAACTTAGAAATTTAAGGTAACTTAAAAGTTAAGAGAGATATATGCAGAATGCAGAGGGGAAATAGGAAAAAAGAAGAAGCTGTAGAGAGAGAAGAAGGAGCAGGCAGCCTTCTCCTTACCATGGGACAGAACAATTTTCATAATTGCAAGGCAAGCTTATTCTTTTTTTTTCTTTTCTTTTCTTTTCTTTTCTTTTCTTTTCTTTCTTTCTTTCTTTCTTTCTTTCATTCTTTTTTTTTTTGAGACAGGGTTTCTCTGTGTAGCCCTGGCTGCCCTGGAACTCACTCTATAGACCAGGCTGGCCTCGAACTCAGAAATCCACCTGCCTCTGCCTCCCAAGTGCTGGGATTAAAGGCATGCGCCACCACTGCCTGGCCAAGCTTATTCTTTGTTTTGTTTGCTTTTTGTTTTATGAGACAGGATTTCTCTATATAGCCCTGGCTGTCCTGGAACTCACTCTGTAGACCAGGCTGGCCTCGAACTCAGCTCCTTTCTAACAATCCTGATCACAGAAATTAGTACACAGGACCAGAAGTTACACTTAGGGTCAAGAAACTTTCCATACCATTTAGAGAAATCTGCTAATAAAAAATATATTAGCCGTATCCATAGAAACTTATTGAGAGAAATTTGAAAGGTTAATATGAAAAGCATCAAGGGAAATCAGTTATATAGTGTTCTTCATCTGTTCAACTTGACCTTATCATTGATGAAACATGTTTTTCTATCATTTGGATGATATTTCAGAAATGTCATAATTAGGCCTTATTTAATGACTATGCAACAATTAAGAGCTTAACTGTTTCCTTGGTTTCAATTCCCATTATTTTTTCATTCTTTTAAAAGAATTGTCAAAAACCCTCAGAAATTTTCTGTTTTTTCACCTACTATTTATAATATAATCAGTAACAAAATTAAAAAAGAGGTTGACTTAAGAATGCAACTCAAATAATTGGAAAAACAACAACAAAATAAAGAACAAACCAAACCCACTGTATCGGGGGAGTAAAAATCAGAGCTAAAATTAATGAAATAGAAATAAAGACAACAATACAAAAAAAATCAATGAATCTAAGACCTGTTTCTTTGAAAAGATAAACAAAATCCACAGAGCCTTGGCTCAATCAACAAAGTGAAACAAAGAGAATCCAAATTAACTAAATCAGAAATGAACAGGGAAACATAACAGACAGTAAAGAAACTCAGATTATGAGGGTTTAAAATTCTGCATTCCATGGCTAGAGAGATGGCCCAGGAGAGAAGTGCACTGGCTTCTCTTCCAGAGGTCCTGAGTTCAATTCCCAGGAACCACATGGTGAATCACATGATGTGTAATGGGATCCTAAGTCCTCTTCTGGAGTGTATAAAGTCAGAAGCAGAGAACTCATATACATAAAATGAGTCTTTTTTTTAAAATCTGCATTTCATTAAGTTATAAAACTTAAAAGAGGAAGAAGGGAGAAAGAAGAAAAAAAGAGATGAATTTCTAGATTCAACCAAAACAACAAAATTAAACAATGAGATCAACATCCTAAACATACCTCACAAAATAAGGGTTTTTAAGAGCCTTCCAACTAAAATAGCATATGAATTCACTCCAGAATTTTTCTAGACTTTCAAAAAATATGTACAAGTGATACTCCTTGTGTGTGGGGTGAAGGAAACTTCCCACCTTCTTATATAAATACCCCCAAACTTCTTTTATAAATCCAGGATCACACTAATATCAAAACTAGGTTAAGACACATACACACACACACACACACACACACAAAAAAAAAACTATAGTTCAATAGCTTTGATGAATATAGATTCAAAAATTATAGATAAAATGCTGGCAAAATGAATACAAACTGAAGCTATGGTGCAAGAGAAAAAATTAAAGGTATACAAATAGAAAAAGAATTCAAACTATACCTTTTTGCAGATGACATAATATTGGGGAAACAACATGAAAAGCAAGAACAAACCAAACCTACTATGTGGGTCGAGAGTAAAACTCAGAGCTAAAATAAGACAAGAGATCCCAAAAATTCTGCCAGGAAAAAAATCTACAAATCATTAAGAATTTTAACATAGCAGGATACAAAATCAACCTTCAAATATCCAATCATTTTGTTATATATTAACAACAAGCAGAGAAAGAAATCATAGAAACATTCCCACTCACAGTAGCCTGGAATACAATAAAATATCTAGCAATATACTGTAGCAAAGAGATTGTTTTTTATGGCTTTGGGTTTATTGTCATTATTATTATTATTATTATTATTATTAATTAATTAATCCACTTAAAACCATAAATGTTAAAGAATGTTTGCTTGTCAGAAGTCATCGATGTTTTTTATAAGAGAAGTCTTTGATCACACAGAATGAAATGTTCAATTCAAAGTGTTACATGAATTCTATAGGCATCTGCCCCTTCAACTAAGCAAACTATTTCACCTCTAAGAAATATTTTTTCATTCTAGCTTCATTTAAAGATTTCTTGCCATTTGTATTTAGTCTCTGAGAGCTCTGGGGGAGTCAGTTAGTTAACATTGTTGTTCTTCCTATGGTGTTTAATCCCCTTTTGATCCTTCAGTTCTTCCCCTAACTCTTCCATTGGGGTCCCTGGGTTCATTCCAATGGTATGCTGTGAGAATTTGCATCTCTATTGGTCGGGTACTGGCAGAACTTCTCAGGGGACAGCTACACCAGGCTCCTGTCAGCAAGAACTGCTTGGCATCAGTAATAGTGTCAGGGTTCGGTGTCTGCAGATGGACTGGATCCTTAGGTGGGGTAGTCTCTGGATGGCCTTTCCTTCAGTCTCTGCTCCAATTTTTTGTCCATGCATTTTCTTTAGATAGCTGTGTTAAATTTTTTGAGATGGGTGGGTGGCTCCATCCCTCAACTGGGAGTCATGCCTATCTACTAGAAATAGTCTCTACAGGTTCTATCTATCTCCCCTTTCTAGGATATTTCAGCTAATGTCATCCTCACTGGGTCCTGGGAAGTCCCCCTCCTCTCTAGGTCCCTCCCACCCTCTACCTCCTGTGATTATTTTGTTGCCCTTATAAGTAGGATTGAAGCATCCACATTCTGGTCTTCCTTCTTCTTAAGCTTTCTTATGGTCTGTGAGTTGTATCATGGGTATTCTGAGCTTTTGAGCTAATATCCATTTATCAGTGAGTACATACGATGTGTATTCTTTGGTGTCTGGGTTACCTCACTCAGGATGATATTTTCTAGTTCCATCTATTTACCTGAGAATTTCATTAAGTCATTGTTTTTAATAGCTGAGTGCAAATGTACCACATTTTCTGTATCCATTCTTCCACTAATGAACATCTACACTGTTTCTAGCTTCTGGCTATTATACATAATGCTATTATGAACATAGTGGGACTTGTGTCCTTGCTATATGTTGGAGCATCTTTTGGGTATATAAGGCACCATACAGGGTCCCAGTGGGGAAGCAATAAACAGTCCCACCTGTCTATGAGATCTATGAGCCACAGTAAGCAAGTATGGCATGATAACCCTAAGGGTGCAACAGTGGCACATATACTTTGGCAATACTAACAGCTCCCTTATTGGAGTAAAACCCTGCTCAACAGAAGAGAAATCATGCCTGGTAATGGAAAGTAGCCAACTACCTGGAGCTAGTAAAGTCATAGATCTTGAAGGAGAACCTACAACCATAATTTTACTAACTCAGTACAATCCCTATCGACATTCTAAATACTCCTTATATCCACAGAGAAGTGGTCTCCCTTCCTCAAAAAGTAAAAACAAAGGCCATTCTTCTGTTAAAAATAAAGGTCATAAGCCAGGTATGGTGGCACATGCCTGTAATCCCAGCACTTGGGAGGCAGAGGCAGGCAGATTTCTGAGTTCAAGGCCAGCCTGGTCTACAGAGTGAGTTCCAGGACAGCCAGGACTACACAGAGAAACCCTGTCTCGAAAAACCAAAATAAATAAAATAAAATAAAATAAAATAAAATAAAATAAAATAAAATAAAATAAAATAAAATAAAATAAAATAAAATAAATAAAATAAAATAAATAAAATAAAATAAATAAAATAAAATAAAGGTCATTACTAAAAAACCATAACCAATCAAAATACAGAGTTGTGGAACCTTATCCCAACTGATAACATAATTCTTTAACCTAAGTCTTAGGGACCATTGTAGAAGGTAGGGCAGAAATACTGCAAGAACCAGAAGAACAGGCAGCTTGATGTAAGATTGTGTCTTCTAGGAATGTGAGAAGTACACTCATAAAGTCTCAGCAATCTGACTATGGTGGCTTGAATGAGAATGATACTTTTGGAAAAGATTAGAAGATTAGGAGATATAGCCTTGGTGGAGAAAGTGTGAGCTTTGAGTTCTCTCTCAGTATTGCTCTCTCAGTCTCTCTCTCTCAGTCTCTCTCTCTCTCTCTCTCTCTCTCTCTCTCTCTCTCTCTCTCTCTCTCTCTGTTGTTGCTGTTTAAACATGTTTCAAAACATTCCATACTACAGAGTGGTCTTAGTTTTTTTATTGCTGTGTAGAGACATCATGGTCATGACAACTCTTTTAAAGAAAAACAGTTAATTGGGCGTTTGTTGGGTTTGTTTACAGATTCATATGTTTTTAGTCCATTATCATCATGGCAAGAAAGCATGATGGCATTCAGGCAGACATGTACTACATCTGGATCCACAGGCAACAGGAAGAGAATCACTGGGACTGTCTTGGGCTCTTAAAATCTCAAAGCCCATCCCCATGGCACACTTTCTCCAAAAGGGCCACACCTACCCCAACAAGGACATGCCCCCTAATCCCTCCCAAGTAGTACTACTCCCTTATGATTAAGCATTCAAACTTAAGTCCCTATGTGAGCCATTCTTATTCAAACCACCTCAAGAAGTCTACTTAAGAATCAGGAAGTTCATCATTTTTAATAGCTGAGTAGTACTCCATTGGGTAAATGTACCACATTTTCTGTATCTGTTCTTCTGTTAAAGGACATCTGGGCTCTTTCCAGCTTCTGACTTTTGTAAATAAGGCTGCTGCGAACATAGTGGAACATGTGTCTTTGTTATATGTTAGAGTGGTTTTGGCAGGGGGGGGGGCGCGGGGGTATATGCCCAGGAGTGGTATAACTGGGTCCTCAGGTAGTACTATGTCCAATTTTCTGAGGAACTGCCAGTCTGATTTCAAGAGTGATTTTACCAGCTTCCATCCCAGCACCAATGGAGGAGTGTTCCTCTTTCTCCACATCCTTGCCAGCATCTGCTGTCACCTGAGTTTTTTATCTTAGTCATTCTCACTGGTGTGAGGTGGAATCTCAGGGTTGTTTTTGATATGCATTCCCCTGATGACTAGGATGTTGAACTTTTCTTTAGATGTTTCTCAGCGCTTCGAGTTTCCTCAGTTGAGAATTTTTTGTTTAGCTCTGTGCCCCGTTTGTTAATAGGGTTATTTGGTTCTCTGGAGTCTAACTTCTTGAGTTCTTTGTATATATTGGATATTAGCCCTCTATTGGATTTAGGATTGGTAAAGATCTTTTCCTAGTCTGTTGGTTACCATTTTGTTCCATTGACAGTGTCCCTATTGACATTTATCCTATGGAGTTCTACTCAGCTATTAAAAACGATGAACTTCCTGATTCTTAAGTAGTGTTTGCCTTACAGAAGCTTTGCAATTTTATAAGATACCATTTGTCAATTCTTGATCTTAGAGCATAAGCCAAAAGCTCCAAATACCCAAGATACAATTCACAGACCACATGAAGATCAAGAGGAAGTAAGACTAAAGTGTGGGTGCTTCAGTCCTTATTAGAAAGAGGACCAAAATGCTCATGGTAGCAAATATGGAGACAAAGTGCAGAGCAGAGACTGAAGAAAAGGCCATCCAGAGACTATCCCACCTAGGGATTCATCCCAGATACAGTCACCAAACTCTGACACTATTGTGGATGTTAAGAAAGGCTTGCTGAAAGGAGCCTGATACAGCAGTCTCCTGAGAGGCCCTGCCAGAGCCTTACAAGTACAGATGCTTGCAGCCAACTATTTCACTGAGTGCAGGGTTCCCAATGGAGGAGTCAGAGAAAGGACTGAAGGAGCTTAAAAGGTTTGCAACCCCATAGGAAAAATAACAATATCAATCAACCAGACCCCCACCCCAACCCCAAATCCCAGGGACTAAGCCACCAATTAAGCAGTACACATGTCTCTGGATGCATATATAGTAGAGGAACAGCCTTGTCAGATATCAATGGGAGGAGAGGTTCTTGGTACTATGGAGGTTTGATAGATGCCCCAGTGTAAGGGAATAGAGGTCAGGGTGGTTGGAGTCGGTGGATGGGTGGGTGGAAGAACACCCCATAGAAGCAGGGGGAGGGGTGATAGGAGAGGGGATTTCTGGGAGAGGGAGGAAAGCAGGTAAGGGAATAACACTTGACATGTGAATAAATAAATAAATAATCAGGAGATTCACATGGAGAGACCCATGGCTTCAGCCACATATGTAGTAGAAGATGGCCTTGTCAGGCATCAATGGGAGGAGAGGCCCTTGGTCCTGTGAAGGCCTGATGCCCCAGTATAGGGGAATGCCAGGGCAGGGAGGCAAGAGTGGGTAGGTAGGTGGGGAAGCATCCTCATAGAAGCAGGGGAATGGGAGATTGGATAGGGGGTTTCTGAAGGAAACTGAGAAAGGGGATACATCTGAAATGTAAATAAAGAAATATCCAATAAAAGAAAAGAAAAAAGAATCAGGAAGTTCTAAAATGAGTCTCATTAAGACCCAGTAAATCAAGGATTCCAAAGTCTAGGAAGGTCTCTAAAACTCTTAATGTTCACAAGGGCCTATCTCTTCAAGGTTATATAAGCAGTAAGAATTGCTAAGGAGTACAAATGCACCTGTCTGTTCATCTATCTGCAAATTCTTCCAGCTTTCCTGGGTCATCATTCATGGTAGAGTAAGTTTTAGTAATATAGTTGCCCTTGAATCATCCACACTTCTATAAGTAACCCTTCTCTCTTTCAAATTCCTTTAAGTAACCCTAATAGATTCATTGGTTCATCAAGTTGGACTTTGGTAGTATTGTTACTTTTGTCTGTCATCATTTTCTTATCCGTGGTGAGTATATGTTCCTTTATATCTCCTCATGTATTATATTACACTGACAAAATTTAGAATTGTCAGATCTTGTTCTACATCTCTGTACACATTTATGAGAACATTTCCAGATTGAGCTGAATATGTAAAACCCATCATGAATGTGGATAGTGCTATCCCATGGGCTGAGATCATCTACATAAAAGAAAAAAAGGAAGGAAGGAAAGAAGGAAGGAAGGAAGGAAGGAAGGAAGGAAGGAAGGAAAGAAGGAAAGAAGGAAAGAAGGAAAGGAGGGAGGAAGGAAGGAAGGAAGGAAGGAAGGAAGGAAGGAAGAGAGGAAGGAAAACCCAACTGAATACCAGAATTCATCTCTCTCATTTTTTTTTGATTGTGGATGTAATATGGCCAATTGCCTAATGCTCCTATCACCAAATCTCAGTCATGATAGACTATACACTCAAACTACTAAACAATATAAAAGCCTCTTTAAGTTGATATTGTTGGGTATTTTGCAACAATATGAAAAAATAGCTAATACAGATCATTGTCCAGAAAAACAAAGTAATATGTATTTGAAATTTAAGTAGAACCTCTGGAACTCAAGAAGCTATGAAACAAAATTAATTTTTGTATTATCCTAGTCTTAGATTGAGATAAGAATACATTGATGAAACTTTGGAGAAATCATCTTTTAAAAAAACTCACTTAGTAAATAAAGTCAAAACTATCCACATTTGGAAAAAGATATACATTTTAGATTAAATAAATGCAGCAAATCTAAACAACAAAAATACATATTCAGAACTATCATATTCCAACTACTAAAAACTATATCATTGTTTTCAAAGAAATATCATTGAAGCAGTTCAAGACAAATAATGTACCATTTCTAGGAAAAGTATTCAGATGATTACAGCTGCCTCATGGAGGCCAGAAGAAAGTGAGACATTATTTATAAAGTGCTGAGAGATAAATAATTCTTAACCCAAAACTTCATATTCACAGAAAAACTCTTTTAGAAATGAAGATGAAATATTTCCAAATAGAGAAAAATACAATTTGAAAAATAGTTGTCAGCAAACATGTTCTAAAAGAATTTTTTAAGACTTCTTTTGACAGAAGAAATAACACCCAAAATGGCCAGTAGATTTAAAAAGGAAACAGAATCAGAAAAATGCCTGTGTAAATCTAATATACTTTTGTTGTCCTTTAAACTTCTGTAAAATACATTTGATTTCTGAAAACAGGAATCAAAACATATCTTGTCTGCAGTTTATGTAGATATAATACAAATGCAAACCATAACAAAACAAGGGAAAATAAGTGGGCCTATCTAGTAGTTCACTATATGTTTCATGGAGAAAAAACTATAGAAAACAAAACTAGACATAAATGTCTCCATGCACACTGTAGCTTTCTACAGAAAAATAATTGTTAAAATCAGAAACAAGATTAACAGGAATAGATTTGTCATGTTTTAAGGTGAAGGCAAGTAATCTAGACTGTTATGCTTTGCCTGTACAACTTCATGTCACTCTTAAAATCCCCTTAATACTCCATTCTACCATGGTTTCAAGATTCTGTTTCTTTTTCTCATTAAACACCCTCTCTCCATGTAGCTCACTCTAAATCACAATCAGCTCTAGTGTTTCCATCTTAAACAAACCCCTACCAAAAAGAAAGGCTTCATAACTTTTCCACATATTCCAAATAGTTCATTAAGGTTATTAAGTGATTAAGAAAATACATCATTAATTCATTTACTTCACAATTTATACAAAACATAAATGTGTGCTCAGTGTAAATTTATGCAAATTGAGAGAATAACTTCTAAAGGAAACAACTCTTTAGCACAGAGTAAGCCTTTATAGGCCCATTCACCAGTATTGATGTCCTTTCAATTTTTCAATAAATCCTATTTTCATGAAACTAACAAAGCAGTGAATAAAAACAGATCATATACAAATGCACATATTAGTTAATACACACACATATAATATTAAAGATCATGGGCAAGGGTGAGAGAAGTAGAAGGAGAAAGAAAATCTTAGTACTGCAAGTAAATGTGGACAAGAAAATAGAAGATGTGAAATTTATAAATAAATGTCAACTACTTTGAAAGAATGTTCCTTTTTCTATGAATTTCTATCATACAGGTTAATTTCCAGACTTTTTGGTGACCTTTTCTCAACAACGACAACAAAATCTTCACAATGTTTTCACTATTCTGTGCAAATTATTTCTATGTCATTGTTATTGTATAAATCATTTACCTTTCCTAGAAGGTGATAGAAGAACGAGTCAAAGGAATTTTTACAGAGGTGTGAACTAACACACACATGTATGTATCTTGGTCCTATAAAACAGTACAACTAAATACAACTGATTTTTAAACGGTAATAATTCATCTTAACTGAAAAAACAAAGATAATATTAAATAAGGGCAAATATAGACATTTGGTATATACATGTTATATAAGCCAGAACTAGCCTGACAGGATCTGAAGGATGCTAGGAAAACCTGCAAGTCAAGTCTCTTTTGATATGTCAAATAGGCACCTAAGCTGCTTGTTCAGGGTTTGAAACTGTGTGTGTGTGTGTGTGTGTGTGTGTGTGTGTGTGTGAGAGAGAGAGAGAGAGAGAGAGAGAGAGAGAGAGAGAGAGAGAGGAAGAGAGTTGAAAGTAAACAAACACACACTGAGGCCAGCCTTTTAGTAGTAGTGTCTGGGTGAAGCCCAGTCTGGTTTATATTAGCATTGTTGAAGAACTCCTAGAATCAAGAAGGAAGAGCCATTTCTGCTGTTGTGCGATTCTTTCACTATACAATCGCTTTAGATCTGAGCTCCACAGCCCTGCGGAACCACCCAGACAGGGTGTGTGCTCACGTCACAGCGCCTCCCCCCCACCCCCGTGTCACATCACGTGACTCGACGGCGCCGCCAATCAGCTTCGCTCCGAGATATTCAAATCAGCAGCGCGGCAGTTGTTCCAACACCAGCTCCAGGCCACAGAGGTTCCTGCTAAGCGCCGCCGCCGTTCTGGCCGCCTCAGCCCGGCAATGACAGCATGGAGCGTCAGGGTGCTCCTCTTGGACCTTACCGGGCCACCAAGCTGGTAAGAACGTGGAGGAGAGGGATTAGAGACCAAGGTTTCCCGAGGGATACTGGGTGTATGAGAGACTTAAGTTTCCTGAGGGGACTCAGAGCTACCAGATTCATGAGCCAGGGATCTGTATCCCGAGTGAGCCAGGGAGCCTAGATTTCTGAAAAGGTGCTGAGGGAAAGCTGCTCCTGTCCTGTCTTTGACTTGCACTCCACTCTGGTGTCTCAGTTTCAGAACCAAACTGCTATGCCCCAAAGCTATACCACTTTCTGACTGCGAGACAACTCCTCAGATGTCTTCTCCCCCCCCCCCCCGCCCCGATTCTCATAATAGTCTTAGCCACTTTTCACGTGTATTTACAACCTCTCAGAATTAGAAATTAAAGTTTCAAGTCTGGAAGCCCAGGCACGACAGTTTGGCTTCTTGACCCAATAGAATTTGGAAAGATCTATTCAACCTAATCCCCCAATACTTTTACTAACCACTTTTAATAGTCACTAGGACTGGGCATATGGATTACATTAAGAGATTCACCTAACCTCAGTTTCCACATTGGTACAATGGTATAATACATGCCCACTTTAAGAGATTTTCTAAAAATATATTGTGTTTGGAGATGTGTGATAGTTTATATAATAACAAGCAAATTATCCTTTCACAAATACTGGTCCTACTTTACCATTGTGGGAACTAAGGCTCAAAGAAGGAACTCTCCAAAAGCCACATAGATGGTGAATGGAAGAACTAGAAAATGAGCCTTTCTGGCATGGTGATTTTGATATTCTATTGCTCAACAAGTAGTGGTGGTTAAGTTTATCAGTAGAAAGGATGGCATTTAGTTCTGCAATGTACCATAATGAGGTAGTCCTGTCACATTAAAAATTTACCATCTTAACCACAAAATGCCAAGAACATACAAAAATTTACATTTTTTAATTATCACAAAATAGGTATTAATATAAGGATATCGAGGTACAGATGAAAGAGCAAAAGATTCATAAACAAGAAGTAAGACTAAAGTTTAAGCAAATCCTAATGTTTCCGTCTGGGACCTTATAAATCCATCACATTTCAAAAATATTCTATAATGTCTGTGAGTGCAGAGTCACATGACACTTTACTACTGTAGTGAAGCAGTTCAATAAAGTTTCTTGAATGTAAGTAATGAGATAGGATTGGGAAGAAAAGAATTGTAGTTACTGTTTTTCAGCTGTAAAGCCAATATTGTGATATTACATATGACACAATAGTAATTAATTAATAGTCTCATCTATCAGGTTAATAATCTTATTTCTAACATGATTTTTTTCTATTAAAACGTTGTGATTGTATTATGTTCTAATGTTAATGTCACAAATAGTTGATATATTTGAAGGTAGCTCAGAAAATAAGTGGTTTTTACATAAATACGCATAAGTTCCTTAAATGTACAATAGATGTGTTTTACTAGTTTATCATTTTATCTATACTGTCTGTTCATTATAGATGTTTGTTTGTTTGTTTGTTCATTCGTTTTGAGGCAGGCCTTTCTATGTGGTTCTGGCTATCCTGGTACTCACCATGCATAACAGGTAGTCCTTGAACTTACAGAGATCCACCAACCATTGCCACCATGCCCAGCACTATAGGGATCTTTATAAGAGATATTATACTAAATACCTAGCATTAAAAACCCTTTGGCATTATAATTGCTGTGTGGCTAGTACAGTAATTAAACACAGATTCTAGGCAGAGTTGGTTAAACCTGTCTTTTGCTGTTGTTTGTTCATTTTATTTTGTGATAAAAACCTATGGCGTCAGTTCTACTTTTAATTTTGTGATAGGGTTTCACTAAATTGTGCAGGCTTGCTTTGAACTCATTCTGTAGCCCATCCAGGACTTGAACATAACAAAGTTCATGCTCAGCCTCTGAAAGTGTAGTCTTATGATTATAAAATTATAGACCCACTTAAACATAGGTTTGAATGTTTATTTTAATCATTTAAATCAGCAGTTCTTAACCTCTTAAGAACTCTAAGAGGGGTTGTGACTTCTTGGAGGATTTCTTATCAGATATCTTGTATATCAGATATTTACATTACAGTTCATAATAGTAGCAAAATTACAGTCATGAAATAGCAATAAAATAATTTTATGATTGGGTATCCCTACAACCTGAGGAACTTTATTAAGGGTCCCAGCATTAGGAAGGTTGAAAACCACTCATTTAGATACATGATCTTGGTCAAGTTGTCAGTCTAAGCTTCTTTTTCCTTATATGAAAATGAGATGATAATATCTTATAAAACTGAGATTTATAGTTAAATACTGAACATAAACATATTGTCTGACATAAAAGCTACCAACATATTAAAAACTAATAGTAAATGCTTCATTGACTAAGAATATTAAACTTCTTTTCATTCATTTCTGAAGTTTCCTAATTAATTGGAATGCCCAATGAATATTTAGTAAAGAAAGCCTATTAAAATAAAATATTATTTTGACACTAGAATTAGTAATAAGAAATCTGAGATAAGATTTTTTGTAGCACAGATAATTTTTTTCCTCAATAATATTTACAATAAAATTGCCTATGAAATACAGAATTTTCTTTGTCTAATGATTTTCTTTATTCCATTTGGTTATTTTGAGATAGGACCTCATGTAGACCAAACTAGCCTGTAACTGACTACATACCCAAATCAATGAGATTTCATTTTTGATATATGTATATATATATATATATTTTAAAGTATTTTTCTTCTCTTCACAGTGGAATGAAGTAACCACATCCTTTCGAGTAGGAATGCCTTTAAGAAAACATAGACAACACTTAAAAAAATATAGCAATTGTTTCACTGCAGTTGAAGCAGTAGATTGGCTTTATGATCTATTAAGAAGTAATAATAATTTTGGTCCTGAAGTTACAAGACAACAGACTATTCAACTATTGAGAAAATTTCTTAAGAATCATGTGATTGAAGATATCAAAGGTAGATGGGGATCGGAAAGTCTTGATGACAACAATCAACTATTCAGGTACTGAATTGATATATCATTACAAAGCCTAATTACCTTTGCTATCACCATTCTACCAAAGAGAAATAGTCTTCCTTGGTAAGAAGCCCCCAAAATAGTTATCCAATACAATATTGTCATCCCCAAAATCATACACATACAAGTAGCTTTATATGAATCGAGTGGGTCGTGTTTCTATGTTTAAAATATGTATATACAAAATATAAATGAATTTGAGAGATCAAGGAGGACATATTGGGAAGGATTGGAGGGAGGAAAAAGAAGGCGAAATCATGTAATTATGTTTTAATTTCAAAAATTACAGAAAAAAGCTGAAACTACAATGTAGTTATAACTCCATGTTTACTATAGCTTTACTGCAATAGCAGCTTCTTTCAGAGAAATAATTTCTTTAGAAAGGTATTGCTGTTTTTTTTCTTTTATTGAAAATTGATGGTTTTTTGTACAATATTTTTTGATTATGAATTTCTCTACCTCAACTCCTAGTCCCTCCATACCTCTACTCTCACATCGATACATACCCTTCTTCTCTTAGAAAAAAACAAAAACAAAAAACAGATATATAAAGAATAGTAATAAAATAAAATACGATAAATAAATAAATCAGAATATGATAAAAGGAGAGAAAAAGACCCAAAGAAAAAGCACAAGAAATGAATATAGATACAGAGACACACACATACATTGACACACTCAAGATCCCATAGAAACATAAAATATAAAGTCATAATATATGCCTTAGGTAAAGGACCTGTAAGGGACAGAAAACAAAACATGTCTTAACATTATGAGGCAAAGAACCTTCAGAGATGCCATCAAATTCATTTTATGTTGGCCATCTACTGCTGGGCACAGTGCAGTACCCTTAAGAATGTTTTGTTTCCCCTGGGAGACTCCCTTGAAGAAAACTAACTTTTCATTTGCAAGAGGATATCAACTGCAGATAGTTTCTGGGTGAGGGATGGGTATGTGTCTACTTCTTTCAGCTGTAGGACCCCCATCTGGGGTAGACTCTGTGCATTCTGCCATAGTCTTTGTGAATTCATCTGTGTGCTAGTCCTCTTGTATCTAGAAAGCCTTGATTCTTTACTGTTCTCCATCTCATCTGGCTCTTACACTCTTTACACCTCCTCTTCAGTTTTTTCTGAGACCTGAGAGGAGGGATTTGATTGAAACATACCATTTACAACCAAGTGTTCCAAGATCTCTCACTCAGCATAATGTCTGACTGTGTGGGTCTCTACATTATTCCTACCTGCTGCAGGAGGAAGCTTCTCTGATGATGGCTGAGCATGGCACTGATTTATGAGTATAGCAGACTGTCATTAAGTATCATTGCTATGTTTTGTCTTCTTTTAAAATAGTAGTGTTTGGTTTTATCCTAGTTTATCTAGTCTCAGGGTCTTCGATCCTATTCCATTGATCCACCTCCCTGTCACTGAACCAATACCATGCAGTTTTTAATACTACTGCTCTGTAATATTGCTTGAGGTCCAGGATATTGATTCCCCCAGAAGTTCATTTGCTGTTGATCATAGTTTTAGCTATCCTGGGTATTTTGTTATTCCAGATGAATTTGAGAATTGCTCTTTCTAACTCTATGAAGAACTGAGTTGGGATTTTGATGGGGATTGCATTGAATCTGTATATTGCTTTGGGCAAGATTGCCATTTTGACTATATTAGTCCTGCCAACACACGAGCACGGAAGATTTTCCCATTTTCTGATGTCTTCTTCAATTTCCCTCTTCAGAGACCTGAAGTTTTTGTCATATAAATCTTTCACATGTTTGGTTAGCGTGCACAGAGACAGTATTCAAACTAACAAAATTAGAAATGAAAAGGGAGATATAACAACAGAAACTGAGGAAATTCAAAAAATCATCAGATCCTACTACAAAAACCAAACTCAACACAACTGGAGAATCTGGAGGAAATGGACAATTTCCTAGACAGTTACCAAATACCAAAATTAAACCAGGATCAAATAGATCATCTAAACAGACCCATAACCCCCAAAGAAATAGAAGGGGTCATAGAAAGTTTTCCAACCAAAAAAAGCACAGGACCAGATGGTTTTAGTGCAGAATTCTATCAGACCTTCAAAGAAGTCCTGATACCGATACTCTTCTAACTATTCCACAAAACAGAAACAGAAGGAACACTACCCAACTCATTCTATGAAGCCACAATTACCCTGATACCAAAACCACACAAAGATCCAACTGCGAAAGAGAACTACAGGCCAATTTCTCTTATGAATATCGATGCAAAAATACTAAACAAAATACTTGCTAACCAAATCCAAGAACACATCAAAACGATCATTCACCATGATCAAGATGGCTTCATCCCAGTAATGCAGGGATGGTTCAATATACGGAAATCCATCAATGTAATCCACTACATACTCAAACTCAAAGAAAAAAACTACATGGTCATCTCATTGGATGCTGAAAAAGCATTTGACAAAATTCAGCATCCTTTCATGCTAAAGGTCTTGGAAAGAGCAGGAATTCAAGGCCCATATCTAAACATAGTAAAAGTAATATACAGCAGACCAGTAGCCAACATCAAGATAAACAGAGAAAAACTTGAAGCAATCCCACTAAAATCAGGGACTAGACAAGGCTGTCCCCTCTCACCATATCTCTTCAATATAGTACTTGAGGTACTAGCTAGAGCAATTCGACAATAGAGGGAAGTCAAAGGGATACAAATTGGAAAGGAAGAAGTCAAACTATCACTATTCGCAGATGATATGATAGTATACTTAAGTGACCCAAAAAACTCCACCAGAGAACTGCAACTGATAAACAACTTCAGCAAAGTGGCTGGCTATAAAATCAACTCAAGCAAATCAGTAGCCTTCCTATACGCGAAGGATAAGCAGGCCGAGAAAGAAATTAGGGAAATGACACCCTTCACAATAGCCACAAATGATGCATTCCACCTTTTAAATGAGCTAGTATTTCCTTGTCTTCCCGTTTTGTTTTAGTTCTTTATATAGTTTGGATATTAACCCTGTACCTAATATGTAGTTGGTAAAAATCGTTTTCTATTCAGTAGCTTTCTACTTTGTCTGAGTGATGGCATTTGCAATACAGAAGATTTTCAAGTTTATGAGGTCTCATTTATTAGTTTTTGTTTTCAGTGCCTGTGCTCTTGGTATTCTGTTCAGAAAGTCTTTTCGTGAGTTCAAGAGTATTCCTCTATCAGATTTGTTTCTATAGCTATATTTTCTTTCCCCTTCCTTAGGCGATCTGTTCTCCTTTTGTTCTCTCTCTCTCTCTCTCTCTCTCTCTCTCTCTCTCTCTCTCTCTCTCTTGAAAACAAGAGATGGACTTCTAAGTAAAAAATAATATAATACAATACAATACAATACAATACAATACAATACAATACAAAACAAACAAATTGGAGTTGGACAAAATTGATAGGGATAAAAAGCCTAAGAAAAGACTGAAGAATCAGAGACCTTCTCATTTGTATGCTCAGTGATTGCATTTCATGTGTATTCTTTTGTGATTGGGTTAACTCACTCAGGATGATATTTTCCAGGTCTAACCATTTACCTACAAATTGCATGAATTCATTATTTTTAATTGCTGAGTAGTATTTCATTGTATAAATATACCACATTTTCTGTATCCATTCCTCCTTTGAGAGATATTTGGGCTCCTTCCAATTTCTGGCTATTATAAACAAGGCTGCTATAAACATAGTGCAGCATGTGTCTTTATTGTATGCAGGGGAATCCTCTGGGTATTTGCCCAGGAGTATTATGCCAGGGTCCTCTGGAAGTGACATCCCCAATTTTCTGAGGAACCGCCAAACTGATTTCCAGAGCGGTTTTACCATTTTGCAATCCCACCAACAGTGGAGGAGTGTTCCTCTTTCTCCACATCCTCACCAGCACTTGTTGTCTCTTGAGTTTTTAATCTTAGCCATTCTGACTGGTGTGAGGTGGAATCTCAGGGTTGTTTTGATTTGTATTTCCCTGATGACTAATGATGTTGAACATCTCTTAAGGTGTTTCTTGGCCATCCGAATTTCTTCTGGTGAAAATTCTTTGTTTAGCTCTGTACCCCATTTTTTGATAGGGTTATTTGGTTCTTAGGAAGTCAAATGATTCCCAAGAAGAAGAAAAGAGAGGACCCTGGGCCTGTAAAGATTGGATCCAGTTTTGTAGAGAAACCGTGGGGGGAGGGGGAGGGGGAGTGATTGGGGAATAGTTGGGGGGAGGGGAATTATGGGCTGTATGGTGGGGGGAACTGGGAAAGGGGAAAGCCTTTGGAATGTAAACAGAATATAGAAAATAAAAATTAAAAAAAGTAATAATAAACAAAATAAACAAAAAACACTCTTAACTGGAAGTGATAATACGTATGCAGAAGAACTGATGTAGGCTCTGTGTGTGCTGCCTTAGTCTCTGATGATTTTACCTTTTTAAACTTCTGAATAATGTTCCAGTGCATAAATATACCTCTTTTTTTTCTGTTCATCTGTTGATTGACATTTAGTCTGCTTACAATTTCTGGCTACTATGAATAGAGCAGCAATAAACATTGTTGTGCAAGTGTGTGTGTAGTAGGATAAAATGTCCTTTGGGTGTGTGCCCAAGAGAAGTGTACTTTGATTTTAAGATAGATCAATTCCTATCTTTCTCATGAACTGCTGCAGTGATTTCTTACAAGCTGTACATTTTTGTACTTCTTTCAGCAATGGATGAGTGTTCCTCTTCCTCCACATCCTTGCCAGCATGATCTTTTTGTTGTTGTTTTACTGATCTTGGCCATTTTGATTGGTATAAGATGAAATATATCTTATAAGTAATTTTGATTTGTATTTTCCTGATGACTAAGGGTGTTGAAAATTTTAGTGCTTTTCAGGATTTGAGTTTCTTCTGTTGAGAATTCTATGTCTAGGGTCTGAAGAGATGGCTCAGTGGGTAAGGGTACTGAGTGCTCTTCTGAAGGTCATGAGTTCAAATCCCAGCACCCACATGGTGGCTCACAACCAGAGATCTACCACCTTCTTGTGTCTAAAGATAGCTTACTTACATATATAATAAAATAAATCTTTAAAAAAAGTCTTTCCAGAGAATTCTATATTTAGATTTGTACCCCATTTTTTTAAATTGGGTTATTTGTTTTCTTGATGTCCAGTATTTTGAGTTCTTTATATATTTTAGATATTAGTCCTCTATCTATGGTATAATTAGTAAAAATATTTTCCCATTCTGTACCTTGCTGCTTGGTTAGAATGGTGTTGTCTTGCCATACAGAAGCTTGTCAGTTTCATGAGGTCTCATTTATAAATTGTTGTTTTCAATGCCTATCCTATTAATGTTTTATCCAAAAATCTTTTCTTGTGCCGATGAGTTCAATACTTATTCCCTACTTTCTATCTGATTCATTGTATCTGGTCTTATGTTGGGTATTTGACCCATTTAGACATGAGTTTAGTGCAGGGTGATAGATATGGATCTATTTGTATTCTTCTACATGCAGACATTCAGTTTGACCAGTATCTTTTATTGAAGATTCCCTTTATCCCAGTGTATATTTCTTTTTTTTTATTGGATATATTCTATATTTACAATTCATTTCCCTTTTTCTGGTTCCCCACCCCCCAAAGGTCCCACATGCCCTTTTCCCTCCCCCTGCTCCCTCATCCACCCCTTCCCACTTCCCCGTTCTTGTATTCCCCTACAGTGATGCTTTGATCCTTTCTAGCACCAGTGTCCACTCCTTTCTTCTTGTCAGATATCATTTAGTATGTGAATTATGTTTTTGGTGTTACATTCCTTTGTTGAGGGACATCTGGGTTCTTTCCAGCTTCTGGCTATTATATATAAGGCTGCTATGAACATAGTGGAGCATGTATCCTTATTACATGCTGGGGAATCTTCTGGGTATATGCCCAGGAGTGGTATGGCTGGGTCCTCTGGAAGTGTCACGTCCAGTTTTCTGAGGAACCGCCAGACTGATTTCCAGAGTGGTTGTACCAGCTTGCAGTCCCACCAGCAGTGGAGGAGTGTTCCTCTTTCTCCACATCCTCACCAACACCTGATGTTTTCTGAGTTTTTAATCTTAGCCATTCTGACTGGTGTGAGGTGAAATTTCAGGGTTGTTTTGATTTGCAGTTCTCTAATGACTAATGATGTTGAACATTTTTTAAGGTGTTTCTCAATCACCTGAATTTCTTCAGGTGAAAAGTCTTTGTTTAGCTCTGTACCCCATTTTTGGATAGGGTTATTTGGTTTTCTGGGGTCTAACTTCTTGAGTTCTTTGTATACATTGGATATTAGCCCTCTGTTGGATGTGGGGTTGGTGAAGATCTTTTCCCAATTTGTTGGTTGCCGATTTATTCTTTTGACAGTGTCTTTTGCCTTACAGAAACTTTGTAATTTTATGAGGTCCCATTTGTCTATTATTGCTCTTGAGGTACTAGCTAGAGCCATTCGACAACATAAGGAAGTCAAAGGGGGATACAAATCCGAAAGGAAGAAGTCAAACTATCACTAGATCATAGTGATACTTAAGTATACTATCATATCATCTGCGATATATGGGTGACAATTAAGTGACCCAAAAAACTCCACCAGAGAACTCCTACAACTGATAAACAACTTCAGCAAAGTGGCTGGTTATAAAGTCAACTCAAGCAAATCAGTAGCCTTCCTATACGCAAAGGATAAGCTGACTGAGAAAGAAATTAGGAAAATGATACCCTTCACAATAGCCATAAACAATATAAAGTATGTTGGTGTGACTCTAACCAAACAAATGAAAGATTTATATGACAAAAACTTCAGGTCTCTGAAGAGGGAAATTGAAGAAGACATTAGAAAATGGGAAAATCTTCCATGCTCGTGGGTTGGCAGCATTAATATAGTTAAAATGGCAATCTTGCCAAAAGCAATATACAGGTTCAGTGCAATCCCCATCAAAATCCCAACTCAGTTCTTCATAGAGTTAGAAAGAGCAATTCTCAAATTCATCTGGAATAACAAAAATCCCAAGATAGCTAAAACTATCATCAACAGTAAAAGAACTTCTGGGGGAATCAGTATCCCGCATCTCAAGCAATACTACAGAGCAGTAGTGTTACAAACTGCATGCTTTTGGTACAGTGACAGGGAGACAGATCAATGGAATAGGATTGAAGACCCAGAATTGAACCCACACATCTATGGCCAATTGATCTTCGACAAAGGAGCCGAAAATATCCAGTGGAAAAAAGATAGCCTTTTCAACAAATGGTGCTGGCTCAACTGGAGGTCAACATGCAGAAGAATGAGAATTGATCCACTCTTATCTCCTTGCACTAAGCTCAACTCCAAGTGGATCAAGGACCTCCACATAAAACCCGACACACTGAAACTAATAGAAAAGAAACTGGGGAAGACCCTTGAGGACATTGGCTCAGGGGGAAAATTCCTGACCTGTGTATATTTCTAGCTTTATCAAAACCAGGTGTCCATAGATGTGTGGAGCTATGTTTGGGTCTTCAGCTTTGTTGCATTGATCAACATGTCTGTTCTTGTGACAATATCATTTTAGATAGATAGATAGATAGATAGATAGATAGATAGATAGATAGATATGGAGAGAGAGAGAGAGAGAGAGAGAGAGAGAGAGAGAAACAGAAAGAGAGAGCCCTATACTACAATTTAACATATAATATAATTTGAGATCAAAGGTGGTGAAACCTGATCTTTCCAAGAGTTTCATGAAGGGGTGTTGGATTTTGACAAATGCTTTTCAGAACCTAATGAAATGATCATGTGGATTTTTCTCTTTGAGTTTGTTTATATATTGGATTATATTGATGGATTTCTATATATTGAACCATCCCTTCATCCCTGGGATGAAGCCTTCTTGATCATAGTGAATGATCGTTTTGATGTGTTCTTGGATTCAGTTGGCAAGAATTTTATTGAGAATTTTTGCATTGATATTCATAAGGGAAATTGGTCTGAAGTTCTTGTTCTTTGTTGGGTCTTCATGTGGTTTATGTATCAGAGTTATTGTGACTTCATAGAACGAATTGGGTAGTGTTCCTTATGTTTCTGTTGTGTGGAATAGTTTGAAGAATATTGGTAGTAGGTCTTCTTTAAAAGTTTGATAGAATTCTCCACTAAACTCATCTGGTTCTGTGCTTTTATTTGTTGGGAGACTATTAATGAATGCTTCTATTTCATTATGGGTTATGGTATTGTTTAGATTGTTTATCTGATCCTGTTTTAACTCTGGTACCTGGTATCTGTCTAGAAAATTGTCCATTTCATCTAGATCTTCCAATTTTGTTCAGTATAAGCTATTGTAGTAGGATCTGATGCTTTTTTTTTATTTCCTCATGTCTCCCTTTTCATTTCTGATTTTGTTAAATTGGATACTGTCTCTGTGCCTTCTGGTTAGTCTGGCTAAGGATTTATCTATCTTGTTGATTTTTCTCAAAGAACTAGCTCCTGGTTTGCTTGATTCTTTGTATAGTTCTTTTTGTTTCTACTTGTTTGATTTCAGCCCTAAGTAGCCCTGCAGTCTTCTCCTCTTGGGTGTATTTGCTTCTTTTTGTTCTAGAGCTTTCAGATGTGCTGTCAAGCTGCAGGATTAATATAGTAAAAATGGCCATCTTGCCAAAAGCAATCTACAGATTCAATGAAGTCCCCATTCCATTGATTTGGAATTTAAAATTCCAAATGAATTCTTCACAGAGTTAGAAAGAGCAATTTGCAAACTCATTTGGAATAACAAAAAAATCCCAAGATATCAAAAACTGTTCTCAACAGTAAAAGAACTTCTGGGAGATCACCATCCCTGACCTCAAGTGGTACTACAGAGCAATAGTGATAAAAAAAACTGCTTGGTATTGGTACAGTGACAGGCAGGTAGATCAATGGAATAGAATTGAAGACCCAGAGATGAACCCACACACCTATGGTCACTTGGTCTTTGACAAAGGAGCTAAAACTATCCAGTGGAAAAAAAAAGGCAGCATTTTCAACAAATGGTGCTGGTTCAACTGGCAATTAGCATGTAGAAGAATGCAAATTGATCCATTCTTATTTCCTTGTACAAAGCTCAAGTCCAAGCGGATCAAGGATCTCCACATAAAACCAGATACACTCAAACTGAAAGAAGAGAAAGTGGGGGAAGAGCCTAGAACACAGGGGCACAGGGGAAAAGTTCCTGAATAGAATACCAATGACTTAAGTAAGCTCTAAGATCAACAATAGACAAATGGGATCTCAAAATTGCAAAGCTCTGTAAGGCAAAGGACACTGTCAGTAGGACAAAATGGCAACCAACAGATTGGGAAAAGATCTTTACCAATCCTACATCTGATAGAAAGCTAATATCAAATATATATAAAGAACTCAAGAAGTTAGACTCCAAAGAACCAAATAGCTTTATTAAAAAGGGGAGTACAGAGCTAAACAAATAATTCTCAACTGAGGAATACTGAATGGCTGAGAAGTCTAAAGAAATATTCAACATTCTTAGCCATCAGCGAAATACAAATCAAAACAACCCAGAGATTTCACCTCATACCAGTCAGAATGGCTAAGATCAAAAACTCAGGTGACAGTAGGTGATGGCGAGGATGTGGAGAAAGAGTAACAATTCTCCACTGCTGGTGGGATTACAAGCTGGTACAAACACTCTGGAAATCAATTTCGTAGTTCCTCAGAAAATTAGACATAGTACTACCAGAGACCCCAGCTATACCACTCCTGGGAATATACCCAGAAAATTCTCCAACATATAATAAGAACACATGCTCTACTATGTTCATAGCAGCCTTATTTATAATAGCCAGAAGCTGGAAAGAACCCAGATGTCCTTCAAGTGAGAAATAGATTCAGAACATGTGGTACATTTACACAATGAAGCTATTAAAAACAATGAATTCATGAAATTCACAGGCAAATGGATGGAACTAGAAAATATCATTCTGCATGGGGTAACCCAATCACAAAAGAACACATATGGTATTCAATCACTAGTAAGTATATATTAGCCCAGAAGTTAGGAATACCCAAGATATAATTTAAAGACCACATGAAACTCAAGAAGGAACACTAAAGTGTGGATACTTCGGTCCTTCTTAGGAGGGGGAACAAAATACCCATCGGAAGGTATAAAGAGAGCAGAGACTGAAGGAAAGGCCATCCAGAGACTGCTCCACCTGGAAATCCATCCCATTTACAGTTACCAAATTCAGACACTATTATGGATTCTAGCAAGTGCTTGCTGACAGGAGCCTGATATAGCTGTCTCCTGAGCAGTTCTGCCCAGTGCCTGACAAATTCAGAGGGGGAGTGTGGGGTAATGCCAGGACAGGGAAGCTAGAGTAGGTGGGTTAGTGAGCAGGGGGATAGGGATGGGATAGGGATTTTTTGGAGGGGATATGAGGAAAGGGGATAACATTTGAAATGTAAATAAAGGAAATATCTAATAAAGTTGAAAACGAATTTCATGGTGAAACCTCCAGCATTTCTTTTATCATTCAAGGCTTTTTTTGTAGCTATACTGGGTTTTGGGATCTATGTGAAAATAAACATTGTCCTTTCAAGTTCTGTGAAGAATTGTATTGGGATTTTGGTAGGGATTGCATTGAATCTGAAGATTGCTTTTGGTAGGATGGCCATTTTTACTGTTAATCATACAGATCCATGAACATGGGACATCTTTCCATCCTCTGATATCTTTTTTTTCTCCAAAGACTTAAAATTTTTATCATACAAGTCTTTCCTATTATTTGAACCTAATATGGAAACCATTTCTCAGATATCTTTCCCAGAACATTTGTCATTTTATGTTCGAAGGCCACTACTTATTTTTGTGATTAAATTTGAATACACCTGCTTTGTTTAAAGTGTTTATCAATTATAGAAATTCCCCCAGGGAAAAATTTAGGACCACTTCTGTATACTCTCATATCATCTGCAAATAATGATACACTTTCTTCCTTTCCGATTTGTATCCTCTTGATCTTCTTCAGTTGTCCTATTGCTCTAGCTAATATTTCAAGTACAGTGTTGAATATGTGTGGAAATAGTCAATCACATTGTCTTATTCTAGATTTTAGTGGAAATGCTTTGAATTTCTCTACATTTATGTATATTTTTGTATGGGCTTACTATAAATGGCCTTTATTATGGTACAGTATGTTCTTGTATCCCTAATCTCTCTAGGACTTTTAGGAAGTAGTGCTAAATTATGTCAAAGACCTTTTCTGTATCACATGAAATGATCATGCGGTTTCTCTTTCAGTTTGATTATATTTATTGATTTACATATATTGAACCATCCATGCTTCTCTATTTGTTCATGGTGGATGATCTTTTTGATGTATTTTTTGGATTTGGCTTGCAAGTATTTTATTGAGAATTTTTGCAATTATGTTCATAAGGGAGATTGGTCCTTAATTCTTTCTTTGTTGGGTCTTTATGTAATTTAGGTATCAGAAACTGGCCTCATAAAAAGAGTTGAGCAATATTTCTTCTGTTTCTATTTTGCAAATAATTCAAGGACTATTGGGGTTAAGTCTACTTTGTAAATCTGGAATAATTCTTCACTCAAACCCTTGTAGCCCTGGGTTTCTTTTGGTTTGGAACTTTTAATTACTGCTTCTGTTTCACTAGGGATTAAAGGTGTTATGATCTAAGCAATGGACACTATAAAGTCATACCATGTGACAGATTTTACATGGGAGGTTTTTTGGGAGGGAGGTATACAGATGCCGCTTCTGGGCGAGGATAGAGGGAAAAATGAGAATGGGGAGGGGAGACATTGGCTTTTTTTTTCTATATTCTTTGTTTACATTCCAAAGGCTTTCCCCTTTCCCAGTTCCCCCCTCACCATGTGTCCCATAAGTCCTCTCCCCCGCCCCCAATCCCTAGCCATTCCCTAATCACTCCCAACCCTTTCTCTGTTCTGGTACTCTCCTGCAAAACTGGAACCAGTCTTTTCTGGACCAGTGTCCTCTCATTCCTTCTTCTTGGCAATCTTTTGATTTGCTAATTGTGCCTTGATGTTTCAGAGCTTCTGGGCTCATTAATATCCACTTATGAGTGATTGCAATTCATGTGTATTCTTTTGTGATTGGGTTAACTCACTTAGGATGATATTTTCCAGATCCAACCATTTGCCTACTAATTGCATGAATTCATTATTTTTAATTGCTGAGTAGTATTCCATTGTATAAATATACCACATTTTCTGTATCCATTCCTTCATTGAGGAACATCTGGGCTCCTTCCAGCTTCTGGCTATTATAAATAAGGCTGCTATGAACATTGTGGAGCATGTGTCTTTATTGCATGCAGGGGAATCCTCTGGGTATATGCCCAGGAGTGGTATGACAGGGTCCTTTGGAAGTGTCGTGCCCAATTTTCTGAGGAACCACCAGACTGGTTTCCAGAGCAGTTGTACCATCTTGCAATATTTTCTTGGTGGATTTTTCCTTTGATGTTCTTTCCTATATCTTCTGATTAGTTTTGGTTTGAAGTCTAATTTGCTGAATATTAAAATAGTTACACCAACTTCCTGGGAACATCTTTTTCTGTTCTTTTACCCTGAGGTCCTGTCTATCCTTGATGTTAAGGTATGTTTGATGCATACAGCAGAAGGATGGATCCTGTTTTTGAGTCAATTCTGTTTGGTTTTTGCAGAATTGAGTCTGTTGATGTTGTGTTAGAAATGAGCAATATTTGTTGATCACCCTATGGTACTATTGTAATGTGGGTTATCTCCCTTTTTTCATTTCTAATTTATTCCTTTTGTTTTCTTGGGTGTGGTTATATTCTTCAGGTTGAAGAATCAACCTGAAAAAAGGACAACTATTTAGTAAAATATCAACAGTTACTGTTTGATGGTTTATATTCAGCTCTTGTTTGTATCCTTAAAATGCCTCATATGAAAAACAAAATGCACCATAGTCAAAAGAAGCAAGAGACTAAATCCTAAAATTGGAACAAACTTTCAAAAGGCTGGAAGTATACACAGACTATGGGGTTTTTTTAATGTTTTTTATTTGTTTGTTTGGTTTTTGGTTTTGGTTTTGGTTTTATTGTGAAAGAACTCTGTAAAGCTCTGGCTATCCTGAAACTTACCTGCAGACCAGGCTGGCCTCAGACTCACAGAGCTCCACCTGCCTCTGTTTCTTGCGTGCTGTAATTAAAGTCAGACACCAACAATACACAGCTATGTTTTTTTTTTCTTTTTTCAAAGAGATTTACATGACAGTTTCCTAGAGCTATTTGTATGTAAAGATTATTTCTTCAACCAAATTAGTCCTAATTGTAACCCTGAACTGAATATAAGGAAAACTGAAATGTGCACAGTATATGAAAGAAACAAGAAACTGCTAAGATACTTTAAAGGTTTAATGGTAATATTGATTTAATCTAGAATTGTTATTATTTGATAATGTAAATAAATCAGACTTTTTTGTATGACTTTAAAAATATACTCTTGAAGTTTATTATCTTATCACATCCTATTTAACTCCATATTATTTTGGATACCAGATTTCCTGCAACTTCTCCACTTAAAACTTTTCCACAAAGACATACAGAAATCAAGAAAACCACAGAGTACTTTTCCAAAGACAAAGATAGTATTTTTAAATTACGAAACTTATCTCGTAAAACTCCTAAGAAGCGTGGATTACATTTCTCTCAGGTAAAATATTCTTTTGTTAACCAATAGTTTAAAAAGCGTGTTGTTAATAGTAAAATTATTTCAAGTAAATGATGCTTTACTATTTGAAGCCACTACTGAAATCTCCTAATTTACAATCTCAAAAAAAAGAAAAGAAATATGTGTTAATGTGTTTGAAACCTGCAAAAACAGTGTCGAATACAGTAATGAGGTACTCTTGAAAAGGAGTTTGATAATATAATATTTTGTCATTTGTTATTATTCCTATTTGTGTTAATCAGATTTCCACCACTGTGATAAAAATACTTGAAAATCACTCTCAAATACTTCAAAATCACTCCCAACCTCAGATTCCAAAAATTCAGTCTATATTCTCTAGTCTCTGTTACTTTTGGTCTTATAGCAAGGCACTGCAGTCCTAATAGGAGCATGTGAAGGAGTAAGCTACTTATGGAAATGGGAAAGTGAAAGAAGGAAAAGGGTCCTGAATTGGGATATCAACAGCTCCCCCCAACAACCTGCTGCCTGTGATATAATTTCTTTTCATGAGGCCTTGCCTCTTAAAGGTTCTGCCACTTAATAGGGCCAAGTTGGACATTCAGACTTCTATATGGATTGTTTGCAGCACATTTATGATCTAAACAATAGCCCTAGAATTGTATAACTCTTCAACTCATCCCTGTCACTAGTCTTTCTAAAAACCAAACTATAAAGTACCTAGACACAAAGTTGATCTGTATGTGTTGGGAAAGCTACAAAATTGAAAACAATGTGTCCCATTACTTTTCAAACACTTTATAACTCCACAGTAGACTTTGACTTATACAATTATTAAGTATGAAAAACACTACCTCAATAAAAAACTCGAGATCAAGGAAGATACCCAATGTCAACTTCAGTCCTATACACACACACACACACACACACACCCCAAACACACAAATCTGTGTTGAAAGTGGTCAACATTCCTTTAGTTTATGTATAGACTGTAACAAACCAAGGCATATTTCCCCCTTCAGGAAAATACAGAAAGGATAAATCATGAAAGAATAACCAATGAAGATCAAGAAATTGCACCTGACAACCATGAAATAAGCCAGGAAGATGTTGAAGAAGTTTGGAGATACATTGTTATGATCTAGTAAGACAAAAATAAGCAATATTTAAGATTCTGAAGTATGTGGATTATTAATTTGATTTTTTTCATCCAAATATGCAAATGAATAAAAACATTACTTTTCAAAGCTTAGAATTTAAATACGCATGTATGGTTTTTAATAATTGCTTTTGGTACAGACCTAGTACACTATTAAAATGAAGTTGTACCTTTTAAGTCATCACTGTAGTTTGAGTTTTTATTTAATTTGTCTGAATTTTGTTGAGTAAGTATATATGTAAAAGTAAATAGAAAATATTTGAGAGAAAAATAACGTACTCTTATATGGCTTTGTTTATTGCAAGTCATGTTCTATTTCTCTTATTTTATAAAGAAAAAATTGTTTATACTCTTTTTAGCCTGCAAACCATTTTAGGTTTGCCATCCATAGAAGAACTCATAAACCCAAACCAAGTAATTCCTCAATATATAATGTACAACATGGCCAATACAAGTAAGCATGGAGTGGTCATACTACAAGACAAATCAGGTAAGTGTTTAGAAAAGAATTTGGAATCTTTTCAAACCTAGTAACCAAAAGTGCATTTATAGGTTAGTGTAGAGATCTAGATATAGAAAGTAGAACACTTTCCCAGGGCACATTCATTTAGCAATAATGATGCAATTTTCAGAAGTAAATATTATTTATGCTATCACAAGAAAATTATTTAGTTACTAAAATGAATTAATATATGACTTTAAAAATATGACAGTGATAAGCATCCAAAATGTAGAAAATAAAAACTATTATTAACAACACTTTTGTTAAGTATGTACAATGTGCCGGATATTTTGTTAAAGATTTAGTGATGAACAAGCTGGATATAATGACATAATATTTTAAGAGGCCTTAATGTAAGAGTACCCTGATATTCAGACATATTTCATTTCAGTTATAAGCTTCACCTAAATCAGTACTACTCATGTTGGATAGCAATAGAACTAAAGTGGAACTAAATAGAAGTAGTAGAGTAGATAAAGATGAGATTTAGTTTATATCTCAACAACCCCTTCCTAGATAATTCTTGATTCTGAGTAGCTACTTCTTTTAAGTACTATAGATAGAATCAAACTCGAGTTCTTTATATATTTTTAATTTTTGTGTTTTAAAATATTGATCTGTCCTGGGCCAATAAATAGCTAAGCTGGTAAGAGCCCTTGATGCTAAGTGAAATATAAAGTCTAAAAGTGAAATAAAGCAAAATAAAATACATGATCATAAAAATGGTATGGCTTAATATACATCCTTTGCATTTTTTTATCTAGACGATCTTCCACACTGGGTATTATCTGCTATGAAGTGCCTAGCAAACTGTAAGTAAACCAAACCACAAGCGTGTGTGTGTGTGTGTGTGTGTGTGTGTGTGTGTGTGTGAATATATCTGACCATTTGTCTGTCTGTGTGTTTTATTAACAGCATTTAAGAAGATTAAAGAAAATATTAAAATTGTGAGGCAAATGATAGTCAAGTGAAATTTATTATAAGCTCTTTATTTTCTATGCAAAAAGTTATTTTGTGATTAGAATCTGTCATTTATGGTTCAGTTTAAATAAATCATAAACTAATAGGCTCATAGGATTTGGAAGACTCTTAGGTAAAATCTAAACTGCAGTAATTGCCACAATGAAGCCCAAAGGCTTAAAGATGGCAGTTTAGAAGTAAAATAGCATATGTGTAAAAGAAGTTGAATCAGAAATAAAGTTACATACAGCCCATGTTCGTCTTTTTTGTGATAGATTACTTCATAGAATGTATTAATAGAAAAAGCTATGTTAATATTCTATTAACCAGGTTTTAGCATTTTATTGCTCAGCCTTTGCTGTAGTAAGTATTTACTCTCAAATTGGGATTTCTACCTTAAATCGTTCAGTTCCCAGATAAAAGACACACAATTGTTATATTGATTATAAGCCTTTATTGGAACTAAAGTTTGGCCAATATCTACTCTCCATACTATTATGTCTGCTTCCCTATCAATAACCCTGAGTTATAACTTGCTGTGTTCCATTTGGGCTGCTTTTAACACCAATGATCAGCCCTCATGGCCATGTTTTCATATCCCCTTTCCTGGTTGCCTCCTCCCCAAAAGTCCCATAAGCCTCTTCCCTCCCCCTGTTCCCCAATCACCCCCTTCCCATTTCCCTGTCCTGGTATTCCCCTACACTGCTGCACTGAGCCTTTCCAGGACCAGGGGCCTCTCCTTCCTTCTTGGGCATCATTTGATATGTGAATTGTTTCTTGGGTATTCTGAGCTTCTGGGCTAATATCTGCTTATCAGTGAATACATACCATGTGTGTTCTTTTGTGATTGGGTCACCTCACTTAGGATGACATTCTCCAGTTCCACCCACTTGCCTAAGAATTTCATGAATTCATTGTTTTTAATAGCTGAGTAGTATTCCATAGTGTAAATATACCACATTTTCTGTATCCATTCCTTCATTGAGAGATATATGGGTTCTTTCCAGCTTCTGGCTATTATAAATAGGACTGCTATGAGCATAGTGGAACATGTGTCCTTATTACATGCTGGGGAATCCTCTGGGTATATGCTCAGGAGTGGTATAGCAGGGTCCTCCTGTAGTATCATGCCCAGTTTTCTGAGGAACTGCCAGACTGATTTCCAGAGTGGTTGTACCAGCTTGCAACCCCAGTAGCAATGGAGGAGTGTTAAAGAGAAAACTTACTAATGATTAAAGGTGGATTGAATCCAGCCTGATCTACACAGTGAGTTACAGGATAGCCATAGCAACAAAATAAAACTCTGTCTTGAAAAGAACAAGACAAAAAAAAAATGTAGAAATTAGGTCTGGTTCATCCCAGCCCTGTGTGCCCTTAGATATAAGACTCAGACTCAAAATATATTTACCATAAAGCTAGGCTCTTCTCTGACTAGATCATAACTTCATAGAACCCATTTATTCTGATCTATATTCTGCCCTGTTGCTAAAAACCTGTGCTCAGTTACGATGTGTTTGTCCCTTCACATCTTCCCAGGCAAATCTTCTACCTGGCACCATCCCAGAATCCTTTCTACCTCCCAGATGTCTCACCTCCTATTTCCTTCCCAAGTTATAAACCATCATATTTTTATTGACAAGGTTCCATACAAGCAGAAGATATTCTCTCTACAAAGAATATTTCTTACGTCTGTTTTAGAGAAATACGAAGTTTGGTCTTTATAAAAATTAATATTAGCTTTTAAACTATTATGTATGTGATTTGCTTTTTCTTTAATCATTTTGTAATGTGTATGCTTGCATGTAAAAACACACAAAAATTTGGAGGCAGAAAACCAAAAACAATTTGTTTCAGAAAAAGGATATTTGATAATAGTGGCTGTAAAATCTGAATCCATATTTGTTCACTTGGGAGATGTCCACAAGACTCCCATGTGCTTGAATTTATTTTTAGCTAAACCATGCCTTGAAGATTTTTATGAGTCCCAAGTGAAAGTTTAGAGACCATTAAATTAAAGAGTGCAGAGCAAGTAATTCTAAGAGTGTAAGTTTTAACTTTCACTTGATGGATTCTAACCTGTGTATAGAAGTTTTTATTTTTAATAGATCAATAGTGATTAATTAATAATCATGATTATTACAATAGTAGTATTAAGTCTAATACTTAACAATTGCTAAATATTAAAATCATTTAAAAATGTTAAAGAAGTGAATAAGTAAAAAAATAAAATAAAATTTTAAAAAAATGAACATAATAAAAGCTCGGAACAATATCTAATGGTAGTGAATTTACATGTAAACAATTCCATTTAGCCTTCTTGATATGCTCATGTTGTGACTGATTTTTCTACTAATTAATACATTAAAATTTATTCATGAAAGTATTGACATACAAAGGATGATTTATAAGTTTTTGTTAGCATTCAAGTATTCTTGTCTTCACAAAATAAATTGCAACAAAATCTCATTAAAATAATTGATGGTTTTAAAATATTCCATATTTTATCATACATATTGTACAGTTTTTCATATATTAAAATAATATTAAAACAAAATGCTAGCCAGAAGCTGCTTACAGTAACTTCCAGTGAAAGAACAAAAAATGGGGCTAGAGAGATGACTTGGAGGTTAAGAGAACTGGCTACTCCTCTAAAGGAGCCAGGTTCACTTCCCAATACCCACATGGTAGCTGACAGCTGTCTGTAACTCCAGTTGCAGTGGTCTATGACATTAGGTATGCAAGTGGTACACACACACACACACATATATGCATGCAGGCAAAATACTCTTTCACATAAAATAAAATCTTTAAAAAGAGTAAGACAGATATGAATTGATGAATTGCATATATTATAACGTGAATTGTTAACTATAGCTCCTTCATGAAATATTAAGTTTAAACTTAAGCATGCTTTTAATTGTATTTAAATTGAAATTTCTTTTGCCTTCTGCTTCTTAGGGCCAAGAAGTAATGACACCAATAATCTAACTTATGTTGGATTTGAACGTGATGTATTCAAAACAATTGCAGATTATTTTCTAAATCTCCCTGAACCTCTACTTACATTTGAATATTATGAATTATTTGTGAACATTTTGGGTATGTGTGAATTTTACTTAATATTTAAATTTATTAAAGTCTTTAAGCTTCTTTAAAGTTAAAAGTTTAAAATCATGGTAAATATGAATGTGGTAGAATATAAATTATTTCAGATTTTAATAATAGTATGGTTGTACCAGATCAAATAGTTCAAATATACTTTAACACCACTTGCTCTGAAATCAACTGTAATATAGTCCTATGTAGTTCTGACACAGCTCCCTAGAATTAGCCCTAATCTTACAGGAGAAAGGCTCATACCCACAAATCTCTCCTTACTTCTAGTGCTGGCAACCAATAAGCTCCCTTTGCTCCCTACACTTATGCTTAGCTACCTACCAATTAAAAGGTCCCCTTGAACTCCTCTATAATTTAGTAGTTCATTCATGAAGCCCTGGAAAGTAATTATGTTTGTTACTTTGTTTTAAGAAGGCTAGAATTCAGGGACAGACAGAGAGAAGAGATAGATCTGAAAGGGAGTAGAGCTGACACAGAGCCTCTATAACCTCTCAGGAAAGACACCCTGAACATCTGTGTGTGTTCATCAACACAGAGCTACCTTAGCTTCATTGTTTCAGAATTTTAAGTAGGTTTTATTAGCTAGGTATAATTGTGTAATTGATTAAGTTTTTTGTTGTTTGGTTGGTTTGTTTTGTTTTTGTTTTCTTGATATTTATCTCAATCTCCATCTTCCTTCCCTTCACAAGAGGTTGTAGGCAATAAAGATATGTGACTAGCCATGAGTTACATTAGCACAAACTCATGTGTGCTGCAATAGCTCCTCTTGAACAACAACATTTATCACTCAGGAGATTCAAGGATTTTAGTAATTCTATGCCAGTAACCAAGAAAAGATACCAAGTATAGGTATAGTTATCTTCATGTGCTGTTTTTGCCTACCTCTGGATCCAAACAATCCATAATCAAAAATGTTTACTTTTTAATGTAGCTACTATATAGAACTATAGGGTGTTTTTTGTTGTTTTGGTTTGGTTATTGTCATTATTCTCTAAACAATATGCACATAATGCTTACCTTGAAATATATGAATAATCTAGAGAGCATTTAAAATAAATGCTTAGGTTATATGCATGTACATGGTATACCATTTTAGATAAGAGACATGAATTTGCAGATTTTTTCCATTGGCAACCCTGGAACCAGTCTTCTCTTAAACACTGAGATGACTATATGTGTCCTGTTATATATACAGTTGTATAATTAAAGACTTTCAAGTACTTGTAAAAGTAAAAACAAATATTTTAAGTGTGTTCTGATTTGATTTTACTGATTGTGTTGTTAATTTAATTTTAAATGATTTATATCACAAATGGAAATACCACCAGTCAGTCTTGCATGTTTATAACTGAATGTTGCATGTGTCCTATTGAAATGGCTTCCAAATTAAGCAACTGCTATGTGTTATCTACTAACAGTGTATATTATTATAGTGATGCCTTTTTATAACTTTACTTTGTTTTCGTTTTATTTTTGTCTACTCTCTTGCAGTTGTATCTTAATTTTTGTTTCATTTTCTGGTAGTTGTTTGTGGCTACATCACAATTTCAGATAGAACAAGTGGAATACATAAAATCCAAGATGATCCACGATCTTCAAAAATCAATGATTTAAGCAATTCGAATTTCTTCAAATCAACTGAGTGTCTTCTTCTCAGTCTACTTAACAAAGACAAAAGCAATGAAGAGTTGGATTCTACTAAGAGACTACAAAGAAGTGATCAAGGATTTCAAGAAAAATATGCCAAGAAAATGCAGCTAGTTAATTTAAGAAACAGAAGAGCTAGTGCTAATGACATAATGGGAGGAAGCTGTCATAATTTAATAGGCTTAAGTAATGCAAATGCCCTGTCCTCTAACATCAAACCAAGGTGCTCTTCTCTGGAAGGAATTGTAGATGTGCCAGTGAATTCAAGTGAAAAAAACTCCAATATCTTCTACCAGTCTGTTCTGAACATAGAAGAACAAAATAGTAAGCAATCATTAGTGTCTGCACTCAAAGAGAAATCCCTATTTAATCTTCACTCAGAGGAAAATGCTCAGCAGCCATACTGTGTTGGTTTTAAAAGAACCTCTGCTTTGACTGTTCAAGACCAAGAAGAGTTATGTAATGGAAAGTATAAGTCAAAACAGCTTTGTAGATCTCAGAGCTTACTTTTAAGAAGTAGTACAAGACAGAATAGTTATATCAATAAACCAGTGGCTGAAATTATAATGAAACCAAATGTTGGACAAGGCAGTACAAGTAAGCTCAGAGAGTCTAGTGCCACAATCAATAAAAGACTATGCAAAAGTACCATAGAACTTTCAGAGAATTCTTTACCTCCAGCTGCTTCTGTATTGACTGGCACACAAAGTAAGGCTGTTTTTGGTGCATGTGATGTTAACTTTTAATGTTTACTAACTCAGCTTTGTATTCCTTGCTTTTCTTCTCTGAAATTGCTTTGTTCTTTCCTTGAGAAGAAATTATTGTATAATACTTTGGTCATGGCATAACCAAAATTTATTCTATAATATTTAAAGCACTTAATTTCTTTTCCTTTAATTTCATTTAATCTGTGTCACTTTATTTTATTTTATAAGTGAAGGATTTTAATACTTAGAAATAAGTTGCAAAACAACAGTTATTATCTTGCTATATTTTAAAGGAATGTAGAAGTTTGTAACCATAATTGATAGAACAATACTATTATATTACCCTTGTTATGTAACTGTATTCTATTCATTTGAAACCTATTATCATTGATGATTTTTTTTCAGGGTGATGATTTTTTTTTTGCCTTCTAGGTTTGCTGCAACCTCATTTAGAGAGGGTTGCCATCAATGCTCTGCAGTTATGTTGTTTGTTACTTCCCCCACCAAATCGTAGAAAGCTTCAACTCTTAATGCGTATGATTTCACGAATAAGTCAAAATGTTGATATGCCCAAACTTCATGAAGAAATAGGTACAAGGTCATTGGTAAGTTGAATTTGGAAGTATAATTTTTATTAATTTCTCAAGAATTTCATATACACAATGTATTTTGAACATATTCACCCATTCCTACCTCTCCTCCCAACTTCATATCCTCAGTTTTAAATAAATCATTAAACCCAATTAATGTGGCCCATATGTACATGGAGATAGGGCCATCAATGGAGAATCATTGATCTAGCTGGGGCCATTCTCCTAAAGTAAACTGTCTTTCCCTCCCCTAATAACCATCAGCTGTCAGTAGTTCATTAGCTTTGAATGGGGTTTGTATATCCCTCCACCTCCATATTGGAATGTTGATTGGTTTGATCTTGTGCAGGCAACCATTTTTGTGAGTTCATGAGTTCATTAGTCCTGTCATATCCAGAAGACCCTGTTTGATTCAAGTTCTCCCTAATCTCTGTGTCTTCTATGATGTTCCCTGAATGTGTGTGTGTGTGTGTCTTGTGGCGTTTCTTATAATGCAAAAAGTAAGTCATAAAGCTATTTGAAAGTGCTACTTAAGTGATATTTCTGTCTTATAATGCTTGAGTTAGAAAATCCTTCAATGGTAAAATATAAAATATTTTAAAAAACATTTTAAAAAATGCAAAGCAACCTCAGAAAAGCGTAGCCATGTATGCAAAGCACAAAATAGAAGTCTAATAATTTCATAGTGGTAAACTACTCTACCAAGGTTATATTCTTAGTTTTTATTTGTTTTGTATGATTAGCTAGTTCATTGTTGCTTCATTTTATGCCAAATATTTGGATTAGAAAGTTAGTTAAATTTTAAAATATAAGAAAAACAAACCCTAAAAACTTGATCTTTGTTAGCAGAAAATAGTATTACACAAATTGTTTGGGCTTAGGATCTGATATTTTCACCTTTTATTAATATTAGCAGAAGACTGTATTCTCACTAATTTTACACACCTCACAATGATTAATCAGTCAGACAAAAATATATCACCTTGTATTAGTTCTGTTTGATTGGGAGGGAAGAGGATTTGTAGGTACTGTTAAAACCTGAGACCACTACAATGGTGAAGTAGAGAGTAAGGAAATTATCAATGAATAATCTGTCAAAGTGTTTCAGAGAATATGGCAGTGGGAAAGTTGTATCTGATGAATTATGACAATAAGTCATTGTGAACAAGAAGTAGTGGGGAAAAAAACAGAAACAAAAACAAAAGAGAACTGTTACCAAGCAGTCCCAGATTCAGGCTCATTGGAGAATGAGGATTGAAAGATTTATATGTAGATATTGATGGGAAATGAATATTTGAAGTTCTCTTTCTCTGTCTCTGTCTCTTTCATTGTTTTTCTTATGAATTGTCACTTTTTAGATTCCAGCTTAAGTCTATAAAATGTTCTCATAATAAGCCTGGGTACTCTCAGCTGTTCTGCTCATTACTGTGAATAACAATGACAGAATAGATAAAAAAGGAAAAATATTTTTGAATATTTATAGCATTATTGAAAAGCATAAGAATTTAATACAGTATGGTGTTTGAAAAGGTGATAATTTTAGTTTTCTACTTTTTGGTTTTAAAAGTTATTAAGGCATCTAAGTAAGATTTATCCAACAAAATTTTGGAAATGTGAGCCTTGTAAAGGAATTTTAAGAGGTCCCATTTGTCAATTCTTGATCTTAGAGCATAAGCTATTGGTATTCTGTTCAGAAACTTTCCCCTTATGCCCATGTTCTCCAGGGTTGTCCCCAGTTTCTTTTCTATTAGTTTCAGTGTGTCTGGTTTTATGTGGAGGTCCTTGATCCACTTGGAGTTGATCTTTGTGCAAGGAGATAAGAGTGGGTCAATTCGCATTCTTCTGCATGTTGTCCTCCAGTTGACCCAGCACCATTAGTTGAAAAGGCTATCTTTTTTCCACTGGATGGTTGTAGCTCCTTTATCAAAGATCAAGTGACCATAACTCTGTGGGTTCATTTCTGGATCTTCAATTCTATTCCATTGATCTACTTGCCTATCCCTGTACCAATACCATGCAGTTTTTTAACACAATTGCTCTGTAGTACTACTTGAGGTCGGGGATATTGAGTCCCCCAGAAGTCCAATCAAGGCAGAAGAAAGCCTTTTTTTTTAGCCATTCTCAGAGATGGTAGTTACAAGTATAAAAAGGTTTCTATGAAGAGAAGAATATAGACAAAAAGCACAAAGCTGAGGACTGAGCCTTGGAATGAAAAGATATTATTTCATGTCCGTAATTATGCTATGTGAATATTATGTGCAAATATTTTAAATCCAATTTAAATATTCTAATTATTATGTATTGTAGATACAGATTATATGGCTATGAGAGTAAAAAGTTTTGAGGCAAAAATTTTTCTAGTTTCAAAATTCTTGTGATGGAAATAGAGATGTGTGCATTAACTCTCTGCTAAACACTAATTATCATTAACAACCATTTTCCAGTATTTCAAAAGATAAATAGTGCCAACTTTGCAACTTCTGCTGAACATGTGTTCCATATATTATATAGTCCTGGTTTGTGGTTTTGTAGAATTGGTTTAATGTAATAAGTCCTTATTCTCTAACAGTTTTTGGCTGAAGGTTTGCATCTCTATGTTAATGGAAGCTGTGATGTATATTATTAAAATTATGACAAACAAATAAAAGCATGTTATACATGATCCATTAGAACTTCGCTAAGATAATACATAACAAATGTTTTTACTGTAATGTAATGTAATAAAATTCATATCTTTCTAACTATAACAAATTATATCCATGTGTCCTAAACTAAAGGATGCTTATCATTTTATCCCTATATATCATGTAATAAAAATTTGAAATTATTGGTACTGTACTTTATATGAAAACTTGAGTTCTTAAATTGGCATCTTTTTGTAGATGATAAATACTTTTTCTCGATGTATCCTGTGTTGTGCTGAAGAAGTGGATCTTGATGAGCTTCTGGCTTCAAGATTGGTTTCTTTCCTAATGGATCATCATCAGGATATTCTTCAAGTACCCACTTACTTACAGGCTGCAGTGGATAAACATCTTGACTACATTAAAAAGGGCCCTGTAGGTATTTTGAGCCTTAAAAATCTCTGCATTACTTATTAGTTGGTAGCAAATCCAACTCAAAGTAACCCCACAAAAGGGACACTTACTGGCTCATAAAAGCATTCTCTAAGTCAGAAATGTATAGAGCCTGGAGACTCATACAGCACTGGGACTTTACTTGGCCTTTTCTCTCTTGCAATTCCATGTTGACAAATGTTTCCATTACATTATGAGAAATATGATTATTAAAGTTCCTGCATACAACATTGGGTTTCAAATCAAAGTAAAAAGAAAAAAAATCCCTCTACCTCCAATTTTATATATATAAATATGTATATATATATATATAAAATATATACATACCCTCAGTTCTGTGTAAGAGAAGTATGTCACTGTGGCCAGTTTTTATGTTGATGCAGGGAATCCAAACTCAAGTCCTCATACCTGCTTGAGAAACACTTTACCCACTGAGCCATCTGCCCATTTCCTATGTTTGAACTCTTGATTATCTCATGCTGTTAGTATCCATTCTTTGAAAATATAAGAGTAAGTAGCATGAAAAGATCTTATTCTGATACATTTTATAGTTAAAGTAGAATTTGTTTTAAAAGTAAAAAAGAAGAGAGTTAGAATAAGTAGAATGGAAAAACAATGTTAGAAAAGGGGAGGAACACTAAATAAGATATCTACCATATTCAGTTGTTCACTACCTTTTTCTATTGTATATTATTATAATATTCTACTGGCTTACTATAAATATGTACCTTAAACTTCATTATCAATAGATATGTAGACTCTGATAGTATTCTAGTTCTCAAAAACAATTGATCAATATTTCATTACTAAGAGAAAATATTGGTGTTTTAATCTGAATTAAAACATGATTTAAATTGTTATATTTTATACTTCAAATAATAATTTGAAAATTATTTTTAATTTTAAATAAATTAAAAATTAGAATATCTACTTTTAATGCTTTTATATACATGAAATGTTCATTTTAATAATTAGGAAACAGATCAGGAAATGTTAATTCAGAGCTATAAAATAGGCTGTGGCACTTACATTTAGATCCTGCTCACTTACCTCTAGTATATAATCTTTAGTTTTTTTAATACACTGAATGTGTAATTGAGGCCAAATGATAGATTTTAGATTCCTCCAAAAGAATTCTATATGGGAAATTATGACCAGAATGTGCATTTTCAATGTCCTTTGTTTACTGACAGGTTAAAAATCATGGAGATGGACTAGTTGTTCCTTTACCAACATATTCTTACTGTAAGCAGATTAGTGCTAAAGAATTTGATGAACAGAAAATTTCAACTTCCCAAGCTGCAATTGCAGAACTTTTGGAAAATATTATCAAAAGTAAAAGCTTGCCTCTAAAGGAAAAAAGAAGAAAATTGAAACAGGTACAAGAATGTACAACTTCTCCATCTCACAAATGTTCTCCAGTGTATGTTCAGAGATTGCTGTTTCTAATGACATTTGGCATTAAAAAAAAATTATTTTATTTACATTTCAAGTGTTATCCCTTACATGGTTTTCCCCTCTCCTGGAAACCCCTTCTCCTACCCCTCCCCTGCAAATATGAGGGTGTTCCACCCACCCACCCACACACTCACTCCCACCTCTCTGCCCTCAATTCCCCTACACTGGGGCATCTATCAAACCTTCGTAGGACCAAGGGCCTCTCCTCCCATTGATGTCTGTCAGTGCTGTCCTCTGCTATATATATAGCCAGAGACGTGTACTCCTTAGTTGGTGGCTTAGTCCCTGGGAGCTCTGGAGGGTACTGGTTGGTTGATATTGTTGTTCTTCCTATGGGGTTGCAAACCTGTTCAGCTACTTCAGTCATTTCTCTAACTCCTCCTTTGGAGACCCCACAGTCAGTACAATGGTTGGCTGCAAATATCCAACTCTGTATTTGTAAGACTGGCAGGACCTCTCAGGAGACTGCTATATTAGGCTCCTTTCATCAAGCCTTTCTTAGCATCCACAATAGTGGATGGGTTGGGTGACTAAATCTGGGATGAATCCCCAGGTGAGACATTCTCTGGATGAACTTTCCTTCAGTATCTTCTCTGCACTTTGTCTATATATTTGCTACCATATTTTGTTCCCCTTTCTAGGAAGAATGGAAGCACCCACACTTTGGTCTTCTTACTTCTTGAGCTTCATGTAGTCTATAAATTGTATATTAGGTATTCTGAACTTTTGGGCTAATATCCACTTATCAGTGAGTACATACCATGTGTGTTCTTTTGTGATTGGGTTACCTCATTCAGGATGATGCTTTCTAGTTCTGTCCATTTGCCTAAAAATTTCATGAAATCTTCATTTTTAATAGCTGAGTAGTACTCTATTGTGTAAATGTACCGCATTTTCTGTATCCATTCTTCTGTTGAAGGACATCTGGGTTCTTTCCAGCTTCTGGCTGTTATAAATAAGGCTGCTATGAACTTAGTGGAACATTTGTCCTTGTTATATGTTGGAGTATCTTTTGGGTATATGCCCAGGAGTGGTATAGCTGGGTCCTCAGATAGTACTATGTCCAATTTTCTGAGGAACCACCAGACTCATTTCCAGAGTGGTTGTACCAACTTGCAATCCCACTAACAGTGGAGGAGTGTTCCTCTTTCTCCACATTCTCACCAGAATCTGCTGTCACCTGAGTTGTTCATCATAGTCATTCTTACTGGTGTGAGGTAGAATCTGAGTTTTAATTTGCATTTCCTTGATGACTAAGGATGCTGAACATTTCTTTAGGTGCTTCTCAGCCATTCAATACTCCTCAGTTGAGAATTCTCTGTTTAGCTCTGTTCCCCATTTTTAATAGGGTTATTTGTTTCTTTGAGTCTAACTTCTTGAGTTCTCTGTATATATTAGATAATAGCCCTCTATGGGATATAGGATTGGTAAAGATCTTTTCCCATTCTGTTGGTTCCGTTTTGTCCTATTGACAGTGTCCTTTGCCTTACAGAAGCTTTGCAATTTTATGAGGTCCCATTTGTGGATTCTTTTTTTTTAATGTTATTTTTATTATTTTCTTTATTCTTTGATAACATTCCAAAGGCTTTTCCCTTTCCCAGTTCCCACCTCACCATAATCTTAGAGCAAAAGCCACTGGTGTTCTATTCAGGAACATTTCCCTGTGTCCATGTATTTGAGACTTCTCCCCACTCTCTTCTATTAGATTCATTGTATCTGGTTTTATGTGGAGGTCCACTTGGACTTGAGCTTTGTACAGGAGATAATGGATCAATTTGCATCCTTCTACATGTTGACTGCCAGGTGAACCATCACCATTTATTGAAAATGCTTTTTTTCCACTGGATGGTTTTAGCTCCTTTGTCAAAGATAAAGTGTGTGGGTTCATTTCTGGGTCTATTCCATTGATCTATCTGCCTGTCATTATACCAAAACCATGCAATAAAAACCAATAGTTTTTATCACTATTGCTCTATAGTGTAGGTTGAAGTTAGGGATGGTGATTCCAACAGAGGTTCTTATATTGTTGAGAATAGTTTTTGCTATTCTGGGTTTTTATTATTCCAGATAAATTTGGGAATTGCTCTTTCTAACTCAATGAAGAATTGAGTTGGAATTTTGATGGGGATTGCATAGAATCTGTAGATTGCTTTAGGCAAGATGGCAATTTTTATTATATTAATTCTGCCGATCCATGAGCATGGGAGATCTTTCCTTCTTCTGAAGTCTTCTGCGATTTCTTTCTTCAGAGACTTGAAGTTCTTGACATATAGATCTTTCACTTGTTTGGTTAGAGTCACACCAAGATGTGTTATATTGTTTGTGGCTATTGTGAAGGGTGTCATTTTCCTAATTTCTTTCTCAGCCTCTTTATCCTTTGAGTATAGAAAGGCAACTGATTTGTTTGAGTTAATTTTATATCCTGACACATTGCTGAAGTTGTTTATCAGAGTTAGGAATTCTCTGGTGGAGTTTTGGGGGTCACTTATGTATACTATCATATCATCTGCAAATAGTGATATTTTGACTTCTTCCTTTCCAATTTGTATCCCTTTGACTTCCTTTTGTTTTCTAATAGCTCTGGCTAGAACTTCATGTACTGAGAGTGGGCAGCCTTGTCTAGTCCTGAATTTTAATGGGATTGCTTCAAGTTTCTCTCCATTTAGTTTGATTTTGGCTACTGGTTTGCTGTATATTGCTTTTACTATGTTTAGGAATGGGCCTTGAATTCCTGATCTTTCCAAGACTTTTACCATGAAGGGTTGTTGAATTTTGTTAAATGCTTTTTCAGCATCTAATGAAATGATCATGTGGTTTTTTTTCCTTTGAGTTTGTTTATGTAATGGATTACATTGATGGATTTCCATATATTGAACCATCCCTACATTCTTGGGATGAAGCCTACTTGATTCTGGTGAATGATCATTTTGATGTGCTTTTGGATTCAGTTTGCAAGAATTTTATTGAGTATTTTTGCATTAATAAGGGGAAATTGATGTGAAGTTCGCTTTCTTTGTTGGATCTTTGTAAGGTTTTGGTATCAGGGTAACTGTTGCTTCATAGAACAAACTGGGTAATGTTCCTTCTGTTTCTATTTTGTGGAATAGTTTGGAGAGTATTGGTGTTAGGTCATCTTTGAAGATCTTATAGAATTCTGCACTAAAGCCATCTGGTCCTGGGCTTCTTTTGGTTGGAAAACTTTTAATGACTGCTTCTATCTCTTTAGGTGTTATGGGACTGTTTAGATGTTTTATCTGATCCTGATTTAGCTTTGGTATTTGGTATCTGTCTAGAAAATTGTCCATTTCATCCAGATTTTCAAGTTTTATTGAATGTTGGCTTTTGTAATAGAATCTGATGACTTTCTGAATTTCCTCAGTTTCTGTTGTTATATCTCCCTATTAATTTCTGATTTTGTTAATTTGGATACTGTCTCTTTGCTCTCTCATTTTTCTGGCTAAGGACTTATCTATCTTGTTGATTTTCTCAAAGAACCAGCTCCTGGTTTTGTTGATTCTTTGTATAGTTCTTTTTGGTTCTTCTTGATTGATTTCCACCCTGAGTTTGATTATTTCCTGCTATCTATTCCTCTTGGCTGAATTCATTTTGTTCTAGAGCTTTCAGGTGTGTCTTTATCCTTTGTAGGGCTGGATTTGTGGAAAGATATTTTGTAAATTTGGTTTTGTCATGGACTATCTTGGTTTCTCCATCTTTAGTAATTGAGATTTTTGTTGGGTATAGTAGTCTGAGCTGGTATCTCTATGAGGTCTACCCAGGATCTTCTAGTTTTCATTGACTCTGGTGAGAAGTCTGATGCAATTCTGATCGATCTGCCTGTATATGTTACTTGATCTTTTTCCCTTACTGCTTTTAATATTCTTTCTTTGTTTTGTGCATTTGGTGTTTTGATTATTATGTGACTGGAGGAATTTCTTTTCTGGTCCAATGTAGTAGAAGTTCTCTAGAATTCCTTTATGTTTATGTGCATCTCTTTCTTTAAGATAGGGAAGTTTTCTTCTATAATTTGTTGAAGACACTGGCCCTTTAAGTTGAGAATATTTGCTCTCTTCTATACACATTATCCTTTGGTTTGGTCTTCTCATTTTGTCTTGGATTTCCTGGATATTTTGGGTTAGGAGCTTTTTGCATTTTCATTGACTATTATGTCAATGTTTCCTCTGGTATCTTTTGCACCTGAGATTCTCTTCTATCTCTTGTATTCTGTTGCTTGCATCTAGGACTCCTGAACTCTTTCCTAGGTTTTCTATCTTCAGGGTTGTCTCCCTTTGTGATTTCTTTATTGTTTCTATTTCCATTTTTAGATCCTGGAAGGTTTTTTTTTCAATTCCTTCACCTGTTTAGTTGTGTTTTCCATAATTCTTTAATGGATTTTTGTGTTTACTCTTTGGGGGCTTCTACTTGTTTACCTGTGTTCTCCTGTATTTCTTCAAGGGAGTTATTTATGTCCTTTTTAAAGTCCTCTATCAGCATCATGAGGCGTGATTTTAAATCAGAATCTTGCTTTTCTGGTGTGTTAGGGCAACCAGGGCTCACTGTGGTGGGAGAACTGGGTTCTGATGATGCCAAGGAGCCTTGGTTTCCATTGCTTATGTTCTTGCCCTTGCCTTTTGCCATCTGGTTATCTCTAGTGTTAGCTCTTCTTGTTGTCTCTGACTGTGGCTTGTCCCTCCTGCAAGCTTCTGTGTCAGTACTCCTGGGAGACCAGTTCTCTTCAAGAAGAATTTAGGTTTGATGGGCTATGGTACAGGATCAGCTCTGGAGTACAGACAGAAATGAAAAGGATTCTGTCCCCAGATATTCCTTGATCCCTGTGACCTGATGGCTCTGGGAGGGTTCTTATTGTGCCAGGAATTTGAACAGAAATAGTGGTCTTACCTGTGCTTGCAGGTGTGTTGGCCTCCTGGGAGACCAGTTCTCTCCTAGCAATATTTGGGTATGGATCCCTGTGGCAGAGGATCAGCTCAGCTGGCTCAGATAGAAACAGCTTGGGATAAAACTTTAACTTTTAGATGAAATAGATTACTTATTATAATACTTCATTATATACTTAACGTATGAATGAATATCTATTTGGCTTTACTCTTTTAAATTTAAAATAATAACAACAATATTAATTGATCCTCTTTTGTTACTGGTATTTTGTATAATTATATCTTAGATTATCCTGAGAAAGCGTATGTAAAATCTGGATTATAATACCTATCCCTGAATGACTCATCCCTGCCACTGTTTAGAACTTTCAGCTCTAAAGCAGAATCCAGTAGTCACATGATTCTAGAAAGAACACAACCTGAGAAACTCAAAAGTGAAATACAAACTGTCCCAAATCCTTCTGACCTTCATAGGTTTTACTAGTGAGAAACATTGGGTTTAGGATAAAAAGTACCAGAAGAGAATCCTAATATTTTAACATTGACAGGGGTCTGAAGTATCCCTTTCACAAATGTAGAGAGAAGTGAGAGTCAGATGGAATAATACGTGACTAGCTTTACATAAGAAAATATTCAGGAACTTTTTTTTTAGATGGGTTTTTCTGTGTAACAACTCTAGCTGTCCTGGAACTTGCTTTGTAGACCAGTCTGACCTTGAAATCTCTGAGATCAGCCTGCCTCTGCCTCCCTAGTTCTGGGATTAAAGGCATGTGCCACTACACCTAGCTAGAATTGCTAATTCTTCCCTTCCTTTTTAAGTTTCAGAAGGAATACCCTTTGCTATATCAAAAAAGATTTCCAACTACTGAGAGTGAAGCAGCACTTTTTGATGATAAACCTACAATCAAGCAACCGATGCTGAATTTAAGAAACCCCAAGCTTCACAGTCTGCGTTACTGACTTAAAACTTGAGCAAATGAAGCCATACATGAGACTATTTCTACTTAAAAGGATGTCTATTGATATAATAGTTTCCCTTCAAAGGACATTATACAAGGAGATGACAAAACAGTCTTTTTATTTGTGCTAGGCTGCTAAAGCTACTGGATCTTAGCTAATGAAAGTGATACCAAATATTTTAATTAGAAACTATTTTTTAATATAATGATCTGGTAAGACTAAGAATTGTATCAATTGTGGTGCTTTTTTAAAAGAAAACATGCCTGTGTTTATATATATATTAGCTAAAGAACTGATTGTTTAGGATTGCTTCTTTATAAGTATCAGATCATGAAAAATATTATACTCTTTTGGATAATTTTTTTATACTTATGGTCTATTTAACTGTATATGTAAACACACTTGTAGTTTGGCTTTTTTTATTGGGCTTTGGTTTATTGGAGGACCAAAGGAAGTACCCCATTCTAACCTCACACTCTTAATTCCTTCTGCCTTATTTTCTTGAGTGGAAGGAATATATGTATGTACCACCATTCTAGGTTTATATGTGTGTTTTAAAGATATGTTTGTGTGAGATTTTTGTTTTCCCCTAAACATTTTCTCAACTATTTCAGTCTTTTTGCAACAGAAATGTGTCTTTCATTGTTTCTTAAATGTGGAGATCATGATGAATAAAGCAAAATTTCCTGTCTTAAGACATTTATTTTTTTTTAATCAAGGGAACTAAATTTTTCAGGCCATTAAAATAATGATATACTTGCTGACATCAAGGTATGGGAATTCCTTCAGCTGAAGACTGGGCTTTCTGAAAATTCTTTAAGCTAATGTTTTTGTTTGGTTTTATTGTTTTTTACTTTTTTTTTTTACTTATTCATTTTACATCCTGCTCACTGCCCTCCTCCCAGTCACCCTCTCCCACAATCCTTCCCCTATCCCTTTTCCTCTTCTCCTCTAAGCTGGTCAGGGGATGGGGTTGGGGTATCCCTTCCCCACTGAGGCCAGACAAGGCAGCTCAGCTAGAAGAACATATCCTACATACAGTGAACAGCTTTTGTGATAGTCCCTGCTCCAGTTGTTCAGGACCCACATGAAGACCAAAGTGTACAACTGCTACATATGTGTAGCGAGGCCTAAGTCCAGACCATGGTTAAGACTCTAGACGCTCCAAAGGTCTTCTGTTGGTCTTCCAGTGGAGCTCTTATTCTCTTTGAGGTCTACAATCCTTCCTCCAATTCTTCCATAAGATTTCCCAAGTTTGATCCACACTTTGGCTGTGAGTGTCTATATCTGTCTAAGTCAGCTGCTGGTTGGAGTCTCAGAGGACAGTATGCTCCTGTCTGCAAGCATAACATATTAATAGCCTTAGGGATTGGTGCTTGCCCACGGGATGGGTTTCAAGTTGGGCTTGTTTTTGGTTGGCCATTCTCTCAAGTCTCTGTTCTATCCTCCATGCCTGCATTCCTTGTAGACGGAATAAATTTGAGGTTGAAAGTTTTGTGGGTGAGTTCGAGTCTGTCACTTCACTGGGATTCCTATCTGGCTACAGGAAGTATCTTATACAGGTTCTATATCCCCAATGTTGTGAGTCACAGCTAAGGTCACCCACACTGATTTTTGGGTGCCTCCCTTATCCCAGGTCTTTGTCTTGTCCTGGAGATGCTACATTCCACAGACCCAAAGAAGTTAAAAAAGAAGGAACTGGGGATGTTTGAATCTCACTTAAAGGGGGAATAAAATTGTCATAAAAGGCAGGTAGAGGGAGGGAACTGGGAGGGAGTAGGGAGGAGAGTGTGGATCAGATTTCAGATATGGGGAAGGGCAGGAGAGATGGCCATATGGCCATGAAAACAAATGGAAATCTGCAACTGACATAAGTGAGGATGTCAGTATTTAGCTAACTTTGAGAATCAATACCCTAAAAATCATTACAAATATTTAAGTATCAGAATGATGGTCCACTATCAATACTTTCATCATAAGAAAGACCCAGTGTCAATGCCATTTAACATGGGTTTTTCAGAAATTGTTTGACTTGTTACAGCCTGAAGCAATTGCTCCTTCATTTTATTTTTCAATTAATATTTAATAACTGCTCTCTTAAGTGTAAAAATAGATATAAACAATAGACTCTTGATGTTAAATGACTTCTGATTTCTAAATGTGATTTTACACTGTTGATATATATAATGATAGTTTCCCCTTTAACATTACATTACATTACATTACGTTACGTTACGTTACGTTACGTTACATTACATTACATTACATTACTTGATTCTGTGGACCGTTTTCTTTTAGTATCCTTGATCCCTTTGGGTCCTACAATCGATATATTCTTTATTTACATTTCAAATGATATCCCCTTTCCTGGATCTTCCCTCCCCAAAAGTCCCATAAGCCCTCTTCCCACTCCCTGTTCCCAAATCACCCCCTTCCCATTTCCCTGTCCTGGTATTCCCCTACTCTGCTGCATTGAGCCTTTCCAGGACCAGGGGCCTCTCCTTCCTTCCTCTTGGGCATTATTTGATATGAGAATTGTTTCTTGGGTATTCTAAGCTTCTGGGCTAATATCCGCCTATCAGTGAGTGCATACCATGTGTGTTCTTTTGTGATTGGGTCTCCTCACTCATTCTCCAGTTCCACCCACTTGCCTAATGAATTCATTGTTTTTAATAGCTGAGTAGTATTCCATTGTGTATATATAACACATTTTCTGTATCCATTCCTCCATTGAGGGATATCTGGGTCCTTTCCAATTCTGGCTATTACATATGAGCCTGCTATGAACATAGTGGCATGTGTCCCTCTGAGCTCTACAGGGGAACCCTCTGGGTATATGCCCAGGAGTGGTATAACAGGGTCCTCCTGTAGTATCATGCCCAGTTTTCTGAGGAACCGCCAGACTGATTTCCAGAGTGGCTGTACCAGCTTAAAACCCCACCGGCAGTGGCAGAGTGTTCCTCTTTTTCCACATCCTCACCAGCACCTGCTGTCTCCTGAGTTTTTGATCTTAGCCATTCTGACTGGTGTAAGGTGAAATCTCAGTTGTTTTGATTTGCATTTCCCTGATGAATAAGGATGTTGAACATTTCCTTAGGTGCTTCTCAGCCATTGGATATTCCTCAGGTGAAAATTCTTTGTTCAGCTCTGTACCCCATTTTTTCTTTATTTTTATTGAATATCATCTTTATTTACAGTGCCAATAGTAAAACTTTTCCTGATTTCCCCTTCCCCAAAGACCTCCCAACCCCTCCCCTTCCTGCTTCCACGAATATGTCCCTCCACCGGACACACTCCCACCTCCCCAACCCTTGGTTTTCCTTTGTTGGGCCCGAACCCTTTGTCAGCCTTTACCTGACTAAGGATCACTTCTCCCACTGATGTCCAAAAAGGCCTTCCTTTGCCACATTTTTGGCTGGAACCATGTATACCCTTTGGTTGATGGTTTCAGGCCCTGGGAGTCTTGGGGCGTCTCAGTGGTCAAAATCATTGTTCTTCCCATGGCGCTATAAAACCCTTCAGCTCCTCCAGACCACCCTCCAGCTCCTCCATTGGGGACCACATACCCAGTCCAATGGTTGGCTGCTAGCTTCTGCTTCTATATTTGTAAGGCTCTGGCAAGGGCCCTCCTTTTGGTATACGCTTCTTGTCCTAGTGTCATGTACCCCATTTTTAATAAGGTTATTAGGATCTCTGGAGTTTCCCTTCTCTTTGTATATCTTGGGTATTAGCCCTCTGTTGGTTGTAGAGTCGGTAAAGATCTTTTCCCAATTTGTTGCTTGCCATTTTGTACTTTTGACAGGGTCCTTTCCCTTACAGAAACTTTGTAATTTTAAGAGGTCCCATTTGTCAATTCTTGATTGATCTTAGAGCATAAGCTATTGGTGTTCTGTTCAGGAAATTTTCCCTTGTGCCCATGTGCTCAAGGCTCTTGATGACCTGAAGACTTCACCACCCCTAGACCTCACTTCTTTATGTTCCCACAATCACCCCATAGGACCGTGTTTTCAATAAGTTGAACACACATGACAGACCACTTAAGCTCCATGCTGAGGCATTTTTTGTATCTGAAAAAGTCCATGCTCAATTCTTTTTTTTTATTCGATATATTCTTTATTTACATTACAAATGATTTCCCCTTTCCTGGATCCCCCCCCTCTCGAAATTCCCATAAGCCCTCTTCCCTTCCCCTGTTCCCCCATCCACCCCTTCCCACTTCCCTGTTCTGGTATTCCCCTACACTGATGCACTGAGCCTTTCCAGAACCAGGGACCACTCCTTCCTTCTTCTTGGACATCATTTGATATGTGGATTGTGTCTTGGGTATTCCAAGCTTCTAGGCTAATATCCACTTATCAGTGAGTGCGTACCATGAGTGTTCTTTTGAGACTGGGTTATCTCACTTAGGATGATGTTCTCCAGCCCCATCCATTTGTCTAAGAATTTCATGAATTCTTTGTTTCTAATGCCTAAAAAGTACTCCATTGTGTATATATACCACATTTTTTGCATCCAGTCTTCCGTTGAGGGACATCTGGGTTCTTTCCAGCTTCTGGCTATTATAGATAGGGCTGCTATGAACATAGTGGAGCATGTATCCTTATTACATGCTGGGGAATCCTCTGGGTATATGCCCAGGAGTGGTATAACAGGGTCCTCCAGAAGTGTTGTGCCCAGTTTTCTGAGGAACTGCCAGACTGATTTCCAGAGTGGTTGTACCAGCTTGCAATCCCACCAGCAATGGAGGAGTGTTCCTCCTTCTCCACATCCTCACCAACAGTATAAGAAACAAAAGGTCAAATGTGTAATTTTAAAAAAAGACAAAACATAAGAAACAAATTATAACTAGGATAATTATTAATCAAAAGACATACTTATAAATGAATGAGATAATGGAATTATTATAAAAACAAATTTTAGAGGTTATTATAAACATATATGTACAAAAGTAAAAAAAAAACAAAATGTAATAATAGAAAAGATCCAACCTCAAATTCTAGAAATAAAATATACAATATGCTCAATGTGTAGAATGACAGTAAGAGCAAAATTACATACAACAGAAGAAAAGTCTGAATTTGAAATAATCTGTACAAAATAGAGGAAGTCAAAATAAACCAACAGCTCAATCAGCTATGTATAAGATACAAAGCTAATTAATAAGGGTGGCATGATAAATGAGAAAAATAAAGGTCACAAAATTATTGTGGAAAAGTAGCCTATTTTTTTTATGCAATCAAGGACAGAAACCCACAGAAGCTCAGATAACCTCAGACAAAACACAACCACAGTACAGCACGTAGAGTCATGTCACATAACTATGAAAATGATGTAAGAAAACAGAAAAAAATACTTGAAGATGTTGGGTTAGGCAAAGATTTTTAGATAAGAACTACATACAACAACAACAACAAAAACAAAACAAGTGAGACTAACTGTTGCCCTTCCAGAAGATCAGAGTCTTGTTCCCAACACAAACACTGGGCATTTTACAACTACTTATAACTCTAATCCCAGGCGAGTTAAGAAGATCCTTTTCTGCAGAAACCTGCATAAACTTGTGTGTGTGCGTGCACAGAGCCACACAAAGACACATTTTAAAAAATGTAACATATATACTTAATAAGTAGGATTTAGCCATGGAAAAGTAATAACTGTCACTTGTGGCAATATAGATGAAAATGGGTAACAATGATAAATGAAGTAATCTAAGTACAGAAAGACAAATGTGCTTGATTTGTCATATAAAATTGTTGGTCATATATAATGGGAATGAAATAGGGTCAATAGAGGCTAGGAAATGTAGTTGAGGAATAGAATGTTATTTTATTTCTGACAAGAAGTGAAAAGTGATTTTTATTGTTTTCTATGATCTTTTCTGTGTTAATTTTTCTATTATTCTCTCCTACAATATATTCTAACTAAAGTTTCTGCTCCATTGACTCCCCCGAGTCCCTCCCCACTATCTCCCCTATTCCCCAGATCCACTCCTCCATTTTCCTTCAGAAAAGAGCAGGCATCCCAGGGATATAAACCAAACAAAACATAATGAGATACAATAAGACTAGGAACAAACCCTCATTTCAAGTCTAGATGAGGCAATGAAGTAGGAAAGGGTCCCAAAAGCAGGCAAAAGAGTCAAAGACAACCCCAATTCTCACTTCGAAGTTCCACAAGACCAAGCTACATAACTGTAACATATATGTAGAAGGTCTAGGGTTGTCCCATGCAGGCTCCCTGGTTGTCGATTCACTCTCTGTGATCCCCTACAAGCTCTGCTTAGTTGATTCTGTGGGCAATGTTCTCTTTGTGTCCCAGTACCCTCTGGCTCCTGTAATCCTTCCTTCTCCAGTACCTTGAGAGCCCCTAAATTCCTCCTAATATTGTTCTGTGGGTCTTTGCATCTGCAGAATGAAGCCTCCCTAATAATTGAGCTAGGCACCAATCTATAAGTATAGCAGAATATCATTGGGAATCATTTCATTGATTTTTTTTGCAAGCCTTATTTGGCTCTATCCTAGGTGTCTGAGCTATCCAGCATCTGGTCTCTTAAGCAGCATTGGGCATGGGCTCCCTCTCTTGGCATGGGCCTCAAGTTAGACCTTCCTCCCTTCTTATTACTTAGCCTCTCTAGGTCCATGAATTGTAGCATGATTATCCTTTATTTAACAGCTAGTATCTACTTATAAAAAGTGAGTACCAAGTTTGCCTTTTTGGGTTTAGGTTACCTCACTCACGATGATTTATTTCTAGTCTCATCATTTGCCTGCAAATTTCATGATCTCATTTTTTAAAAGCTGAGTAATATTCCATTGTGTAAAGGTGCTACATATTCTCATCTATTTTTCAGTTGAGGGACAACTAGATTGTTTTCAGTTTCTGATTATTATGAATAAAGCTGCTGTGCACACAGTTGAGGACATGTTCTTGTGGTAGAATGAAGTATCTTTTGGGTATATGCTCAAGTAGAATAGATGGGTCTTGAAGTACAGAGACTCCCAACTATCTGAGAACTACCACACTGATTTCCAAAATGGCAGTTCAAGTTTGTACTCCCTCCAGCAATGGATGAATGTTGCCCTTGGACCACATACTCACCAGGATGAGCTGTCACTTGTAGTTTTGATCTTAGCCATTCTGACAGGTGTAATATGAAATCTCAAAGTAGGTTTGATTTAATTTTCCCTGATCACTAAGGATATTGAACATTACTCTAAGTCTTTCTCAGCCATTTAAGATTCCTTTATTGAAAATTCTATTTAGATCTGTATACCATTTTTTAATTGTTTTCATTTTATAATTTTTTATTCTATATTCTTTGTTTACATTCCAAAGATTCCAAAGGCTTTCCCCTTTCCTAGTCCCCCCCCCATCATATGTCCCATAAGTCCTCTCCCTCCCCCCAACTATTCCCCAATCACCCCACCACCACCACCATTTCTCTGTTCTGGTACTCTCCTACAAAACTGGATCCAATCTTTTTAGGCCCAGGGTCCTCTCCTTTCTTCTTCTTGGGAATCATTTGACTTGCTAATTGTGCCTTGAGTATTCAGGGCTTCTGGGCTCAATAATATCCACTTATCAGTGATTGCATTTCATGTGTATTCTTTTGTGATTGGGTTAACTCGCTTAGGATGATATTTCCAGATCTAACCATTTGCCTACAAATTGCATGAATTCATTATTTTTAATTGCTAAGTAGTATTCCATTGTATAAGTATACCACATTTTCTGTATCCATTCCTCCTTTGAGGGATATCTGGGCTCCTTCTGGCTATTATAAACAAGGCTGCTATGAACATAGTGGAGCATGTGTCTTTATTGTATGCAGGGGAATCCTCTGGGTATTTGCCCAGAAGTGGTATGACAGGGTCCTCTGGAAGTGTCATGCCCAATTTTCTGAGAAAACCACCAGAATGATTTCCAGACTGGTTGTACCATCTCTTAATCCCACCAACAGTGGAGGAGTGTTCCTCTTTCTCCACATCCTTGCCAGCACCTGTTGTCTCCTGAATTTTTAATCTTAGCCATTCTGACTGGTGTGAGGTAGAATCTCAGGTTTGTTTTGATTTGCATTTCCCTGATGACTAATGATGTTGAACATCTCTTAAGGTGTTTTTCAGCCATCCGAATTTCTTCTGGTGACGATTCTTTGTTTAGCTCTGTACCCCATTTTTTGATAGGGTTATTTGGTTCTTTGGGGTCTAACTTCTTGAGTTCTTTGTATATATTGGATATTAGCCCTCTGTCTGATGTGGTGTTGGTGAAGATCTTTTCCCAATTTGTTGGTTGCCGTTTTGTCCTTCTGACAGTGTCCTTTGCCTTGCAGAAACTTTGTAATTTTATGAGGTTCCATTTGTCAATTCTTGATCTTAGAGCATAAGCTATTGGTGCTCTGTTCAGGAACTTTCCCCCTGTGCCCATGTCCTCCAGGGTCTTCCCAAGTCTCTTTTCTATTAGTTTCAGTGTGTCTGGTTTTATGTGGAGGTCTGGAACTTCAAGTCCTTGAAGAAAGAAATCGAAGAAGACCTCAGAAGAAGGAAAAATATTTCTTGCTCTTGGATTGGCAGGATCAATATAGTAAAAATGACCATCTTGCCAAAGGCAATCTACAGATTCAATGCAATCCCCATCAAAATCCCAAATCAATTCTTTATAGATCTAGAAAGAGCAATTCTCAAATTCATCTGGAGTAACAAAAAACCCAGGATAGCTAAAACTATTCTCAACAATAAAAGGACTTCTGGGGGAATCAATATCCCTGACCTCAAGCAGTACTACAGAGCAATTGTGTTTAAAAAAAAAAAACTGCATGGTATTGGTACAGCAACAGGCAAGTAGATCAATGGAATAGGATTGAAGATCCAGAAATGAACCCGCAGACTTATGGTCACTTGATCTTTGATAAAGGAGCTACAACCATCCAGTGGAAAAAAGATAGCCTTTTCAACAAATGGTGCTGGTTCAACTGGAGGTCAACATGCAGAAGAATGCGAATTGACCCACTCTTATCTCCTTGTATACCATTTTTTAATTTGGTTTGTTGATATCTAGTTTCTTGAGTTCTTTATATATTTTCAATATTAGCCCTCTATGAAATAAAGAATTAGTGAAAATATTTTCCCATTCCCATTTTATTCTACTGATGGTGCCCTTTTGCCTTAAAAAGCTTCTCTGTTTAATGAGGTACCGTTTTTAATCTTAGTTCCTGAGCTATATTGGTGTTCTCTTCAGGAAGCTGTCTCCTGTGCCAATGTACTCAAAGCTATCCCCTATTTTCTCTTCAGTTTTTTTCCTTTGTTTGGTTTTTTTTAACATTTTTTCAGAATTATTTTTCTTTTATTTTATATTTTATTAGATATTTGCTTTATTTACATTTTAAATGGCATCCCCTTTCCTCATTACTGCTCCAAAAAACCCCTATCCCACCTCCCTCCCCCTGGTTACCAACCTCCCCCCCTTCCATGTTCCTGACCTAGCATTACCTTACACTGTGAAATCATGCTTTCACAGGACCAATGTCCTCTTCTCTCATTGATGTCTAAAAAGGCCATCCTCTGCTACATATGTAGATGGAGCCATGGTTCAATCTATGTACTTGATGATTGGTGGTTTAGTCCCTAGGAGTTCTAGGGGTACTGGTTGATATATATCATTGTTCCTCCTATGGGGCTACAAACCTCTTCAGTTCTTTGGGTCTTTTCTCTACCTGCACCATTGGTGACCCTATACTCAGTCTACTGGTTGGCTGTGAGCCATGGGTATTTTGATCCACCTTCTAAGAAGGATCAAAGTATCCACACTTTGGTCTTTCTTCTTCTTGAGCTTCAGGTTGTCAGTAAGTTGTATTATGGGTATTCTGAGCTTTTGAGCTAATATCCACTTATCAGTGAGTACATACCATGTGTGCTCTTTTGTGATTGGGTTACCTCACTCAAGATGATATTTACTAGTTCCATCCATTTGCCTAAAAATTTCATGAATTCATTGTTTTTAATAGCTGAGAGGTACTCCACTGTGTAAATGAACCACATTTTCTGTATCCATTCCTCTATTGAGGGACATCTTCTGGCTATTATAAATAAGGCTGCTATGAACATAGTAGAGCATGTGTCCTTATTAAATATTGCAGCATCTTCTGGGTATATGCTCAGGAGTCATATAGCTGTCTCCTCAGGTAGTACTATCTCTAATTTTCTGAAGAACTGCCAAACTGATCTCCAGAGTGGTTTTACCAGCTTATAATCCCACCAGCAGTTGAGGAGTATTCCTCTTTCTCCACATCCTCGCCAGTATCTGCTGTCCCCTGAATTTTTATTTTTGGTCTTAGCCATTCTGACTGGTGTAAGGTAAAATCTAAGGGTTGTTTTGATTTTCATTGCCCTGATGATTAAGGATGTTGAACATTTCATAAGGTGTTTCTCAGCCATCAGCCATCTGGTATTCCTCACTTGAAAATTCTTTGTTTAGCTTAGTACCCCATTATTAATAGGGTTATTTGGTTCTCTGGAGTCTAACTTCTTGAGTTCTTTGTATATATTGGATATTAGCTTTCTATCAGATGTAGAATTGATAAAGATCTTTAACCAATCTGTTGGTTGCTGTTTGTCCTATTGATAGTGTCCTTTGCTTTACAGAAGCTTTGCAGTTTTATAGGGTCCCATTTGTGAATTCTTGATCTTAGAGCATAAGCTATGGGTGTTCTGTTCAGGAAATTTTTCCCCATGTACATGTGCTCAAGGTCCTTCCCCACTTTCTCTTCTTTAGATTCAGTGTGTCTGATTTTATGTGGAGGTCCTTGTTCCACTTGAACTTGAGCTTTGTACAGGAGATAATGGATCAATTTGCATCCTTCTACATGTTGAGTGCCAGTTGAAACATCACCATTTGTTGAAAATGCTGTTTTTTTCCACTGGATGGTTTTAGCCCCTTTGTCAAAGATAAAGTGATCATAAGTGTGTGGGTTCATTTCTGGGTCTATGCTATTGATCTATCTGCCTGTCATACCAAAGCCATGCAGTTTTTATCACTATTGCTCTGTAGTATAGGTTGAAGTCAGGGATGGTGATTCTGACAGAGGTTCTTTTATTGTTTAGAATAGTTTTGGCTATTCTGGGTTTTTATTATTCCAGATAAATTTGGAAATTGCTATTTCTAACTCTATGAAGAATTGAGTTGGAATCTTGATGGAGATTGCATAGAATCTGTAGGTTGCTTTAGGCAAGATGGCCATTTTTACTATATTAATCCTGCCAATCCATGAGCATGGGATATCTTTTAATCTTATGAGAATTTCTTCAGTTTCTTTCTTGAGAGACTTGAAGTTCCTATCATACAGACCTTTCACTTTCTGGTTAGAGTCACACCAAGGTAATTTATATTATTTGTGACTATTGTGAAGTGTATAATTTCCCTAATTTCTTTCTCAGCCTCTTTAGTCTTTCAGCTTAGGAAGGCTACTGATTTGTTTGAGTTAATTTTATATCCAGCCACTTTGCTGAAGTTGTTTATCAGGTTTAGGAATTCTCTGGTGGAATTTTTGGGGTCACTGAAGTATACTATCATATCATCTGCAAATAGTGATACTTTGACTTCTTTCTTTCCAATTTGTATCCCTTTGACATCTTTTTGTTGTCTAATTGCTCTGACTAGGACTTTGAGTATTGTATTGTACAGGTAGGGAGAGAGTGAACAGCCTTGTCTAGTTCCTGATTTTAGTGAGATTGCTTCAAGTTTCTCTCCATTTAGTTTGATGTTGGCTACTGTTTTGCTGCATATTGTTTCTACTATGTTTAGGTATGGACCTTGAGTTCTTGATCTTTCCAAGACCTTTATCATGAAGGATTGTTAGATTTTGTCAAATGCTTTCTCAGCTTCTAATGAAGTAATCATGTGGGTTGGTTTGTTGTGGTTTTTTTTTTTGAGTTTGTTTATGTAGTGGATTACACTGATGGGTTTCTGTACATTGAATTATTCCAGTATCCCTGAGATGAAACTTACTTGATCATGGTGGATGATCGTTTTCATATATGTTCTTGGATTCAGTTGGCAAGAATTTGATTGAGTATTTGTCTTAGTTAGGGTTTCACTGCTCTGAACAGACAACATGACCAATGCAAATTTTATAAAAGACAACATTTAACTGGGTTTGGCTTACAGGCTCAGAGGTTTAGTCCACTGTCATCAAGGCAGAAACATGGCAGCATCCAGGCAGGCACGGTGCAGGAGGAGCTGAAAATTCTACATCTTTATCTGAAAGCTGCTAGTGGAAGACTAACTTCCAAGCAACTATGGTGAGGGTCTTAAGCCCACACCCACAGTGACACACCTACTCCAACAAGGCCACACCCCTAATAGGGTCACTCCCTGGGCCAATCATATATGAACCATCACATTCCACTCCCTGGCCCCCATAGGCTTGTTCAAACATGAGTCTATGGGGGCCATACTTAAACATAGCATAACACAAAATACATTTAGTCCAACTTCAGAAGTCCCTGTAGTCTATAGCAGTCTCAACAGTGTTAAAAGTCCAAAGTTCAAGGTCTCTTTTGAGATTCATCCAATCACTTAACTGTAATCCGCCAAGCAAGACAGGAAACAAGCTGGGTAAAGTTCAAACTCTGCATCTCCATGTATGATGGCAAGGCAATCTTCAGCTATCCAACTCCTTTTTTATCTTTGTTGACTGCAACAAGGTTCTTTCTCCTGGGCTTGTTCCACTCCCTGTTAGTAGCTTTCTTTGGCAGGCATCCCATGGCTCTGGCATCTTTAACATCTTGGGGTACCCAAGTCAATTTCAGCTTCACAACTTCTTGTTCCAGTGTCTGAGATCCACACGTGATCTGTACATCTTCAAAGAGCTGGTGTCACTTCTGATCTGCCCTCTGTAACACTCTAAATTCAGGTTGATCCACTCAACTGCCACTGTTGCTCTTGGTGATCATCTCATGGTACTAGCATCTCCAATATGCTAGGGTCTTCAACTGCAACTATGCTTCACCAAAGCCTCGCATAGGCTCTCTTCATGGTACCAAGCCTCAACTCCTTTGCATAAACCCTTCAGTTCTGGGCTGTCAATTACAACTGAGGGTACACTTTCACCAATGGCCTTCCATGGCTTCTCACAGTGCCAAACCTCAACTGTTCTTCATGATGACATCATGCTTTCAAAACCAGTACCTCCTGGATGATTCTTACACATTACCAAGTACAGCTGCAGCATGAGGTACAACCTTGGTTATCTCTAGAATACAGCTTCTTTGTGCTCTCAGAAAACACTTCCCAGAAGATTTCACCTCAGTGATGCTAATCTTTTCTTAATCACCATTAATTTCTTAGCTCCAGTTAATCAGCATCAATTGTCCCAGTAGTCTCTTTCTCCTCTTGAATATAAAGCCAAAGACACATGGCTGAGGTCTGCTGCTTACATTGCCCCCTTGTTCTATTACATTGTCACTAGCTTCCTTTTTCCCAGCTCCTTCACTGCCTAAGTTGGCTGTCCTGAATCTTGCTCCATAGACTGTCTTTGAATTCAGAGATCTGCATGTCTGGCTCCTAAGCACTGGGATTAAAGGTGTGGTCTACCAAGCCTGGATTTAAGTTTTTCTTCACCTAGAATTTGTTCTGTTCTAGGCTGCTTTGAACTCAGAGATCTGCTTATCTTTGCCTCCTGGGATTAAAGGTTTGTACTACCAAGCCTGGATCTAAATTTAGCTGGGTGGAATCTTGCCCCCAGGTCACCACTCCCTTAATTCAATTTAATATCCTTGAATTCAGCTCCATTTCACTTCCTGGAGTCCCTTTAATACTCAAACTATATATTTTGACTTTTCCTTTCTCAGCTTGCTAGGTTTGTTCAAATTTTTCTTCATCAGACTTAGCCAGAAAACAAAGTCTTTGTTGGGCTTTTTTGAGATTTCCTTTGCAGATGCAGTTAATATAAATCTCTTTACCTTAGCCCTAGGCAGTCTCTTCAGGCAATGGCAAAAAGCAACCATGTTCTTCACCAAAACATCACAAAACCAGTCTCTTGGCCACATACTAAAGTTCTTTTCCACTGAAACCTCTTGGGGGAACAGGCCTAAACAGTTCAAATGACCCTCAGCACTACTGTCTTCCATATTCCTACTAGGCTGTCCCATTAAGCCCCACTTGAAGCATTCCATGGCTTTCCAAATCCAAAGTCCCCAAATCCACATTCTTCCAAACAAAAGCATGGTCATGCCTATCACAGGAATACCCCAGTCCTGGTACCAACTTCTGTCTTAGGGTTTCACTCCTGTGAACAGACAACATGACCAATGCAAGTTTTATAAAAGACAACATTTAACTGGGGTAGGCTTACAGGCTCAGAGGTTTAGTCCACTGTCATCAAGGCAGAAACATGGCAGCATCCAGGCAGGCATGGTGCAGGAGGAGCTGAGAATTCTACATCTTTATCTGAAGGCTGCTAGTGGAAGACTAACTTCCAAGCAACTATGGTGAGGGTCTTAAGCCCACACCCACAGAGACACACTTACTCCAAAAAAGCCAAACCTCCTAATAGGGTCACTCCCTGGGCCAATCATATATGAACCATCACAGTACTTTTGCATTGGTCTCATAAAGGAAATTGATCTAAATTTCTCTTTCTTTTTTGGATCTTTGTAGTTTGCATATCAGAGTAATTGTGGATTCAAAGAACAAACTGGGTAGTGTTCCTTCTGCTTCTATTTTGTGGAATAGTTTGAAGAGTATTGATATTATGTCTTCCTTGAAGTTCTAATAGAACTCTGCATTAAAACCATCTGGTCCTGGGCTTTGTTGTCATTGTTGTTGTTATTGTTGTTGTTGTTGTTGGGAGACTATTAATAACCGCTTCTATTTCTTTAGGGATTATGGGATTGTTTAGATCATTTATCTGATCCTGAATTAATTTTGGTACCTGGTATCTGTCTAGAAAAATGTCTATTTCATCTAAATTTTCCACTTTTGTTGAATATAGGCTTTTGTAGTAGGATCAGATGGTTTTTTGTTTTCTTTTTTCTTTTTTTTTTCTTTTTTTTCTTTTTTTTTTTACTTCCTCACTATCTCTTGTTATGTCTCCCTTTTCTTTTCTGATTTTGTTTATTTGGATACTGTCTCTGTGTCCTCTGGTTAGTTTGGCTAAGGGTTTATCTATCTTGTTGGTTTTTTCAAAGAGCTCCTGGTTTGGTTGATTCTTTGTATAGTTCTTTTTGTTTCTACTTGATTGATTTCACCCCTAAGTTTGATTATTTCCTGACATCTACTCCTCTTAGGTGTATTTTGTTCTTTTTGTTCTAGAGCCTTCAGATGTGCTGTCAAGCCTTTAGTGTATGCTCTTTCCAGTTTCTTTTGGAGGCACTTAGAGCTATGAGTTTTCCTCTTAGAAATAACTGCTTTCAGTTGGTACAACCACTCTGGAAATCAGTCTGGCAGTTCCTCAGAAAACTGGGCATGACACTTCTGGAGGACCCTGCTATACCACTACTGGGCATATACCCAGAGGATTCCCCAGCATGTAATAAGGATACATGTTCCACTATGTTCATAGTAGCCCTATTTATAATAGCCAGAAGCTGGAAAGAACCCAGATGTCCCTCAATGGAGAAATGGATACAAAAAATATGGTATATATACACAATGGAGTACTATTCAGCCATTAGAAACAATGAATTTATGAAATTCTTAGACAAATGGATAGGGCTGGAGAACATCATCCTAAGTGAAGTAAACCAATCTCAAAAGAACACTCATGGTATGCACTCACTGATAAGCGGATATTAGCCTAGAAGACTGGAATACCTAAGACACAATCCACATATCAAATGATGTCCAAGAAGAAGGAAGGAATGCCCCCTGATTCTGGAAAGGCTTAATGCAGCAGTGTAGGGAAATACAAGAACAGGGAAGAGGGAAGGGGTGGATGGGAGAACAGGGGGAGGGAAGAAGGCTTATGGGACTTTCAGGAAGGGGGGAGCCTGGAAAGGGGGAAATCATATGAAATGTAAATTAAGAATATATCGAATAAAATAAACAAAAAAGAAAGAACTGTTTTCATTGTGTCCCATAAGTTTGGGTATATTGTGCCTTCGTTTTCATTAAATTCTAAAAAGTCTTTAATTTCTTTCCTTATTTTTTCCTCGACCAAGTTATTGTTGAGCAGAATGTGGGTCTGTTTTCATGTATAGGTAGGCTTTCTGTTGTTTTTGATATTATTGAAGACCAGCCTTAGTCCGTGGTGTTCTGCTAGGGTACATGGGGTTATTTCAATCTTTTTATATCTGTTGAGGACTGTTTTGTGACTGAGTGTATGGTCAGTTTTGAAGAAGGTACCATGAGGTGCTGAGAAGGTATAATCTTTTATTTTAGGATAAAATTTTCTATAGATATCTGTTAAATCCATTTGCTTCATAACTTTTGTTAGATTCACTGTGTCTGTTTAGTTTGTTTCCCTAATCTGTCCATTGATGAGAGTAGGGTGTTGAAGTCTCCCACTATTATTGTGTGAGGTACAATGTGTGTGTTGAGGTTTAGTAAAGGTTCTTTTATGAATGTTGGTACCCTTGCATTTGGAGCATAGATGTTCAGAATTGAGAGTTCATCTTGGTAGATTTTTCCTTTGATGAGAATGGAGTGTCCTTCCTTCTCTTTTTTGATTACTTTAGGTTGAAAGTTGATTTTTATCAAATATTCAAATGGCTACACCAGCTTGTTTCTTGAGACCATTTGCTTGGAAAATTGTTTTCCACCTTTTACTCTGACATAGTGTCTGTCTTTGTACCTGAGATGAGTTTCCTGTATACAGCAAAATGTTGGGTCCTGTTTATATATCCAGTCTGTTAGTCTGTCTTTTTATTGGAGAATTGAGGCCACTGATATTAAGAGACATTAAGGAAAAGTAATTGTTACTTCCTGTTATTTTTGTTAAAGAGGGCTCTGAGGTCCCCTGCTGTGGAAAGAGACAAGATGGCTGTTGGGGTGGGGACGTCCTCCTGGAGATGGAGAGGGTAGAAGGTACTAGATGTGGAACAGTCAGAGTGTGGACCAGGAGGGGATAAAATCTGGAGTGTAAAAAAAGGTTAAACAAAATAAAATAAAATAATTTGGTGATTGTGCAAGGCAGGTACTGTCAAGAGTACAGGGGACACAGAAGTGGCAGAGTAGGTGAGAAAGGATCCTTCCGGGATCCATCTCCACCCAGGAGCTGGGCTGAGCCATAGCCCTCTGTGTCAGGGGAGAGCTGGGCTCCCAGGGGTGCTGAAACAGCCTTGCAGCTCAGAGGAGGGAAAAGCTCCAGTCAGAGACAGTGGGTCCAACTAACACCAGAGATAACCAGATGGTGAAAGGCAAATGCTAGAATGTTACCAACAGAAATCAAGGCAACATGGCACCATTTGAACCCAGTTCTCCCACAACTGCAAGTTCTGGGTACCCCAACATACTAGAAAAGCAAGATTTAGATTTAAAATCACAGCTCATGATGCTGATAGAAGACATCAAGAAGGATATAAATAACTCCCTTAAAGAAATACAGGAAAACACAGCCAAAGAGGTAAAGGAATTGAACAAAACCATCCAGGATCCAAAAATGGAAGTAGAAACAATAAAGAAATCACAAAGGGAAACAACTCTGGAGATAGAAAACCTAGGAAAAAAGGAGACATAGATAAAAGCACCAACAATGGAATACAAGAGATAGAAGAGAAGATCTCAGGTGCAGAAGATACTATAGAAAACATTGACACAATAGTCAAAGAAAATACAAAATGCAAAAAGCTCCTAACTCAAAACATCAAGGAAATCCAAGACACAATAAGACCAAACCTGAGGATTATAGGTATAGAAGAGAGTGAAGATTTCCAAATTAAAGGGCCAGTAAATGTCTTCAACAAAATTATAGAAGACAACTTCCCTAACCTAAAGAAGGAGATGCCCATGAACATAAAAGAAGTTTACAGAACTCCAAATAGATTGGTCCAGAAAAGAAATTCCTCCTGTCATATAATAATCAAACTACAAAATGCTCTAAACAAAAAAATAATATTAAAAGCAGTAAGGGAAAAAGGTCAAGTCACATATGAAGGCAGACCTATCAGAATTGCACCAGACTTCTCGCCAGAGACTATGAAAGCCAGAAGATCCTGGGCAGATAAAGAAGGTTCACAAGAAGTCACCTGTGTACATGATTCATTCCTTGTCCCCATAGACCCTCCTGGGAAAGTGGCATTAACATCACAATAAGGCAACACCAGGGCAATTCAGAACAGAGGACAGTCATGATATGCCCCTTTTTGTGAACACTTCATAGCCTCAGGAACAGTGTTGGGCCTTGGGAACCTCCCTCTGAGCTAGATCTGACTTTGGACCTGTCTCTGTTCCTCCTTTTCATCAGGCTCTACTCCATATTTGTCTCTGCAATACTTTCAGACAAGAACAATTGTGGGTCAGAGTTTTTTATTGTGGGATGGCAACCCCATTTGTCACTTGATACCCTATCTTTCTGCTGGAGGTGGGCTCTACAAGTTACCTTTCTGCCCTGTAGAGCATTTTATCTAAGGTCCCTCCCATTGAGTCCTGATAGTCTCTCACCTCCCAAGTCCCTGGTACATTCTGGGGGTCCCCCCACCTCCTACCTCTCGAAGTTGCCTGTTTCCATTCTTTCTGTTGGCCCTCAGGGCTTCAGTCCTGTTCCTCCCACTAAATACATGATCATATTCCCCTCTTCCCATCCCTGTCCCCTTTCCAACACAGGACCCTCCATCCCTCTTGTAATGGTTTTCTTCTCCCTTCTAAGTGAAATTAAGGCATTCTCACTTGGGCCCTTCAGCTTATTAACCTTCTTGAGTTCTGTGAACTGTATCCTGGGTATTCTGTACTTTTTTTTTTGCTAATATCCACTTATTAGTGATGCATGTACTTTTGGGTGTGAATTACCTCACTCAGGGTGATATTTTCTAGTTCCATCCATTTTCCTGCAAAACTCAGAATGTCCTCATTCTTTTTTTTAAAAGATATTTGTTTTATTGACATTTCAAATGGTATCCCTCTAACCCTTCCAACTGTCAGAACTTCAGTGGGGTAGAGAAGCTGCTGATTTTTTTTTGCCTTGGCTGCAGCAGATCTCCTTCAAGGCCTTCAGACTGTTGAGTCTTCAGAGGAGCAGTCAAGCTGTTTTCCTATGTGAAGCTGTTCTCCAGGGGTGCCCATAGACTGTGATTTCTGTTTCCCTGGGTGCAGAGAGGCTTTCAGTCTGTTGGGTCAATTGCCTTGCATGCCTCAGAGCTCCCAGGATTTTGTCAGACTATGGTGTTGGTTACCCACTTGCCTTGTGTGCAGAGGAGCCCCTGGGATGCTTTCAAGCTGTGGTGTCTTCAAAGGAACAGACAATCTGGTTATCAATTACTCAGTTGCCTTGTGCAGTGGATCTCCTGGGATTCCAGTTGCCCTGTAAGCAGAAGATCTTCTGGAATGCCTCAGGTGGTGATGTCTTCAGGGGAGCAGACTAGCTAGCAGTCAGATGCCCTGAGTGCATCAGAACTCCTGATATTCCTCAGGGTATAGGGTCTTCAAGGAAGCAGGCTACCTAGTAGTCTGCCCCAGCAGAAAGCACCAGCCAGAAAGGGAATGGAATTAGGTGGGGAGTGATGGGTCCTGAGTCCACTGGACTCCCAGCAGCAGCTGTGGGACGTCAGGAGACAGGGTTCTGACCAGATGCCCTGAGGACAGTAGATCCCCTTGGGTGCCTCAGCTTGTGGTGTCTTCAGGGGCTAGCTAACAGTTTGCCCTGGAAGAAAGCACTGGCTGAATCTTGCCAAAAGCAATCTACAGATTCAATGCAATCCCCATCAAAATCCCAACTCAATTCTTCATAGATCTAGAAAGAGCAATTCTCAAATTCATCTGGAGTAACAAAAAACCCAGGATAACTAATACTATTCTCAACAATAAAAGGACTTCTGGGGGAATCAATATCACTGACATCAAGCAGTACTACAGAGCAATTGTGTTAAAAACTGCATGGTATTGGTACAGCAACAGGCAAGTAGATCAATGGAATAGGATTGAAAACCCAGAAATGAATGCACAGACTTATGGACACTTGATGTTTGATAAAGGAGTTACAACCATCCAGTGGAAAAAAGATAGCCTTTTCAACAAATGGTGCTGGTTCAACTGGAGGTCAACATGCAGAAGAATGCGAATTGACCCACAATTATCTCCTTGTACTAAGATCAACTCCAAGTAGACCAAGGACCTCCACATAAAACCAGACACACTGAAACTAATAGAAAAGAACCTTGGAAGACCCTGGAGGACATGGGCACAGGGGAAAAGTTCCTGAACAGAACACCAATAGCTTATGCTCTAAGATCAAGAATTGACAAATGGGACCTCATAAAATTACAAAGTTTCTGTAAGGCAAAGGACACTGTCAGAAGGACAAAACGGCAACCAACAAATTGGGAAAAGATCTTCACCAGCCCCACATCAGTCAGAGGGCTAATATCCAATATATACAAAGAACTCAAGAAGTTAGACCCCAAAGAACTAAAGAACCCTATCAAAAAAATGGGCTAAACAAAGAATTTTCACCAGAAGAAATTTGGATGGCCGAGAAACACCTTAAGAGATGTTCAACATCATTAGTCATCAGGGAAATGCAAATTAAAACAAACCTGAGATTCCACCTCACACCAGTCAGAATGGCTAAGATTAAAAACTCAAGAGACAACAGGTGCTGGTGAGGATGTGAAGAAAGAGGAACACTCCTCCACTGTTGGTGGGATTGCAAGTTGGTACAACTGCTCTGGAAATCAGTCTGGCAGTTCCTCAAAATATTGGGCATGTCACTTCCAGATAACCCTGGCATACCACTCCTGGGCATATACCCAGAGGATTTCCCTGAATCCATAAAAGACACATGCTCCACTATGTTCATAGCAGCCTTGTTTATAATAGCCAGAAGTTGGAAGGAGCCCAGATATCTCTCAAAGGAGGAATGGATACAGAAAATGTGGTATATATATATATATATGTGTGTGTGTATATACATATATATATAATGGAATACTACTCAGCAGTTAAAGATAATGAATTCATGTAATTTGTAGGCAAATGGTTAGATCTGGAAAATATCATCTTAAGCGAGTTAACCCAATCATAAAAGAATACACATGAAATGCAATCACTGATAAGTGGATATTAATGAGCCCAGAAGCCCTAAATACTCAAAGCACAATTAGCAAGTCAAATGATTCCCAAGAACAAGAAAGGAGAGGACCTTGGGCCTGAAAAGATTGGATCCAGTTTTGTAGGAGAGTACCAGAACAGAGAAAGGTAGGGGGGTGATTGGGGAATAGTTGTGGGGGAGAGTACTTATGGGACGTATGGGGGGGGGGAACTGGGAAAGGGGAAAGCCTTTGGAATGTAAACAAAGAATATAGAATAAAAAAGAAAGAAAGAAAGAAAGAAAGAAAGAAAGAAAGAAAGAAAGGAAGGAAGGAAGGAAGAAAGAAAGAAAGAAAGAAAGAAAGAAAGAAAGAAAGAAAGAAAGAAAGAAAGCACTGGCTGAAATGGCCAGAAAGCATGGCTGGAAGGGTATATCTGCTTTTATGTTGAGGTCTTTTATCCACTTGGACTTAAGTTCTGTCATGGTAATAGATATGGATCTATTTGCTTTCTTCTACATGCAGACATCCAATTTAAATCAGCACCATTTGTTGAAGATAGTTTCATTTTTTCCACTGTATAATTTTGGCCTCTTTGTCAAAATCAAGTGTAGGTATGTATATTTATATCTGGGTCTTTAATTTGATTTATTGATCAACCTGTTTTTCTTCCAATATAATGCAGTTTTATTAATATTGTTCTATATTACCACTTGAAATCAAGAATAGTGATACCTTCAGAAGTTCTTTAGTGTACAGAATTGTTTTAGCTACCCTGGGATTTTTGTTTTCCTACATAAAATTGAGTATTGTTCTCTCAAGGTCTGTAAAGAATTGTGTTGCAATTTTGATGGGAATTTTGTTCACTCTGTATATTGCTTTTGATAAAACAGCCATTTTTATTACTTTAATCCTATTAACCCATGAGCATGGAAGATCTTTCCATCTTCTTATGTCTTCTTCAATTTCTATCTTCAAAGACATGAAATTCTGTCATACAAGTCTTTCACTTGTGTGGTTATTTGAATATACTTGGCCCATGGAAGTGGCACTATAAAGAAATATGGCCTCAGAAGAAATGTGTCCGCTGTATAAGTAGGCTTTGAAGTCTTCTCCTATGTTCAGGCTCTGCCCAGTACAGATGAGCCCCTCCCCCTGGTTGACTGCAGAGGAGTATCCTTCTGGCAACCTTTGGGTCAAGATGTAGAACTCTTAGCAACATGTCTTCCTGCTTCCCTCCCATGCCTGCAGTTCGTCATGCTTCCCACCATAATGATAATGGATTGAATCCCTGAAACTCTAAGCTAGCCCCAATTAATTGTTTTCCTTTATAAAAGTTGCCTTAGTCATCAAGTCTCTTCACACCAATAAAACCCTAACTAAAACAACTTGTTTGGTTAGAATTGTACCAAGATATTTTGTATTATTTCTGGCTATTGTGAAGGGTGTTGTTTCCCTAATTTCTTTCTCAGCTGGTTTGTCATTTGTATAAAGGAGAATTATCATTTTGTTATTGTTGTCATTGTTTTGTTTCTGGTTTTGTTTTTGTTTTAGTTTTGTGTCTGGTCACTTTGCTGAAAGGGTTTATCCACTGTTGGAATCCCCTGGTTTAATTTTTTGGGGTTGTTTGTTTATATTAACATATTATTTGCAAATAATGATGGTTTGACTTTCTTTTCCTTTTCTTTAACTTCTTCCTTTTCAATTTGTATTCCCTTGATCCCCTTCAGTTGTCTTATTGCTCTAGCTTGAGCATCAAGTAATATATTGAATAGATATTGAGAGAGTGGACAGCCTTGTCTTACTCCTGATTTTAATGGAATTGATTTGAGTTTTTCTCCATTTAATTTAATGTTGGCAATAGGTCTGCTGTAAATTTGCTTTTATTATGTTTAGGTATATTGCTTGTATCACAAATCCCTCCAAGACATTTATCATAAGGAGGTGCTGGATTTTGTCAAAGGCTATTTCAGCATCTATTGAGATGCCCATTATTGGTGGTGCTATCCCTGGACTGGTAGTCCTGGGTTCTAAAACAAAGTAGGCTAAGCAAAATATATGAAGCAAGCCAGTAATTGGCACCCTTCCATGGCCTCTGCATCAACTTCTGCCTCCAGGTTCCTGCTTGAATTCCTGTCCTGACTTCTTCCAATGATGGACTATGATTTGGAAGTGTAAGCCAAATAAACCCTTTTCTCCCAAACTTACTTTTTGATCATGATGCTTCCTCCCAGCCATAAAACCCTAAGACAACCTTTTTGATGTGTTCTTGGATTTAGATTTCAATTATTTTATGGAATTTTTTCACATTAATATTCATAAGGGAAATTGGTTTGTAATTCTGGACCTTTTTATTGGGGAGAGGGGAACATTTTTTAGTGACTGCTTTGATTACTTAGGCATATATGTCTATTTAAATTGTTTATCTAATCTTGACTTAACTTTGGTAAATAGAGAAAATCATCCATTTCTTTTATGTTTTCCAGTTTCATAGACTACCAGTTTTAAAAATATGACCTAATAATCATGTTTATTTCCTTGGTGTCTGTTGTTATGTCCCCTTTCATTTCTGATTTTGTTAATTTGGCTAGTCTCTTTCAGTATTTTAGTTTGTGCGGATAAGGGCTTATATATCTTGTTCACTGTCTCAAAGAATCAACTTTGTTTCAGTGACTCTTTGAATTGCTCTCTTTCTTTCTATTGTATTGATTTTAACCCTCAGTTTGATTATTTCCGGCTGTTCACTCCTTTTGGGTTTGTTTGCTTCCTTTTGTTCTAAAGCTTTAAGATGTTTAATTTCTCCATTGTTTTTATGTAACCACTTAGTGTTGTGAACACTGCTTTCATTGTGTCACACTGCTTTCATTGTATCCCATAAGTTTTTGATTTTCTTCTTTATTTCTGTCTTTACTCAGTTATTATTCAGTAGAAAGTTATTCAGTTTCCATAAGTTTGTAGACTTTCTAGTATTTCTATTGTTTTTTTGAAATCCAGCTTTATTATCTGGTGGTAGGATAAGACTCATTTTATTTTCTTGTATCTGGTGATAATTGTTTTGTGACAGAATATGTGGTCAATTTTGGAGAAAGTTCCATGAGGTACTGAGAACAATGTGTATTCTTTTGTGTTTAGGTAAAATGGTTTGTAAATATCTGTTCATTCCACTTGATTTATAACATATTAGTTTCAGTATTTCCCTGTTTAGGTTTTATTTGGATAATCTGTCTTTTAGTGATAGTGGGATATTGAGGTCTCCCATTATCAATAGTGAGGGTCACTGTATTAGTTTCAGTATTTCCCTGTTTAGGTTTTATTTGGATAATCTGTCTTTTAGTGATAGTGGGATATTGAGGTCTCCCATTATCAATAGTGAGGGTCACTGTATTATATAAGTTTTAGTAATGCTTCTTTTACAAATGTGGATGGCATTGCTTTTGGGGAATAGATGGTAAGAATTAAATATCATTGGTGGATTTTTCTTTTGGTGAGTATGAAATGTCCCTCTCAATTTCTTTTTATTAACTTTGATTAGAAGTCTATTTTGGTAGATATTAGAATCACTACATTGGCTTCCTTCTTAGATCCATTTGCTTGGAAAATCTTTTATCAACCCTTTACTCTGAGATAATGTCTATCTTTGATGTTGAGATGTGGGTTTTGTGTGCAGAAAAAGAATGGATTCTGCGTTTGCATCCATTCTGTTAGTCTGTGTCTTTTCATTGGGCAGTTGATCCCATTGATATTGACATATGTCAATGACCAATGATTTTAGTTAATATAGAATAGAGTTTTCTCATGGAATGGGTACGTGAGGTATGAGTGTAGAGGCAGAGAGAGAGAGAGAGAGAGAGAGAGAGAGAGAGAGAGAGAGAGAGAGAGAGGGAGAGAAGAAGGAGGAGGAGGAGGAGGAGGAGGAGGAGGGGCGAGGAATAGGAGGAGGAGGAGGAATAGGAGGAGGAGGAGAAGGAGGAGGAGGAATAGGAGGAGGAGGAGGAGGAGGAGGAGGAGGAGGAGGAGGAGGAGGAGGAGGAGGAGGAAGAGAGTCTGGCCATGAGCAGCAAGAGTGACCAATGAAACCAGGCACTGGTGGCACACACCTTTAATCCCAGCACTTGGGAAGCAGAAGCAGGTGGATTTCTGAGTTCGAGACCAGCCTAGTCTACAGAGTAATAGCCAGGGCTACACAGAGAAACCCTGTCTACAATGATTGTTAATTACTGTTATTTAATTGGTGGTGGTGGTGAGAGAGAGAGAGAGAGAGAGAGAGAGAGAGAGAGAGAGAGAGAGAGAGAGAGTTTCCCTTCATTTGGTTTGGCTAGGGTTGGATAATTTATTTCCTCTGTTTTCATGTGAATTTCCTTAGATTTGAGTTTTCCTTTTAGTACCTTCTGCCCAGCTGGGCTTATAGATAGTATATAAATTTGAGTATTTATATGATATGACTATCTTGTTTCTCTATGGTCTCTTAGAGTTAGCAGGACATCTAAAGGTCTCCAGGCCTTTAGAGTCTCCACTGCAAAGTCATGTGTAAGTCTAATAGGTCTGTTTTATATGATACTTGCTTTTTTCCCCTGGAAGCTTTTAATATTCTTTCTTTATTCTATGTTTCTTATTTTATTATGTGGTAAGGGGATTTTCTTTAGTGATCTAATCTATTTGTTGTTCTCTATGCCTCTTGAACCTTTTTAGGCATCTCCTTTTTTAGGCTAGAAAACTTTTCTTCTATAATTCTGTTGCCAATATTTTCTAGGCCTTTGAGCTGGGGTTCTTCTCCTATTCCTATTATTCTTAGGTTTGGTCTCTATATGGTGTCCCAAATTTCATAGGTATTTTGTGTTAGGAATTTTACATTTAATACTTCCTTTCACCAATTTATCAATTTCTTGTATGATATTTTCAGGGCCTGAAATTCTATTTCATTTCTTGTATTTTGTTTATAAAGCTTGACTCTGTAAATCCTGTAAGCTTTATTAGATTTTTCTTTTCTAGAATTTCCTGTTTGTGTTTTTTCCCCTTTCTATTTCCAATTTCAGGTCTTGAACAGTTTTATTCTTTACCTTAAACTTTCTTTTGTTGGGGGTGACCTTTCTTTAATGAATTTATTAATTTCCTCTTTAAGACCTCTATCTTCATAACATTAGTTTTAAGGTATTATTCTTGTGCTTCAGCTGTATTTGAATATTCGGGGTTAGCTGTTGTAGGATAGCCGGGCTTTTGTGGATACATATTGCCTTGGCTGATGTTGATTGTGTTCTTAAGCTGGTGTCTGGGCATCTATATTCTGGTGATTATAGATTTAGGCACCAATTTCTGATTTAGGCTTTGTTGGAAGGGTGTTTTGTTCCTTAGTTTCTGCTTTCTCTCATCTTCTGGTCTGTGTGTCCTCTGGTTGTCAGGAATTTTCTGCCAGAGTTGGGGGCTGGGACATGGCAATGGGGAGAGAAGGGGAGACTAGAGATAGTATTGAGTGGAATACTTAAAAGGTACATGGATTTGATTATTACATACTGATTAAATTAATTGTAATACTATTACACAAACATGCACAGTTGATGCATGTGAATTTGAAAAAATAAAAGCTTCATTTAATCCAAGAAACAATTGAGAAATACTATTTTAGACTGACTACTTGACTAAGAACTGCTGCCAACTTCCTCTGGCTACTCCTTGGGCTCATTGTTTTAAGTAATGCTCTTAGTAATACTGAACCTGTATGTAGAAGGCTTACATGGAAACAAAATATGTTTAAAAAAAAACATGTGATAAAACAAAATTTAAACAAGCAACACAGCTGTGACAAAGCTTCAGGTGAAATCATGTCGTGTTCTGGTGCTAGGTGATTTTTCAGAATTTTCCCAAATCACAGGACAATAGTTCACTTGCATCACTGTACAAACCAGCTGCTAAATACAGAGCACTCCTGGAGGAAGCAACTCCTGAAGGAGAATGATTCAGCAGTGGGGACCCATAGCATTAAAACAAACGTAAAGGGGTCTGTCTTACTCTCCAAAGACAGAGAAACAAGGAATAATAGCAATAGTCTTAATATTTTTAATGTCTTCTTACGTCTTATTAAAAAGTAGATATAATTTATTATAAATAATTTAAATATAAAATTTAAATATCTTAAAAGTGCATCATTGCACTAATAGATAAATTTTCAAACATTTTTGCTCATTATGTACAATCTCAGACTTTTGTATTCACATGTGCTTATTAACTGATTTATAATGTCAGGATCCTAAACATTTCATCCATCTTAGGGTTTACTAATTGCACAGGTAGAACCTCAAGCTCCAATAGAGAACCTGGTGCTCTCTCTTGCTCAGTATCAATGGGTAGATAGGTAATCTACCTGTTACTAAGCTGATGAACATTATACACACTTCATTAAATTGAAAATTAAATTCAACCATAAACTTCAAGGAACTATTCAGTTTGTAAATCACTTAAGGGTCAGCTAAGTTTTATGTTTTGAAACCCGTGTTGGATAATTCCTAATTATCTTTGCAATTTTAAAGAAAGCCATCAGTTAAGTGAGAACTCAGTGACAAAGGGCACCACTGCCATCTACTGGCTTTTGGTAAGCATTTCATACACTGACTGCTCAATATTTATGGGTTCATAGGGTAAAACAAAAAATGAAATTAATAAAAATTTAGCAAGAGTAGATTTACAAGTATATTTACTTGTTATGTAGTTTTAAGCCACTGAGCTAGTATCAGTATGGTGTCTATACGTACAATCAAAATGTTAACCATAAAACATAGGTTGCAGCATAGTTTTGAAATGAGTATGCATACAAGAATCAAGCAGGAGAAACTCACCCTCGCCTGCATGGCAAGGGTGGGAAATAAACACAGAGAAGTCCACCTGCAGCCATGACACATGCTGTGGGTAGACAGTGGAAACAGAGACTTGCCTGCTGCCACATTATGCAGCACAGGAGGGGAAGATGTCCAGAGTCTCATCATTAAGAAAAGATCTGGAACTGAAGACAGGAGGGTGGAAAGCAATAGCCTGTTGTGAGTATCCAGCTCTGCCATCTGAGACCATGGTGAAGTCCCATCTCATGCTGATGATAAGGAGCATGTCTGCACCCATGACCAGGTACCTGCAGGGGTTGGTGTCAATATCAGTGGTTCATATTACCACTAGAGACCATGGCCTTGTAAGCAGCATGGGACCACATATGTCCAGGGGCTGTGAAGAACTCCTCTTACTGGTTGTGGAACTGTAGAAATACTGACCCTGAACCTGGTCAGGGTAGCACAGTGAAGCTATCCCTAGTGGCTGGGGCCTCCAGTGAGCCATTCTTGAGGACATGAGTTTGAAAGAGCTGACCCCATGATTTGTCTGCTGTGAAGTGCTGTAGTTGTGGGCGTGATGCCCTCCCCCTGCCTCAGCCCTTGCTACCTCTGGGCCCTGAGGTCTTGAGAACAGGTGAGCTGGCCCTGTCTACTTGCCAGCTGCAATACTTGGGAATGTTGGCCTTGCATCTTGCCTGGACAGCACAGTAGATCTGGTGTTTGTCTCACCCCCTCACCACCTGCAGTAGTCAGGAAAGCTGGCCATGAGGTCATGAGAGCAAGAAAGCACACTGATTTCTGCAGGGATGGCATTGGGTGGCAGTGAAAGTACTGGAATACATTGTGGTAGTGTGGGTGCAGGAGAGCCATGACTTTGAGTAGGTTCACCCCAAAACCTAAATCATCTGTGAATTGTTGGAGCATGTAAAAAGGCCAGTCCTGTGGATTCAAAGCTACAAGATCTTCATAGCATGGGGCAACAACAAGATAACTTGGAGGAGATTCATTGAGGATACAATATTGATGATGTAACAGAAACCAAGAAACTTAAACCAGACAGTTTTCATGCCTGTGTTCCAGAATCATTGGTACAAGAAGATACTCTGTACACTTCCAAATGAAAAATATAAACACCAAACAAGATACAAACCCTTTAATCTACAATGGTGTCCTTCCTGCAAAAAATGCTAGTGCAATGGTGACACAAGGCTGATGACCAACTACACTTGATGAAGCCCATACTCACCACTGTTTGGGTGATCAAGAATCTGAGATTAGATAGATTAGACAACCCAGAAATCTAGGTTAAAACCAAATATTCTATTCAGAAAACAAAGCAAAACCAAAAATCCATAAACCATAGCAATAAAGTGACTTCCCAGTGATATTCTCTATACTTGTAGATCGCTCTCTTACTCGGTCATCATCAAAGAGGCTTCCTCCTGCAGCAGATGAAAATAAATACAAAGACCCACAGTCAAACAATACTCAGAAAATGAGAGACCTCAAAACATTCAGTCTCTGTAAATAGATGTCTCTACCAAATCCCTCCCTTCAGGGCTCTGGGAACACTGCAGAAGAAAGGCAGGAAGACTGTCAGAACAAGAGGGGATGGAGAACACCAAGAAAATAAGACCCTATAAAACAATACAATTAAAGCTCTTATGAACTCAGAGACTGAAACAACATGCTCAGAGCTTAAATGGGTCAGCACCAGATCTCTGCATGTATCCTGGCTTTCAGCTTAGTGTTTTATGGGATTCCTGGGTGTGTAAACAAGTGAGTCTCTGATTCTTGTGCCTTATCTTGGGCTGTTTTCTTTCTGTTTGTTTGTTTTGCCCAATTTAAATTGTTGAGTTTTGCTTTATTTTATTTTATTATACTTTTTATTATCCCTTATAAGCCTGGTTTTTTCCTAATGAGAGACAGAAAGGGAGTGGATCTGGATGGGAGGGAGGTGGGAAGGAATTGGGAGGAGTAGAGAGAGAAGAGACTATAATTAGGATATATTATATGAGAAAAATATATTTTCAATAAAAATAAATGGGAAAAATATACCCTTGTGCCTGTTTCTTTCCATTAATCCATAAACTTCTAAAAGACTAATAACAGTTTTATTCATCTATATTATCTCCAACACCTACCACAATTTTTAGGCTATATTTAAAAGCCAGGTGAACAGGAGATATCAAATGAAACAATTGGAAGGATGGAAGGATGGATGGATGGATGGATGGATGGATGGATGGATGGATGGATGCTTTGGGTGAATAGACTCATAAACAAGTCTGTAGATATGGATGGGCAGGTGGATGAGTATATAAATGGATGTATAGATAGGGTTGATGGGCAGCTAGGTAAGTAGAAGAATGGATGGACAGATTCCTTCTCAGATCACAGTCATCAATGTCTCTAAAATGAATTTTGCAGATATTTCTGACAAGAAATCATTTACAATGTCTATGTTTATTCACAAAATCAATGGATTTTTGGCTCTTCAGAAAAAAATTTAATCTTAATTTCTGCATTTGAAAATTTGATAAAATTTACTTTTGATTTTGACCTTCAAATCAGTATTCATAGGCATTTCCAGAATGGCATTTCATCTGGCATATGATTTCAAGATCAAACATGGTCGTGAGGATCTGCCTTCCTGCTGAAGCTCACTCTCTAAACAGACATACCTTTTCAGGATATATTTAGTATTGCCTTCTATTTCCCAACTGTTTTTTTTTTTAACTTAGCTCAGCATTTTTTTCTATATTCTTTGTTTACATTCCAAATGATTTTCCCTTTCCCAGTTTCCCACTCCCCATAAGTCCCATTAGCCCTCTTGCCTCTGCCCAATCAACCCCCTCCCACTTCTCTGTCCTAGTAATCCCCTACAATGTTGCTTCAAGCCTTTCCAGGACCAGGGCCCTCTCCTTCCTTCTTCTTGGGATTTGATATGTGAATTGTGTCTTGGGTATTCAGAGCTTCTAGGTTAATATCCACTTATCAGTGACTGCATTCCATATGTGTCCTTTTGTGTTTGGGTTACCTCACGTAGGATGATATTTCCCAAATCCAACCATTTGCCTACGAATTTCATGAATTCATTGTTTTTTTTTTTATTGGATATATTCTATATTTATATTTCATTTCCCTTTTTCTGGCTCCCCACCCCCTAAAGGTCTCATATGCCCTTTTCCCTCCCCCTGTTCCCCCATCCACCCCTTCCCACTTCCCTGTTCTGGTGTTCCCCTACACTGATGTTTTGATCCTTTCCAGCACCAGTGTCCACTCCTTCCTTATTGTCGGATATCATTTGATATGTGGATTGTGTCTTTTGTGTCCCAAGAGTCTAGGCTAATATCCACTTATCAGTAAGTGCATACCATGGGTATTCTTTTGAGACTAGGTTACCTCACTTAGTATGATGTTCTCCAGCTCCATCCATTTCTCTAAGAATTTCATGAATTCATTGTTTCTAATGGCTGAATAGTACTCCATTGTGTATATATACCACATTTTTTGTATCCATTCCTCTGTTGAGGGACATCTGGGTTCTTTCCAGCTTCTGGCTATTACAAATAAGGCTGATATGAATATAGTGGAGCATGTGTCCTTATTGCATGCTGGGGAATCCTCTGGGTACATACCCAGGAGTGGTATAGCAGGGTCCTCTGGAAGTGTCATGCAAAGTTTTCTGAGGAACCACCAGACTGATTTTCAGAGTGGTTGTACCATCTTGCAATCCCAGCAGCAGTGGAGGAGTGTTCCTTTTTCTCCACATCCTTACCAACACCTGCTATCTCCTGAGTTTTTAATCTTAGCCATTCTGACTGGTGTGAGGTGAAATCTCAGGATTGTTTTGATTTGCATTTCCCTAATGACTAATGATGATGAACATTTCTTAAGGTGCTTCTCAGCCATTTGAAGTTCATCAGGTGAAAATTCTTTGTTTAGCTCTGTACCCCATTTTTAATAGGGTTATTTGGCTCTCTGGAGTCTACTTTCTTGAGTTCTTTGTATATATTGGATATTAGCCCCCTGTCTGATGTAGGGTTGGTGAAGATGTTTTCTGAATTTGTTGGTTGCTGATTTGTCCTTTTGATGGTGTATTTTGCCTTACAGAAACTTTGTATTTTTTTTGTTAATTCTTGATCTTAGAGCATAAGCTATTGGTGTTCTGTTCAGGGACTTTCCCCCTGTGCCCATGTCCTTAAGGGTCTTCCCCAGTTTTTTTTTCTTTTTTTTTTTTTATTTTCTATATTTCTTGTTTACATTCTAAAAGGCTTTCCCCTTTCCCAGTTCCCCCCTCACCATGTGTCCCATAGGTCCTCTTCCCCCACACACCCCCATTCCCTAAACACCCCACAATCCTTTCTCTGTTCTGGTACTCTCCTGCAAAACTGGAACCAGTCTTTTCTGGACCAGTGTCCTTTCATTCCTTCTTCTTGGGAATCTTTTGATTTGCTAATTGTGCCTTGAGTATTCAGAGCTTCTGGGCTCATTAATATCCACTTATCAGTGATTGTAATTCATGTGTATTCTTTTGTGATTGGGTTAACTCACTTAGGATGATATTTTCCAGATCCAACCATTTGCAAATTGACCCACTCTTATCTCCTTGTACTAAGATCAACTCCAAGTGGATCAAGGACCTGCACATAAAACCAGACACACTGAACCTAATAGAAAAGAAACTGGGGAAGACCCTGGAGGACATGGGCACAGGGGGAAAGTTTCTGAACAGAACACAAATAGCTTATGTCCTAAGATCAAGAATTGACAATTGGACCTCATAAAATTACAGTTTCTGTAAGGCAAAGGACACGGTCAGAAGGACAAAACAGCCATCAACACATTGGGAAAAGATCTTCACCAACCCTACATCCGACAGGGGGCTAATATCCAATATATACTAAGATGGTCATTTTTACTACATTAATCCCACCAATCATGAGCATGGTAGATTTTTCCATCTACTGATATCTTCCTCAGTTTTTTTTTTCAAAGACTTGAAGTTTTGTTATACAGGTCTTTCACTTGCTTGGTTAGAGTTACACTGAGATATATTATATTATTTGTGGCTATTGTAAAGGGTATTGTCTCCCTAATTTCCTTATTGGCCTGTTTTTTGTTCATAAAACTGAGAGCCAATGATTTTGTTAAGTTAATTTTGTATGCAGTCATTTTTTATTAATCATTTCTGTCATTTACATCTCAAATGATATTCCCCTTTGGGGTTACCCCTCACACCCCCCATTCTATCTTCCCTTTCCCCACTCCCCTTTGTCTCTATGAGGGTGCTCCCCAACCCACCCACCTCTCCAGCATCCCCCTACACTAGGGCATCAAACTTTCACAGGATCTAGGGCCTCCCCTTCCATTGATGTCATACAAGGCCATCCTATACTACATATGTATCTGGAGCCATGAATCTCTCCCTGTATACTCCTTGGTTGTTGGTCTAGTTCCTGGGAGCACTGGGTTGTTTGACCAGTGGACATTGTTCTCCTATAGGATTGTAGTCTCCCTATGCTCCTCCAGGCCTTCAGTCAGCTACCCTCCCATGGTCCCCAAGCTCAGTCTGATGGTTGGTCCAGCCACTTTTTCAAAGTGTTTATCAGCTGTAGCAGTTCTCTGATAAAAGTTTTGAGTCCACTTATGCATACTATCATATCACCTGTGAATAGCGAAACTTTGGCTTTTTTCTTTCCAATTTGAATCCCCTTAATCTCTTTTAGTTATTTTATTACTCTAGCTATAACTTTAAGTATTGGAAAGATTAAAAGAAAATGGACAGCCTTGTTATTGTCCCTGATTTTTTGAGGAATTGCTTTAAGTTCTCTCCATTTATTTGATATTGGCTATTGGCTTGCAGAATATTGTTTTTATTGTTTTTATGTATGAAACTTGTATCCCTGATCTCTCCTAGGTTCTTAACCTGAAAAGGTGTTGGATTTTGTCAAAGGCTTTTTTCAGCATCTAATGAGAATTGTGTATTTGTTCTTTCAGTTTCTTTATATAGTAGATTACGTTAATAGATTTTCATATACTGAACCATCCTTGAATATTTGGGATGAAGTCTACTTGATCATGGTTGATGATGTCCTTGATATGTTTTAGGATTCAGTTTGATAGTATTTTATTGAATATATTTGCATAAATGTTTAAGAGGGAAATTGATCTAAAATTCTCTTTGTTGAGTCTTGCTGTCGTTTAGGTATCAGGGTGACTGTGGCCTCATAAAATGAGATTGGCAATGTTTCTTCTGTTTCTATTTTGTGGAATAGTTTAATGGAGTATTGGAATTAGCTTTTCTTTGAATTCTTGATTGAGTTCTTTGCTAAAACCATCTGTCCTGAGCTTTTAAAAAAAAAAAAAATTGGGAGACATTTAATCACTGCTTCTATTTCCTTAAACTACTCAGATAGTTTACCTGATATTGATATAACATTGGTAATTGACATCTATTTAGAAAATCATGCATTTCATTTAGCTTCTTCATGTTTATGGAGTACAAGCTTTTTTTAAGAAAGACCTAATGATTCTTTGAATTTCCTCAGTGTCCTTTGTTATACCCCCTTTTCATTTCTGATTTTGTTAATTTGGGTACTGTCTGTCTGCCTTTAGTTAGTTTGGCTAGGGGTTTGTCTATCTTGTTGACTTTCTCAAAGAACTAGCTCTTGGTTTTATTGATTCTTTGTTTTGTTCCCTTTGTTTCTAATTGATTGATTTAAGCCCCAAGTTTGATTATTTTCCTGCCTTCTATTTCTCTTAGGTACATTTGTTTGTTTTTCTGTACTGTTCAGCTGTACTTTTAATTCATTAGTTTGAGAATTTTCCAATTTTTTTTTAATGAAGTTCACTTAGTGAACTTTCCTCTTAGAACTGTTTTATAGAGCCTCATAAGTTTGGATATGTTGTACCCTCATTTTCATTGAATTTTAGAAAGTCTTTAATTTCTTTTATTTCCTCCCTGACCCAGTGATCATTGAGTAGAGAGTTGTTCAGTTTCGCTGAGTGTGTAGGCTTTCTTTTGCTGTTGAAGTTTATCTTTAATCCATGGTGATCTGGTAAGATGGAAGGGGTTAGCTCAATCCTCTTCTATTTGTTGAGGTTTACTTTGTGCCAATTTTATGTTCAGTTTTGGAGAAGGTTCCATGGGGTGCTGAGAAAAAGGAATAATTTTTTATGTCTGGGGAAAGCTTCTATAGATATCTATTAGGTCCACTTGAATCATAATCTCTAGTTTCATTATTTCTCTTTCCAGTTTCTGTCTTGATGGCCTATCTATTGGTGAGAGTGGGCTGTTGAAGTCTCCCAGCAGTACTTCTAGGGAAGACATGGGGAGCCATGGGCCAAACAATGTAGATCAGGGTACTTTGCTGGCTGTGCCTCAGGTGGATTCCACTGACAAGGGGCAGGTGGAGCAATATTCTAAGTTGGTCCTTGGGGTCCTGCAGATATCCATGAAGAAGCAGGACACTTTTGGTATCCCACAAGGGTACTCCAGCTCTCAGGGTAAGGCCAGTGTCAGACAGTGGAAGGCAGAGGGTCTTGTACAACTTAACCTCTGTAGGCTGTGCCCCAGGTGGACTTAATTGGGAAGGGATTTGTGGGATAGGGTTCCAAGTGGGTCTTGGAGTCCTGCAGTTTTCCACAGGGAAGCAGAATGTTCTTGGGATCCTTCAAGGATCCTTGAGACTGAAGCAACACCAAAGTTTGATCCTAGGTAAAGCACAGGGTTAACTTGTATGTCTGTGGTTACAAAATCTCAACCAACCAATACATAACACTAATTTATGTGTGATTCCATTTAAATATAGTAATATATATGTGTGTGTATATATGTATATGTATATCTATCTATCTATCTATCTATATTGCGGATTCACTAATATTACTCATGGCCAATACTACTGGAACTAATGAGTAAATGTAGTTTATCTAACATAAAAATCTTCTTTATAGAGCACAACACAGGCTATATTCTATAGCACTTCAGAAGGAGGTTTGCGACTACTGTAGAGTTACTATTGCTGTGATGGAAAAAAAGGCTAGAGTCTTCAATACAGGCAGGAATTCCATAACCCCTACAATATTTACCCAGTGTAGTCTAAGATGTTCAGTAGGGGGAACCCTGAGCAGACCCAGAGCACTAATTCAGTAGCCAGTACCACAACACCGAGAGGAAGGTCAACTCCCAGGCTCTTTAACACACTCAGAATCACAAAATCACAGGCTCACAGGATCACACAATCACATGATCACAGAGAAAGCTGGATTCTGAGGAGTTCTGACACAACCAAGAACACAGGAAAGACAGGCTCCAGTCAGATATAGCAAGGGCAGGTAGCACTAAAGATTACCAGATGGCAAGAGGCAAGCATAAGAACATAAGCTACAGAAACCAAGGATTCTTGGCCTCATCAGAACTCTGTTCTCCTACCATAGCAAGTCCTGGATACACCATCACACTGGAAAGGAGGATTCAGATCTAAAATCACTTCTCATTATGATGATAGAGGACTTTAAGAAGCATATAACTCCCTAATAAAAAATACAGGAGAATACAGATAAACAGGTAGAAGCCCTGAAAGAGGAAAAAAATCTTAAGAAATACAAGAAAACACAAACAAACAGGTGAAGGAAATGAAAAAAAGCCATCCAGGATCTAAAAATGGAAATAGAAACAATAAAGAAATCACAAAGAGAGACAAGCCTGGAGTTAGAAAACCTAGGAAAGAGATCAGGAGTCATAGATGCAAGCATCAGCAACAGAATACAAAAGATACAAGAGAAAAATCTCAGGTATAGAAGATAACATAGAAAACATTGACACAACAGTCAAAGAAATTGCAAAATGAAAAAATGCTCCTAACCTAAAATATCCAGGAAATCCAGGACACAATGAGAAGACCAAACCTAAGGATAATAGGTATAGAAGAAAGTGAAGATTCCCAACTTAAAGGGCCAGTAAATACCTTCAACAAAATTATAGAAGAAAACTTTCCTAACCTAAAGAAAGAGATGCCCACGAACCTACAAGAAGCCTACAGAAATCCAAATAGATTGAACTAGAAAAAATACTTCCTGCCACATAATAATCAAAATGCCAAATGCACTAAACAAAGAAAGAATATTAAAAGCAGTAACATATAATGGCCAAGTAACATATAAAGGCAGACCTATCAGAATTACACCAGACTTCTCACCAGAGACTATGAAAACTAGGTCTTGGGTAGATATCATACAGACCCTAAGAGAACACAAATGCCAGCCAGGCTACTATACCCAGCAAAACTCTCAATTACCATAGATGCAAAAAATAAGATATTCTACTGCAAAACTAAATATGCACAATATCTTTCCACAAATCCAGCCCTACAATAGAATAATAAATGGGAAACACCAACATAAGGAGGGAAACTACACCTTAGACAAATCAAGAAAGTAATCTTCTTTCAACAAATTGAAAAGAAGATAGCCACACAAACATTATTCCACCACTAACAACAAAAATAACAGGATGAAACAATGACTTTTTCCTTAATATCTCTTAATATCAATAGAATCAATTCCCAAATAAAAAGATAGAGACTAACAGAATGGATAAGTAAACAGGACCCAGCATCTTGCTGGATACAGGAAACATACATCAGTGACAAAGACATACTACCTCAGAGTAAAAGGCTAGAAAACAAGTTTCCAAGCAAATGGTCCCAAGAAACAAGCTGGAGTAGCAATCCTAATGCCAAATAAAATCTACTTTCAACCAAAATTTATTTAAAAATTACAAAGTTTCTGTAAGGCAAAGGATACTGTCAATAGGACAAAACTTCAACCAACAAATTAGGAAAAGATCTTTAGCAATCCTACATTGGAGAAAGGGCTAATATCCAATATATACAAAGAATTCAAGAAGGTAGACTCCAGAGATCCAAATAACCCTATTAAAAAAATGGGGTGCAGAGCTAAACAAAGAATTTTTACCTGAGGAATATTGAATGGCTGAGAAGCACCTAAAAAAATATTCACCTTAGTCACCAGGGAAATGCAAATCAAAAACCCAAATATGAGATTTCACCTCATATCAGTCAGAATGGCTAAGATCAAAAACTCAGGACACAACAGGTGCTGGCAAGGATTTGAAAATAGAGGAACACTTCTCTGCTGTTGGGACTGCAAGCTGGTCCAACGACTCTGAATGTCAGTTTGGTAGTTCCTCAGAAAACCTACTACCGGAGGGCCCTGCTATGCCACTCCTAGGCATATATCCAGAGAATTCTCCAGCATATAAGAAGGACACATGCTCTACTATATTCATAGCAGCCTTATTTATAATAGCCAGAAGCTGGAAAGAACCCAGATGTCCCTCAACAGAGAAATGGATACAGAAAATGTGGTATATTTGCACTCAGCTATTAAAAACAATGGATTCATGAAATTCTTAGGTGTTGTGGATAGCCCTGGGCTTGTATTTTGATGTTAATTCCACTCCTCAGAGGGGCTGCAGATGAGGAGTTGCCTTGTGAACCTTATCCCCACCTTAACTTTTCAAATAAAAGTTTGATTAGGCAGGAGGAAGTGGGAGGAGCTGAGAGTGGGTGGGGGGGGAAGTGATGAGACTCAACCAACTGAGAGGTGGCAGAGAGAAGCTGGAGTTCCGCAAGTTATATGAGATAATATAGATGGAAATAGAGCATTGTAATGGGAGATGTGCCCAATCTAGGCTTGTAGCTTCTTTTGTTAACTGATAAGTTGAACTTTCTTTTACCTAGGAATTGGGTTGGAAACAAAGTAGCAACAAAATGGCACCCAATGTATTGTTTAGAACCTAACAAAACCGAGTTAAACATTAACTGCCCCTGAAGCCCTGAACAGCTTGGGCAGTAGGAACAAAGGGTTCCAGACCAGGTAATTCATTGATATAAGAGAGATATACAGCATCATGATACTTAAAGATAGGAAAAATAATAAATGTCTTGTTGGCTTTATGTGATGATATTTTGAATGGTTTGATAAGGATGGATTTAGAGGAAAAATCATTAACATTGCAATACTTATTCTCTTGATTTACTATGTCATCTCAAAAGATACTGCACCAGACAAAAAATTCCTTGCCTTAGAAAGGAGATTACAAGTAACACTAGAACTAAAGGTTCAGGATTTCATAGGTCAAAATAAGGCAGATGCTGCAATATTAGAATTACAACATAAAGAGAAGTTAAGATTATGGAAGCAGGGCTTAGAACAGAAGATACAGGAAATTATAGCGCAGCATGAACAACAGAAAGAAAAATTTAAGACTTGGCAACATGGCCTAGAGGAAACACTAGAATTGAAGACCCAGGAAATTATAGACCAGAGTAAGAGACAGAAGGAGGAGAATGAAGGTGGCAGACAGGAGTTAGAAAAGATGCTAGAACAAAGGATGTAGCAGTTCACAGAACAGACTGAGCAGCAGAGATAATGAGGATTGGAAGCTAGACTTGGAGAATAACCTTTTAAAATTAATCAATCAAAATAAAATGAACAGCAGACTATCAGAATTGCAATATAAAGAAAAGATCAAAATATGGAAGCAGAACCTTGAACAGAAAATACAGGAACTCAAGAAAAAGAAAAATACTTAGGTAGAGATAGAAGATAAAAGTAGAGAAACCCAACCAAAGGTTATTAAAAAACAAACTTTAGTCTATCCAGTCAATATACATCAAAGACCTCCAGATGATGATCATCCACAGGGTTACCAGGAATTAGAATGGCAACCTGTGGATGTGTTAGATCTGAAAAAATTTAAGTGTCACTGATTTTGGAATGCATTCGCCATTTGTAAAGCAAATCCTGACGTCTTGGGCTATTAAAAATAGAATAATCCCACAAGACTGGAAGGATATGGCAAGAGCAATACTAGAACCTGCTGAGAGCATTTAACAAAATTAAACATCCCTTCATGGTGAAAGTCTTGGAAAGATCAGGAATTCAAGGCCTATACCTAAACACAGCAAAAGCAATATACAGCTTACCAGTAGCCAAAATCAAATGAAATGGAGAGAAACTTGAAGCAATCCTATTAAAATCAGGGACTAGACAAGGCTGCATTCTCCCTATCTACTCAATATAGTACTGGAAGTTCTAGCTAGAACAATTGACAACAAAAGTAAGTCAAAGGGATACAAATTGGAAAAGAAGAAGTCAAAAATATCACTATTTGCAGATGATATGATAGTATACTTAAGTGACCCCAAAAATTCCACCAGAGAACTCCTAAACCAGATAAACAACTTCAGCAAAATGGATGAGTATATATTTAACCCAAACAAATCAGTAACCTTCCTATATCCAAAGGATAAGCAGGTTGAAAAAGAAATTAGGGAAATAACACCTTTCACAATCGTCACAAATAATATGAAATACCTTGGTGTGATTCTAACCAAACAAGTGAAAGTTTTGTACAACAAGAACTTCAAGTCTCTGGGGAAAGAATTTGAAGATCTCAGAAGATGGAAAGATCTCCAATGCTCATGAATTGGCAGGGTTAATATAGTAAAAATGGCCATTTTGCTGAAAGCAATCTACAGATTCAATGCAATCCGAATCTAAATACCAAATCAATTCTTCAGAGAGTTAGAAAGAGCAATTTGTAAATTCATTTGGAATAACAAAAATCCCAGGATAGAGAAAACTATTCACAAAAATCAAAGAACTTCTGTGGGAAACACCATCCCTAACCTCAAGCTGTACTACAGAGAAATAGTGATAAAACTTCATGGTACTGGTACAGTGACAGGAGGAGGATCAATGGAATAGAATTAAAGACCCAGAAATTAACCCACACACCTATGGTCACTTGACCTTTGACAAATGAGCTAAAACCATCCAGTGGAAAAAGACCACATTTTTAACAAATGGTGCTGGTTCAACTAGCAGTCAGCATGTAGAAGAATGCAAATCAACCCATTCTTATCTCCTTGTACAAAGCTCAAGTGCAAGTATATCAAGAGCCTCCACTATGTGTCAGAGACACTGAAACATATAGAGGAGAAAGTAGGGAATAGCTTCGAACACATCAGCACAGGGGAAAATTTCCTGAACAGAACACCAATGGCTTATTTTCTAAGATCAATAATCAACAAATGGAACCTCATAAAATTGCAAAGTTTCTGTAATGCAAAGGATACTGTCAATAGGACAAAACAGCAAACAACTGATTGGGAAAAGATCTTTACCAATCCTTCCTCCAATAGAAGGCTAATATCCAATAAATATAAAGAATTCAAGAAGTTATACTCCAAAGAACTAAATAAGCCTATTAAAATGGGGTACAAAGCTAAACAAAGAATTTTCAACTGAGGAGTATCAAATGGCTAAGAAGCACCTAAAGAAATGTTCAACATTCTTAGTCATCAGAGAAATGCAAATCAAAACAACCCTGAGATTCCACCTGGCATCAGTCAGAAGATGATTTATAGCTAAGATTAAAAAAAAAAAATCAGGGGACAGCAGATGCTGGCGGGAATGTGAAGAAAGAGGAATATTCCTCCATTGCTGGTGGCATTGCACTCTGCAAGCTAGTAACCAAAAAGAGTAAGCAGTTTTACTTCATTCTAGAACATTCTAGGCCAGAACTATGCAGCAAGGATCAAAACAAGCATGCCTCAAAAGCATTTCTGCCCATAGAGTTATCCTGAAGTCTCAAGCTGGTTTACCCTGCCTGTAAGCAAGTCATACAGGTCACTTATATCTGCCTCATTCTCCAATCTGCTCTTGATTCTCTTTCTCTCGGTGGAGACTGTCACAAAACTTTCATAACAACCTGAAACAAACAAAAAACAAAAAACCTTGAATTTCTCTTTCCTAAAAGATAAATAGTTTCACTGCTCTTACTATTCCTTAACATTTCTTAAGCCTTTACTCTTGTGAGGTTTTGTGCTAATTCCTGATGTTTGAAAAATTAATATTAACTGCTCCAAAGGATATCCAGAATTAGAGAGACATGTATGTGAACAGTCCTCATATAGGATGATAAAGGTAGAAGCTAGGAGTCTTTTAAGAATCACTGAAGGGAGATTCTTAAAATCACTAGCAAGATGGTTTAGTGTGAGGGAGAACTTGCCAAATAAGACTGATGAGCTGAGCTCAATGTAAGAATGAGAAAATGCATCTCTACAAAGTTGCCTTCTGATCTCCAAACATGTGGCATGGTATGCACCTTCCTCTTCAGGTACATTTCTTTGTCTATCTCTGTTTTTGTCTAATTCTGTGTCTCTGTCTCACATAGACACACACACACACACACACACACACACACACTCAGAATTATTTTTAAAATGAATGGAGGGTCATTATTTCTCAGATAAGAAAATAGCCTAATCAAACATAATTGGCCATATCTGCATGTCCTATGCCTGAAAAGCCAAGGGAGGATTTAAAAAAAAATAGCCATTTTTTTTTTTTTTTTTAGAAATTGCACATGCTCCGGACAGTGGCAGTGCACACAATTCCAGCACTTGGGAGGTAGAGGCAGGCAGATTTCTAGTTCAAGGCCAGCCTGGTCTACAGAGTGAGTTCCAGGACAGCCAGGGCTACACAGAGAAATCCTGTCTCGAAAAACCGAAAAAGAAAAAAAAGAAAAAAAGACATTGTACATGTACTGAACATTTTTCTCATCATTATTCCCTAAACAATACAGTATAACAAAACAGTATAAAAACTGTTCAGAAAACATTTGTATAGCATTAAATTGTTTGAAGTCTTCCAGAGGTGATTAAAGTACATAGAAAGACTATGAAGACTGCATGGAGCAACTAAGCTGTTTATACAAAGGATTTGCACATCCATAGATTTCAGTCACAAGGATCTAGAGCTGGTTTTCCACAGACAACAGATACTGAGGAATGACTGACATTCTCCAAATCAAAAGGCAATGAGATTTAGGGTCTGGAATGGTCAATAGTCCTGCAGACAGTTGTAAACAGGTGTGAGAAATGCTGAGCCATGTCTTTAAAGAGTCAAAGATGAGACTAGTAAGAAAGAACATCGTAAAAATGTATCTAAGTTATATCAAAGAACTCAGATTTTATTCTATAAAAAATAACTTTCCTAAAATGCAACCTTTTTGAAAAATATTAAAAAAAAGAGCACTGAAATCAGTCTATTTTCTAAGACCCAAATTCTGCTATTATGTTATATATGACAAAAGGCTAGATATGAGCAAATTCTGCACTGAGATGGAGCCTTATCCTGGTTATTTGGGTGGGCCTAATAATCTTAATATTTATTATCAGAGGGGGGCAGGAAGATCAGAGTCAGAGACATAAGGTTTGAAACAGAGCTGTAACCAGATCTTCAGGCCAAAGTTCCAGTTCTGGAAGCACAAGGTTCAGCAATCCATTACAGTATACCAACTAAAGAAAAAAACAATGACTAAAAAAAATTAAGAGGAAAAATAAGAAATTTAATCAAGGGCACCACCATTTTGCTCCTGTGACTGTGTAGAGATACAGACAGGAACACAGGCATCACCCTAGTAGAAGATTGATTGGGACACACCCCACCAGGACTCCACTTGCACCTAGGAGCTCCCAGTACCACAGCTAGCTGGGCACCTACCCTGCCAAGGGTCATCTTCCTTGCAAGGAGGCAGTTAGAGGGAATCCAGTTTTTAGAGGTGAGGCGCTGACATCTTTGCTCCTATGACCTTGTAGAGGTGCAAACAGGTACAGGGATCACCCAAGTAGAAGAGCACTGGGGACATGGACCACCAGGGTCCCACATGCACTGAAGAGCTAGGCAGCACCTCTACAGCCATCTGTGTACCTAGTCTGCTAAGGGATATCTGCTCTGCATTGAGTCCCGTGATTAGAAGAGAGACCAACATCTTCTCTCCTGTGACTGAGCAGACTGTTGCAGCCAGAACACAGGGAACATGCAAATGAAAAATCACTTGAGACTAGATCTGCCAGGGCCCGACATACACCCAGGAACTGGGGAGCCCCACAGCAATCTGTGTCAGGGGAAAGCCAGTCACCCAGGGATGCTGAGATAGGCGTGCAGATACACAGGAGGGACAAGCACCAGCCAATGACAGCAAGACCAACTAACACCAGAGATAACCAGATGGCAAAAGGCAAATGTAGGAATGTTACCAATAGAAATCTAGGCAATATGACACCATCCAAACTCAATACTCCCACAATAGCAAATCCTGGATAACCCAACATACCAGATAAGCAAGATTTGGATTTAAAATGACAGATTATGATGCTGATGGAGTGCTTGAAGGACATAAATAAGTCCCTTAAAAAATACAGGAGAACACAAGTAAAGAGGAGAAGCCCTTGAAGAACTAAAGGAAAACACAACAAAACAGGTGAAGGAATTGAACAAAACCATCCAGGATATAAAGATGGAGATAGAAACAATAAAGAAATCACAAAGGGAAAGAACTCAAGACATAGAAAACCTAGGAAAGAAGCCAGGAGTCATGGATCCAAGAATCAACAACAAAATACAAGAGATAGAAGAGAGAATCTCAGATGCAGAAGATACCATAGAAAGCGTTAATACAAAAATCAAAGAAAATGAAAAATGCAAAAAGCTCCTGACCCAAAACATCCAGGAAATCCAGGACACATTGAGAAGACCAAACCTGAAGATTGTAAGTATAAAAGAGAGTGAAGATTTCCAACTTAATGGGCCAGTAAATGTCTTCAACAAAATTATAGAAGAAAACGTCCCTAACCTAAAGAAAGGCGTGTCCATGAACATAAAAGAAGCCTACAGAACTCCAAATAGATTTGACCAGAAAAGAAATTCCTCCCATCACTTAATAATAAAAACAACAAATATACTAAAGAAAGAATATTAAAAGCAGTAAGGGAAAAAAAAACTCAAGTAACATATAAAGGTAGACCTATCAGAATTATACCAGACTTCTCATCAGAGACTATGACAGTCAGAAGAGGGTGGGCAGATGTCATACACACCCTAAGAGAACACCAGACCCAAATGCCACCCCCAGACTGATATATCCAGCAAATCTCTCAATTACCATAGATGGAGAAACTACGGTATTTCATAACAAAAACTAATTTATACAATATCTTTCCACAAATCCAGCCCTTCAAAGGATAATGAATGGAAAACAGTGAAAAAGAGGTAAACTACACACTAGAAAAGGCAAAAAATTAATCTTCTTTCAAGAAACCCAAAGGAAGATAACTACACAAACATAAAAATTACATCAAAAATAACAGGAAGCAACAAACCCTATTCCTTAATATCTCTTAATATCAAGACTCAATTCCCCAATAAAAAGATATAGACTAACAGAATGAATACATAAACAGGACCCAACATTTTGCTACATACAGAAAACGCATTTCAGTGTCAAAGGCAAACACTACCTCAGAGTAAAAGGCTGGAAAACAGTTTTCCAAGCAAATGGACCTAGGAAACAAGCTGGAGTAGCCATTCTAATATCCAATAAAATAGATGTTCAAAAAAGACACAGAAGGACACTTTATACTCAACAAAGGAAAATTCTAACAGGAATAACTCTCAATTCTGAACATCTATGCTCCAAATACAAGGCCACACTCATTGATAAAAGAAACTTTACTAAAGCTTAAAGCACACATCGCACCCCACTCAATAACTGTGGGTGACTTCAACACCCCACTCTCATCAATGAACAGTCAGGGAAACACAAACTAAACAGAGACACAGTGAAACTAACAGAAGTTTTTGACCAAATGGATTTAATAGATATCATTCCATCCTACATCAGAAGAATATAACTTCTTCTCAGCACCTCACGGTACCTTCAACAAAACTGACCATATAATTGGTCACAAAACAGACCTCAACAGATATAAGAAGATTGAATTAATCCCATGTCTCCTATCAGATCACTCTGGAGTAAGTGCGGTCTTCAATAGCAACAAAAACACCAAAAAGTCCTCATACCCATGGAAACTGAACAATGTTCTACACAATGATACCTTGATCAAGGAAGAAATAAGGAAAGAAATCAAAACCTTTTTAGAATTTAATGAAAGTGAAGGCACAACATACCCAAATTTATGGGATACAATGAAAGCAGAGCTAAGAGGAAAACTGATAGCTCTGAGTGCCTCAAAAAAAAAAAAAAAAAAGCACAGGACCAGATGCAGAATTCTATCAGACCTTCAAAGAAGACCTAACACCAATACTCTTCAAACTATTGCACAAAATAGAAACAGAAGGAACACTACCCAATTCGTTCTATTAAACCACAATTTTGCTGAATTGTGGGATCCCATCAAAACCACACAAAGATCCAACAGAGAACTTCAGACCAATTTCCCTTATGAATATCGATGCAAAAAAATACACAATAAAATTCTTGTGAATGGAATGCAAGAACACATCAAAATGATCATTCACCATGATCAAGTAGGCTTCATCCCCAGGATGCAAGGATGGTTCAATATACAGAAATCCATCAATGTAATCCACTACATAAACACACTCAAAGGAAAAAAACCACATGGTCATTTCATTAGATGCTGAAAAACATTAGACAAAATTCAGCATCCTTTCATGGTAAAGGTCTTAGAAAGAACAGGAATTCAAGGCCCATACCTAAACACAGTAAAAGCAATATACTGTAAACCAGTAGCCAACATCAAACTTAATGGAGAGAAACTTGGAGCAATCCCAATAAAATCAGGGACTAGACAAGGCTGTCCCCTCTCTCCATATTTATTCAATATAGTATTTGAAGTTCTAGATAGAGCAATTAGAAAACAAAAGGATGTCAAGGGGAAACAAATGGGAAGGAAGAAGTCAAATTATCAATATTTGCAAATGATATGATAGTATACTTAAGCAACCCAAAAAACTCCACCAGACAACTCCTACAGCTGATGAACAACTTCAACAAAGTGGCCAGATATAAAATTAACTCAAGTAAATCAGTAGCCTTCCTATACTCAACAAATAAACAGGCTGAGAAACAATTTAGGGAAATGACACCCTTCTCAATAGCCACAAACAATATAAAGTAACTTGGTGTCATAAGTGAAAGATCTGTATGACAGAAACTTCAAGTCCTTGAAGAAATAAATCCAAGAAAACCTCAGAAGATAGAAAATCTTCCATGCTCTTGGATTGGCAGGATTAATATAGTAAAAATGGCCATCTTGCCAAAAGCAATATACAGACTCAATGCAATCCCCATCAAAATCCCAACTCAATTCTTTTTTTTTTTAGTTATTTTTATTTTCTATATTCTATGTTTACATTTCAAAGGCTTTCCCCTTTCCCAGTTCCCACCCACCATAGTTCCCATAGTTCTTCTCCCCCCCCAACTATTCCCCAATCATTCCCCCTCCCCCCTCAGTTTCTTTACTAAACTGGATGCAATCTTTACATGCCCAGGGTCCTCTCCTTTCTTCTTCTTGGGAATCATTTGACTTGCTATTTGTGTCTTGAGTATTTAGTGCTTCTGGGCTCATTAATATCCACTTATCAGTGATTGCATTTCATGTGCATTCTTTTGTGATTGGGTTAGCTCACTCAGGATGATACTTTCCAGGTCTAACCATTTACCTACAAATTGCATGAATTCATTATTTTTAATTGCTGAGTAGTATTCCATTGTATAAATATACCACATTTTCTGTATCCATTCCTCCTTTGAGGGATATTTGGGCTCCTTCCAATTTCTGGCTATTATAAACAAGGCTGCTATAAACATAGTGGAGCATGTGTCTTTATTGCATATAGGGGAATCCTCTGGGTATATGCCCAGGAGTGGTATGCCAGGGTCCTCTGGAAGTGCCATGCCCAATTTTCTGAGGAACCGCCAAACTGATTTCCATCTAGAATAACAAAAAACCCAGGATATCTAAACTATTCTCAACAGTAAAATAACTTCTTGGGGAATCAATATCCCCGACCTCAAGCAGTACTACAGAGCAATAGTGTTAAAAACTTCAATGGTATTGGTACAGTGACAGGCAGGTAGATCAAGGGAATAGAATTAGAGATCCAGAAATGAGCCCACACATCTATGTTCACTTGATCTTTGACAAAGGAGCTACAACAATCCAGTGGAAAAAGATATCTTTAAAAAAAATGGTGCTGGTTAAACAGGAGGTCAGCACACAAAAGACTGCAAATCAATCTATTCTGATCTCCTTGTACTAAGCTCAAGTCCAAGTAGATCAAGGACCTCCACATAATACCAGACAAACTGAAACTAATAGAAAAGAAAGTGGGAAAGATCCTTGAGCACATGGGCACAGGGGAAATTTTCCTGAACTGAACACCAATAGCTTATGCTCTAAGATCAAGAATTGACAAATGGAACCTCATAAAATTACAAAGTTTCTGTAAGGCAAAGGACATTGTCAAAAGGACAAAATGACAACCAACAAATTGGGAAAAGATCTTTACCAACCCTACAACCGACAGAGGTCTAATATACAATATATACAAAGAACTCAAGAAGGTAAACTCCAGAGATCCAAATAACCCTTTTAAAAAAAATGGGGTACAGAGCTAAACAAAGAATTTTTTCCTGAGGAATATTGAATGGCTAAGAAGCACCTAAAGAAATGTTCAACATTCTTAGTCATCAGGGAAATGCAAATCAAAACAACCCTGAGATTTCACCTTACACCAGTCAGAATGGCTAACATCAAAAACTCAGGAGACAGCAGGTGCTGGCGAGGATGTAAAGTGGAACACTCCTCCACTGCTAGTAGGATTGTAAGCTGGTACAACCACTCTGGAAATCAGTCTGGTGGCTCCTCAGAAACCTGGGCATGATGTTACTGGATGACCCGTTATACCACTCCTGGGCATATACCCAGAGGATTCCTCAGCATGTAATAAGGACACATGCTACACCATGTTCATAGCAGCCCTATTTATAATAGCCAGAAGCTGGAATGAACCCAGATGTCCCTCAATGGAGGAAAAGATACAGAAAATGTTGTATATTTGCACTATGGAATACTACTCAGCTATTAAAAACAATGAATTCATAAATTTCTTAGGCAACTGGGTGAAACTGTAGAATGTCATCCTGAGTGAGGTAATCCAATCACAAAAGAACACACATGGTATGCACTCACTGATAAATAGATATTAGCCTAGAAGCTCAGAATACTCAAGAAACAATTCACATATCAAATGATGCCCAAGAAGAAGGAAGGGGAGACCCCTGGTCCTGGAAAGGCTCAGTGCAGCAGTGTAGGGGAACACCAGGACAGGGAAGCAGGAAGAGGTTCACTGGGTCGGGGAGGGAAGAGAGTTTATGGGACTTTCAAGCAGGGGGCTTCCAGGAAAGGGAAAATCATTTGAAATGTGAATAAAGAATTTATCTAATAAAATAAAAGAAAGAAATTTCATCAATTTCTCATTTAGAAAAGCATATAAAAATTCAAAAACCCCAAGTTCTTTCTTAAACTTTGGGTTTAATCAAAGGAAGAATTTGGGTAGAGGGCAAGAGGTTTGTATAATATACAGTCCTGATTGAGGTGTAGTCTAGCTGACCAGTACCCGAGTTCTGGTTCTGCAAGTTCTAGGACTGCTTAATCTTGCATACTTTTTGAGCTCTCCTCATTTTTGTTTTTTGTTTTTTAAGTGTCAGTACTTTGCATATGGCTTAAGGGTCACTGAACTCTATCTCTACTTCTTCCCAATAACCACATTAATCAGATCTCTTTTCTCTGCTCTTCACAATTACTCCTCTCTTAAATAGTGCTTTTTTTTTTCTAGGAAATTCAAATATATGTTAGAACTAATTTTACACTGATAAAAAAATCATTTTTATCTATTAATCATTTTATTTGTTCACATTTCAAATGTTATCCTCCTTTCTGGTCTCCCTTCAATGAAACCCCCCCCATCACATCCAATCTCCTTTGCCTCTAAGAGGATACTCACCCACCCACTCCTACCTCATACCTCTTCTCTGGGGCATAAAGCCTCCACAAGACCAATGCCTCCACGACCACAGATGTCAGATGATGCAATCCTCTGCTCCATGTGTACCTGGAGCCAGGGACCAGACCATATATATACTCTGTTTGGCAATGTAGTCCCGGGGAACTCTAAGGGGTGCACCAAATTAATAATGCTGTTCTTTGGGGGTTTAGTGCAGAATTCTATCAGACCTTCAAAGAAGACCTAACACCAATACTCTTCAAACTATTCCACAAAATAGAAAAAGAAGAAACACTACCCAACTCATTCTATGAAGCCACAATTATGCTGATACCAAAGCCACACAAAGATAGAGAACTTCAGACCAATTTCCCTTATGAATGACAATCTAAAAATACTCAATAAAGTTCTTTTTTTTTGAGTCAGATAAGTTTATTACGAGCAATCAGATTTTTATGCCACTATCAGAAATGGAATATAGTGGTTTAAACCATTGAAACCAGTGTTCTTTTTTTTAATTTTTATTTTCTATATTCTAAGTTTACATTCCAAAGGCTTTCCCCTTTCCCAGTTACCCCCCACCATATGTCCCATAATTCCTCTCCCCCCTGCTATTCCCCACTCATTTCTCCCCCACGATTTCTCTGTTCTGGGTCTACAATACTGGATCCAATCTTTACAGGCCCAGGGTCCTCTCCTTTCTTCTTCTTGGGGGTCATTTGACTTACTAATTGTGCCTTGAGTATTTAGGGCTTCTGGGCTCATTAATATCCACTTATCAGTGATTGCATTTCATGTGTATTCTTTTGTGATTGGGTTAGCTCACTTAGGATGATATTTGCCAGATCTAACCATTTACCTACAAATTGCATGAGTTCATTATTTTTAATTGCTGAGTAGTACTCCATTATATAAAATCTAAAAATACTCAATAAAGTTCTTACCAACCAAATCCAAGAACAAATCAAAACTATCATTCTCCACGATCAAGTAGGCTTCATACCAGGGATGCAGGGATGGTTCAATATATGTAAATCCATCAATGTAATCCACGAAATAAAAAAACCTCAAAGAAAAAACACATAATCATTTCATTAGATGCTGAAAAAGCATTTGACAAAATTCAGCATCCTTTCATGCTAAAAGTATTGAAAAGATCAGGAATCCAAGGCCCGTATCTAAACCTAGTAAAAGCAATATACAGCAAACCAGTAGCCAACATTAAACTAAATGGAGAGAAACTTGAAGCATTCCCACTAAAATCAGGGACCAAACAAGGCTGCCCTCTCTCTCCATATCTATTCAATAAGTTCTAGCTAGAGGAATTAGACAACAAAAGGAGGTCAAAGGTATACAAATAGGAAAGGAGGACGTCAAATTATCACTATTTGCAGATGATATAGTATACTTAAGTGAATCAAAAAACTCCACTAGAAAACTCCTACAGCTGATAATCAACTTTAGCAAAGTGGCTGGATATGAAATTAACTCAAGCAAATCAGTAGGCTTCCTATACTCAAAAGAAGAAACAGACTGAGAAAGAAATTGGGGAAACAACCCCCTTCAAAATAGTCACAAACAATATAAAATATCTTGCAGTGTCCTCCTTCTTAATAGGTGAGTAGTATTCCATTGTGTAAATGAACCACATTTTTTTCTGCATCCATTCTTCTTTCATGGGACATCTGGATTATTTCCAGCTTCTGGTTATTTTATAATAACAGCATATATATAATATAAGACTGCTATGAACCTAGTAGAGCATGTGTCCTTTTTACATGTTGGGGCATCTTCTGGGTATATGTCCAGGAGTGGTATAGCTGGGTCCTCAGGTAGTACTATGTCCCATTTTCTAAGGAACTACCAAACTGATTTCCAGAGTGGGTGTATTAGTCTGGGTTCTCTAGAGTCACAAAACATATGGGCAGTCTCTATGTAGTTAGGGAATTTGTCGATGACTTACAATCTGTAGTCCAACTCCCCAACAATAGTCAGCAGCAGCTGTGGATGGAAGTCCAAGGATCTAGCAGTTGCTCAGTCCCACAAGGCAAGCCAGCAAGGAAGAATCTGTCTTCCTTCTTCCAATGTCCTTATATATGTCTCCAGTAGAGGGTGTAGCCCAAATTAAAGGTGGTATGTCTACATTCCTTTAATCTCAGATGATCTTGAACTGGAATCCATAGCCATAATCTGGGATTAAAGGTGTGTGTCTCCATGCCTTTAATCCCAGATGATATTGAACGGGAATCCATGGCCACTATGCTTCAAGATCTCCATGCTAAGTCCAGGTCAGAAACATATCTCTGAGCCTCCAGATTAGGATCATAGGTGAACCTTCCAATTCTAAATTGTAGTTCATTCCAGATATAGTCAAGTTGACAACCAGGAATAGTCACTACAGTGGGTGTTCCAGCACCTGCTGCCTCCTGAGTTTTTTATCTTAGCCATTCCAATTGGTGTGAGGTAGAATCTCAGGATTGTTTTGATTTGCATTTCCCTGATGACTAAGGCTGTTGAAAATTTCTTTAGGTGCTTCTCAGCCATTTGATATTTCTCAGCTGAGAATTCTGTTTAGCTCTTTATCCCATTTATAATAGGGTTATTTGATTCTCCAGAGTCTAACATTTTGAGTTATATATATTTGTATATATTGGATATTAGCCCTCTATCAGATGTAGGATTCATAAAGATCTTTTCCCAATCTGTTGTTTGCTGTTTTGTATTATTAACAGTGTCTTTTGCCTTACAAAATCTTATGAGGTCCCATTTGTCCATTGTTGATCTTAGGGCATAAGCCATTGGTGTTCTGTTCAGGAAATTTTCCCCTATGTGCATATGTTTAAGGTTCTTCCCCACATTTTCTTCTATTAGTTTCAGTGTATCTGGTATTATGTGGAGGTCCTTGATTCACTTGGATTTGAGATTTGTACAAGGAGATAAGAATGGATCAATGTGCATTTTTCTACATGCTGACTGCCAGTTGAACCAGCACCATTTGTTGAAAATGCTATCTTTTTATCCACTGAATGGTTTTAGCTCCTTTGTCAAAGATCAAGGGACCATAAGTATGTGGGTTCATATCTGGGTCTTCAATTCTACTCTGGATATCAGTCTGGAAGTTCCTCAGAAAATTGGACATAGTATTACCTGAGGACCCAGATATACTACTCCTGGGTGTATTCCTAAAAGATGCTCCAACATATAACAAGGACCCAGGCTCCACTATGTTCATAGCAACCTTATAATATCCAGAAGCTGGAAAGAACCCAGATGTCCTTCAACAGAGGAACGGATACAGAAAATGTGGTACATTTACACAATGGAATACTACTCAGTTATTAGAAACAATGACTTCATGAAATTCGGAAGCAAATGGATGGAAATAGAAAACATCATCCTGAGTAAAATAACCCAGACACAAAAGAAGACACATGGTATGCACGCACTGATAAGTGGATATTAGCTCAAAATCTCGGAATGCCCAAAATATAATTCACAGATCACTTGAAGCTCAAGAAAAAGGAAGACCAAAGTGTGGATGCTTCAGTCCTTCTTAGAAGGGGGAACAAAATACTCACGGGAGAAAAGACAGAGACAAAGTGTGGAGCAGAGACTAAAGGAACAGCCATCCAGAGACTGCCCCATACAGTCACCAAACGCAGACACTATTGTGGATAGAGCCTGACAAATACTGATACAGATACTTGCAGCCAACCATTGGACTGATCAACAGGTCCCCAATGGAGGAGTTAGAGAAAGTACCAAAGGAGCTGAAGGAGGTTTGCAACCCACAGAAAGAACAATATCAACCAATCAGATCCCTCAGAGCTCCTAGGGACTAAACCACCAACCAAAGCGTATACATGGAGATTCCCATGGCTCCAGCCACATGTGTAGCAGAGGATGGACTTACCAGGCATCAGTGGGAGGAAAGGCCCTTGGTCCTGTGAAGGCTTGATGTCCCAGTGTGGGGATGCCAGGGCTTGGAAGCAGGAATGGGTGGGTGGGTGGGAGAACACCCTCAGAGAAGAAAGGGGAGGGGGGATAGTATAGGGGGGTTCCTGAGGGGAAAAACTGGGAAAGGGCATACCATTTGAGATGTGAATAAAGAAAATATCCAAATAAAAAAAGAAGATAAATATAAAAAAAAGTTGTGGGAAATGTTAAAAAATGATTCTGCCAACTCTCCTGCCCCACCAGGCCACAACACCATGTCCCTGTGGGGTCCCACTAGGTGTGTTCTTGCCATCAAGCTATTCTCTCCTAGCTCGCTCACACAACATCCCAGCTGTGTTCCCTCTCCACCATAAACCCTGTAATTGGCAGACACATATTCCAGTAACCGAGTAAATCAAAACTCTTAATGCTTCCTAGTCAATTATATTTATGTATCAATAAAATCACAATTTATAAGATGCCAATAAATAATTTCAGAGCCAATTGATAATGATAAAGTTTTAATCTAAACATTTTAACCTTTTGATAACATCAAATTGGCCTCCATTCCTCTCTTCTCCTTCTGAGACCTCACTCTGTCTGTCTCACTCCTAGCTCTGCCTCCCTTTTCCTTTCCAATTACAGGCCTTCCACTGCCCGAATGTGATTGGACAGGGAAAATTCTGCAACAAATTTTTAATTAACATATAGATACACTAAAATATTTATTATAAGTGTATTTTTTATATTTCAAAAGAGAGTTATAGAAAGTATTCTTACTTAAAAATTCTCAATAGGAAAAAAAAATCCCTTATCCTTGTAGAGCACGTCTATAAAAAAACAAAGCTGACATTAGATTTAGTGATGGAAGGCTCAATGCTTAGATCTTAACCTCAAGAATTCAAAAAGATGCCCTTTCTCATCACTATACTAGAGTTTCCAGCCAGTGCAATAAGACAAGAAAATAAAAGGAATTAAAGACATCTATAATAGAAAAGAACATTATCTGTGTATACTGTCTGATGAAATCTATAAAAAGAAAACAAAAATAATAAAGAATTTTGAAAGAATACAGGTATAATATAAATATATAAAAGTCAAATTTCTTCCAATACACTTGTGTCCAGAAAGCATAAGCTCAAATTTAAAGCAAGGCAATTTATGATGTCCCAAAGTATCTAATAATTATTGTTAATTAATGAGGTTTTTGTAACAGTGACATATAACACAACCACTGCCTTTAGGAAAATTTCTAAGAGAAGAAACAAACAACAACAAAAACAAATAATAAACATATAATATGGACAACTCTATTAACTTCTGTCTTCTCCTTTGTAACACAGTCTTCTGTTTGTGAGAAAGACCTAACAAGTAATAAAATAATTCCATAAATTGTACTAGCATCTCCAAGATTCTTAATGATACCAGAATAACTCTGTTTGACGGCTTCAGAAGGGGGTTAAGTAGTTTTAATCCATATTTGAGATTCTTTCATTTAATGAACCAGTTCTGTCTCAGGGCCTGGGAACTTACAAGAGTAAGTTCCCTAAATAAGGCCTTTCATGGCTGAGCCACAACTAATCCAACGAACTCAGAATCACTTTTTGTCCTTTTCAAGAGTGTGACTCGAGAGCTGATTAATTAAAATCCAAGTACAATCTAGATGTTAAGTAAGATATTTCAAATTCTTTAGTAGAATACTTTCTATTCTAAAGCCAAATTCTCAAGCACTCATTTATAAATATTTTTTCCTGCTTAGTTTATAAAAAGCAGTATTTCAGAGTCTACTAACTACATTCAATAAACAAATTTTGAATGCTTGTGGTAATTTGCTAATCATAACACTGCCTACATGACTGGATCTGTTCTGAGACTAGATCTTGTGTTTATATTCATTTTATCTCTACTAGCCAAAAATATTGCCTGGGCTGGCCTCTTACTGGGGAGTCAAATTTAGCAAAGTAGAATCACACCACTTTAGCTAAGACCCAGATCAGCCAACAGATTATCACAAATTCTGGTTGTAAGGACAAATCCAGATATGTCAGCAGATCTACACTGCCCCTCTTAACTGTTAGACGGCATTGGCATTTGTTATGTAACTGATACTACAGTTTTGACAGCAGAGAAGTGATATGTCTTTTACTAATTTTTCTAAAGCTCAGATAGGGCAATCTATAGTGTAAGTTCTATAGTTTTCACCTGTAAAGTACCTCAATTCCACCATCTTGTTTCCTAAATGAATTGCTCTATTATAGACTGACACTTGCATTTCTCTTCAGATATGGATATTTGTGAGTGGCTTGTTTGCAAATCAAAGACTGCCTTAGCCATTCTTCTACTTAGCACCCTCTACCATCATCCCTGCTTTCAGAATATAGTCTTCACTCCCCACTAAGAGTAACATCTGCCTATAGCCAAGACAAAACAGCAAGTTCAAGTCTACTTGCATGAATAACCTCTTCAAGGAAGTATAGTATCTTTGTTCATGGAAAGTCTTTTCTAATTTCATTAAGAAAATATTAGTTTAGTAAATATACCAAAATGTATCAAAGTAAAATATATAATTAAACATGAATATCTTGTTTTACCAAGTGATAAAAAGTTAAGAAAGGGTGGTGGTGGCGGCAGCTCACACCTGTAATTCCAGCACTCTGGGAGGCAGAGACAGGTGGATTTCTGAGTTTGAGGCCAGCCTGGTCTACAGAGTGAGTTCCAGGACAGCCAGGGCTATACAGAAAAACCCTGTCTCAAAAAAAAGTTAAGAGAGCTAACAAGAGGAGAGGATGGGTAGATAAAAACTAGTAATACATTTGGCAAAAGATCAATTCAGGCTTCTAGAGAAGTCTACAGCTGGGTGTTATGGGCAAAGAGGCAAAAATGACATTATGAAAGAATGGGTACAGTTGATCTTTAATGTTATACCAATGACAAAATAGGTGTACATGGATTATCTCTAAAATATTAGATATAAACTCAAACTGCCTGAAAGTGGATATCATCGGGAATTACTTGATATTTATCTTAACACTTTGGATTAAAATAATTAAATCAAAGGTGCCTTTGCAGAGCTAGGGATATAACTCAGTGGTAAGTGCTTGTCTGGAATCCACAAGGCCTTAGTTCAATCCCTGGTGTTGGGTGTGCACTTTGCATATTTCCATGCTTACACCTGAATCACTGAGAAGTCAGTGTAGTATCCTCAGAAATTCAGCCTTGGCTAAATGTTTTTTGTTATTGTTCTCCAGGGGTGTGTGTGTGTGTGTGTGTGTGTGTGTGTGTGTGTGTGAAGGGAGTTATTTGTTTGAGATATTAAGGATTAAAGTTATGGTTGCAGACATACTAATCTACCACTAAGTGACATCTCCAGTCCCGTCTACTTTTTATTTTGAGTTGGGAGTGGGTGTCTCATTAGGTGTGTTTACTTGAACTTAGGATCTTCTTGTTTCAGCCTTTCAAGTACCTGAAATTATAGGTACTTCTCTTAATGATCTTGTTTTTACATAATAAACCCAAATCAAAGTCATAACTACTCCACCAGCCCTGATGTTAGAAACTAATTTTCATTTTGACCTGATCTAAGCATGCTAACTTAACACACATGAATTCTTACTTATAAACCTTCCAGGAATGACTTATAATGAGTTTTACTTTTAAAACTCTATTCCTCAAGATGCTAATTTCTAGAGTCTGTACAGATAGAAATATAAAGAGTACAAAATATTCAAAACAGTACACACACCACCACCACCACCATCACCACCAATAAAAACAACAACTAGTTCCTGATCTTAAATGCATGGCTTCAGTTCCAAGATATCAAAACCAGCACAGAAATACCAAAGAAAGACATTTGAAGCATGAAGGAGCAGCAGGAATACTAAAATATTTGCTCCCTAGTAAGTATACAGTACTATGATATGAACCACAAATCTACCCAAGAAAATACTTGGGAGAAAATGATATCCAATAAAAGTGAGATAGAAAAAAAAAGAAAGTCCTACAACATACCCTATCAACTGCTTACTCCCTTACACTGACCTCATTCTAGCAGTGTTCTCTCTATTTTAATATTTATCTTTACCATATACAGCTAAGTCAGTCTGCATCCATGTAGGGCCCTTGAGTGACCTTCTCTAAGTAGTCTGTTCTTATATAATAAACCCAAATCAAAATCATCCATTCATTCATTCATTCATTCTCCTTCTTCCTTTCACTCTCTCTTTTCCTCTTTATATTCTGTGGGCTGTCCCAATGAATTATACCAGAATCTAGTGATCATCTCTTTGGGCTTTTATTTTCCCAGAACATTTACTAATTACAAATCTTGATTAGGCATCCTCTAAAATAGCTCTTTAACTTGACCGTGTATACCCATCTCCAATGTATCCTTATATGAGAGCCCTCTTCCTTTAATCTTCCTTTGCTTGATCTGTTCCTTCTTTTGATTTATGTATTACAAATGCCCATTATAATATATTGACCATAAGTTATCTTTAAAAATGCAAGGTGGATCATGTAATTCATCAAAACCCCTTCTCATGAAGAGCTCTTGATTTCTTTACATGAGACAAGATTCTACAACACTGGAACTTCCCTTATCTCTAGACAAGTGTCTTAGGTTTCTATTGCTGGGATAAAACACCATGACCAAAAGCAATTTGGGGAGAAAGTTAAATCTTACAGCTCTCAGGTCACTTCACCACTGAAATAAATCAGGGCAGGAACTCAAGTCAGGAATATGAATGCAGAAATGAAAGGAGAGACCGTGAAGGAATGCTGTTTACTAGCTTGTTCTCCATGGCTTGTTCAGCCTGCTTTTTTATAGCACCCAGGACCATCTACCTACTCATGGGTGGCCCAACCACAATGGGCTGTGCCCACCCACATCAAATGTTAATTAATAAAATGCCCTACAGACTTGCCTATAGACCAGTCTAATAAATTATTTTATCTATTTTATTATCTAATATTTTATCTATTGTGGTTCTCTATTCTCAGATAACTCTTGTTTATATTCAAGTTGAAGAAAACCTGTACAACATGTTTAATTTTTTTCTAGTTCACTGTATCACACTTACATCTAAACTTTATAAACTCTCAAGCTTGGCCTACACTCTATATTGCTTCCTCTTTGACTGGCTCTTATATAGTCTTTCTAGTTCAGATTGCTCTATTTTTCTTCTAGGACTTCCTAAACCAATAGAGATATCCCTTCTAAGTACCACCATCATTTTGTAGAAATTCAACCCTTAGTTGCAAATGGTGAAACCAACTTTAAGTAAAGAAGTACACAAATAGTTTAAAAATTAGGTAGCTAACATAATCTCCAGAATAATTAAAAGATGGAGCTTTAGGAATTAACTGTACAGTTATTACCTAAGTTCCTCTACAAAGTGTCTTAAGTGGTCTCAGGACTATTATGAATGAGCAGAACTTCCAATGAGACCACGCACTGGGTGCTACCACCACTCCCTCCTTCTACCTATTCTTGGGCCTGTGCCCCTGCTACAAGTAAGCTTAGAAGGTTTCTAGTATTTTTCTGAGTACTTGGATTGATTGCTCTACACAGCTTTGCTGTATAAGGAAAAGTATTCAAAACCATTTATTAAATTTAAACTTATCCCTCAGTTTTCCTGAAAATTCTAATATTGCTCTCTCTTTCTTGCCTATTTTCCTAGGACTTCTGTGGAGAGTACATGTCTGTCCTTAATAATAACAGTAGTTTAATATGAGTGTGCACATGTGAATAAAATAGCATTATTTAGTCTCTGAGTGCAGAACAAAAGCAATGGTCAGGACAGTGGTGGACAACAGGCAAGCAGTGGTAATAACCAAGAACATGTAGTATTTCCTCTTTAACAACAACAACAAAAAACTGGCAGCTAAAGTTCTCAGCCTTGTTGAAAGGACCTGGATACTGAACTGTGCCAAAGTATAGCAGGGTTAAAACATGCAATGACAGCACCCCATATACATCTAATGTTAATAATAGTTAATTTGTATCAAACAGTGCCCTGTAACTATGTCACAATATAATGATAATGACTATGCTTTCTCTAACCAGTTCTAGATCATGTATAATAAATATATTTTTAATAATTGAGTAAATGAATAACAGTGAGGATGACAGCAAAAAAAATGGTGGACAAATATTTATACCAAGAATGAATGATGACTGAGATCAGCTCAGGACTGCATGACAGGCCCACATGGCTCCTTTTAATCCAACTCACTTCTCCCTCTCCTTGGGAAGGATCCAAGTCTGGAAAACAGCCAAAACACTGTTATGGAAACACCAAGTCCAAATAATGTGCAAGCATCTAAAGTCTTGAAAGCCACTTTTGTTACCTTCCATCAGCTGAGGGGTGGAGAGGATTCCCAGAAACACAGGCTCCTCCAATAAGGATTAGATTGCATACAAAAAAACCCTGGCTAAGAACTTGCTTCCTCATCCTACAGCTGGTACCAGAACTCTCTCTAATCTTCACTGGAAGAAAATGTCTATCCAGTAAGTATCTCTGAGAGAGCTTCTATCATGACTTTGTGATGGTAAATGGAATATTTCAGGATATTATAGAAAGACAGCATTGGGTTATGGCTTGCTTAAGACAGCTCTTAGGCCTAGCTGGAGATATTTCTCCCTGAAGTGAACAGAATATACAAAGTTCACATTTAGATGATGGTGAGATCTGTATGATTTGCAATGGGCCTGGAAGGCAGTTATAAACACAGATATGAATTTCATGTCTTCCCTAGTCATTTCCTACCTGTGTGGCTTTGGGAAATTACATATGCTTTTAAATCTAAATTACTTAACTTTTAAAGATTTTCCAAATACAGAAGTGATATTATAATACCACTTACCCTACCGTGTTGCTGATTTAAATGTTGTAGTATAATATAAAATTATTTTTATAAAGTGTCTAATAAGTGCTTGATAAAATGTAGTTAGAATTAGAAGGTCTAGCTAGTTGGGACTGTACTTTAAGAAGTTATAAAATGGAATCAAAGACAAGACACAAGTAGGCACAAACAAGTATAGAACCTGAGTACCTTGATCTTCCTCTTGAAAGTACTATAGCTCTTGAGGATTGGTAGAGACATGAGATGATGGGACGAACTAATAGCATAATGTGGTGAATAAAAAGAGTGGGGCACCTGGCTTTGAATGCTGATCATATTTTATGTGAATGAATGAATCCATAAGAAGGTAAGGAGTGCCTCAGCTGGGTGTCTCTAGGCAGGTAGTTCTTGAAAAGAATCTTGTGTCATAATTCAGGAATAGAAGTGAACACAGTTGGATTAATTGATATGTTTTCAGAAGCATGAAAAACTACATAAAATAGGACTTGGACAATAAGGCCATTTTTATTAAAAGTGGCAATGTTCTCTTTGACATGAAAGGAAGAGCCTGAGCCCTTCCTCATAAAACCCTAAGAGGGCTGGGCTTCAGGTGAACTGGAAGAAGTTCTTAAAACACCTTTCTCCAAAACAGAGGTACTGCCTCTGACCCTCCGGAATACTCTAAGAATCAACCTGTGCTTTTTCTCATAACCCCGACACTTCAGAATTGAACACCCTGCTGGTGGCTACAAGAAACTATTTGAAACTGTGGAAGAACTGTCCTCACCACTAACAGCTCATGTCACAGGTTGGTCTCATTGATCTTAGCTTGCTTCTAAACTGGCATCTTGCTGTATAGCCTAGGTTGGTGTAACCATGACACCTTTCTTGCTTTGTCCTCTGAGTACTGGGTTCAAGCTACCAAAGTCTGACTCTTCTGAAAGCTTTCTTTTCTGTCAAGATCATTTTTCTCAGTTATCATACTCATTAAGGTTTCTCAGTACTGGTTCTGTTTCTACAATACAGGGAAGGAAATGTGGAGCTCATATTGCTTGGTTTGCCTTCTTCTAAAATTTTTTACTAAATAAAATAAAATAAGCCTGTATATCAGTCTAGTGTGACTAGTGAGTTTTGACCAGCCCAACTACAAATTGTCTTATGACTTCTACATGCCTGCTTTGACACATCCCCATACATATATAGAGAGGAAATGGTTCTTTTAAAAAAAATCATAAGGATATGAAACCAGGAGAAAATGAAGAATAGGATGGGGAAAAATCAGATTTAAGACACCCAGGGCTCTGAGAATTGCTTCTGATGTTACTTTTGAACTTTGGGTTTTGATATTATAACTCTTCTCCTGCCAGGAGATAATGGCACAAACTTTTAACCCCAGCACTCAGGGGACATAGACAGCAAGTCACCATGAGTTTGTGGTTAGCCTGGTCTATAGAGTGACGAACAGAACAGCCCAGGCCACACAGAGATATTCTGTTTTAAGAAACAAACAAAAAACAAAACAATAAAAAAATCATTTACCGCTTCTCTTATTTTCTCAGTGTAAAAACATGTTACTTAACTAAAATTTCTTAAGAATAAAGATTACAATTTTGTCATCTTCACTATGACACTGTTCAATGCCTTCCGACAGAAAATGTCTTTTAAGTGTCTGTTCCACAAAAACCTTAAGAGAGCCTATTGACAAGTATCTGAGAGTTTTGCTTTGAAGAGTAGTGGTATCATGCCTGTCATATCAGAAGCACTTGCAGATGACAGTGTTGTTACAGTCCTATTATTTCACCATCTGTGAATTCTATAATTGGCTTAAAAACGTTTTTACTTCAATTCATTCACTTTGTAAAGACCAACATTTATTTTATGGGGATATTGCAAAGACTAAGGTACTTGAGGTAGAATGACTTATCCTGTATCAGACACCAATTAAGCAATAGACAGGAGTCACTGTTAATATCATTAACTCTGTCCAAAGAACTTATGTGACTCATACCTTGCTGTGCATAACAGGATGCTATGTGAAATGTCACTGGTTGGGCAAATCTTTCCTCTGTTTTCTGCTCTATAAAAGACAAGGAGAGAAGTGAATACTCCTCAACTAGATGGTGGCATTACAATCTAAGTTTAATATCAAACATTAGCTTTCAGTCAAAACAAATATTGTTTTCTAATTTTTATTTAAGTCTGTTTGGTGGTTGGACTTAATATGTAGCAAATAATCTATTTGTGTTAAAATCAATACCTGGTAAGGATTGAGCAAACGTGCTTTTCTAGGAATGAGAGGACTGATCAAGCCTCATTGTGGAAGATGGAAGTCCCCAGTGACAATATTGGTGTCCATTTTTTTTGATGAGGAAACAAAGCCTCTCATAGAAAGCAGGAAGATAATTCTACATCTGAATTCCAGGTCCTGACATTCATCCCTGTACCTTATCTGCCACAAATATTGAATTTCATAAAGGGTGCTCATTCACATCCCAAGATAAATGGGAGTTTTAGATTTTAAAAACCCAGCCAACATTCTTGTTGCTTTACTTAAAAGGTTCCTTCTAGTGTTGGCGAGGATGTGGAGAAAGAGGAACACTCCTCCACTGTTGGTGGGATTGCAAAATGGTAAAACCGCTCTGGAAATCAGTTTGGCGGTTCCTCAGAAAATTGGGCATGCCACTTCCAGAGGACCCTGGCATACCACTCCTGGGCATATACCCAGAGGATTCCCCTGCATACAATAAAGACACATGCTCCACTATGTTTATAGCAGCCTTGTTTATAATAGCCAGAAATTGGAAGGAGCCCAAATATCCCTCAAAGGAGGAATGGATACAGAAAATGTGGTATATTTATACAATGGAATACTGCTCAGCAATTAAAAATAATGAATTCATGCAATTTGTAGGTAAATGGTTAGATGTGAAAATATCATCCTAAGCGAGTTAACCCAATCACAAAAGAATACCCATGAAATGCAATCACTGATAAGTGGATATTAATGAGCCCAGAAGCCCTAAATACTCAAGGCACAATTAGCAAGTCAAATGATTCCCAAGAAGAAGAAAGGAGGGGACCCTGTGCCTGAAAAGATTGGATCCAGTTTTGTAGACCCAGAACAGAGAAATTGGGGGAAGGGGGAGGATGATTGGGGAATGGTTGGGGGAGAGAGGAATTATGGGACGTATGGTTGGGGGAAAACTGGGAAAGGGGAAAGCCTTTGGAATGTAAACATAGAATATAGAAAATAAAAATTAAAAAAATAGGTTCCTTCTAGATGGGTATAGTAGTACACATCTTTAATTTCAGCATCCAAAAGACAGAGGCAAGAGTATGAGGCCAGCTTGGACTGTTTAACTGAGTATAGACCATTAAAAAACCCTATCTCAAAGAAAAATCTGTTGTTTCTTTTTAATCAACACACCTGGTTTTAATAATTTGACTCATGCCCCTAACGTTTATCCTTGTACTTTGTAATCCACCAAATTGCATAAGATAAACTGATGTTCTATGTAGAGGTAAGCTTACAAATGACAAATAAACAGGCACCTGGGGATTCTAGTAGGTAGGACCACCTGATATCTCACTTTGCTGCAGGCAGGATTCCCCTCTGGCTCACCGGCAGTCTCCTCCGATGTGGGCCAGGGCTCTTTGAAGTTGGATCTGAGCCTTTCTATCACCTGTTTGATGGACAAGCCCTTTTGCACAAGTTTGACTTTAAGGAGGGCCATGTCACATACCACAGAAGGTAAGTCAGCACTGTGTTCCATGACTGACCTCACCAGAGTAGAGCCTATGTCAGTTCTCTTCCTGTTTGAACGTTCACCTTCATGAACGCAGAGACAACGCTAAACTCATTTCTTTCTTCTTTATTCTTTCTTCATGGTCTAGCCAGGTCTGTATATTTGAACAGTCCCCCTGAGAATGCTAAAATTAGATCATGGGAGTCAAGAGCTCAGAGCCAAACATGACTGTCTTCAAATTCTGAATCCACCAGGCACCATTTTGTCTTGACTGATGGCATCTGGCAGAGAATTGTTGGCCTCTAATTATTTTGTCATCTGCAAAATGAAAGAAATGGTAGAATCTACTCTATAAGATCTACCCATGACTAAATCAGAATAAAACATGTAACTCAGTAATAATGCAGTAAAACCAAAAGCCGCTATTGCTGTTGTGATTATTAGACTATTGGGTTATATAGATTCCTTTCATTCTTTAGCATCAGAAAGGTCTGAGAAAGCAGCTGTTAAGATGGCATAAAAGGTGAGGGCACGTGCCATTAAGGCTTATACTAATCCAATCCCCATTTAATAAGAGAAAACTACCTCTAGTAAGTTTCCCTCTGAACTCTGTATGCATTCCATAACTGCTGCACATGAGCACACGCGCTTGTGCGCGCGCGCGCGCGCGCACACACACACACACACACAAAAAAAAAAAAAACAATTGTTTAAAAAATTATGAGGACTTGGAGAGGGTTCCAAAGGAGGGATGGACAAAATATGGAACAGAAACACTAGAGAGGTGAGGAGTGAGAGAAGAGACATAGAAAGAAAGAAACAAAGAGAAAGTATTTAGTGAGTTATTTTCTATAGGGTTGGCACAATGATCCAGCAGACAGAGGACCCATGGCAGCTTTGCTGCTCACAAAAGTCTAGACCAAGGGAATCTGATATTCTTTCTGGACTCCAAGGGCAATAGGCACACGTGTAGCACATAGACATACATGTAAGCAGAACACATACATATAATAGTTTTATTAATAGCAACAGCAATGAAGAGTTATTCCTAAAGCTATCATTCCAAGAAGCCCCCATAACAACACAGTAAATACCCTGATTCTTATTTGAATATTCAGGCCCATTAGTGTCATGATCACCATGAATTTCAAGCATTTTGAAGGGACATCAAAGGAAGAGTAAGAGGAAACTGGAAATAGGATTTGAACTGTGACAAGAGAGAAGCAGGGATTGCCAAGCATAAGTTTTTCTAGGAAAGCAATTTTGGATTTCAGACAAAGATTTTATATAACTTCTAATGTATACTTCCATATACAATCCTCTTTATAAAAGCACAAAATCAAAATTTACTTTGCCCTTCAGATGGCAAGCCTCAAGTAGCATTTTCCAGGTGGTCTAGGAAATGGCTCACAGATCACCCTGTAGAAGAGATAAAATTCAATAAAAACTAAATTTTAAAGTATACAATAAATTTTAAAATTAAAGAAAAACACAAAGTCAAAGAAATGAAAGGAATATGATCCATCACACTGTGTCCTATAATGTGATGATCTACATGTGTGAAATAGCCACATGTTCTAGCTTTTTTTCTATTTCTGTGATAAACATCATGACCAAGGACAACTTGAGTAGGAAAGGTGTTTATTTCATCTTTACAATTCAGCACAAGGGGAAGCCAAGGCAGAAAGGAATCAAGACATGGAATACAGACCAAAAGGTATACTACCTAATGGTTTGTTTCTTCTTCTTCTTCTTCTTTCTTCTTCTTCTTCTTCTTCTTCTTCTTCTTCTTCTTCTTCTTCTTCTTCTTCTTCTTCTTCTTCCTCTTCTTCTTCTTCTTCTTCTTCTTCTTCTTCTTCTTCTTCTTCTTCTTCTCCTTCTCTTCCTCCTCCTCATTCTTCTCTCTACCTATCTCTCCTTTCTTTACAAAATGTTTTGGAAATATTATTTTATGTATATGCTTGCCTGCATGTATATCTGTGTACCACATTCATGCAGTAAGTACCTGAAGAAACCAGAAGATGATGTCATATCTCCTGGGAGTGGATTTATAGATAGATGGTTGTTAGCCCAAAACATGGATGCTGGGAATTGAATCCAAGTTTTCTGGGAGAGCAGCCAATGATCTCAATGGCTGAGCCACCACTTCAGCCTTCAGCCTATTTTCTTGTATTACCTACTCAGCGGTACCATCCACAGTGGTCTAGACTCTCCTGCATTAATCATTAATTTGTTAAAATGTCCCATGAACTTCCCTACAGGATGCCTACAGGATGGAGGCATCTTTTCAATGAAAGTTTTTTCCCCCAAAGAATTCTAAATGGTTAGATCTGGAAACTATCATCCTAAATGAGCTAACCCAATCACAAAAGAATACACATGAAATGCAATCACTGATAAGTGGATATTAATGAGCCCAGAAGCCCTAAATACTCAAGGCACAATTGGCAAGTCAAATGACTCCCAAGAAGAAGAAAGGAGAGGACCCTGGGCCTGTAAAGATTAGACCCAGAACAGAGAAATCGTGGGGGGGGGAATGAGTGGGGAATAGCAGGGGGAGAGGAATTATGGGACATATGGTGGGGGGTAACTGGGAAAGGGGAAAGCCTTTGGAATGTAAACATAGAATATAGAAAATAAAAATTTAAAAAAATTTAAAAAATTTAAAAAAAGAATTCTAATTCATGTCAAGTTGACAAAAACTACCCACCATGATATAGATCACTTACTTTTTCTAACTCTGACCAATATCACAATCATATATCAACTGCTAAACTTTCAGTGCCTCAGTTTCTCTGTCAATCATTTGAGTAAATTCATGATTTCAATTTGATGAAAACACACTGACTCTCAGCTTCATGTGTCTTGAATGGATAGCCTGCTTGTACCCTTTCTCAATATTCTTCAGATTCATCCGCACTGATGCTTATGTTCGAGCAATGACTGAGAAGAGGATTGTCATAACAGAATTTGGCACCTGTGCTTTCCCAGACCCCTGCAAGAATATATTTTCCAGGTTAATGAAACCAAACTGCATTTTATATTAGCCCCTTTTTGTTCATATAGTTTTAAGATTACTGAACTGCAAAATTCATTTACTTCTGCAGGTTTTTTTCTTACTTTCGAGGAGTAGAGGTTACTGACAATGCCCTTGTAAATGTCTACCCAGTGGGAGAAGATTACTATGCATGCACAGAGACCAACTTTATCACAAAGATTAACCCAGAGACCTTGGAGACGATTAAGCAGGTAGGACACTGTGCTTAGGGGACATCACTCAAACACATAAAATTGGATACTTAGAATTAAAACATTAGGATAAATTTGACAGAAAGAACAGATGAGGTAGAATAAATTTCAACTTCTTACTGGTCCCCAAATATGAGATATTTAACATAGGATGGAATTTATTTCTTAATCTATGACATTTGGAATACATGGAAGGGAGGAAAACATTAAAACAATTTACATTTGTTCATTTGTAAAACAAATATTTTGTGACACCCTCCCATGTATTAAAACTTCTATAAGATATAAGAGATATATCAATAGGTAACAGAGCACTGCCTCTGACCTTCAGATATAATAAGCTAGCTTGGATCCAGTGTGTAAAAATAACAGCTATTCAAGCCCTTCCAGGACCAGGGCCCTCTCCTTCCTTCCTTCTTGGGAATCATTTGATATGTGAATTGTGTCTTGGGTATTCAGAGCTTCTGGGCTAATATCCAATTATCAGTGACTGCATTCCATGTGTGTTCTTTTGTGATTGGGTTACCTCACTTAGGAGATATTTTCCAGTTCCAACCATTTGCCTATGAATTTCATGAATTCATTGTTTTTCATTGCTGAGTAGTATTCCATTATGTAAATATACCACATTTTCTACATCCATTCCTCCACTGAGGGACATCTGGGTTCTTTCCAGTTTCTGGCTATTATAAATAAGGCTGCTATGAACATAGTGGAGCATGTGTCCTTATTAGCCTAGAAGCTCTGAATACTCAAGGCACAATTCACATATCAAATGATTCCCAAGAAGAAGAAAGGAGAGGTCCCTGGTCCTGGGAAGCCTTGATGCAGCAATGTAGGGGATTGCTAGGACAGAGAAGTGGGAGGGGGTTGATTGGGGAACGGACAGAGAGAAGAGGGCTTATGGGTCTTGTGGGGAGGGGGCAACTGGGAAGTCATTTGGAATGTAAACAAAGAATATAGAAAATAAAAAAAAAGAAATGTAAATAAATAAAAATATCCAATAAAAATAACAGCTATTAATATTAAATATCTGCCATTGTGGTCCTAAGCAACTTTGTTACACCAATTTGTCCCTTTTTATAGATACTTATTAGAAATAAGCTATATTTTAAATAAAATAGTATTGATCAAAATATTGGAAAATGATACACTTTGTATTTTTCATGAATAATACTTAAAATAGACACAGAATCTCGACCAGTATGTATTAACATGTTTGCAAAATATTGTGCTTGTCTTTAGTAAGCTTAACTTCTAGATGGGAAAATCAAAGAAGCACACTATAGCAGGATTCAGAAAGTGATAAATCTTTTAAGAAAATGTGAACCTAAGGAAAACAAATACAAAAGAATGACTCAAGGTAGTTGTTTAGGTTGAAAAAAGATGAAATCAAAGTTTAAACTCTTTGATTTCATCTGAATACATTCAACTTCAGTGAATTTGGTCAAATAATATTCTAGATTGAGGAGTTGTATGATCAAAGTAACAGAGATGGGAAAACAGTTTTTCAGAAACAGAATAATATTTTTATGCAGCAATTCTCTGTGGAAGTTTAAGACAGGAGATGACTCTTCAGTGTAGGCTGTCCCATACACTGAAAAGACTTGATGATCCTGACTTTGTTCTCTTAATACTAGAAATGTCCTTGATCACTATGAAATTCAAAAATGGTTCTGATATCTCAGATAGGAAACAATAACACTTTAAGAACTAGTAATCTAGAAGTGTAGATGGTTTAAAGGGGAGCAGTAGGACATAGTAAGGTGAAGCTGAAAGCTGGGATACTAAGCTAGAAATTTGAAATAAAGTGTTTTTATAATTGAAAGCTACTGAAAGTCTTTGCTCAAAGAAATTATACAAGTAGTTATACTTTAAGGCATTTACTTGGGAATGGAAAGCAATAAGGGCTAAATAGGGGACCAATCATGGAATTCAGGACTATAAGAGCATTAATGTGATGTTTATTTCAAATAGGTAGAATAAAGGAGTTTAGATATTATACCATTAGTTTATTGACCTCAACCTCAATGCCCAGTATTAGTTTATTGACCTCAACATATACCCAGTGTGCAACTGAAACTGAAAGGATCCTCAAGTTTCATCCTTCATTCCACAGGTTGATCTTTGCAACTATGTTTCTGTCAATGGTGCCACTGCTCATCCACATATTGAAAGTGATGGAACAGTTTACAACATTGGCAATTGCTTTGGGAAAAATTTTACAGTTGCCTACAACATTATTAAGATCCCTCCACTCAAAGCAGGTGAGGTTGTAATTTTCCCTTTAGTAGGGGAAAAAGGTGTTCCTATCATTGAAAAAAAGTTGCTAGAAGTATCAGATCTAGATCATAGTATCAAGATTACTCTCTAATTTAATAAGACTTCCTCTAATTTGTATCCTACCAGGTGACTAATGTCCAAAGGCAGTACAGTAAACAATGATGTCTTCAAAATCAAGAAAGCAAGAAGCCAAGTTCTATTCTACAATGTTTCAAAATCTAGTGCCTTTAAATATTATTAATTATATCAAATATAAATTTGATAAATTTAATTCTATCAAATATTTATTGAGACCTTATTCTTATTCCAAGCAAAATCTTGGCCTAAAAATCTTTATATGGAATGACTGAAAATTATGGGGAGTAAGGCTGATGACATTATTTAAGAAGTCATTCACATTATTTTCTCATCTGTGAACTTTATAGAGTGCCTAGTATTTATTGAACAGAGATGTTGATACTATTCATCCATACTATAGTTCTAAGGAACTTTGCAATACCAGAGGGCACTTTGCCTACACTAAAGCACTGCTTTATTTCCTTGGACTTAAACCTGACCTCTACTTGCTGTAAAATGTGACCCTATATACTCTTCTCTGTGTACTTTTTCAAATGTGCTATCAGGATTTTCCTAGGTCAGTGTAGCTTCATAAGAAAAAGAAGTCATCAAAATGTGGGCAGATTTGGAAAACAATACTGGCATCTTATGTAGAACTATTTGGTGCTCCTAGGATGGAGGAGAGCCCTCTTCTTGGAAGAGACTGAAACTGTTTCTAACTGTAAATACCAGGCTGAAGGGGAAAAGGCTATTAAAGAGAAGATATCTAAGCCAATCAGAAAAGGGAGAAAGTCCTAAGCGCCCCCAAGAGCTTATAAAATGTCCTACCCCAAACCAAAGATTGGATTCCAACCTCTGAAGTCTCTTCTATAGCATCAATAGGAATAATTTGCCAGCTAAAGTTAAGTTTGGGGAGTTTGTTCTTTAATTCTTTGTCTAGTATGTCTTTTTTCCCTTTTCAGCCCATAACTTCCTTCCATTCCATCAGGTGCCCTCAGATCTGTACCTATTATTTTCTGTCTATAACCCTCAGCTATTGCTTTCTTGTCCTCTATCTCAGTTCTCTAGCTAACAATGGCTCCTTGCTCTCCAGCTGTCACTACATTTTCTTGGGTGAGTCTTCTTTCTAAGACATACAATTGTTTGTTCTTACCCCAGAAGGAACTTGTTCGAACCCTTAGGTAACCAACCCTCACTCAAGACCCCCTTAACAACATGAAATTCTACTAGGCTATCCCAAGGACTGAGTAAATGAAAACAAGCTCTGAAAAAAATCCACATATGAAAATGTATTTTTGCTTATATAAGTTGTGTTGAATGTTTTACATGAAAAGTAGAAGGGGGAGGAGGAGGAGGAGGAGGAGGAGGAGGAGGAGGAGGAGGAGAAAGAAGAAGAAGAAGAAGAAGAAGAAGAAGAAGAAGAAGAAGAAGAAGAAGAAGAAGAAGAAGAAGAAAAATTGTTCTAAAGCCTTTAAAACCACTTTATTTCAGACAAGGAAGATCCAATAAACAAGGCAGAAGTGGTTGTGCAGTTCCCCTGCAGTGATCGGTTCAAGCCATCTTATGTACACAGGTAATTTGAAGGACAGTTTAAATTTAAAGATGTCCCTTCTCCTACCTTTGATACCAAGCCTGATCTGGAAGATCTTTGTAAAGAACTAAGGTTAAAACCAATTAATTCCATGTAAGCATTGTAGGTCTGAGTAACTAAATAAACTTTGTGTAGATCCCCACCCACCCATAACTGAGAACTAGCTCTTCCATTCACAAGCCCATTTGTGTTTCTGAGCAGTTTTGGTCTGACTCCAAACTATATCGTTTTTGTGGAGACTCCAGTCAAAATTAACCTTTTCAAGTTTCTTTCTTCATGGAGTCTTTGGGGAGCCAACTACATGGACTGTTTTGAGTCCAATGAAAGCATGGGGGTATGTATGATTCATTTGTTACATTGTGATTCTGAGGAAAGTGTTTTATAATTTTTCCCTTAACATTTATCAAAACATTTCCTTATTTTTCCAGGTTTGGCTTCATGTTGCTGACAAAAAAAGAAGAAAATATTTCAATAACAAATACAGGGCCTCCCCTTTCAATCTCTTCCATCATATCAATACTTATGAGGAAAATGGGTTCCTGATTGTGGATCTCTGTTGCTGGAAAGGGTAAAAAAATATGTTGAATAAATGTCCCATCCCCAATTTCTTCTGGAAACAAAGTGCCTTAATAAATATGCAAGTCCTTGTTGTTTAATGTGAATCATATATAAAAAAGAAAGTTGTATGAAATAGCAAAAAGTGTAATGATAATGACCAGAGAGTTTATAAAGAGACAGACTAACCATCAGAGCTAGAGTTAATACTGAAAACCAACCAGGCCTGTGGTCTATAGAGTGCCTTGAATCCTCCCTCATTCTAAATAATAGAAACAGAAATGCTATTCTCGAGCTAGTCATTAAAAATATTGACTCCTAAAGACACAGAGTGGAGACAATGGGACAGAACAAAGAATATGTAAAGCTGGTGTTGCTGTAACATATCCATGAGGTAAGCCTTTATATTTTCCCTCACCAAGTAGGAGGAGGAAATGACTCTGACCTTATTTCTGTCAATAACAGACCTAAGGAACAATCAGACATATGTGCTTTCAAAGGCATGAGTTATCTCTAAAATTGGTTAGGTGTGGTAGTATATGCCTTAAATCCCAACGTTTGGGAGGAAGAGTCAGGAAGATCTTAACCTTTTTCATTATTTGTAATTGTGTTCATGTTTGACTTCTTGTTTTCACAGGTTTGAATTTGTTTATAATTACTTATATTTAGCCAATTTACGTGAGAATTGGGAAGAAGTAAAAAGAAATGCTATGAAGGCTCCTCAGCCTGAAGTCAGGAGATACGTACTTCCTTTGACAATTGACAAGGTAACTTTCTATACATGAGTGTTTCAACTCACTTGGAAACTGTACTGTTTATACATTTAATCCTGAAATTTCAGATATGGGAGGAGTTTTTAAAAACCATAATTAAACCTCTTATTTTACAAATGAGGAAACTGAAGCTCAAAAGATGTGATTTAGACTTCCACAGAGCCAAGATGATATGTAGTTTTCTTGATTTCAAATTTTGTGGCCTTTTCACTCACAAATTCCTTTGAAAGCATACTTCTTTAATAACTACAGTCCCAGTGACTCCCAGCATCCTTTGACAGTTATACAAATATCCTAAATAATTTTAAGTTCTGCAGAAATGAAAGATCAGAAAGCAGGTCTTCAATCCATTGGCAAAGGAAACTTGTTTTTCTATAAATTTGAAAATGACATTAAACAACAAAAATAATAATATTAGACAGTTGGTGGAGGAGTTTATAATATTCCTCTGAAGATTTGGTAACTAAAATAAATGCACTAGGAAAAAGAAATAGCATTCAAAATTATTAATATATAAATAAGAACCTTAAAAAACATGAACCTCAAAGTTAAAGCTTAAATACTCTTTTGATAAAGTATACTATAGAGGAGTAATGATTGTCAAAGGAAAGTAATAACCTGGAGAGTAGACAGTATTTGAGAAAAAGGACCTCTGGGCCCCAGGTACGTTTTCCTCTTTGATGTAAGTGTAATGTTCCTTTGGAAATTAATGATTTGAAGGTGACCATGAGACTCTCCAACTAGACAATATGGCTAGGACCAAAGCCACTCTGCTCCTGCTATTACCAATCTACAGAATACAGTAGGAATCTACACTACACTGGATCTCCACTACAATTAAGAAAGAATGCCTTTTAAAGGGGACTTTGTGGCTGAAAGTAACAGCAGATCTAGAATCAGAAAACCTAGTTCTCATGAATATTTGGAAGGTTAGCTCTCTAAACCCCACAAACCATCTCTTTGACTCTACATTTTGTTTCTTCGTTGTTTCAGAATAACATCAGCAATATCCAGAAGTTTTAGTGAAATAGATACCAGTCAAAACCAAAAAAAACCTATTTTTCCCATGTAAACACATGATCACACTTTTTCTGTCTATATGTTATCTGCTTGGACAAAAGGTGTTGAAGCAGAACTAAATCAGAGGCACCTGAAAACAAACAAAGCTTAGAACTTGATCCTTTTGCCTTTAAGCAATTTGTAAACTGATAAAGAATAATACTTGAGTGAAATTGGGTTCTTTAGATAGGGAAAAAAACAACTTCTGCTAAGACAAAAAGTTATATTAAAAAATAAAAAAGCAAATGGGATTTAACATAGAAGTATAACAGAGTCCTTAGGATGATTCATTGAAAGCAGAGGAGAGGTGGGAGTTTCTAAGAACAGCTGGAAAGAAGTATTAGAGTGAGAGATATTATAAAGGGGCTTTCTTTACCAGACTCTGGATAACATCTAATTGGTAGGAGATTATTGAGGGAGTATAAGTGTATATGGTGTTTGTGTGACATGGGTCCCTCTGGAAATGGCATGGAGAACAGATTAGGTAATACAGAATCTAAAGCTAAACTCTTTTAGAATATAAATGCTCTTCTGCAATTTCAGTGCTCTTTCAATCCCATTTACTCCGTGTTCTAGCTGTGCCTTTTATACTGCAATGTGGCCTGTTAGTGCAATTTTAAAAGTGATAATTTCTCCTTTATCCTGGCTAGCTTCCAAATAAATGAGCCAAAGACTATACTTTATGGCACAATAGCTGAACAGTATTAATCTATTTTTTTGTTTTTGTTTTTGTTTTTGTTTTTTGAGACAGGGTTTCTCTGTGTAGCTCCGACTGTCCTGGAACTCACTCTGTAGACCAGGCTGGCCTCGAACTCAGAAATCCGCCTGCCTCTGCCTCCCAAGTGCTGGGATTACAGGCGTGTGCCACCACGCCCGGCCTATTTTAATCCTCTAAACTAAACTGACTACCTCACAGCCAAATACCAGAGGTACTTGCATTTCAGTATTGATATGACTCTCCCTGCTCCAGGTATGTTCCCATGGTGTCTTCTGATCCCTCCTCTCATGGCAAATTCTCTCTTCCTCTCTCCCTTTCCCCTAGCTGGGATTAACAGTCTAGACCTCCTCTCTACTCTGCTCATCCATTGGCTGATCAGCGTTTATTGACAAATCAGAGAATAAATGAGGAGAAATATTTATACAACATTGAGACCAGAAATTTTTAGAATAAACATAACAATGCCAAGTATGGATTGCAACCAGATATGGGGGCATAGAAATCAGCATTAGAGTAGTACAAGGATAATATTTATACAATATACAATAATACGATGCCTACAGCTACCTGCCCTGCTATCACTCCTACATAAATTTCCTTCCATTGAACATACCACTTAATATCCTTTATGACCTAGAAATACTCACTTTCCTGTCTCACTCAAGTCATTTTGCATGGTCAACAATTATGAACAATATCCGTATAGATAATCATTCTTTATCAAATTTGTCAAAATCACACTGTAGTTCAATTAGATTATCTATCTTCTCCTCTTCATCTAAATTTAAGTGTTGCAAATACAGTCATGTTAGTTGGTTCAACTTTAAATGTCTGACTACAAGTCTTAACTGCTTCATTTCCAAACTTCATATATTGTGTTACTTTGCTAGTTAAATATCCCAGATTCCTCTCCCACTTTTAAACCTCCCACTTTTAGAGCTTTATATGTAATGATGATGATGATGCTTTCTCTTCATCTGAAATGCAAAGGAATCAGAAAAGAATGGATTCCTGCTGTCTAGTCTACCACTCACCAGCATCTGTACCCATGCCCTGAATATCTATCTTCCAAAGCAAAGCTAACCTTTCTCATCCTTACAGTTGATATATTGGTCCAGCACTCTCCTCCTTTCCTCCCTCCCTCCCAGATCTTCCTTCCTTAGAGAACCAAGTCCTCTCAATTCATTTTGCCTTAACAAGCTACAACTACATTTGGGAGAGGGGCATGAAGACTCTATAACTCAGTCATTGGCTCCTATTGTATCTTTTTTGTCCTCACTGCTTTGACAGATTATTTTAAAGTAGCCTGAATAACATCTCTTCCTGCTTCTGAATCTCAAGGTTCAAGTTATCAACCACTACCACCAATTTTGAATGTAATAGAAAGCAACAAAACCTAAAACTGCACCCAATCAAAAACTGTACCACCTGTAATAATTTTAACCATTGTGGGACAATACCAGCCTTTAATTATTCAGATCAGACAACATGGTGCTGGGCTTGCTATCTCTCTCACTTTTAAACACTATTCACCAGCAAACTCTCAACTCCATCTTTCCTGTCTCAGTGATTACAGTGTTACCAATCCAACTATAATAATTTTCTCTGGATTGGACTACTATAAAACAAAGTGGTTTTACCTAATCCAATCTTGCATTTTCACTCCCATCCCCAAAACAAATACCCAAGTGTAGATTCAACAAAGTAGAGGGATTTCTTCAAAAATAAATCTCAGTATCTTCCTTGCCTACTCAAAATCCTTTCACTCATTTATCCACAGTGAAATCCCAGGTCTTTACTATAGCCCAGGTGCCTTACACAATCTAAGCTCTCCAGAAAGTTCTGTAATTTACCACCACACTTATCCTTGGTACTCCTGGAACATCCTCAGTACCATTCTCCAAGATTAGGACATTTTTTTCCCTCCCTGCTTGAGTGCATTGCAGATTTCCTCATCTAAGAGTTTTGTATCAAGTGCCACTTTTACAAAGAGACTTACTCTGACCCCATGTTAAAATTTCAACCCATAAACTCTTCACTCTTTGAATCCCTTTACTATTGTATTTTTATTTCTATATTTATGGTACACTGTACACTTTATTAAGTGTATTTGTTAATCTCTAAATAGAACATAAACTTCACTGCCCCTCAATAATAAGTGTATAAAATATGATCCAGAAGTATTTTCCCACTGTTTTCATGCAATCATCTAAGGTGTATGTGTGTGTGTGTGTGTGTGTGTGTGTGTGTGTGTGTGTACCATTACATATATATGAGAGGAGATAAATGTCTTTTTAAAAATCTAGCCTAGTAGGTTTTTTGTTTGACATTATAATTACATGTCATTTTTATATACTCTAGCTAGAAAATAATAAATACTTTATCCTCAGGCAGTTGACACCTGTTGTTCTTCAAAAACTATAATTTAAAATGGGGGAGGACATTTTCATAGAGTCCTTCCTCAAACCCTTAACTTTCTCTGAGAACAGCTTCATCTCACTGATGAAGAAATTGAGTCTCTAAGATCCTCTGTGACTTCTCCATGGGTATGGGTTCCTAACTCAGCTGCTGGCCAATCAGACAGTTTGTTAAGACTGGGATGGAAATACACCCTAGTTCTGTGACTTTGGCATGGTGCTTCATCTGATGCTAAATTTCCTCATGTGTAAAATGGGAGAAAGACAGGACTTACCTGCTGTGATAATCAAATGAATATGATGTATTCCAAATAGATTTCACAGTACCTGACATCTAAATAAAAACTGCTGCTACTGTTCATTAACACTGTCATAGTGACATATCAGTGTTCTGTATTCAGGTGATATATAAAAGGAGGTGTCAGACAGAGACTGACTAATTGGCTGTTTTGCCAGTCCTGCTTGATGGTATGTGTTGGTATGATTATGATAGCTCTCTGTGTGATGTCAATATTTTCTTATTTTCTTTCCTTCATGGTACCAATCCTATTTTCCTTTTAACTGAGTTATACTTTACCGTTGTATGTATAGGATTGTAGTCAGGTCTAAGCTGATATTTCCTCCATTGCTCTCTTCCCTGCTCTTCCTCAACATGGAGCCATACATTCAGAGCCTTCAGAAACTCTGAATGGATAGAAGCAGGAAGCCATCTCCATAAACCTAGGCTGTGTTTGACCCCCACAGTTTGGCTTTCTCTGGTTTAGGTTCTAGTCTTACCTGGGCTTCAAAACCTTTGCTTTTCACTGTCATAGGGGCACTCTTCCGACCACACCTGCTTATTCACAAGTATAAGTATGCTAAGCATGGTAAGTAGTTATATTACTATTACTCCCTGGACGGTCCATATTTCTTCCTAAGTTTTAAAGTCCTGTTCACATTTTTATCTGAAGTTAAATTTCAACTTCAGGTTGTTCTCTGGCTTTGTCTTTTTCTGACTCCTTAAAGCAGACAGAAACTTTTCTCAACCTATTTGACATTGACATATTCTCTACCTAGTATTATGAGCCCATTGTAATGCCCTGTCCTTCCTACCCACAGGTGTCACCTGTATTCTCATTTATCTTATAGTATTACAAAATCCCTTGATTATAATGCTTTCGTGTTCTTTCTTAAATCACATGTGCATACACACACACACACACACACACACACACACACACATACACACACACACTACATGAGCCATTTCACCCTTTTTATAGCTGTCTCCCTAACACCTAATATAACCCATAATTTACAGGAAGTGCTCAATAAGTGCTTGTGAATTAACCAAATGACCGATGTTTTCAATCATGCCAATTGCATTTGTAATGCTGAATTGGAGAATTCCTAAACATCCTTCCCCTTCCTATTACCTAGCATGGTGCCTACCACACAAGTTAATGATTAAGAAACTGACTTGCCTGAATGATTGGGTACATGAAAGAATAGACTTTTAGAACAAGACAATGTCACATGCCACCTATTCTGAAGTCTAAGACCATTATTGAGATTTTAAGCTAATTACTATGGTTGTCACACTAGAGACAGACATTTAACCCTGAACAATATGTTACCAGCAGCTTACTTATAACCTACCAGTATGCCATCTGGGAGATTTCCAATGCCAATATAGTAGCCAGTATTCTTGTCTGGTTGTTTTTGTTGTTGTTCCTTACATGGTGAACTCTGAAAAGAGGAGGAAATGTTTGGGAAGTCTGCATTTACAGATACTTGAATTTCTTTCACTTCTCACTGTGGTCTCTGTTATCTTCTTTCTTAGGTCGACATGGGCAGAAATTTAGTCACACTCCCCCATACAACTGCCACAGCCATTCTGTGCAGTGATGAGACCATATGGCTGGAACCTGAGGTTCTCTTTTCAGGGCCCCGTCAAGGTAAGATGATCTAGAAAAACACTGAGAAGGGAACCAATGATCTACTTAAAGATACTGAATTTTCCTGTTCCTGTGTTCTGTTTTGAAGCCTTTGAATTTCCTCAAATCAATTACCAGAAATGTGGGGGAAAACCTTACACTTATGCATACGGACTTGGGTTGAATCACTTTGTTCCAGACAAGGTAATAAAGCATCTTACTAACATCCAATAGATCTTTGATTCGTATGCTAGTCAAGTAAAGCAACTCATTAATAATTGCTTTTTCTTGGGCATAAGCAGCTCTGTAAGCTGAATGTCAAAACTAAAGAAATCTGGATGTGGCAAGAGCCGGATTCTTACCCATCTGAACCCATCTTTGTTTCTCAACCTGATGCTCTGGAAGAAGATGATGGTAATGGAAGCAATGAGTGTGTCTGGACTTTCCTTTATATTGAAATTCAGTGTGTTCACTATTAGGAAAGGGATTGGGCTGATTATTTACTAACTTCAAATGGTGGTTCTTAAACTGAATGGAATTGCACCAAAGAACTGAATTTCTGTGGTCAGGTCTTGTAGATTGCTACGAGAAAAAACAAAATGCAACCAACCAAAACAAAAACAAAAACAAAATGCCACAGTAAAACACCTTCTGTGTCATAGTGAAACTTTGAATGGAAGGGATGAGAAAGGGCATAACAACAAGAATTCTAATTGCCTTTCTTCACCAAAATACATTTCTGAATAAGCAGATTGGAGTTCTAAGAAATGAAATAAAATATTTTAGCAGATTAATGAATGTGCATGTCTGGGACTCTAGTGCCCATTTGTTTGTTTTAGTAAGTTGAAGCTAAGAAAGAACCAGAGCCATATCATATAATAAAGCAACTGTATTACATAGCATCAGTCTTGATAAAGCGTTAATGCTAGAGAGCCCAGAAAGTTAGATCAGTGGTTAAGAGCACTGCCTGCTCTTGTTGAAGACAGGGTACAATTCCCAGCACCCACATTATAACACACAACCTTCTAGCTTCATCTGGCCTCTATGGACCAGATATATAAATGGTACATAGGCACTTGTGCAGACAAAATAACTATACACATAAAAATAATAAAAGAATTTTAAAATGTTAATGCAAGGACAGGATAATGTATTATAGTCTGTGGGGATGAAATTTTAAAATATGGAAAATGGTAGAAGAATGATAAATAATTTGGGTGACCATTTTCTGATAAGTGATTTTATATTCACGCCATTCATTGAAAAGTATAAAAGCTAAGATTTCATTTTGTTTGAAAGAAGTAATTTTACAAATAAGTCTTGAAATTTATAGTTATAACATACTCTTCTGCTTTAAAAGTTCTAAAGCGTATAGTCTATATGTTTACTTAATCATAACATATTAAAAATAAAAACATAGATCTGTTCCCTTAGTCAACACTGATGAGTCAGTTCTTTGATCTGGTTATTGTAGTAAGAAACTGTGGTGTCAAAGTCACTCTCTTCTGGGAGTGCTAGTCCAGGAAGAAAGAGCTTAGAATATTCCTTCAAGTATACAGCCAGGTTATTAAAGAATCAGAATCACAATAAGTCACATGGTTTTCTATGTAATTTATTTATATTTGATCTCTATTTCTTAACACAATACCACCTTACAACCTATATAATTTCAATGTCATATATTCTTAAAACCTGACTTTAAAATCTCAACACTGTCTTATTAACAGGTGTGGTTCTGAGTGTGGTGGTGAGCCCTGGATCAGGACAAAAGCCTGCATATCTCCTGGTTCTGAATGCCAAAGACTTGAGTGAAATTGCAAGGGCTGAAGTGGAGACTAATATCCCTGTGACTTTCCATGGACTGTTCAAAAGATCATGAACATATTCCAGGTCAGCAAAAATGGCTCTGTGAGTAAAGTCACTTGTCAGGCCTGAAAACCTGAGTTAAATCTCTGTGGTCCTCATCATGAAAGGACAGAACTTACTCCTGGAACTTATCCTCTGACCTCTACAGACACATTATGAGACACATATGTCCATATATAATAAATAAATGTAATTTTATTTAAAAATACAGAAAATCCGTAGGGCGGTGGTGGCGCACACCTGTAATTCCAGCACTCTGGGAGGCAGAGGCAGGCAGATTTCTGAGTTCGAGGCCAGTCTGTCTACAGAGTGAGTTCCAGGACAGCCAGGGCTATACAGAGAAACCCTGTCTCGAAAAAACCAAATCAAAAAAAATACAGAAAATCTTCAACATATTCTAGCAAGACATGTTTCTTCTAATGGCAAAACCAAGAAGGCCAGCTAGCTCCAAATCTATAATTAAATTCTGTTTATTTTAGGGGTTGGAGAGATGGCTCAGCAGTTAAGAACACAGATTGCCCTTCTACAGATCCTGAGTTCAATTCCCAACGACCACATGGTAGCACACATCCATCTATAATAGAATCCGATGCCGATAAATCTTAAAAATAAAACAGAAAAAGAAAAAATTCTGTTTATTTTATCTTGCTGTCTATCGGGGTTTTAATTTAAAGATGTGCACAATTTCGTAGTGTTTTTAAAGAAATTTCTGAGTTGGACAAGTAGTTCCTTTAAAAACTAAGTGATTGATTATATGATGATACTTTCTCTGTGAAATAAAAATAAATTAAAAAATTATTTCAAACACTCAGTAATCAAATAGGAAAGGAATGTATGTAGACTTCAAAAAGCTGCCTTTCCATGTAGGAGCATCTTTTGAGTATATGGCCAAGAGTGGAATAGCTGGGTACTCAGGTAGTACTATGTCCAGTTTTCTGAGGAACAAGCAGACTGATTTCCACAGTGGTTATATGAGTTTGCAATCTCACCAGCAATAGAGGAGAGTTTCTCTTTCTCCACATCCTCACTAGCAACTACTATCACCTGAGTTTTTTATCTTAGCCATTCTGACTGGTTTGAAGTGGAATCTCAAGGTTGTTTTGATTTGCATTTCCCTGATTACTAAGGATGTTGAACATTTCTTTAGGTGCTTCTCAGCCATTAGAATTTCCTCAATTGAGAATTCTCTGTTTATCTCTATTCCTCATTTTTTAAATAGGTATTTGGTTCTCTGGAGTCTAACTTCTTGAGTTCTTTGTATATATTAGATTAGCCATCTATTTGATGTAGTATTGGTTAAAAAAATCTTTTCCTAATCTGTTGCTTGCTGTTTTGTCCTAATTGATAGTGTCCTTTGCCTTACAGAGGCTTTGCAATTTTATGAGCTCCTATTTGTTAATTTTTGATCTTAGAGCATCATCTATTAGTGTTCTGTTAAGAAAATTTCCCATGCCCATGTATTCGAGGCTTTCCCCCCACTTTCTCTTCTATTAGATTCAGTGTGTCTGGTTTTATGTGGAGGTCCTTGATCCACTTGGACTTGAGCTATGTACAAGGATATAAGGATGGATCAATTTGCATTCTTGTACATCTTGACTTCCAGTTGAACCAGCACCATTTGTTGAAAATGCTATCTTTTTTCCACTGGATGGTTTTTAGCTCCTTGGTCAAAGATCAAGTGACTTTAAGTGTATGGGTTCATTTCTGGATCTGAAATTCAATTCCAATGATCTACCTACCTGTCACTGTATCAATACCTTGTAGTTTTTATAACTATTGCTCTGTAGAACACCTTGAGGTCAGGAATGGTGATTCTGTCTGTGATGGTTTATATATGCTCGTCCCAAGGAGTGGCACTATTAGAACATGTGGCCTTGCTGAAGGAAGTGTGTCACTATGGAGATGGGCTTGGAGATCTGCCTCCTAGATGCCTGAGCATGCCCAGTCTGTTTCTGGCTTCCTTTGGATAAAGATGTAGATCTCAGCTCCTCCTGCACCATGCCTGCATAGATGCTGCCACGTTTCTGCCTTGATGACAATGGACTGAACCTCTGAACCTGTAAGCCAGCCCCAATTAAATGATGTCTTTGATAAAACTTGCATTGGTCATGGTCTCTGTTCAAAGCAGTAAAACCCTAACTAAAACACCCAGAGAAGTTTTTTATTGTTGAGAATAGTTCTCGCTATCCTGGGTCTTTTTGTTATTCCAAATGAAATTGAGAATTGATTTTTCTAATTCTATGAAGAATTGAGTTGGAATTTTGATAGGGATTACATTGAATCTGTAGATTGCTTTCAACAAGATGACCATTCTTACTGTTAATCCTGCCAATCCATGAGCATGGAATAATTTTCCATCTTCTGAGATTTTCTTTGATTTCTTTCCTCAGAGAGTTGAAGTTCTTGTTATACAGATCCACTTGTTTGGTTAGAGTCAAACCAAGGCATTTTATATTATTTATGACTATTGTGAAGGATGTTGTTTCCCAAATTTCTTTCTCAGCCTGTTTATCCTTTAATTAGGGGAAGGCCACTGATTAGTTTGAGTTCATTTTATATCCAGCCACTTTCTGAAACTGTTTATCAGCTTTAGAAGTTCTCTAGTGGAATTTTTGAGGTCACTTAAGTATATGATCATATTATCTGCAAATAGTGATATTTTGACTTCTTCCTTTCTAATTTGTATCCCTTTGATATCCTTTTCTTGTCTAATTGCTCTGGCTAGGACTTCAAGTACCATATTGAATATGTAGGGAGAGAGTCAGCAGCCTTGTCTAGTCTGTAATTTTAGTGGAACTGCTTCAAGTTTTCTCCATTTAGTTTGATATTGACTACTGTGTTGCTGTATATTACTTTTACTATGTTTAGGTATGAGCCATGAATTCCTGACCTTTCCAAGACTTTTACCATGAAGAGTTGTTGAATTTTGTCAAGTGTGTTATCAGCATCTAATGAGATGATCCCATGGTTTTATTCTTTGAGTTTGTTTATATAATGGATTACATTGATGGATTTCCACATATTGAACCATCCCTGCATCCCTGAGGTGAAGCCTACTTGATCATGATGGATGACTGTTTTGTCATGTTCTTGGATTCAGTTTCCAAGAATTTTATTGAGTATTTTGCATCTATATTCATAAGGGAAATTGATCTGAAGTTCTCTTTGTTGGGTTTTTGTGTGGTTTAGGTATAAGCATAATTGTGGCATCAAAAAATGAAGTTGGGTTGCCTCCTGAACACCATAGAGAACTGATAAGTTCTCTATGGTGTTCAGGAGGCAACTCAGACATAGTTGAAGCTAAATTGCTCAGGTCTAAATCTGTCAGGCTTTTGCCTGCAGCCAGAGCCTGGGCAGCTCGGTGGGCCATCTGTACACCAACCCAGTTGTGCACCAACCCAGTCGGGGGTCGTTTGCCCTTCGGACTGCCTAGCACTTGCAGGGGGGCTTGCCATCTTGCTTGGAAACAACATAGAGATCTAACAGACAGCACCTGGTACAGAGACATAGCCCGAAGCTAACATCCCTTGAGTGTAAGCCTGCCAGGCTTTTGCCTGCACCCAGGGTCTGGGCAGCTTGGCGGGCCAACTGAACGCCAACCTGGTTATGCACCAACAGTCAGGGGGTCATCTGCCCTGCAGAGTGATCAGCACTTGGATAAGGTCCCTACAGCATCCACCATCTGCACTCCCTGAAGAAGCAAACAGGCAGCACCAGGATCACAGAGACAACCTGAGTATAGCTTTGCTTGGGGCAGGACACATTGTGGCTCCAAGGGGACCTAAGAGGAAGGTAGCACATCAGCAATCTGAGCCAGGGGAAACTTAGACATCCAGAGGTGCGGAATTAGCCTTACAGGCTCAGGGGAGGTTCAAATACCAGCCAGTGACAACAAGGGCAACTAAGTCCAGAGATAAACAGATGGCAAAAGGCAAATGTAGGAACGTTATTAACAGATATCAAGGCAATATGGCAGCATCCGAACCCAATTCTCTGACAACAGGAAGTCCTGGATAGCCCAACACACCAGAAAAACAAGATTTGGATTTAAAATCGCTGGTCATAATGCTGTTAGAGGAACAAAAGAAGGACATAAATAAACCTCTTAAAGAAATACAGGAGAAAATGGATCAAAAGTTAGAAGTCCTTACAAGGGAAACACAAAAATCATTTAAAGAAGCTGGGTGGTGACAGGCAGATTTCTGAGTTCAAGGCCAGCCTGGTCTACAGAGTGAGTTCCAGGACAGCCAGAGCCACACAGAGAAACCCTGTCTCGAAAAACCAAAAAATAAAAAAATAAAAAAAATCATTTAAAGAAATTCAGGAGAATATGGGTCAAAAGATAAAAGCCAATAGGGAGGAAATGAAAAAAAAAACTTAAAAAAATACAGGAGAACTTGGGTCAACAGGCAGAAATCATGAAAGAGGAAACACAAAAATCACTTACAGAATTACATAAAAACCCAAGCAAGCAAGTGAAGGATATGAGCAAAACCATCCAGGATCTAAAAACAGAAGTATAAACAACTAAGAAATCACAAAGGGAGACAACTCTGGAGATAGAAAACTTTGTGAAGAAATCAAGGGCCATAGATCCAAATATCAACAGCAGAATACAAGAGATAGAGGAATCTCAGACGCCAAAGATACCATAGGAACCATGGACTCAACAGTCAAAGAAAATGCAAAAATGCAATAAGCTTGTAACCCAAAACATCCACAAAATCCAGGACACAATGAGAAGGCCAAGTCTAAGGACTATAGGTGTACTGGCTAGTTTTGTGTGTCAACTGTGTGGAAGTGTAAGCTGAATAAACTCTTTCCTCCCCAACTTGCTTCTTGGTCATGATGTTCGTGCAGGAATAGAAACCCTGACTAAGACAAATTGGTCAGAAGTGGGGTATTCCTGTGACATCCTGACCATGTTTTGGGAAGGACTGTGGAAGGACTTTGGAACTTTGGGCTAGATGGTCCATTCACATGAGACCTCTGTGAAATGTTGTGGAGGAGCTTGGAAGATTATGTTGAGAACAGTGCAGAAAATGGAGGCCTGGCTTGTGAAATTTTAGAGGGAAGATTAAAGACTCTTATCAGGGCCATGAAGATTCTGTAGTTTTGGTTAGCTGGGGCTGAAGAATCAGCTGTGATTAACAAGATACCAGAACCACTAAAGCGAGCCTTTGTGTTACTGGGACTATTGATGCTGGTCAGCTGGAGCTAAGAAATTAGTAGTGATTAAGAAGAAACCAGCATCACTGAGGTGAAATCTTCTGGGAAGTGTTTTCTGAGAGCAAAAAGGGTGTGTTCCAGATAGCTAAGGTTGTACCTCGTGCTGTAGCAGGACTTGGTACTGTGTAAGAGTCACCCAGGTGGTACTGCTTTTGAAGGCATCATGAAGAACAGCTGAGGCTTGGTACGGTGAGAGGCCATGGAAGGCCATTGGTGAAAGTGTACCCTCAGTTGTAATTGATGGCCCAGGACTGAAGGGGTCATGCAAAAGAGTTGAGGCTTGGCACCATGAAGAAAGCCTATGAGAGTCTGGCTTTTGATGAAACCTAATTACAGTGAAAGATAGCAGTGTTTTGGAGATGCCAGTACTATGCGATGACCACCAAGGACAGCAGCAGCAGTGGAATACAGGCAGCTGGAGCCTAGAAGACAAGGTGTGTGCTACAAAGGGCAGAGATGGAGAAGTGACCCAAGTCCTTGGAAGAGCCCAGAAGATCGTGAGTTGGATCCCAGACATTGAGTCATTGGAGTTTGAGTTTTGCTTTTGATTGTGACCATGCCCTGATATTTTTCTCTCTTGAAAGAAGAAGGTATTTTAGTGGAGCCCACAGTTAAGAGACTTTGAATTTTTAAAAAACTTTGAATTTTAAGATATTGGACATTTTAAAGGGATTGAACTTTGAATATGTAAAGACTGTGGGACTTTTAACATTATTTAGATCTTGGGGATGAATAAGAAAGTAAGGGTTGAGGCTTAATAGTGATATGTTGGTGTGTCAAGTTGACAAGGGGTCAATTGTACTGGCTAGTTTTGTGTGTCAACTTGACACAGGCTGGAGTTATCATAGGAAAAGGAGCTTCAGTTGGGGAAGTGCCTCCATGAGATCCAGCTGTGGGGCATTTTCTCAATTAGTGATCAAGTGGAGAAGGGCCCCTTGTGGGTGGTGCCATCTCTGGGCTGGTATTCTTGGGTTCTATAAGAGAGTCGAGTGAGCAAGCCAAGGGAAGCAAGCCAGTAAGGAACATCCCTCCATGGCCTCTGCATCAACTCCTGCTTCCTGACCTGCTTGAGTTCCAGTCCTTTGGTGATGAACAGCTGTGTGGAAGTGTAAGCTGAATGAACCCTTTCCTCCCCAACTTGCTTCTTGGTCATGATGTTTGTGCAGGAATAGAAACCCTGACTAAGACAATAGGTATAGAAGAGAGTGAAGATTTACAACTTAAAGGGCCAGCAAATACTTCAACAAAATTATGGAAGAAAACTTCCCTAACCTAAAGAGAGAGATGCCCATGAATATACAAGGAGCCTACAGAACTCCAAACAGACTGGACCAGAACAGAAATACCTACTGTCACATAATAATCAAAACATCAAATGTACTAAACAAAGAAAGAATATTAAAGAAAAGAATATTAAAGGCAGTAAGAGAAAAACTCCAAGTCACATATAAAGGAAGACCTATTAGAATTGTCCCAGACTTCTCACACGAGACCATGAAAACTAGAAGATCCTGGGCAGATCTCATGCAGACTCTAAGACACACAAATGCCAGCCAAAACTACTATACCCAGCAAAACTCTCAATCACCATAGAGGGAGAAACCAAGATATTCCATGACAAAACCAAATTTACACAATATCTTTCTATAAACCCAGCTCTACAAAGGATAATGGGGGAAACCACCAATACAAAGAGGGAAACTACACAATGGAAAAAGCAAGAGAGTAACATTCTTTCATCAAACCCAAAAGAAGAAAACCTATCAAATATAAAAAATAATACCAAAAATGGCAGGAAGCAATAATCACTATTCCTTAATATCTCTTAACATCAATGTACTCAATTCCCCAGTAAAAAGACATAGACTAAGAGACGGAATACAGAAATGGGACCCTACATTTTGCTACATACAGGAAACACACCTCAGTATCAAAGACAAACACTACCTTAGAGTAAAAGGCTGGAAGACAATTTTACAAGCAAATGGTCACAGGAAACAAGCCGGAGTAGCCATTCTAATATATCAGACAAAATTGACTTTCAACCTAAAGTCTTCAAAAGAGACACAGAAGGACACTTCTTGCTGGTCAAAGGGAAAATCCACCAAGAAGAACTTTCAATTCTGAACATCTATGCTCCAAATGTAAGGGTACCCTCATTCATAAAAGAAACTTACTAAAGCACAAAGCACACATTACACCTAACACAATAATTGTGGGTGACTTCAACACTCCACTATCCTCAATGGACCAATCAGGAAAACAGAAACTAAACAGGGACACTGTGAAACTAATTGAAGCTTTGAACCAATTGGATCTGACATATATATATATATATATATATATATATATATATATATATATATATATAAAACATTTCATCCAAAAGCAAAAGAATATATCTTTTTCTCAGCACCTCATGGTACCTACTCCAAAATCGATCACATAATTGGTCACAAGACAGACCTCAACAAATATAAGAACATCGAACTAATCCCATGCCTCCTATCAGATCACTATGGAGTAAAAATGGTCTTCAATAGCAAGAAAAACATCAGTAAGTCCACATGGAAACTGAACAATAGTCTACTCAATGACACCTTGGTCAAGGAAGAAATAAAAAAAGAAATCAAAGACTTTTTAGAATTCAATGAAGGTACAACCTACCCAAATCTATGGGACACAATGAAAGCAGTGCTAAGAGGAAAACTCATAGCCCTAAGTGCATCCAAAAAGAAACTGGAGAGAGCATACACTAGCAACTTAACGGCACACCTAAAAGCCCTGGAAGAAAAAGAAGTTAATTCACCCAGGAGGAGTAGAAGATAAGAAATCACCAAACTCAGGCCTGAAATCAATCAAGTAGAAACAAAGAGAACCATACAAAGAATCAACAAAACCAGGAGCTGGTTCTTTGAGAAAATCATCAAGATAGGTAAACCCTTAGCCAGACTAACCAAAGGGCACAGGAACATTATCCAAATTTTAAAAATTAGAAATGAAAAGGGAGGTATAACAAGAGAAACTGAGGAAATTCAAAACATCATCAGATCATACTACAAAAACCTTTACTCAACACAACTGAAGATTCTGGAGGAAATGGACAATTTTCTAGACAGATACCAAATACCAAAATTAAATCAGGATCAAATAGATCAGCTAAACAGTCCCATAACCTCTAAAGAAATAGAAGGGGTCATAGAAAGTCTTCCAACCAAAAAAAAAAAGTACGGGACCAGATGGTTTTAGTGCAGAATTCTATCAGACATTCAAAGAAGACCTAATACCAATACTCTTCAAACTATTCCACAAAATAGAAACAGAAAAAACACTACCCAACTAATTCTACAAAGCCATAATTACCCTGATACCAAAGCCACACAAAGACCCAACTAAGAAAGAGAACTTCAGACCAATCTCCCTTATGAACATCGATGAAAAAAATACTCAATAAAATTCTTGCCAATCGAATCCAAGAACACATCAAAACGATCATTCACCATGATCAAGTTGGCTTCATCCGAGGGATGCAAGGATGGTTCAATATACAGAAATCTATCAACGTAATCCACTACATAAACAAACTCAAAGAAAAAAACCACATGGTCATCTCATTAGATGCTGAAAAAGCATTTGACAAAATTCAACAACCTTTCATGCTAAAAGTCTTGGAAAGAAAAGGAATTCAAGGCCCATACCTAAACATAGTAAAAGCAATTTTCCCCAGACTGATAGCCAACATCAAGGTAAACGGAAAGAAACTTGAAGCAATCCCACTAAAATCAGGGACTAGACAAGGCTGCTCCCTCTCACCATATCTCTTCAATATAGTACTTGAGGTACTAGCTAGATCAATTCGAAAACATAAGGAAGTCAAAGGGATAAAAATTGGAAAGGAAGAAGTCAAACTAGCACTACTCGCAGATGAAAGATTTATATGACAAAAACTTCAGGTCTCTGAAGAAGGAAATGGAAGAAGACCTCAGAAAATGGAAAAATCTTCCATGCTCGTAGGTTGGCAAGATTAAAATAGTTAAAATGGCAATCTTGCCAAAAAGCAATATACAGATTCAATGCAATCCCCATCAAAATCCCAACTCAGTTCTTCAGAGTTAGAAAGAGCAATTCTCAAATTCATCTGGAATAACAAAAAAACCAGGATAGCTAAAACTATCATCAACAGTAAAAGAACTTCTGGGGAAATCAATATCCCAGACCTCAAGCAGTACTACAGAGCAGTAGTGTTAAAAACTGCATGGTATTGGTACAGTGACAGGGAGGTGGATCAATGGAATAGGATCGAAGACCCAGAATTGAACCCACACATCTATGGCCAATTGATATTCGACAAAGGAGCTGAAAACATCCAGTGGAAAAAAGATAGCCTTTTCAACAAATAGTACTGGCTCAACTGGAGGTCAACATGCAGAAGAATGAGAATTGATCCACTCTTATCTCCTTGCACTAAGCTCAACTCCAAGTGGATCAAGGACCTCCATATAAAACCAGACACACTAAAACTAATAGAAAAGAAACTGGGGAAGACCCTTGAGGACATTGGCTCAGGGGGGAAATTCCTGAATAGAACACCAATTGCTTATGCTCTAAGACCAAGAATAGACAAATGAGACCTCATAAAATTACAAAGACTCTGTCAAAAGGACAAATCGGCAACCAACACATTGGGAAAAGATCTTCACCAACCTCACATCCGACAGAGGGCTAATATCCAATGTATACAAAGAACTTAAGAAGTTAGACCATGGAAAACCAAGTAACCCTATCCAAAAATGGGGTACAGAGCTAAACAAAGACTTTTAACCCGAAGAAATTTGTATGGCTGAGAAACACCTTAAAAAATGTTCAATATCATTAGTCATTAGAGAAATGCAAATCAAAACAACCCTGAGATTTCATCTCACACCAGTCAGAATGGCTAAGATTAAAAACTCAGGAGACATCAGGTGTTGGCGAGGATGTGGAGAAAGAGGAACACTCCTCCACTGCTGGTGGGACTGCAAGCTGGTACAACCACTCTGGAAATCAGTCTGGCGGTTCCTCAGAAAACTGGACATGATGCTTCCGGAGGACCCAGCCATACCACTCCTGGAAATATACCCACAAGGTTCCCCAGCATGCAATAAGGATACCTGATCCACTATGTTCATAGCAGCCTTATATATAATAGCCAGAAGCTGGAAAGAACCCAGATGTCCCTCAATGGAGAAATGGATACAAAAAATGTGGTATATATACACAATTCAGCCATTAGAAACAAATGAATTCATGAAATTCTTAGAGAAATGGATGGAACTGGATAACATCATACTAAGTGAGGTAACCCAGACTCAAAAGAATACTCATGATATGCACTCACTGAAAAGTGGATATTAGCCTAGAATTTTGAGACACCAAAGACACAATCCACATATCAAATGATATCCGACAATAAGGAAGGAGTGGACATTGGTGCTGGAAAGGATCAAAACATCAGTGTAGGGGAATACCAGAACAGGGAAGTGGGAAAGGGTGGATGGGGGAACAGCGGGAGGGAAAAGTGCATGTGGGACCTTTGGGGGATGGGGAACCAGAAAGGGGGAAATGAAATGTAAATACAGAATATATCCAATAAAAAAAATAAAAAAATAGAAACAGAAGGAATACTACCCAATTTGTGATACCAAAGCCACACAAATATCCAACAAAGAAAGAGAACTTCAGTCCAATTTCCCTTATGAATATCGATGCAAAAATACTAAATAAAATTCTTGCCAATCGAATCCAAGAACACATCAAAATGATCATCCACCCTGATCAAGTAGGCTTCATACCAGGGATGCAGGGATGGTTCAATATACAGAAATTCATCAACTATTTGTAGATGATATGATAGTATACTTGAGTAACCCATAAAACTCCACCAGAGAACTCCTACAACTGATAAACAACTTCAACAAAGTAGCTGGTTATAAAATCAACTCAAGCAAATCAGTAGCTTTCCCATACTCAAACGATAAGCAGGCTGAGAAAGAAGTTAGGGAAATAACATCCTTCACAATAGCCACAAACAATATAAAGTATCTTGGTGTGACTCTAACCAAACAAGTGAAAGATCTGTATGACAGGAACTTCAAGTCTTTGAAGAAAGAAATCGAAGAAGACATCAGAAGATGGAAAAATATTTCATGCTCTTGGGTTGGCAGGATTAATATAGTAAAAATGGCCATCTTTCCAAAAGCAATCTACAGATTCAATGCAATCCCCATCAAAATCCCAAATCAATTCTTCATATATTTAGAAAGAGCAATTCTCAAATTCATCTGGAATAACAAAAAACCCAGGATAGCTAAAACTATTCTCAACAATAAAAGGACTTCTGGGGGAATCAATATCCCTGACCTCAAGCAGTACTACAGAGCAATTGTGTTAAAAACTGCATGATATTGGTACAGTGGCAGCCAAGTATATCAATGGAATAGAATTGAAGACCCGGAAATGAACCCACAGAATTATGGTCACTTGATCTTTGATAAAGAAGCTACAATCATCCAGTGGAAAAAAGATAGCCTTTTCTTCAAATGGTGCTGGTTCAACTGGAGGTCAACATGCAGAAGAATGCGAATTGACCCACTCATCACCTTGTACTAAGATCAACTCCAAGTGGATCAAGGACCTCCATGTAAAACCAGACACACTGAAACTAATAGAAAAGAAACTGGGGAAGACCCTGGAGGACATGGGCATAGGGGGATATGTTCCTGAACAGAACACCAATAGCTTATGCTCTAAGATCAAGAATTGACAAATGGAACCTCATAAAATTACAAAGTTTCTGTAAGGCAAAGGACACTGTCAGAAGGACAAAATGGCAACCAACAAATTGAGAAAAAAAATCTTCACCAACCCCACATCCGACAGAGGGCTAATATCCAATATATACAAAGAACTCAAGAAGTTAGACCCCAAAGAACCAAATAATCCTATTAAAAACTGGGGTACAGAGCTAAACAAAGAATTTTCACCTGAAGAAATTCAAATGGCTGAGAAGCACCTTAAGAGGTATTCAACAGCATTAGTCATCAGGGAAATGCAAATCAAAACAACCCTGAGATTCCACCTCACACCAGTCAGAATGGCTAAGATTGTTGAGAGAATTTTAATGACTGCTTCTGTTTCTTTAGGGATTTGGGGACTGTTTAGATGGTTTATCTGATCTTGATTTAACTTTTACCTGGTATCTGTCTAGAAAATTGTATATCTCATCCAGATTTTCCAGTTTTGTTCAGTATAGGCTTTTGTAGTAGAATCTGATGATTTTTTTAATTTCCTCAGTTTCTGTTGTTATATCTCCCTTTTCACTTCTGATTTTGTTAATTTGGTCTCTGTGCCCCCTGGTTAATCTGGCTAAGGGTTTGTCTATCTAGTTGATCTCAAAAAACTAGCTCCACCCGAGCCCTCTGGCTGTGCATCGAGGCTGCGGTCTGCAACCAGCTTGCCGGCCCCTGGACCAGTGATAGCGACGGGCCTCCATATTACAACCAGGACACAGCTGGAAAGGCCCAGGTAGACACTCCTTCCAGGGCTACCCTCATGGGGGGGGGGGATCTGCTAGGCTCTCGCTGCCAGGCAGGCTGAGTTCCGCCTAGGCTCTGTGGGACTTCCCCCCGCCCTCTGGCCTTGCACCAAGGACCAGCAATAGTGGCAGGCCTCCAAATTGCAGCCAGGACACAGCTGGAAAGGCCCAGGTAGACACTCCTTCCAGGGCTACCCTCACGGGGCGATCTGCTAGGCTCTCGCCGACAAGCAGGCCGAGTTCCGCCTAGGCTCTGCAGGACTTCCCCGCGCCCTCTGGCCATGCACGAGGCAGCGGGCTACAACCAGCTCGCCAGCCCCTGGAACAGCGATAGAGGCAGGCCTCCATATTGCAACCAGGACACAGCTGGAGAAGCCCAGGTAGACAGACTCCATCAGGGGCTACAATCGCATGGGTGGCAGTCAGCTTATGATCCCTTAAAGCAGCAGTCACGCATATTCACCAGTAGAGAAACAACAGGTGAGCCCAGCCTCACGGGAGAGTCAAATACCAGCCACTGACAACAAGGCCAACTAATACCAGAAATAACCAGATGGCAAAAGGAAAACGAAGGAACGTTACTAACAGAAATCGAGTCAACATGACAGTATCTGAACCCAGTTCTCCAACAACAGGAAGCCCTGGATACCCCCAAAACACCAGAAAAACAAGACTTGGATATAAAATCACTGGTCAGGATACTGGTAGCTGAACACATAGAAAAATCTCATGAAGAAATAGAGGAAAAAATGGATCAAAAGTTAGAAGCCTTTACGAGGCAAATACAAAAATCACTTCAAGAAATTCAGGAGAAGATGGATCAAAAAGAAGAAGACAATAAGGAAGAAAGACAAAAATCACTTAAAGAACTACAGAAGAATGTGGGCCAACAAGTAGAAGCTATGAAAGAGGAAGCACAAAAATCTATTAAAGAAATACATGAAAACACAACCAAGCAAGCGAAAGATCTGAGCACATCCATCCAGATACTAAAAACAGAAGTAGAAACAACTAAGAAATAACAGAGGGAGACAACATTGGAGATAGAAAACCTTGGGAAGAAATCAGGGGCCATAGATGCAAGTATCAACAATAGAATACAAGAGATAGAAGACAGAATCTCAGAAGCCGAAGATACCATAGGAACCATTGATTCAACAGTCAAAGAAAATACTAAATGCAAAAAGGTGGTAACCCAAAACATCCAGGAAATCCAAGACACTATGAGAAGACCAAACCTAAGGATTATAGGTATAGACGAGAGTGAAGATTTACAAGTTAAAGGGCCAGCTAATATCTTCTATAAAATTATGGAAGAAAACTTCCCCAACCTAAGGAGAGAGATGCCCATAAATATACAAGAAGCCTATAGAACCCCAAACAGACTGGACCAAAACAGAAATAAATCCCATCACATAATAATCAAAACTCCAAATGTAATAAACAAAAGAATACTAAAGGCAGCAAGAGAAAAAGGCCAAGTAACATATAAAGGAAGACCTATCAGAATGACACCAGACTTCTCACCTGAGACCATGAAAGCTAGAAGATCCTGGGCAGATACCATGCAAACTCTAAGAGAACACAAACTTCAGCCAAAACTACTTTACCCAGCAAAACTCTCAATCGCCATAGATGGAGACATCAAGGTATTCCATGACAAAACCAAATTTGCACGATATCTTACCACAAATCCAGCCCTACAAAGTATAATAGGGGGAAAACACCAAGACAAGGACGGAAACTACACCCGGGAAGAAGCAAGATAGAAACCTCCTCTCATCAAACCCAAAAGAAGATAACCTCTCAAATATAAAAAAATAAATAAATAAATAAAAATAAATAAATAAAAATAATTTCAAAAATGTCTGGAGGAAATAATTACCATTCCTTAATATCTCTTAACATCAATGGACTCAATTCCCCAATAAAAAGACATAGATTAACAGACTGGATACGAAAACAGGACCCTACATTTTGCTGCATACAGGAAACATATCTCAGTGTCAAAGACAAACACTGCCTTAAAGTAAAAGGATGGAAGACAATTTTACAAGCAAATGGTCACAGGAAACAAGCGGGGGTTGCCATTCTAATATCAGATAAAATAGACTTCCAACCTAAAGTCATCAAAAGAGACTCAGAAGGTCACTTCTTGCTGGTCAAAGGGAAAATCCACCAAGAAGAGCTCTCAATACTGAACATTTATGCTCCAAATACAAGGGAACCCTCCTTCATAAAAGAAACCTTACTAAAGCTAAAAGCACACATTACACCTAACACAATAATTGTGGGTGACTTCAACACTCCACTCTCCTCAATGGACCGATCAGGAAAGCAGAAACTAAACAGGAACACAGTGAAACTAATTGAACCTTTGGACCAATTGGATTTAACAGATATATATAGAACATTTCATCCTAAAGCTAAAGAATATACCTTTTTCTCAGCACCGCATGGTACCTTCTCCAAAATTGATCATATAATTGGTCACAAGACAGATGTCAACAAATACAAGAAGATCGAGCTAATCCCATGCCTCCTATCAGATCACCATGGAGTAAGAGTGGTCTTCAATAGCAACAAAAACAACAGAAAGCCCACATACACATGGAAACTGAACAATACTCTACTCAATGACACCTTGGTCAAGGAAGAAATAAAAAAAGAAATCAAAGACTTTTTAGAATTCAATGAAGGTACAACCTACCCAAATCTATGGGACACAATGAAAGCAGTGCTAAGAGGAAAACTCATAGCCCTAAGGGCATCCAAAAAGAAACTGGAGAGAGCATACACTAGCAACTTAATGGCACACCTAAAAGCCCTGGAAGAAAAAGAAGTTAATTCACCCAGGAGGAGTAGAAGATTAGAAATCACCAAACTCAGGGCTGAAATCAATCAAGTAGAAACAAAAAAAACCATACAAAGAATGAACAAGACCAGGAGCTGGTTCTTTGAGAAAATCAACAAGATAGATAAACCCTTAGCCAGACTAACCAAAGGACACAGAGACAGTATACAAATTAACAAAATTAGAAATGAAAAGGGAGACATAACAACAGAAACTGAGGAAATTCAAAAGATCATCAGATCCTACTACAAAGGTCTATACTCAAAACAACTGGAGAATCTGGAGGAAATGGACAATTTCCTAGACAGATATCAAATACCAAAATTAAATCAGCATCAAGTAGATCAGCTAAATAGTCACATAACCCCTAAAGAAATAGAAGGGGTTATAGAAAGCCTCCCAACCAAGAAAAGTACGGGACCAGATGGTTTTAGTGCAGAATTCTACCAGACCTTCAAAGAAGACTTAACACCAATACTTTTCAAACTATTCCACAAAATAGAGACAGAAGGGACACTGCCCAACTCATTCTTTGAAGCCACAATTACGCTAATACCTAAACCACAAAAAGATCCAACAAAGAAAGAGAACTACAGGCCAATTTCTCTTATGAATATAGATGCAAAAATACTAAATAAAATTCTTGCTAACCGAATCCAAGAGCACATCAAAACGATCATTCACCATGATCAAGTAGGCTTCATCCCAGGGATGCAGGGATGGTTCAATATACGGAAATCCATCAATGTAATCCACTACATAAACAAACTGAAAGAAAAAAACCACATGGTCATCTCATTAGATGCTGAAAAAGCATTCAACAAAATTCAGCATCCTTTCATGCTAAAAGTCTTGGAAAGAGCAGGAATTCAACGCCCATATCTAAACTTAGTAAAAGCAATCTACAGCAAACCAGTAGCCAACATCAAAATAAATGGAGAGAAACTTGAAGCAATCCCACTAAAATCAGGGACTAGACAAGGCTGCCCTCTCTCTCCATATCTTTTCAATATAGTACTTGAAGTTCAAGAGCAATTAGACAACATAAGGAAGTCAAAGGGATACAAATTGGAAAGGAAGAAGTCAAACTATCATTATTTGCAGATGATATGATAGTTTACCTAAGCGACCCAAAAAACTCCACCAGAGAACTTCTACAGCTGATAAACAACTTCAGCAAAGTGGCAGTACTACAGAGCAATTGTGTTAAAAACTGCATGGTATTGGTATAGCAACAGGCAAGTAGATCAATGGAATAGGATTGAAGACCCAGAAATTAACCCACAGACTTATGGTCACTTGATCTTTGATAAAGGAGCCACAACCATCCGGTGGAATAAAGACAGCCTTTTCAACAAATGGTGCTGGTTCAACTGGAGGTCAACATGCAGAAGAATGAGAATTGACCCACTCTTATCTCTTTGCACTAAGATCAACTCCAAGTGGATCAAGGACCTCCACATAAAACCAGACACACTGAAACTAATAGAAAAGAAACTTGGGAAGACCCTGGAGGACTTGGGCACAGGGGAAAAGTTCCTGAACAGAACACCAATAGCTTACGCACTAAGATCAAGAATCGACAAATGGGACCTCATAAAATTACAAAGTTTCTGCAAAGCAAAGGACACTGTCAGAAGGACAAAACGCCAACCAACAAAGTGGGAAAAGATCTTCACCAACCCCACATCCGACAGAGGGCTAATATACAATATGTACAAAGAACTCAAGAAGTTAGACCCCAAAGAACCAAATAACCCTATCAAAAAATGGGGCACAGAGCTAAACAAAGAATTTTCACCAGAAGAAATTCGGATGGCCGAGAAACACCTTAAAAGATGTTCAACATCATTAGTCATCAGGGAAATGCAAATCAAAACAACTCTGAGATTCCACCTCACACCAGTCAGAATGGCTAAGATTAAAAACTCAAGAGACAACAAGTGCTGGCGAGGATGTGGAGAAAGAGGAACACTCCTCCACTGTTGGTGGGATTGCAAAATGGTAAAACCGCTCTGGAAATCAGTTTGGCGGTTCCTCAGAAAATTGGGCATGTCACTTCCAGAGGACCCTGGCATACCACTCCTGGGCATATACCCAGAGGATTCCCCTGCATACAATAAAGACACATGCTCCACTATGTTCATAGCAGCCTTGTTTATAATAGCCAGAAGTTGGAAGGAGCCCAGATATCCCTCAAAGGAGGAATGGATACAGAAAATGTGGTATATTTATACAATGGAATACTACTCAGCAATTAAAAATAATGAATTCATGCAATTTGTAGGTAAATGGTTAGACCTGGAAAATATCATCCTGAGTGAGTTAACCCAATCACAAAAGAATGCACCTGAAATGCAATCACTGATAAGTGGATATTAATGAGCCCAGAAGCCCTAAATACTCAAGACACAAATAGCAAGTCAAATGATTCCCAAGAAGAAGAAAGGAGAGGCCCCTGGGCATGTAAAGATTGCATCCAGTTTAGTAAAGAAACCGAGGGGGGAGGGGAAATGATTGGGGAATAGATGGGGGGAGAGGAACTATGGGAAGTATGGTGGGTGGGAACTGGGAAAGGGGAAAGCCTTTGGAATGTAAACATAGAATATTGAAAATAAAAATTAAAAAAAAACTAGCTCCTGGTTTTATTGATTCTTTGTATAGTTATTTTTGTCTCTATTTGGTTGATTTCAGTCCTGAGGTTAATTATTTCCTGCAGTCTACTCATCTTGGATATATGTGCTTCTTTTTGTTCTAGAGCTTTCATGTGTGCTGTCAAGCAACTAGTGTATGCTCTCTCCAGTTTCCTTTTGGAGGCACTTCAAGCTATGAGGTTCCCTCATAGCTCTGTTTTCATAGTGTCCCATGAGTTTTGGTATGTTGTGCCTTCATTTTCACTAACTTCTAAAAAAAAAAGTCTTTAATTTCCTTATTTATTTCTTCCTTGACCAAGTTATCATTGAGTAGAGCATTGTTCAGCTTCCATGTATGTGAGCTTTCTGTTGTTTTTATTGTTATTGAAGACCAGCCTTAATCCCTGGTGATCTTATAGGATGCATGGGAATATTCAATCTTCTTGTATCTGTTGAGGCCTGTTTCATAACCTATTATATGGTCAATTTTGGAGAAAGTAACATGAGGTGCTGAGAAGAAGTTATATTTTTTTGTTTTAAGATGAAATGTTCTAAAGATACCTGTTAAATCCATTTGATCCATAACTTCTGTTAATTTCTCTGTGTCTCTGTTTAGTTTCTATTTCCATGATCTTTCCATTGCTGAGAGTGGGGTGTTGAAGTCACCCACTATTATTGTGTGAGGTGCAATGTGTGCTTTGAGCTTTAGTAAAGTTTCTTTTATGAATGTGGTTGCCATAACATATGGGGCATAAATATTCAGAATTGAGAGTTCATCTTGGTAGATTTTTTTTCTTTGATGAATATGAAATGTCCTTCCTCATCTTTTTTGATAACTTTTGGTTGAAAGTCTATTTTGTTCGATATTAAAATGGCTACTCCAGTTTATTTCCTGGGACAATTTTCTTGAAACATTTTTTCCAGTCTTTTACACTGAGGTAGTGTCTGTCTTTGTCACTGAAGTGAGTTTCCTGTATGCAGCAAAATGCTGGGCCCTGTATCCAATCAGTTAGTCTATGTCTTTTATTGAGAAATTGATTTTTATTGAGTCCATTGATGTTAAGAAATATTAAAGACCAGTGACTTTTGCTTCCTGTTATTTTTTATTGTTAGAAGTGGAATGAAGTTTGTATGGCTATCTTCTTTTGGGTTTGTTAAAAGAAGATTAATTTCTTGCTTTTTCTTGTCTTCTATATATCATCCTTTGTAGGGATGGATTTGTGGAAAGATATTGTTTAAATTTGGTTTTGTCATGGAATATCTTGATTTCACCATCTATGGTTATTGAAAAATTGCTGGGTATAGTAGCCTGGGCTGCATTTGTGTTCTCTTAGTGTATGTTTGACATCTTCCCAGGATCTTCTGGCTTTAGAGTCTCTGTTGAAGTCTGGTGTAATTCTGATAGGCCTTTATATGTTATTTGACCTTTCTCCCTTAGCAATTTAATATTCTTTCTTTGTTTTATACATTTGGTATTTTGATTATTATGTGACTATAGGAATTTCTTTTCTGGTGCAATCTATTTGGGGTTCTGTAGGCTGCTTGTGTGTTTATGGGCATATCATTCTTTAGGTTAGGGAAGTTTTCTTCTATAATCTTGTTGAAGGTGTTTACTGGCCTTTGAGTTGGGAATCTTCACTCTCTTCTATTCCTATTATCCTCAGCTTTGGTCTTTTCATTGTGTCCTGGATTTCTTTGATGTTTTGAGTTAGAACTTTTTCCATTTTGCATTTTCTTTGACTGTTGTGTCAATGTTTTCTATGGTATCTTCTACACCTGAGATTCTCTCTTTTTATCTCTTGTATTCTGTTGGTGATGTTGCATCTATGACTCCTGATCTCTTTCCTAAGTTTTCTATCTCCAGGGTTGTCTCTCTTTGTGATTTCTTTATTGTTTCTTTTTCCATTTTTAGATCCTGGATGGTTTTGTTCAATTTCTTTACCTGTTTGGTTGTATTTTCCTGTATTTCTTTAAGTGACATATCTGTTTCCTCTTTAACGGCTTCTACCTGTTAACCAGTGTTCTCTAGTACTATTTATAGGAGTTATTTATGTCCTTTTTAAGTCCTCTATTATCATCATGAGATGTGATTTTTTTATTAGTTATCCTAGTCACTGGTAGTTAGGATATCTGGGACTTTTCTGTGTGGCCACTATGAAGGGTAAGAATCTACTTCTTCCTATGGTTTGTTTTAAGGCTGTTCCTTGATAGTGGCTTCATAAGAAGGGCAACAATGACATAATCTAGAAGATATCTTTTGCACGTGTCACCTGAATGCAATTCACATGTCCAATTCATGCTAATAGAGTGTGTGTGTGTGTGTGTGTGTGTGTATGAGTTGCAGCAATACTTCCAAACAGCATAGCTATAATCATTGCTGTATCTGCTACTTTAAAGCAAGTCCCTTTGTGCTATGAATAAACATTAACCCCAGCAAGAAAAGGACAAGTATAGAAAGTTAGCATAGGCTGAAAAAAACCCTAATATTTGCATAAATGAGGCTCAAGACCAAGCAGAAGAGTTAATACAGCCTAATTTTTTGCATCAGTAACTTTTGTTTTTGGGCCATCAAATGGATTGATGAAAACTAAAATATATTATAAAGCCTTGAATATCACATAGTACTCTGTCTATCTATATTCTATGGATTTTTTTATTTTTTTATTCGATATATTCTTTATTTACATTTCAGATGATTTCCCCTTTCCTGGATCCCTACTCCCCCAAAGTTCCCTATGCCCTTTTCCCTCCCCCTGTTCCCCCATCCACCCCTTCCTACTTCCCTGTTCTGGTATTCCCCTACACTGATGCATTGAGCCTTTCTAGAACCAGGGGCCACTCCTTCCTTCTTCTTGGACATCATTTGGTATGTGGATTATGTGATTTTAAATCAGAATCTTGCTTTTCTGATTGGGGGACATTATGGCCTTTAACATAGTTGGCTGGTTCTGGGAGCCAAACCATAAACTTCTGCTATCCTCCTGATTTGTGGTTGTTAGGAAGTGAAGTGTCAGGGTCAGGCTTGTAAAGTGGAGGTGCAGATTTGTTGGGGAATAACCTGGACACTGGTGATAAACCAGGTCTTGTTGAGTAGTCTAAAAACTGGTGCCAAGTACAGGCCTGTTAGGTAAGGTTCTCTAAGATGGAGTGTGAATCCAAAGGATCTGGTATCTCAAAAGCACATTTAGAGACTTTCCCAGAACAATAGACTTTGATGAATTAAGTCTTTGTTTTGGCTGGTGTTGCTACTTGAATTTTAATAGCTGAATGGAGTCATTTGTTCTAAGGCCCTAATTAGCCTGCTTATCACCTCACATTCAAATTACTTTGTGGTAAAAACCTTTAAAATTTCTTTAGTAATTCTGAAGTGTAAACCACATTTAAAAAAAAAACAAAACAAAACAAAACAGGTTCTCATTATGTTGCTCTGGCCAGCTTATAACTCACTACATAGAACCAATGGCCTTGAACTCACATTCTGCTGTTTAGCATCTGCTTCTGTGAGTGCTGGGATTACTGCACACTAAGGAATTACTAAAGTGTAGATGTTTTCTTTTCCCTCTCCCTCTCCCTCTCCCTCTCCCTCTCCCTCTCCCTCTCCCTCTCTTTCCTTTTCTACCTTCATCTATTTTGGTCTAAACATTTTGTTAATTTATAAATTTATGAGTGAAGTTGGAATGCAAACTTTGCCTTGGTATAGTTATTTTAAAAATAAGAAATGGAACTTTTGATATTTGTTGGAGAGTAAGCTTGAACACATTGAAATTGCTCCTTTCTTCCTCTCATGTGCTGGGAACAAATGGCCCCTGCCAGCCTGCCTGGCCCACATTTCTTTCTTAAGTAACTTTTCTGTTTCTTTGATTGTTTGTTCTTGTTTTTAGAGGCAGGGTTTCTCTGCATAGTCCTGCCTGTCCTAGAATTCAAACTCTAGACCAGACAGGACTCAACAGAGATCTGCCTGCCTCTGCCTCCCCACTCCAATGGAAGGCTTCTTTTTCCTTTTTTTTTTTTTTTTTTTTTAGATTTATTTATTTTATTTATAAGAGCACACTGTAGCTGTCTTCAGACACACCAGAAGAGGGCATTGGATCCCATTACAGATGGTTATGAGCAACCATGTGGTTGTTGGGAATTGAACTCAGGACCTCTGGAAAAATTAGTCGATGCTCTTAGCTGCTGAGCAGTCTCTCTAGCCCCCACAAAAGGCTTCTTAAATAGCTGTCCTAATACTATGTGAGTAGGTCCTAAATGTTGTAAAGCTTCTTACTGCACTTAGAGTTAGACTTCTGAGCAATTATCCACCTGGTGGTATAAATGTAATTCCCTATGTTTGTTTTCCCTTATCTCCTTTTGAACAAAGTCTTACAGGGCCTAAGCTGAACTTAAACTTGTTATGTAGTTTAAACTGTGTCTTAACTTCTGCTCCTTCTGCCTTACCCTGAAATTACAGGTAAATAGCACCACAATCAGTACAACTAAGCTTTTTAAGTGTACTGAACATAAAGGTTTAGTTTGAAAACACTGATAGTGATCCATTTCAGTTTTTTCATATGCATAACCAATTAATTGTCCTATCATACTTTATTGATATCTTTAACCTTTCCTTCTAAATGCCATTATATCTAATGTTACATAGTCTCCTATTTTTGCTGTTTTTCCCTACTGTAGTATTCTGAGGAGGTTAGTGTGAATTCTGTAAAAGAAGAGGGAAAGAAGGATAAGAGAAATACCAATCCATTCTTCTATTTCTCTCTCTTTCTCTCTAACTTTAATTATTTCAATACCTATTTTAATGGTGCTTCTTAAATACTTTAACCTCCCTTTTAGCCCACCACCTACCAGAGAGAGTAGAAAAGACAGGATACTGGGGAAGTGGACCTGTTTAGAAATAGTTCTTTGGAGCAACTGCCATCTGTGTTGTCTGGAAATTGGCAGTGGAGTTCACTGGTCAGTTGGAGCAGCTTGATTCACAGGTCAGGAGCAGCAGCTAGATCCACTGGCAAACACTTGTTAGATACACCCTTAGTCCAGCTTGGTAGAGACAGTAGAGCAGCAGGTGGCAGTATCTAGCAGGAACAACCAGGCAGAAGGGATTCAGACCAGCAGGGATATCAAGAGCTTGCCTTTGCCTTCTTTATTCACTCAAGGACTCCAATATGTAGAATGATGCCACCCACATTCAAAGTGTTCTTTCTTCTTCAGTTAAATTTCTCTGAACATTTCTTCATAGTTATCTTCAAAATTATATTTCCTAAGTGATCTTAAACATAGGCAGTTGACTATGAAGATTAACCATCACAAGAATACTGTGTACAAAAATAAACACTTATTTGGACAAATGGTATAGTCTTGTTTTTTAGATAGATCTTTGGGGTACTGTTTTTGTCTTTCTCTTCTTTTGTTGTTTTTCAGTACTAATGATCAAACTTGGAGCATAGTGCATGCTAGGTTAACATTCTATCACTGAATTACATTTTTAAGCCTTTTTACTTTATTTTTTCACATTTATTATATATGTGAGTAAGGATACACATGCATACCCCAGGGCATGTGTGAAAGTCAAACTTGTAGGAATAATTATGCAGGTTTCAGAGATCAAACTCGGGTCATCAGGTTTAGCAGAAAGTGTCTTTACTGACTGAACCATCTTATCAACCCACCCGTTGGAGTTTTGCTTGGTTTGGTTTGGTTTGGTTTGGTTTGGTTTGGTTTGGTTTGGTTGTGAAACAGGGTATTCACTATGTACTTGAGTTGGCTTTGAACTTGCTATGCAGCTACCAATTAACCTCAATCTTAAGATCCTTATGCCTCCATCTTCATGCTGAAATTGCAGGAGTGAATCACCATACCTATCTTTGGGGATGGGTACATATCCCACTCCCATATAAAACTGTTCCTGGAATATGCTAATTAATGGCTCATGTTATAAGCCATTTTTACTTTTAATTATTTTCTCTAAAAGCCATTTAAGGTTTGTTTAGTACCATTTAATTTTCTAAGGAATTGTTAGTCCTTGCTACCAGATAGATTCCAGGAAAAAAAATAAATTTCCAGAGATTACAGAATAATGAATCATATTTGTTGTTCACTGAATGCATATCTTCTTTGATGCTGAATATATTATTCTTTCCATAATTTATTAACGAGGCATGACAACACAGAAGCATTTTCCAAACTATAGATGAGTATAAAAGGGATGAAAGAAAATGACAGTTTTAAAAAAAAAATGTTGTAAAGGACTATGTGTAGTTACCAAAATGCCACCACAGGAGGGCTCACTCTTTCCTTGAGAGCAGCAATTTCTGTAGAACATATTAAAGACCTCTAAGAGTGGTGATTCCCAAGGACAAGCCCGTAAATGAGATGACTCATTTTCCAGATTCCATCAGTGAATCACTGTTGAGATCATCCCTATTTAATCTGAGCCTTTCAGATGTATGAGTCACCATACAAGTCTATGCATTCTAAATTAGACATGAGAACAGAGTTTGGCATGCTTAGTAAAGTATCAGGTTCTTTTCTCTGAAACCAGAGAGGCTTGTCTGGTCTGTAGGAATGAGGACAACACAGCACATGTATCCCCTGACAGCCATCTGCTATTTTCATGAAAAAAAAAAAAAAAAAAAAAAACACTTCCTACAGTTAGAGGTTAGAGGAAACTCTAGGCCATCTGCTGAAGCTACTTCTGGGTATTGGAAAACCTGTCAACAGGTTCAGTATTTTCTGCTTGTATTCAAGATATTACCACTTGAAATTATCTCCTTCAATGATGCTATCATCCAGGAAAATGTCCACCACCAGCAAAGAACAACCCAGTCTCTAGTCACACCTCATTTGGTGTTCTCTGTACCAGTGACCTTCATCTCACATATACCATGTACATTAGCCACATGCATCCTAGATTGCTATAATTATGTCATTATTTAAAGCCATCCTAATTCTGAAATATTAAATTGAAACACTTTACATGCTGTTCTCCTCCTTCTCCCTCTCCCTCACCCTCTCCCTTCCTCCCTCCCTCTCCCTGTCCCTCTTCCCTTCCTCCCTCTCCCCTCCTCCCTCCCCCCTCCCCCCCTCTCTCAGAATTGATAGCTGAAGCCTAACTTATTCACTTGATTACTGATGTTCTATTATTTTGCATATTTATTATTACAGTACTAAAAATAGCAAGTCATAGCAACAGCCCTTATCATGTATTTGTTAATTTATTCCAGAAACTATATTAGACATTTATAATACTTAATGAGTTTTCTAACATTTAGCTCCACATACTAAATAAACTAAGTGGTAAGGGGATTGCATGCCTATGCCTTTCCTAGATCTTGAACCTCTTAAACTTTGCTAACCATTACAACTTAAATACATGTATGAGAGAACTAGTATGGAACCCTGCTGCATATTATCTGAGCTATTAGACTTTCATTTGAAATATGGTTTAAAAAAAGCATGGGTTTTTAAATTCCTGGGTTTTCTATATCCAAAAAAGAAGTATCATACATATCACATTATGATTTGTCACCAACTCAAGCAGCACCATAACGACATTGATAAATATTAGAATACTTGAACTGTTGAACTGCTCAATTATGGGGAAACGATTTCCCAAAAAGCTTGTGTAAGTAAGATGCCTTCTTCTCAAAGGAGAGTATTTCATGGAATATGAGATGGTTCAGCAGGTAAATGTGCTTTCTGCAAACCATGATGATCTCAGTTTAATCTGAATCCCACAAGGTAAAAAGAGAAAACCAAATCATTCATGACTCCAAAAGCAGTGACAAATGGTATCTGTGCCACACATACAAAATGAACAAAAATGTAATGAAAACAAACATTTTTTAAGGAAAATTTTCAAATGTGCACTTTTTATACCCTTGGGCTTTTATTGAGTCCCTAGGGTCCGGAGAATTCCAGAAATGTTTTGTATCCCTCCTACTTCCTCCTCCAGCTCCTCCGGTGCCCTCTCTAGTCCCTCTCAAATGCATGACATTTTTATTATTGAATATATACCCTGCTAAATCCACTCAGAGTTGCTGTTTTTAAGGCTGACCACTTGGGATTAGATTTATCATGAGTCCCATCCCTGAAAAAAATTGAATATTTGCTTCCCAGCAACCATTAATTTTCTGTAATACTTTATCTAGCAAGGGACCCTGTGAAATTTTCTTTATCCATTTTGACATCTCAACTGGTAGTGCCATTATTCACATCTTGTGATCCCATTGTTGAGATTTCATGGGTGCAGCTTCCTTATTATATATAGAAGACACTATCTTACAGCAGACATCTTGGTTCTCTAATCTTTACAATCTTTATGTCCCCTCTTCTAGAATGTTTCATCAGTCCTAGGTATAGAAGTTGCATTATATTTGATGATAACATCAGCATTATCATATCCAGAAGACAGTGTTTCACAGGACTCTTCCCCATCCTCCACTCAGAATATTTCTGTCCATTTTCTGTGATGTTCCCTATGTTTTGGAGGAGGTGATTTAGATGTTCCTTTTTGAATACTCGACAGCCATTTATTCTCAGTATTTTGAACAGTTATGAGTATCTGTATTATGTAATATGTGAGAAAAGAATACTTTTAAAAGAAATATGAGTCTGAATTAACTATTGTCCATTGCAAAAAAAAATCTCTGGCCAAGCCAGATAGTAACACCAGTCTAAGGATGTAAATGTAAATATTTAGAAGGAAGTTTGGCTACATATCTGTTTAGCTCAATATCAGTAATAAGTTCCACCCTCTCCCCAAACCCATGACATCCTTAGCTATCAGATTTTTAACAGATTTACACACCCAGTATAGAATTCTTTCTGGAGAGTAACCTTTAAATACAGTCAGAAAGTGGAGCCACTATAATGGTTTGAATGAGGGTGGCCCCTATAGGCTCATATATTTGAATGTCTGATTTGAAGTTGTTGGAGTATTAAGAATAATTAGTAGGTATGGCCTTGTTTGAAGGAGGTGTATCACAAGGGGTGGGTTTTGAGACTCCAAAAGCCCATCCTCCCACCCCACTCCCACCCTCTGTCTCTCTCTTCTCTCTACCTCCTGCTTGTGAATCAGATGTAAACTCTTAGATACTGTTCCATGTCATGGTTGCTTGGCACTCTACTTTCTACTATGATGAAATGGATTAACACTTTGAAACCATTAGCAAACCCTCAATTAAATGCTTTCTTTTGTAAGTTGCCTTGATCATAGTGTGTCTTCAAAGCAATCCAAAAGTTTCCAAGGCAGTCACTATTTTACTAGTGGAAACATCTTGCCTGATGAGTTGGTTAAATTGGGCATTTTTTTTAACCAGGAAGTAGTCTTTCCTTACTGGGCTTCAGAAAAACCCTCTATTTCTGCCTTGGTCCTTCTTTTCTAATCTGTGCTTTGCTTTATATGGTATTTTAAATTTTAAAGAATAATTGTGATATTTCAGCCACCCTTATCTGTCATGGTTTTTCACTTTCAAAATTAATGTGTTATCAGAGATATAAAAGGAGGAGTCAGAATCAGAGACCTGATCTGCTCCCCTGAGGGCTCCTCACCCCACATAATCTTGAAAATAGCCCCTTTCCTCAAAATCAATTTTTTCCAGCAGAAAGGCAGTTCCTAAACTGTGGTCTCTGTAGATGCACTAAAGGCTTTCAAAATCTCTCTAATAATTATAATTAAAACATTCAAATGGGTTTTTAATTTTCTTTCTGACTAGGCTGTGTTCTAGTCCTTTTCAGTCGCTCTTATTGTTCAGTCTTGACAGAATTCTCTGATAGAAATTACAGCTTTATGCTGCTCAGCATCTTCATTAAAATGCAATGCTGCCAGATATACTGCATGCATATAGAATAATTAAATCATGAATAACACATTTCCAAGCATAGTGGCTCTTGAATAGGGAAAAAGTGTTATTATTAACCCAGAGATTTTATATTATACTAAAAAGAATTGACAATAACTACCATTATTTGAAGATTCTCTACTTAAATGTTAATTGCCTGTTATCAACACCATTTTTAAGAAAATGGTAATTTACAATGAAAATGGCGTAAAAGAAAAGTGAACTTTTATGCCATTTTGTAGTTATTGTTGTTGGGTTTTTTTTTTCCTCAAAAGGCTACTCTTTTAGTAATAGGGATTGCATAATTTGAGAATCTTCTTTTAACTCTGTTATACACAAAAGGCCATTAACATTAGAGCAATTTAGATATGCCTGGCTTCAAACATTGTCACATATAATAGGAACCAAGTATATTCTATTTTAGACATTATAATATATACTACATGTATATAAATATATTTGTATTTTCCAAAATCTGGTGCACAACTCTTATCTCCTTGTCACTTTTTATGTGGCTTAGTCACAGAAATTATGTGTCCTTAGTTTCCCAAATAGCTCTATAACAGCTCTGGAACAATGAAGGAAAAGACAGCCTTTTTGTTGTTTATACCAATCCCTTTCAAATCATACCTGAGTTTATGTTAATGAGATTAATTTTGGGAAGTCACAGAGAATCAAAGGATGGAGTTTAATTTACAGGGCAGACAGCTGTCTACTTAGAGGGTTGAAATCACAGTCACATTTCCACCTCCAGTGGAAGTGAACCAATGGCCGATGCTTTCATCAATTTTGCCTATGAGAAATGAAGCCGCCACAAACTCTGGAGAGAACTGAGTTTAGAAGAGCCTCCAGACAAGTTAGCAGAAATGCACACACATAGTGGACAAGTAGCTCCTCCTTCCATGCACATTGTATGCAAGTAGCTCCTCCCAGTTCTGGATAAAAGCTCAGGTTTCCAGCAAACCCTTATGCTACTAACTGTTCCATCTGTAAAATATGGGTAAAACGTAAGCAGTGTTTACTTGAGATCTATGACCTGCTCTGGCTAAGAAAACTCAAGTATGGGCATGTTATGAGCATCCAGTTTATAGTCAATCTATTAGATATTCCATAGGCCCATCCCTAGAACAAAGATCTAAAGTGGGGGCAGTTTTGTCAAATTGACCTTTCAATTTTGGGGACCTGATGCTACTGCCAGATATGTAGTCTCCAAATAAAGTTAATTAAGAAGTTATCCAGCTGATCAGACTCATATATTCATGTTCTGTGTTCTATGTGTAGGGATACACATACATACACAGAAACCTTGTAAATCATTCTATATTTGAGTGAGCTGAAAGGAGGTGAAAGAGTTGACTTTTGGACTGAGCAGCCAGGTGCAACCAGGAATGCAGTGTAAGATCACTTGGGACATAGTCCACCAGGGCCGCAAGTGCTCCAAGGAGTCTGTGTACCTATCCTGCCAGGGAACATCTGCTCTGCTGAGAGTCCCACCTTTAGAGGTGAGGTCACCACCTTCACTTCTCCTACTGAGTGGGCTGTTATAGCCAGGAACTCAGGGAAAACCCAAGTGTAAAATCACTGGAGAAGACAGTCACCCAGGGGTGTTAAGACAGGCTTGTAGGCACACAGAAAGGACAAGCACCAGCCAGAGACAGCAGGACCAACAGTGTATTGGGATACCCCAACACACTGGAAAAGCAATATTTGGATTGAAAATCACAGCTCATGATGCTGATAGAGGGCTTCAAAAAGGACATAAATAACTCCCTTAAAGAAATACAGGCAGACAGAAGTAAACAGGGAGAAGCCCTTAAAGAACTACAGGAAAGAACAACAAAACAGGTGAAGGAATTGAACAAAACCATCCAGGATCTAAAAAGGGAGGTAGAAACAATAAATAAATCACAAAGAGAAACAACTCTGGACATAGAAAATCTAGGAAAGAAGCCAGGAGTCATGGATATAAGTATTAACAACAGAATATGAGAGATAGAAGAGAGAATCTCAGATGCAGAAGATACTATAGAAAACATTGACACAACAGTCAAAGAAAATGAAAAAAGGCAAAGAGCACCTACCCAGAACATTCGGGAAATCCAGGACAAAATGTGAAGACAAAAATCTAAGGATTATAGGTATAGAAAAGAGTGAAGATTTCCAAATTAAAGGGCCAGTAAATATCTTCAACAAAATTATAGAAGAAAAATTCCCTAACCTAAAGAAAGAGATGTCCATGAACATAAACGAAGCCTACAGAACTCCAAATAGATTGGACCAGAAAAGAAATTCCTCCTGTCACATAATAATTAAAACACCAAATGTACTAAACAAAGAAAGAATATTAAAAAGCAGTCAGGGAAAAAGGTCAAGTAACATATAAAGGTAGACCTATCAGAATTACACCAGACTTCTCACCAGAGACTATGAAAGCAAGAAGAGCCTAGGCAGATGTTGTACAGTCCCTAAGGGAAAACAAATGCCAACCCAGGCTGCTATACCCAGCAAACCACTCAATTACCATAAGTAGAGAAACCAAGGTATTCCATGAAAAAGCAAATTTACACAAGATCTTTCCACAAATCCAGCCCTTCAAAGGATAATGAATGGAAAACACGAACAAAAGGAGGGAAACTACATACTAGAAAATGGAAGAAATTAATCTTCTTTCAACAAACCCAAAAGAAGATAACCACACACACATAAAAATTACATCACAAGTAACAGGAAACAACAATCACTATTCCCTAATATCTCATAACATCAATGGATACAATTCCTCAATAAAAAGACATATTAACAAACTGGATATGCAAACAGGACCCAACATCTTGCTGCATACAGGAAATGCATCTCAGTGTCAAAGACAAACACTACCTCAGAGTAAAAGAGTGGAAAACAGATTTCAAAGCAAATGATCCCAGAAAACAATCTCAGTAGCCATTCTAATATCCAATAAAATAAACTTTTAACCAAAAGTCATCAAAAAAAGACAAGTAAGGACACTTTATACTCATCAAAGGAAAAATCTACCAAGAAGAACTCTCAATTCTGAACATCTATGCTCCAAATACAAGGATACCCTCATTTGTAAAAGAAACTTTACTAAAGCTTAAAGCACAAATTGCACCTCACACAATAATTGTGGGTGACTTGAACACCCCACTCTCCTCAATGGACAGATCAGGGAAACAAACTAAACAGAGACACAGTAAAACTAACAGAAGTTTTGGACCAAATGGATTTAATAGATATCTATAAAACATTTCATTCTAAATCAAAAGAATATACTTTCTTCTCAGCACCGCATGGTACCTTCTCCAAAATTGACCACATAATTGGTCACAAAACAGACCTCAACAGATACAAGAAGTTAGAACTAATCCCATGCCTCCTATCAGATAACTATGGAGTAACGGTGGTCTTCATTAGCAACAAAAACAACAGAAAGCCCACATACACATGGAAGCTGAACAATGCTCTACTCAATGATACCTTGGTCAAGGAAGAAATAAGGAAAGAAATCAAAGACTTTTTAGAATTTAAGGAAAATGAAGGCACAACATACCCAAATTTATAGGACACCATGAAACAGTCTAAGAGGAAAACTCATAGCTCTCAGTGCCTCCAAAAAAAAAAAAAAAAAAAAAAAAAAAACTAGAGAGAGCATACACTAGCAGCTTAACAGCACACCTGAAAGCTTTAGAACAGAAAGAAGCTAATACACCAAGAGGAGTAGCAGACAGGAAATCATCAAACTAAGAGCTGAAATCAACCAAGTAGAAACAAAAAGAACTAAACAAAGAATCAACAAAACCAGGAGCTGGTTCTTTGAGAAAAATCAACAAGATAGATAAACCCTTAGCCAGAATAACCAGAGGGTACAGAGACAGTATCCAAATTAACAAAATCAGAAAAGAAAAGGAAGATATAACAATAGAAACTGAGGAAATTCAAAAAATCATCAGATCCTACAACAAAAGCCTATACTCAACACAACTGGAAAGGCTGGATGAAATGGACAATTTCCTAGACAGATACCAAATACCAATGTTAAATCAGGATCACATAGACCATCTAAACACTCCCATAACCCCTAAAGAAATAGAGGCAGTCACTGAAAGTCTCCCAGCCAAAAAAAGCACAAGGCTAGATGGGTTTAGTGGGGAATTGTATAAGATCTTCAAAGAAGACCTAACACCAATACTTTTTAAACTATTCAAACAAAATAGAAACAGGGAAAAAAACACTACCCAACTTGTTCTATGAAGCCACAATTACACTGATACAAAAACCACACAAAGATCCAACAAAAAAAAGAGAACTTCAGACCAATTTACCTTATGAATATCAATGCAAAAATACTCAATAAGATTCTTGCCAACTGAATGCAAGAACACATCAAAATGATCATTCACCATGATCAAGTAGGCTTTATCTCCAGGATGCAAGGATGGTTCAATATACAGAAATCCATAAATGTAATCCACTACATAAACACACTCAAAGGAAAAAAAACGCATGATCATTTCATTAGATGCTGAAAAACATTTGACAAAATCCAGCATCCTTTCATGGTAAAGGTCTTAGAAAGAACAGGAATTCAAGGCCCATACCTAAACATAGTAAAAGCAATATACAGCGAACCAGTAAACAACATCAAACTAAATGGAGAGAAACTTGAAACAATTCCACTAAAATCAGGGACTAGACAAGGCTGCCCTCTCTCTCTATGTCTATTCAATATAGTACTTGAAATTCTAGCTAGAGCAATTAGATAACAAAAGGAGGTCAAAGGGATGCAAATAGGAAAGGAGGAAGTCGAGTTATCACTATTTGCAGATGATATGATAGTATACTTAAGTGACCCAAAAAACTCCACCTCAGAACTCCAGCTGATAAACAACTTCAGGAAAGCGGCTAGATATAAAATTAACTCAAATCAGTAGCCTTCCTATACTCAAAGGATAAACAGGCTGAGAAAGAAATTAGGGAAATGACACCCTTCTCAATAGGCACAAACAATATAAAGTGTCTTGGTGGGACTCTAACCAAACAAGTGAAAGATCTGTATGACAAGAACTTCAAGTCTCTGAAGAAAGAAATCAAAGACGACCTCAAAAGGTGGAAAGATCTCCCATGCTCACAGGTTGGCAGGATTAATATATAAAAGTGGCCATTTTGACAAAAGCATTATTCAGATTCAATACAATCCCCATCAAAATCCCAACTTAATTCTTCATAGAGTTAGAAAGAGCAATCTCAAATTTATCCAGAATAACAAAAAACTCAGGATAGCTAAAACTATTCTCAACAGTAAACGAACTTCTGGGGGAATCAGTAAACTAGAACTCAAGCAGTGCTACAGAGCAATAGTGTTAAAAACTGCATGGTATTGGTACAGTGGCAGGAAGGTAGATCAATGGAATAGAACTGAAGACCCAGAAATTAACCCACACACCTATCATACTTCATCTTTGACAAAGGAGCTAAAACCATCCAGTGGGAAAAAAGATAGCCTTTTCAACAAATTGAGTTGGTTCAACTGGCAACTAGCATGCAGAAGAATGCAAATTGATCCATTCTTATCTCCTTGTACTAAGATCAAGACCAGGTGGATCAAGGACCTCCACATAAAACCAAACACACTAAAACTAATAGAAAAGAAACTGGGGAAGAGCCTTGAGCACATGGGCACAGGGGAAATTTTCCTGAACAGAAAACCAATAGTTTATGCTCTAAGAACAAGAATTGACTAATGGGACCTCATAAAACTACAAAATTTCTGTAAGGCAAAGGACACTGTCAAAAGGACAAAATGGCAACCAACAAATTGGGAAAAGATCTTTACCAACCCTACATCTAACAGAGGGCTAATATCCAATATATACAAAGAACTCAAGAAATTGCACTCCAGAGAGCCAAGTAACCCTATTAAAAAATGGGGTGCAGATCTAAACAAAGACTTTTCACCTGAGGAATAATGAATGGCTGAGAAGCACCTAAAGAAATGTTCAACATCCTTAGTCATCAGGGAAATGCAAATCAAAACAACCTGAGATTCAACCACCCACCAGTCAGAATGGCTAAGATCAAAAACTCAGAAGACAGCAGGTGCTGGCAAGGATGTAGTGAAAGAGTAATACTCCCCCACTGCTGTTAGGATTGCAAGCTGGTACAACCACTCTGAAAATCAGCCTGGCAGTTCCTCAGAAAACTGGGCATGATACTACCAGAGGACCCTGTAATACCACTCCTGGGCATATACTCAGAGGATTCCCCAGCATGTAATAAGGACATATGCTCCACTATGTTCACAGCAGTCCTCTTTATAATAGCCAGAAGCTGGGAAGAACCCAGATGTCCCTCAATGGAGAAATGGATACAGAAAATGTGGTGTATTTACCCAATACTACTCAGATATTAAAAACAATGAATTCACGAAATTCTTAGGCAAATATCATAAGTGAGGTAACCCAATCTCAAAAGAACACTCATGGTATGCACTCACTGATAAGTGGCTATTAGCCCAGAAGTTTAGAATACCCAAGACACAATTCACATATCAAATGATGCCCAAGAAGAAGGAAGAACAAAGTATGGATTCTCTGGTCCTTCTTAGAAGGGGAAACAAAACACCCACAGAAGGAGATACAAAGTGTGGAACAGAGTCTGAGGGAAAGACCATCCAGAGACTACCCCACCTAGTGATCCATTCCAAATACAGTTACAAAACCCAGACACTATTGGGGATGCCCACAAGTGCTTGCTGTCCATAGTGGGATATAGCTGTCACCTGGGAGGCTCTGCTAGTGCATGAGAAATACAGAGGTGAACACTCAGCCAGCCATTGAACTGAGCACATGGTCCCCAATGGGGGAGCTAGAGGAACTTAAGGGGTTTGCAGTGCCATAGGAGGAACAACAATATGAGCCACCCAGTACTCCCAGAACTCTCAGGGACAAAACCATCAACCAAAGAGTACACGTGGAGTTACCCATGGCTCCAGATGCATAGGCTGCAGAGCATGGTCTTGTTAGACACCAAAGGAAAGAGAGGCCCTTGGTCCTGGAAAGGCTCCGATGCAGCAGTCTAAGTGAATTCCAGGACAGGGAAGTGGGAAGGGTTGGTTAGGAAACAGGTGGAGGTGAGATGGCTTATGGGACTTTGGAGGGAGGGGAAATCATTTAAAATGTAAATAAAGAATATATCTAATAAAAGGAAAAAAGTTGATTGTTGTATTGTTTTGTTTTTCTGTGCTTTCTGTCCTAAAAATAGTTCCTAGATTTTGAAGAAACATTCCAGGAATCAAAGCTGATATTCTCTGAACCTACCCCTCTCCTGCATGCAATGTGTCAGGCAGCTCTTTTTCTAAAGGCTTATCAATGACTACATTCCAAGTGTATTCTTATTGCAACTTCCCCCACTGCTCCATGTTTAACTCTCCTTTCCTTCACCCTGGTTTATGACTTGTTAATTCCTGGAAGCAGAGAAAAGTAAAAAGAAGATATAAGACAGATGCAAGATTAGAGAAAAGGAGAACATAGGCTAAACTGAAAGGAAAAGCTAAAAATTTCAATTCCTTCTTGATCTCACAAGGATCCTTCAGACAATTCTTTCTCAGTCACAATTGTTTGTGATTCATTCCACATCTTGGCCTTTGTCTTTTATTTTTTATTTATATTTTTTCCTTATAGCTCATGCCACAGGAGCTGAGGTGAGTTTCAGAAGATCAAACAAAACAATCTGCTTTAGGTTTGCAAATCTCTTACTTCTTTTTCACTTTCCTTACCAGCAGCCTTCCTTGCAGCTCTCTGGAGCTCTGCCTATAATTTCACATTTTCATATACAAGTGTTCTGCACTTTTTTGCTGTCTTTTATCACTACTGTCAAATGTAAAAACACCCCCTAAAGCTTTTCTGACTATACCATTTCTCTAACAATTCACTGGTTGTTTCTCCTCCCACTCATTATAAACCATTCACCATGATTCAAACAGCCACTCAGAATCCAGTAGCAAATTGTTTCTCCAGCTTCCTCTGATGGTCCTTGCTTGGCTTCCTTCTCTAGTCTCACCAACATAGATTTGAGTTCACTGTAGTCCTTGCTTCTGCACATGCCATTTCCTAACAATATGCAACCCAGAGGTCTACTTACCTTGCCACATTGCTTGAGTCTGTTCACTTAAGCGGCTTTTGATGCCATCTTCTGTGAAAACACCTTCTCACACTATATACTACCCTTTTCTGTTTATCCTGCTCAGCAATCTTCCAGATGACAGAAACATGTTTTGTTCTACATTATGTTTCATAGTTCATTGCAATTAAAGCTCCTTTAGTGAAAAAAAATGAGCAGGATCTAGACTGAACCAAGGTGAGGTAGTCAGCTTTATGTCCAATATTAGTGCATAGAGCAGAGGCTTTTGGAGAAAGGAAAATGGCATTTAAATTATGACTCTGCTACTCTGCTATATCCTGGTTGTCAGTGTCATTGTACTGAGCCTCAGTTTCCTACTCAGTAAAATAGATGACAACAGATTAACATACTCAATCCAAAATTCTGAAACTTGAAATGTTCTAAAATCTTTTTGAGCATCAGCATGATGACACAAGTAGAAATCCTACCCATAAAACTTCATTTCATGCACAAAACTATTTTAAAATATTCTATAAAATTATCCTCAGCTTGTATATATGAATGAATTTTGCATTTATACTTGAATCCTATTCCCAGGGTACTATGCATATGCACATATTCTCAAATCAAAAGAAAAGTCAAAAGTCCAAAAACCTTTGTTGCTCTAAGCATTAAGGATTAAGTGACTGCAGTCAGAGGAAGCCTGGCATGTGTTATGCAGTCCACAGTGGTAACTACCAGCATTATTGCTACTATTTCTATTAGTATTGAAGCACAGCCAGTTAAAGCTAAAAATCTGTGTGGTGGGGAGAGGGGAGGATAGTGTGAGATGTGCTTACTGTAATTTTAAAGGCTGTTAACTTCAAATAGAATATTAAAATCCATGGAAATTTATAGTCAAAGCAGATCACACCCATTGTTGTAGTGTAGGGCAAGTGGAACCATGTCACCAGACAAAAACTGGGATAGTTGAGTGCATTCAGAAACCCTGGGAATTCTCTTATCTGAGAACAGTAGGAGTTTTATCCACTCCCAACCTGGCTCCTGTCCTGGAGCACTTGATCACGACACCCCACATCAAGATCGTGGCAACTAGTCATGTAGCACAAAGCACAGAGTGTTATAATGACACTGCGGAGGGTTTAGCCACTAAGCTTCCCTTCTCAGACATTCCTTCCTGCAAAAGGTATTTAATCTCTGGTCCAGCCTGAATAAGTTGTGCATATCCATTTTCCACTACCATAAACAGTTTGGAAAAGTAAGGACTATCTCTCTCATAAAGAACCACCCTGGGGGGAAGCCTTCACCATACAGAGCCACACCACATAAGTTTCCCACAGAAGTCTCACTGTACTCTAGACACTCACCCCTAAGCTAAACCAGATTCCCCCTTCCCATGCCGGGGCTTATCTCCCACAGCCCCCCTCCATTCTGACTTCTCGCTGTTCCCAGCAGCTTCTGGATGCCAGGCAGTTCTGGAACCCCAGCTTCAACCTCAGCCTGCATTGTTTCTCACCTGGGTTGGGGCCCCCATCTTAGACTGTCACCCCTGTACCTCAATGGCAGTGAGGATGGAATGTAGCCCAGTGCCTCCCTTTTTATCTATCTGAGTGGTATTCACACACTCCAAAGAAGAGGCAAAATGCAGACCCACATTGTGGTATGGTTTGATAATAATTTTAATCATCAAATTCACTTAAATGTGCTCATATTCTGTTTGTGCACAAGATAATCAAGCAAAAGACTGAGATTCAAACATGAATATATAATACATACAATTTTCTTCATCCCAGTTCAAGACCATGGCTTTTACTTGACTTTTACTTCCCAGTCTAAGCTCTACCTTGACAGTATTGGCAAGCTGTTGCTTCAATTGTCAGCGGTAAAGTCATGGGAAAAGTAAAAGAGCAAATGCTGACAGGGTGGTTACTTACTACAGAGCAAAGAAACACACATGGTGTGGGCAGGATAGTACAGAAGAGATTGGACAAGAAGTTGAAAAAGAAGTCAGAAGTAGAATGACATACAACAGGGGAACTTACTGATCACTATTTGGACCTAGCTGGGCTTTTGGACTTTTAATGAATGGAGATAGAACAATACCTCAGGTTTTTAACCTTGATGTTTGTCAAGTACAGAAGTGACAGTGAAACTCAGAACTTTCCTGAATGCAGGACTACTGGATAACTGGACCACAATGATGCACTTACCAGAAATCTTTACATCAGAGAAGTCTGCATATCTTCATTTCCATGGTTCATTCAGCATAATTTAAAAAAACCAAAGACCATAAATATTAATATTTTAAAATTTTTAGAGTAGTAAAGTTTCCCCCATCACTCTTTGGTAAAGTTGTCAGGTCTAATGAAACTAGGTTAAGTGGCATAGCTGACAGAAATTACAGTGTTCTAGTATTCTATTCTAAATCATTCTACATGTATGCTATGACTATTCAAAAAGGGAAGTTTTGTTTAAACAATATTTTAAGGCATGTGATATAATACAGATTAATAAGTGTATGCCTTTTATTTAATATGACTAGCACTTCAACTGAATTTTAACGAAGAGAAAAATGTCAGTTGGAAAAACATTTGTGAGGACTCGGACACAGAAAATTAAGGATCCATAACTCAATTAGGCCAAGTATACTCAAGTTTCCACATTAGAAAGAATGTTTTGGTTAACAAAGCAGAGGACAAAGTGAGTAGAAGTCAGACTAAGTATCTTAATTTGGTTTTCCATTATTGTAATTTTAATACATCATGACCAAAAGCAACTTTGAAAGAAAATGGTTTATTTTATCTTAAAGCTTATAGCCCATCACACAGGGAAGTCAGGATATGAACCTGGTGACAGAAACTAAAGTAAAAGTCATAGAAAGTTCTTTGTTGTCTTTCTCTCCATGGCTTCTTCAGCCTGATTTCTTATAAACCCTAGGACCACCACAAAGGTTGGGGCCCACCCACATTAATCAATAATTAAGAAAATGCACCCATAGGACAATATGATAAGTGCAATTTTTTTCAACTGTGATTTCCTCTTTTAAATAACTCTATCTTGGGCCAAATTGACTTAAAACTAGCTAGCACATTAGGAAACCTAGTTCTTGGTTTTTTTTTTTAAATTAATTTGTTTATTTACTTTACATTCCAATCAGAGCTTCCCCTCTCCCCTCTCCCCTCTCCTACTGGTCCCTCCCTACTATTTCCCCTTCCCTTTCTCCTCAGAGAAGGGAAGGCCTCTCATTGATATCAACTCACTTTGGCATATAAAGTTGCAGTAGGACTAGGTGCATATTCTTCTACTGAGCCTAGGGAAAAACAATCAGATAGGGGAAAGGGGTCCAAAGGCGGGCAACAATGTCAGAGACAATCTCTGCTCTAGTTGTTAGCAGTCCCATGTGAAGAACAAGCTGCACATTTGTTAGATATATGTGCCTAGGTCTGCCCCATATATGATCTCTGTTCAGTGGTTCAATCTCTTTCAGCCCTTGGGCCCAGGTTATTTGATGCTGTAGCCTTTCTTGTGGTATCCTTGATCCCCCTGACTCCTCCAACCCTCTTTTCCACTCTTCCACAAGGTTACTCAAGCTCCACCTAATGTTTGGCTGTGGGTCTCTGCATCTGTTTCCATCAGCTGCTGGGTGAAACCTCTCAGAGAACAGTTATGCTAGGTTTCGCTCTGCATGTATAGGAGAGTATCATTAATAATGAATGTCAGAGGCAGGCTTTCTCTCATGCCATGAATCTCCAGTTGGACTAGTCATTGGCTGCCCATTCCCTCAATTTCTGCTCCATCTTTATCCTTGCACATCTTGTAGGCAGAAGAAATTGTGGATCAAAGGTTTTGTGGCTAGTTTAGTGTCCCCACCCCTCCATTGGAAGTCTTACGTGGTTATAGGTGGTAGCAGTTTCAGGTTAGAAAACCTAGTTATGACATTAAGCAACCATCCAGGCAAGAAAAGAGAAAAATGAGCCAAACTAAATAAAAACTTTTGTACTACACAAATATAATTCTGAAAAAAATTAAATCTTTTTAAATCTCTAAATCTTTAACCATGAATGCAGTTAGCATATACATGGCATACATGGGAGTTAAACAGCAAAGATACCAAGTTAAGCATCAACGAAAACATAGAGGCCAAATTTTTCTGTGTTAACAGTGGGGCTCTGTGTCTCTAATGCTTCCCTAAGGAAGGTGAAACACATGCCATGTAAATGAGGACACTGCTGAAGCTACTAACCTAACCTGTTGGGTTTTTTGGGCATGGCTTTCTATTTTCCCTTTCTTCCACCCTCCACCCCCTTTTGGAAGAAAATATTTAGTAAAGGTAACTACTCTGGCTTCTTGGTAAAACCTACCATTCTCTATTTGATATGATGAAACTGACTTTTTTCATCAAGGACTATTTTCCATGATGTTTTGATTTTGAGGCTTAATTGGTGTTGTTTTAGGGGAATTTATTGTTTTAGTTAATGATCCAAACAAAATCTCTTAAATAAAGAATACCATGACAAACATGAATATATGATGAGTAGAATTTCCTTTATCATAGCTGAGGAGTGTGACTTTAACTTGGCTCTTGCCTCTCAGTACAAATAAGAACCTCAGGTACTAAAAGGGGCAAAATTTGTATATCTGGTTTTGCAGCATTAAAGGGTTGCTCCATTTTACTTAAAAGAATAGAGGAGCTTCTGGTTTCCGCCTCTGGATCGGGAACACCCTCAGCCACAGCGCATCATCTCCAGCAGTGAAGGAAGCCAGCTATATACCCAGCAGCCAGTGAAGAGGAGACAGCCAGTACAACCTTCATCCAGAGCTGATCGGGGCCACAGAGGTACATAGCCAAATACAACTACAAGACAGTGGGTCTTGGCTTCCATCTTTACTTCTGTGACTGTGCAACAGATTGGTAGGCAGGTTTCACCAGAGTTGAGGATCACTTGGGACACACCGCGCCAGGACTCCACCTGCACCCAGGAACTCTGCAGCACCACAGCAATTTGTGCCAGGAGAAAGCAGCTCACCCAGGGTTGCTAAGATAGGCCTACAGGCAAGCTCCAGCCAGTGACAGCAGGCCCAACTAACACCAAAGATAACCAGATGGCAAAAGGCAAATGTGGGAACATTGCTAAGAGAAATCAAGGCAATATGGCACCATCCGAACACAATTCTCCCACAACAGCAAGTCCTGGGTACCCCAACACACCAGGAAATCAAGATTTAGATTTAAAATCACAGGTCATAATGCTGATGGAGGGCTTCAAGAAGGACATAAATAAGTCACTTAAAGAAATACAAGGAAAAAAAAGAAAGAAATACAAGAGAACACAAGTAAACAGCAATAAGCCCTTGAAGAACTAAAGGAAAACACAACAAAACAGGTGAAGGAATTAAACAAAGCCATCCAGGATCTAAAGAAGGAGGTAGAAATAATAATGAAATTGCAAAGAAAGACAACTTGGGAAATAGAACCCTAAGAAAGAAGTCAGGAGTCATGGATCCAAGCATCAACAACAGAATACAAGAGATAGAAGAGAGAATCTCAGATGCAGAAGATACTATAGAAAACATTGATACAATAGTCAAAGAATGTGAAAAATGCAAAAAGCTCCTGACCCAAAATATCCAGGAAATCCAGGACAAAATGAGAAGGCCAAACCTATGGATTATAGGCATGGAAGAGAGTGAAGATTTCCAACTTAAAAGGCCAGTAAATGTCTTCAACAAAATTATAGAAGAAAACTTCCCTGACCTAAAGAAAGAGATGCTCATGAACATACAAGAAGCCTAAAGAACTCCAAACAGATTGGATCAGAAAAGAAATTCCTCCCCTCACATAATAATTAAAACACCAAATGTACTAAACAAAGAAAGAATATTAAAAGCAGTAAGGGAAAAAGGTCAAGTAACATAGAAAGGTAGACCTATCAGAATTAAACCGCATTTCTCACCAGAGACTATGAAAGCCAGAAGAGCCTAGGCAGATGTTGTACAGTCCCTAAGGGAAAACAAATGCCAACCCAAACTGCTATATCCAGCAAACCTCTCAATTACCATAAATAGAGAAACCAAGGTTTTTCATGACAAAAAACAAATTTACACTGTATCTTTCCACAAATCCAGCCCTTCCAAGGATAATGAATGGAAAACACCAACAAAGGGAGGGAAACTACACACAAGAAAAAGCAAGAAAGTAATCTTCTTTCAACAAACCCAAAAAAATATAACCACAGAAACATAAAAATTACATCAAAAACAGCAGGAAGCAACAATCACTATTGCTTAATATCTCTTAACATCAATAGACTCAATTCCCCAATAAAGACATAGAATAACAGACTGGATTCATAAACAAGACCCAACATTTTGCTGCATACAGAAAATGCATGTCAGTGTCAAAGACAAATACTACCTAAGAGTAAAAGGCTGGAAGACAGTTCTTCAAACAAATGGTCCCAGGAAACAAGATGGAGTAGCCATTCTAATATCAGATAAAATAGACTTTCAACTAAAAGTCATCATAAAAGACAAAGAAGGACACTTTATACTCATCAAAGGAAAAATCTACCAGGAAAAACTCTCAATTTTGAACATCTATGCCCCAAATACAAGAGCACCTGCATTCGTAAAAGAAACCTTACTAAAGCTTAAAGCACACATCGAACCCCACACAATAATTGAGGAGGACTTAAATACCCCACTCTCCTCAGTGGACAGATCAGGGAAACACAAACTAAACAGTCACAGTGAAACTAATAAAAGTTTTGAACCAAATGGACTTAATAGATATCTATAAAACATTTCATCCTAAATCAAAAGGATATACCTTCTTCTCAGCACCTCTGGTACCTTCTCCAAAACTGACCATATAATTGGTCACAAAACAGACCTCAACAGATATAATATGATCAAACTAATTCCATGCCTCCTATCAGATCACTATGGAAAAAGGGTGGTCTTCAATAGCAACAAAAACAACAAAAAGCCCACATACACATGGAAGCTGAACAATGCTCTACTCAATGATACCTTGGTCAAGGAAGAAATAAGGAAAGAAATCAAAGACTTTTTAGAATTTAAGGAAAATGAAGGCACAACATACCCAAATTTATGGGACAAAATGAAAGCAGTGCTAAGAGGAAAACTCATAAGTCTGAGTGCCTACAAAAAGAAGCTGGAGAGAGCATACACTAGCAGTTTAATAGAACACCTGAAAGCTTTAGAACAAAAAGAAGCTAATACACCCAAGAGGAGTCAAAGACAGGAAATCATGAAACTCAGAGCTGAAATCAACCAAGTTCAAACAAAAAGAACTATACAAAGAATCAACAAAAGTAGGAGCTGGTTCTTTGAGAAAATCAACAAGATAGATAAACCTTTAGCCAGACTAACAAGAGGGCACAGAGACAGTACACAAATTAACAAAATCAGAAATGAAAAGGGTGAAATAACAACAGAAACTGAGGAAATCCAAAAAATTTTCATATCCTACTACAAAAGCCTATACTCAACACAACTGGAAAGGCTGGATGAAATGGACAATTTTCTAGACAGATACCAATTACCAAAATTGGATCAGATAGACCATCTAAATGGTCCTATAACCCCTAAAGAAATAGAAGTGGTCATTGAAGTCTCCCAACCAAAAAAAGCAAAGGATCAGATGGTTTTAATGCAGAATTCTATCAGACATTCAAAGGAGACCTAATGCCAATACTCTTGAAACTATTCCACAAAATAGAAACAGAAGGAACATTACCTAACTCGTTCTATGAAGCCACAATTTCGCTGATACCAAAACCACACAAAATCCAACAAAAAAGAGAACCTTAGACCAATTTTCCTTATGAATATCAATGCAAAAATACTCAGTAAAATTCTTGCCAACCGAATCCAAGAACACATCAAAACAATCATTCACCATGATCAAGTAGGCTTCATCCTCGGGATGCAGGAATGGTTCAATATATGGAAATCCATCAATGTAATCCACTACATAAACAAACTAAAAGAAAAAAAAACCACATGGCCATTTCATTAGATGCTGAAAAACATTTGCCAAAATTCAGCATCCTTTCATGATAAAGGGCTTGGAAAGAACAGGAATTCAAGGCCCATACCTAAACATAATAAAAGCAATATACAGCAAACCAGTAGCCAACATCAAAATAAATGGAGAGAAACATGAAGCAATCCCACTAAAATCAGGGACTAGACAAGGCTGCCCTCTCCATATCTTTTCAATATAGTACTTGAAATTCTAGTCAGAGCAATTAGACAACACAAGGAGGTCAAAGGGATACAAATTGGAAAGGAAGAAGTCAAAATATCACTATTTGCAGATTATATGATAGTATACTTAAGCAACCCAAAAATTCCACCAGAGAACTCCTACAGCTGATAAACAACTTCAGCAAAGTGGCTGGATATAAAATTAACTCAAACAAATCAGTAGCCTTCCTATACTCAAAGGATAATCAGGCTGAGAAAGAAATTAGGGAAATGACAGCCCTCACAATAGCCACAAACAATATAAAGTATCTTGGTGTGACTCTAACCAAACAAGTTCCTGTATGACAGGAACTTCAAGTCTTTGAAGAAAGAAATTGAAGAAGACCTCAGAATATGGAAAAATCTTCCATGCTCTTGGATTGGCAGGATTAATATAGTAAAAATGGCCATCTTGCCAAAAAGCAATCTGCAGATTCAATACAATCCCCATCAAAATCCCAACTCAATTCTTCATAGACTTCATAGTCCTCTTCCCTCCGCACGTTCTCCAATCAACCCCCTCCCACTTCTCTGTCCTGGTAATCCCCTACAATGCTGCATCAAGCCTTTCCAGGACCAGGGCCCTATCCTTCCTTCCTTCTTGGGAATGATTGATATGTGAGTTGTGTCTTGGGTATTCAGAGCTTCTGGGAACCAGGAGAAGAGAATAACACTTGCAGAAAGAAAAACTTCTACATAAGTGAATATGCATAATCTCACCCATACTTACATATGCTTATGGAGCAAAAGACCAACCACTGGTGCAGAAAGAACTCACTCATTCTGGATGAAAAATGGACTAACTCTAAATGAATTGTAAGAAAAAGGCCTTTGTTTCTCTTAATAAGACTAAGCCTGTCTTGTCCTTACCATGGGACCTGTCCTGTTCCATGGTAAGGTGAAGGCTGCCTGCTCCTTCTGCTCTCTGCAACATCTTCTTTTTGCCTCTTTCCCTCTGCCTCCTGCACATTGTTCTCTTAGTTATTTTATGTTACCTAAATTTCTAAATAACTAAGTTTCTCTTAGTTATTTTATGTTACCTATAGTTTCTCTGCATTCTCCTTCTAATCTTGTTCTCTTCTGACTAAAAGCTTCTCAGTTCAGTCCTTCTCTCAGCTCTATTCCTCTCACTAAATTCTTCTGGTCTCTCTTCTCTTTGTCCTCAGCCCTTAAACATCTTTCAGAATACATGATAACATGTTTCAAAGTTCATCACAAGTTCACACAAAATACCAAGTCATAAATTGAAATAGAAGTTTACAACAGAATGTTTACATGCATATCCATTAGGAGTAATTATCTAGCTATCATTTGTCTTCTCTACAGGTTCATAGAAAGTTTAAAACCATAACTAAGTTATAAGTGAAGTTTTGTATAGATAAACCCAGTCAATATTTTATCTTCTGTCCTAACACCTATAATAAATCCTAGTTCCCTTTTTATGACCTTTGGTTGTTTTACAACCTCTTGCAATGTGCTCTGAGTAGGAGAAAGTCTGGTTGCCATTTAAAGCAATTAACTTGTGACACTTGGGAGATTGGCAGAGTTCTCATTGCAGTTTTGACTATCATAAAAGATCCTAGTAGCAGTCCCATTATAAAAGAACTTAATAATCACAGATATACATTTAGGAATTCTTATAGGATCATTATTAAAACTTAAGTCACCTATTTGTCTGCATAACATCACTATAAGACAGTACATTTTCATGGATCTGCAGAGATCTGCTCCAAAGGGGTGTGCTATTACTTATTGATTTTTATATATGTTTAATAATAACAAAAAGGCATATTAATAGCAGGAATCTTTCCTAAAATTAGTCCCACACAGCCTTGCTGAATGCAGGCTCACCTGTCGCACATTATATAATAATCTGAAGCAGGCGTTTCAGGATGATCACTTGCTAGTATATTATTAGCTTGTCCCATTATGGCCCCCAACACTGATATTTTTGTCATTCCAAATGAATTTGCAAATTGTTCTTTCTAACTCTATGAAGAATGGAGTTGGAACTTTGATGGGGATTTCATTGAATCTGTAGATTGCTTTTAGCAAGATGGCCATTTTTACTATATTAATCCTGCCAATCCGCAATCATGGGAGATCTTTCCATCTCTGAGGTCTTCTCAGATTTCTTTCTTCAAAGATTTGAAGTACTTTTCATACAGATCTTTCACTTGTTTGGCTAGAATCACACCAAGATATTGTATACTGTTTTTTACTATTGTGAAGGGTGTCAATTCCCTAATTTCTTTTTTTTTTAATAAGGAAAGATTGGAAATTTTTATTTTCTTAATTAGTTGATTTATTTTTTACACTCCATATTTCACTCCTCCTACCCCTGTCTACACTCTGACTGCTCCACATCCCATACCACCTCCCCATCCCCTGTCTCCACATGGATATCCCCAGGCCCCCACCACACCTGACCTCTAACCTCCCTGCTACCTCCAGTCTCTTGAAGGTTAGGTGCGTCATCTCTGAATGAACACAGACTCAGCAGTCCTCTGCTGTATGTGTGTTTGAAGACTCATATCAGCTGGTGTATGCTGCCTGTTTTGTGGTCCAGTGTTTGAGAGATCTCTGTAGTCCAGATTAATTGAGACTGCTAGTCCTCCTACAGGATTGTCTTTCTCCTCAGCTTCTTTCAGCCTTTCCCTAATTCAACAACAGAGGTCAGCTGCTTCTGTCCATTGGTTGGGTGGAAATATCTGCATCTGACTCTTTCAGCTGCTGGATGTGTCTTTAAGAGGGCAGTCATGATAGGTCCCTTTTTGTGAGTACTCCATAGACTCAGTAATAGTATCAGGCCTTGGGACCTCCCATTGAGCTGGACCTCCCCTTTGGGCCTGTTGATGGACCTTCTTTTCCTCAGGGTCTCTCCATTTCCATCCCTGTAATTCTTTCAGACAGGAACAATTATGGGTCAGAGTTGTAACTGTGGGATGACCCCTTCTCCCTCATTTGATGCCCTATCTTCCTGCTGGAGGTGGGCTCTATAAATTCCTTCTCTCTACTATCCAACATTTCATCTAAGGTCCCTCCCTTTGAGTTCTGAGTCTCTCATCTCCTAGGTCTCTGGTGCATTCTGGAGACCACCCTCCCCACAACCTGCTCTCTCCCGAGGTTGCCTGATTCCATTCTTTCTGTTGGCCTCAGGGCTTCAGTCATTTTCCCTTACTCAATACCAGATCAGGTTCCCCTCTCCCCTCCACTTTCTACCCCCTTCCCTTCCCTGTGACTTTCCCTCCCAGGTCCCTCCCTCTCTCCACACTTGTGATTGCTTTGTTCTCCCTCCCAAGTGGGACTGAGGTGTCCTCAGTTGGGCACTTCAGCTTGTTTACCTTTTTGAGTTCTGTGGACTGTATCTTGAGTACTCTGTACTTTTTTTTTTTTTTTGCTAACATCCAACTATTAGTGAGTACATACCACACATGTCCTTTCCTAATTTCCTTCTTAACTCATTTAGCCTTTGAGAAGAGGAAGGCTACTGATTTGTTTGAGTTCATTTTATATCCAGCCACTTTGCTGAAGTTGTTTATCAGCTGTAGGAATTCTCTGCTGGAATTTTTGGGGTATACCATCATATCATTTGCAAATAGTGATATTTTGACTTCTTCCTTTCCAATTTGTATCTTTTGACCTCTTTTTGTTGTCTAATTGCTCTAACTAGAACTTCAAGTACTATGTTGAGTAGATAGGGAGAGCGTGGGCAGCCTTGTCTAGTCCCTGATTTTAATGGGATTGCTTCAACTTTTTCACCATTTAGTTTGGTGTTGGCTACTGGTTTGCTGTTTATTGCTTTTACTCTGTTTAGGTATGGGCCTTGAATTCCTGATCTTTTACCATGAAAGGATGCTGAATTTTGTCAAATGCTTTTCAGCATCTAATGAAATGACCATGTGGTTTTTTTCCTTTAAGTTTATGTAGTGGACTACATTGATGGATTACCATATATTGAACCATCCCTGCATCACTGGAATGAAGCATACTTGATTGTGGTAAATGATTTTTTTGATGTGTTCTTGGATTCAGTTTGTGAGAATTTTATTGATATTTTGCATCGATATTCATAAGGGAAATTGGTCTGAAGTTCTTTCTTTATTGGATCCTTGTATGGTTTTGGTATCAGCGAAATTGTGGCATTATAAAATGAACTGGGGACTGTTCCTTCTGTTTCCACTTTGTGGAATAATTTGAAGAGTATTGGTATTAGGTCTTTTTTGAAGGTCCAAAAGAAGTCGGTACTAAACCCATCTGGTCCTGGGCTTCTTTTTGTTTGGGAGACTTTTAATGAATGCTTCTATTTCTTTAGGGATAATGGGACTGTTTAGGTGGTTTTTCTGATCCTGATTTAATTTTGGTACCTGGTGTCTGTCTAGAAAATTGTCTGTTTCATTTAGATTTTCTAGTTTTGTTGAGTATAGGCTTTGTACTAGGATCTGATGAGTTTTCTTTAATTTCCTCAGTTTCTGTTGTTATTTCTCCCTTTTCATTTCTGATTTTGTTAATTTGGATATTATCTCTATGCCTTCTGGTTAGTCTGGCTACAGACTTATCTATCTTATTGATTTTTCTCAAAGAACCATCTCCTGGTTTTGTTAGTTCTTTTGTTAGTTTTACCATGTCTCTGTTTAGTTCTGTTTCTATGACTTTTCCATTGGTAAGAGTGGGGTGTTGAAGTCTCCCACTATTATTGCGTGAGGTGCAATGTGGGCTTTGAGCTTTAGTAAAGTTTATTTGCTGTGGGTGTGAATGTGGGTGTCCTTGTGTTTGGAGCATAGATGTTCTGAATTGAGAGTTCTTCTTGGTTGATTTTTCCTTTGATGAGTATGCCGTGTCCTCCCTTATCTTTTTTGATAAATTTTGGTTGAAAGTCGATTTTATTCTATATTAAAATGGTTACTCCAGCTTGTTTGTTGCAACCATTTGCTTGGAAAGTTGTTTTCCAGCCTTTTACTCTGAAATAGTATCTTTCTTTGACACTGAGGTACGTTTTCTATATGCAGCAAAATGCTTGGTCCTGTTTACATATCCAGACTGTTAGTCTATGTCTTTTTACTGGGGAATTGATGTTAAGAGATATTGAGGAATAGTAATTGTTGCTTCTTGTTTTGTTTTTGTTGTTGTTGCTGCTGCTGCTGCTGTTACTGTTGTTATTGTTGTTAGAGGTAGAATTATAATTGTGTGGCTATCTTCTTTTGGGTTTGTTGAAAGATTACTTTCTTGCTTTTTCTCAGGTGTAGTTTCCCTCCTAGTGATGGAGTTTTCCATCTATTATCCTTTGTAGGGCTGGATTTGTTGAAAGCTATTGTATAAATTTGGTTTTTTCATGGAATATCTTTGTTTCTTCATATTTGTAATTGAGAGTTTTTCTGGGTATAGTAGCCTGGGCTGGCATTTATGTTCACTTAGGGTCTGCATGACATCTGCACAGGATCTTCTAGGTTTTAGAGTTTCTGGTGAGAAGTCTGGTGTAATTCTGATATTTCTGCCTTTATGTGTTACTTGACTTTTTCCCTTAGCAATTTAATATTCTTTGTTTGTTTTGTGCATTTAGTGTTTTAATTATTATGTAATGGGAGGAATTTATTTTCTGGTCCAATCTATTTGGAGTTCAGTAGGATTCATCTATGTTTATGGTCATCTCATTCTTTAGGTTCAGGAAGTTTTCTTCTATAATTTTGTTGAAGATATTTACTGGCCCATTAAGTTGGGAATCTTTACACTCTTCTATTCCTATTATCCTTAGCTTTGGTCTTTTCATTGTGTCCTGGATTTCCTGGATATCTTGGGTTAGGAGCTTTTTGCATTTTGCATTTTTCTTTCACTGTTGTGTCAATGTTTTCTATGGTATCTTCTGCACCTGAGATTCTGTCTTCTATCTCTTATATTCTGTTGGTGATGCTTGCTTGACTCCTGATCTCTTTCCTAGCATTTCTAGCTCCAGGGTTGTTTCTCTTTGTGATTTCTTTATTGTTTCTATTTCCATTTTTAGATCCTGAATGGATTTGTTCAATTTTTTTCACCTGTTTTGTTGTGGTTTCTGTAATTCTTTAAGGGATTTTTGTGTTTCCTTTTTAAGGCCTTCTACCTGTTTATCTGTTTTCTCCTGTATTTAATAGAGTTGTTTATGTGCTTCTTAAAATCTTTTATCAGCATCATGAGATGTAATTTTAAATCAGAGTCTTGCTTTTCCAGTGTGTTGGGGTATTCAGAGCTCACTGTGTTGGGAGAATTGGATTTGGATAATGCCAACTATCCTTGGTTTCTGCTGATTATGTTCTTGGGCTTGCTCTCTATTATCATCATGAGATGTGATTTTAAATCAGAGTCTTGCTTTTCTGATGTGTTGGGTTATCCAGGACTCACTGTGGTGGGAGAGCTGGGTTCTGATGATGCCAATAGCCTTGTTTTCTGTTGCTTGTGTTCTTGTCCTTGTCTCTCACCATCTGGATATCTCTGGTTTTAGCTGGTCTTGCTGTCTCTGACTGTGACTTGTTCCTCCTGTAAGCCTGTGTGTCAGTACTCCTCTGAGACCAGTTCTCTCTGGGAGGAATTTGGGTATAGAGAGCTGTGGCACAGGGTCAGCTCTGGGCAACAGACAAACAGGAAGAATCCTGTCCCAGAATGCTCCTTGGTTCGTGTGCCCAGAGGACACTGATCTGGTCCCTCAGAGCAGAAGTGGTGGTATTACCTGTGCTCAAAGGTGTGTCAGCACTCCTGGGAGACCAGCTCTCTCCCAGCAGTATTTGGGTATGGATAACTGTGGCACAGGATCAGCTCTGGGTACAGACTACATATACATTCTAAATATAACCTCATCAGTCTGAATATTGTTTTACACACACACACACACACACACACACACACACAAATGTATGTTTCAGGGATAATCACTTAGCATTGGATAACCAATTGGTGTTCTGTTTCTCTCATTGTCAGCACTATAGCATTAGTTTCCTGTAGTTCTTTGTGGAGGGTTGTGGTCTTGTGATCTTTCCCCAGCCACTTTGGCATGCCTATTGTTGTGACTCAGCTTATGTTTAGGCAATCAAATTTATGAGACTTTATGGATATAATGTTTAGCTACATCCACAAATGACATTAGCTACATCCACAAATCTCACCAACTTACAGACTTTTTACCCCAGCATCTTAGTGCTGGGTCCACAGGTTTCCATCATCAACCAAGTTGAATTTGTCCTTCTTGCTAAGGAACAGGTTTGCGATACATAGGGTAAATGTAATTTATAATTACATTTATAATTATAATAGGAAATAATAACTAACATGTTAATCAAGTATAAATGTAATATATTTGGAATAATCATTAGTTAAGACCACTAAAATATAAATGTTACAGGAAAGCCAAATTCAAGGGATGATGTTTGTATATGGGTAAGATATGCATTTAGAATCAGACATTCATCCCTAAGTACAGATACAAGATTAGGGAGTGGGCAGTAAAACACCATTATAAAAATAACACTATCTTGGGCTGATGAGATGACTCAGTGGTTAAGAGTTCTAGTTGTTTTTTCAGAGATACTGAGCTCAATTCCCAGCAACCATATGATGGCTCACAACCATCTATAAAGGGACCTATAAAGGGTTCTTCTTCCATGTTGGTGTACATGCAGGCAGAGCACTTCTACATTTAAAAATAAATAAGACTATCTCAACATAGTTTTGACAATTTTCCAAATAGTCACTCAATTCTAATAAGTCAATTAAGACTCTTTATGTTTCTTTCCAATAATATAAAAGTCCTGTTCCTATAACAGTGATAATGTTCCTTTCCTGTGCTATGTTTTTCAAAAACAGTTGAAGAATGTGGTTTGAATTATATTTTCTCTAATGGAGACAATAGCCAATACATCAGCACAAACAGAATGACAAAAAAATGGTTTACACATTTTAAAGAACCTCTTTATTGACAAATATCTATTAGATAAATAGTAGGAGACGAGATCTGCTTGGATCTATAATTGGCCACAGTGAAATAATCTCCCCATTTAGGAATTTAAATTTTATTGGATAATGCATGCAATAAATAATTATTAGTAAAATCGAAAACTACTTGTAATTTAAAGACATAAAAATGAATCAGAGACTTTACACTAAGAGTATTTAAAGGGAAAAAAACTACCAGAAGGTGAGATTTTATTTAAAAACAAAAACAAAATAAAATTCAGATTGTCTGGACACTCCTCTGCTGGCCTCTCTCAGGCCCTCCAAATAAGGAACATCCAGGCCCCAGGAACAAGAAACATGCAGGCCTGCTATACTAAGAACAACAAGTCCAAGGCCTACTGCAGGGGAACATCCACATTAGACCTGCCTTCCCAATACCTACTATACCATTAACATCCATGGACAACCAGATTACTAAACAGAAGTATAAGATGCCAAACAAGAGCCAAAATGACACATATGGTATGTACTCACTTATAATTGGGCATTAGTCATAAAGTGCTACAGTCAAAATACTCAAAGAATCTGGGTAATAAGGAGGGTCCAAGGAAAGGCATATGAGTCTCACTCAGAAGGGGAAACAAGATAGTGTTTTGCTAACCTATAAGCAAAACAGAAAGAGCTGTGTTTGGGATGTAATATGAATTAAAAAAAAATAAGATATGAAAAAGAAAACCCTGTAGAGATGGCTCAGTGATTCAAAGCACTGACTGTTCTTCCAGAGGTCCTGAGTTCAATTCCCAACAACCACATGATAGCTCACAAACATCTGCAATGGAATCTGATGCCCTTTTCTGGTATTCCAGAAGACAGCTACAGTATACTCATATACATAAAAATAAATAAATATTTTAATCATAAAAATTATTAATTGTTTAAAGGGAATGTGTAAGGAAGCAAGCAAAAAACATAGTGAATGAAGAGAAGGAACTGGTTGGGAAAGGAGGGAGAAGGGGGATAGGGATCTGGTACGGGGGAGGGAGGCAGGAGAGGGCTGAGAGTGAGAATGGAAATCAGTGATGGGTATCTCTGGGACTGGCTAGAGAGCTGGGATATGGGAGGCTATGGGGATGACCCTAGATGGGGGATATAGAGATTGAAGTGGCCACCTCCTGCAGCCAGGCAGGACTTCCAGTAGAAGGAGAGGGGACATCAACCTACCCACAAAACCTTCAACCCAAAATTTATCCTGCCTACAAGATTAACAGAGATAAAGATGGAGCAGAGGCTGAGGTAATGGGCAACCAGTAGCTGGTCCAACTTGAGACCCATCCCATGGGAGAGAGGCAACCCCTGCCACTATCAATGATACTCTGCTATGCTTGCAGAAAGGAACCTAGCATACCTGTCTCTTTAGAGGCTTCCTCCAGCAACATATGGAAACAGATTCGGAGACCATAGCTAAGCATTAGGCAGAGCTCACTACAATAAGACCTACAGAATCAAAGAATCTAGGCCCATGGGGGCTCACAGAGACTGAACCACCAACCAAGGAGCATCCAAGAGCTGGACCTAGCCTCCTACCCCACATTGTAACAGATGTGGAGCTTGGTCCTCATATGAGTCCTCTAACAAATAGAGTAAGGGCTGTCTCTGACTCTGCATATGTGGTTGGCAAGCTTTTCAGTTTCTTCAGGATTGAACTACAGCTGCTGGTTAAAGCCTGGTATCTAACTGCCAAAAGGACTGGACTGTAGCTGCTGATTCATGTGATATCTGCCTTCCTAAAAGATTTGTCTATAGCTGCTGAGTCATATTTGATATTTGCTATGGGACTAAACTACTGAGAAAGAAGATCATCCTCAGAGAACTATTGCTGAACAGATCCACTTCCCCAATACCCTAATTGTTGGTACCAGGACCTCTGAAACCTATGATATCACATAGGCAACAGTGCAACTTATACACTTGTTGCCAAGGCAACAGCCACCATATTCCCAGAATCCATTGGGCTCATCTTTACCTGTAATCATGTCACCATCTGTATATATGAGAGGCACACTCCCCTTCCCCTCTTCTCTTTCCACCATCACCTTTGCCCTTTCCCTTCTCAATAAACCTCATGTGGAACTGTTTAGCTTGGTGTGGTCTTTCTGGAGCTGCCACTGCCACTGCTGTCGCCCACCAACCCCCAACATTGGTGCTGAAACCCGGGACTCGCTACACAGGGGAGCTGCTGACCCAGGCAAACATCCAGCATGGCCAGGAAGATGCCGCTGTCACATAGAACCAATGCCATTGCCATCACCACCTACAGCCACCGCTGTCACCACCTGCAGCCACTACAACATCACATAGACTCCATCTCCTAGCACCTGCCGCCAACCACCACATGGATTCCCACCATTGCACAGCCCATCGCTGCTGCCACTGCTGCGAGACTCATAGGCTTCCATCACATGACCTGTGTGCTGCAGCCTACCACGTGGAATTGCCTCTTGGCCAACCAACCAAACAGTTCCACATTTCCTGCTACCGGACTGCAAATACCTGCAAGCACACGCCAGCTATATTAATTGGTAAGGAGTTTCTCCTGTCGACCAGAGGGAACCTTAGGCCCAGATAAGGCCTGGCCAGCCTCTTTTGGGATAAGGGTTGGTTTTCAATGCATACTCCATATGACTGGCATCCTGGCTGACATTCATGTTAGGACATTGGGTCCTTGGGTGACCTCCTCTCACAGAAGCAATCTAAACTTCCTTTTTTTTTTTTTTAGCTTTTGCAACTGCCAAAAATCCTGGGCAAGGTTGGATACTTTCTGACATTTCTGGGAAATGTCGCAGGAGCACTAGGCTTCTCATGATGACCTGAATTTCTAGCTTGGCCGTAACTGTGTTGCTAATAGTCCTCTAGGATGCTGGTTCGGATTATTTAACAACCACACCACCACCACCCCCACACCCGATGGGCATTATCTCCAGGCACCCCACTGGGATATCTCCTGGAAAATCTCAAATCTCTGAAACTAATGCCCAAATTGAGGTGCTCAAAACAGATAAACCTCTGCAATAAGGTCTGGATTCAATACCCATTAGATAATATTTCCAAATGGCCACCTAATGGCACTCTAGACCTGATCATTTTAAGATATCTTCATACATATTGTCAGCAATCCAGTAAATAGAATGAAGTTTTATATGTTCAAGCTTTCATCTATCTCCACTCTAAACCCTCCCTCTGCTCTTTGTGTCCCCCAACCCAGCTTCTCTTAGCGATGAAACCTAGCCCCCCTCCACTAGATGACATTAGTGGATCCCACTGATAAGCCACCTCCCATCCACCACAGACCCACTGCCATGCCCGCAAAAATCCTCTGCCACCTCAATTTCTCTTTCTCACCAGGCCCTGGAGCCTACTAACTCAACCTCTACAGACCCCTCCCCTCCCTCTGTGCCAGCTACATGTCGCTCCAAATGCCCTGAACTGGCACCGACCTTTATCCCTCCTATCACACGTTCTAAGGCTACAACCAGACCCCCAAGTCTTTCTCTTCCTCCAAGAACACCTGACATAGCACCAGTCCTTCCTTTAAGGGAAGTGGCTGGAGTTGATGGTCTGGTCAGAGTACATGTTCCTTTCTCGCTGAATAAACTTTCCCAAATAGAAAGTAGACTGGGTTCCTAACTCTTCCAACTTTATTAAGGAGTAACAGTACATCACTCAATCTTATAGCGTGACTTTCCATGATGTTCATATGATTCTTACTAACAATTTACTTCCTGATGAACGCAGACGAGTTTGGGAAGAGGCAAGAATGCATGCAGATGAAATTCATCAGACAGAACATATCCAATCAGATCTGAAACAGTGCCTGATCAGGATCCCCAGTGGGATTACAATTGCACAGATGGTATTTTAGCCAGAGACAGGTTTATTACTGGTCAGTCTTAGAAAAGCATTCTTAAAGCCAGTAAATTTTGAAAAACTTCAAGACATTGTCCAGGACAAGCAGAAGAATCCATCCCAGTTTTTAGAATGCCTCACAAAGGCTTTGTTTCAATACACTAATCTGGACCCTGAAAATACAGAAGGTAAGCAACTTCTGATTATTTATTTTTTTGCCCAGAGCTACCCTGACATAAAAGCTAAATTTAGGTGCTTGGAGAGGGGGACCCTAACACCACAGGCAGAAGTCAGCACTGGCCTTCAAGGTGTACCATTAGAGAGATGAAAAAGCCCCAAAACAAAAGTACCACATGTTGGCAAATGCTGTCCAATCAGCTCCAGCCACTACCCCAGGCCCCTGGCCTTCTAAAGCTCAGGAACCACCTCCCTGCTATAGATGTAGTCAACGAGGTCACTGGGTGAGGGCTTGCCCTAACCCCCACGAGCCAAGAGGACCTTGTCCTAAGTGCCATCGTGAGGGACATTGGGCTGTCAATTGCCCTCTTGTTGCGCAGAGCAGAGGACATCCCACCCACTCCTCCAGCTGACCTCCTAGGCTTGGCTATTAATGACTGAAAGGGCCAGAGCTCCCTCGACCCAACCATACCCATCACCAACAGGGAGTTCTGAGTAGCTATCATGGTGTGTGGGTAGCTCATCTCCTTCCTCTTGGACACCAGGGCCACTTACTCAGTCCTGACAGAGTTTTGGGGACCAACATCACCTTCACATTTTCCTATTGTCAGGGAAGGAGGACAACCTTATCTTCCTCATCAGACTCTACCACTTAGCTGTACTTTTAGGGGTGTACCCCTCACCCATTACTTTTTGGTAGTGCCAACTTCTGTTCCCTTATTAGGAAGGGATCTTTTAACTAATTTGGGAGCCTCTATTTCCTTTGCTGCCTCCACTAGCCTGAACCCAAGCTCACCAGCAGTTCCTCTACCTCTTCTTCTAGCCAGTCAACCTACTAGCACTAACATGTTGTTTCCTTTACCAGCTTCTTGGGTGGATCCCAGAGTTTGGGACATCAAGAACCCCTCTGTTGCTAAACATCATTCTCCTGTTGTCATCCAGTTACTGGACTCTACCAGGTACATCACCCAACCTCAATACCCCCTCTCTCTCTCCAGAGCCTTGGGGGACTTAAGCCTACCATTTCTGACCTCTTAAAGAAAAAACTCCTTCACCCTACTTCTTCCCCCTTCAACACCCCTATTCTAGCAGTTAAGAAACCTAATGGTACCTATCACATGGTTTAAGACATCAGGTGCATTAATTCTGCAGTGGTCCCCCTCCATCCTGTTATAGCTAACCCAAACACTTCTTTCTACTATCCCCTCAGGAACTTCTCATTTCTCAGTCCTAGATCTCAAGGACACATTTTTCTCCATCCCTCTCAATGCCCAGTCATGGAACATATTTGCCTTTACCTGGACAGACCCACTTTTCTACTCAACTTACCTGGACTGTTCTGCCTCAGGAATTCTGGGACAGCCCACACCTATTTGGTCAGGCCCTGGCTTCTGACTTACTCTCTTTATCTCTCCCTAAATCTAAGATTCTTCTTTATGTAGACAATGTCCTTCTCTGAAGACTGTCTCTAGAAATTAGCCAAGCTGACACCTGTGTTCTTCTAAATTTCCTTTCCAGTCAGGGCTACAGGGTCTCACCTTCTAAAGTCCAATTGTCCACTCCTCACGTTACCTATTTGGGACTAGCAATTACCCCAACCCACAAGGCTATTACCTTAGATAGAAACAATCTGATTCAGTCTTTAACTGCTCCTTCTACAAAGGAAGAGATTTTATCATTCCTAGGAATGGCTAGCTTTTTATGTTTCTGAGTTCCTTCTTTTCCCTCCTTTCCTGACACTTATATGAAGCAGCGTTAGGCCCCATCCATGAACCACTTCTCAAACCTGTTACCAAGCCCTTTCAGAGGCTCCAACAGGCTCTCTTTAAGGCCCCAGCCTTACATCTTCCTGACCTGACTCGTCCTTTTTCCCTCTATGTACCTGAAAAGGAGGAATTTGCCCTTGGAGTCTTGGGTCACCAGCTGGGACCTTCTTTCGCACCTATAGCATATTTGTCAAAAAGACTAGATTTAACCATCCAGGGGTGGGCACCTTGTATTCCTACCTTAGCAGCCACTGAACTCCTTATTTAAGAGTCAAAAAAACTAACCTTGGGGTTAGTTTAACTAACTGTGCCCATAACTGTGCTCTCTTCTCATAACCTGTCACAGCTCCTAACTTACAATGGCTTGCAGACTCTACCTCCCTCCAGAGTTCTTTCTCTTCAGGTAGTGCTAATAGAGGATTCCACACTCACCTTCCAATCATGCCCCCCTCTTAATATTTGCAATCTTCTTCCCCAACCTAATATTAACCACTTCCTGTCTCACTCCTGCACAGAGACTTTAGAGCAACTATTACCTCATCCTTCACACATACAGGAGGGCACATTGCCTCAAGCCATTTATACCTGGTACACAGATGGTAGCTCCTTTCTATATGAAGGGGCTAGAAAAGCTGGCTATGCCATAGTGTCAGACACCGAGGTGATGGAGGCACAGGTCCTTCCTGCACACACCACTAATCAACAAGCTGAGCTAATAACCTCCACCCATGCCTTTCAACTGGCACAGGGACAATCCCTCAACATCTTCACGGATTCCAAATGTGCTTTCCATATCCTCCTGTCCCACACCGCTATCTGGAAGGAGTGTGGGTTACTTACCACAAAAGGAGGATTAGTAACCAATGTGAACCACATTTTGGTCATGCTAAAGGCCTTTCATCTCCCCACAGCTATTGGAATTGTCCACTGCAGATCCCACCAGACAGATGACTCTATTGTCTACAAGGGAAATAACCAAGCTGATGAGGCAGCTAGAGCTGCAGCCCTTAGGAGCCTAAACTCATCTCACCTTCCTCAGGACATCCTTACACTACAACCCACATCTCTACCTTCACCCCCTGACACTCACCAATTTCTGTCCTATCTTCACCCAACTATTTTATCCTAACAGCCAAGCATTGTCTTCTTTTGTTAAGACCCACCTACAGCCTACTCCTGAAGACTTAAGTTTCATGAAATCTATCACTGCTTCTTGTAAAATTTGTCAGATGTCAGACTCCAACTTGAAATACCATAATGCCCCTTTTCCTACCCATCAGGCTAGAGGTTCCCTTCTTGGAAGTGACTGGCTACTTGACTTTACCCACATGCCCACTGTCAAACATGCCAAGTACCTCCTGGTCTTGCTCTCTTCTCGGGGTGGGTGAAAGCATTGGAGACCAAGTCCTACTATCCCCTCCAGATCATTGACCCTCACCCCTCTCTCCCAAATGGCAGGCCCTTTTAAGGTGGTTCTCATGACTCCTGCAGCTGCTAAACTTAAGGATTCTCTCATTGGGTCCACCTGTCTCACCTAAAACCTTTCATCCCTCCACCTAAAAATAACTCTTCTTCATACACATCGACCATAACAGGATCATGTTCTGTTAAGCTTCGGAGGACATTGAGACCACCCACCTTGTCCCCAGTCCCAGAAAATTAGACTTCACTCTGGCAGCCAAGCTCCACCTCACTGGATTAGACATTCGATTTTTTCCTTCCCCTACTGTTCTTCATTTCCATCCAGGGCAATCCTTATATCTGGAGATTCAAGGCTCAAGAAACCCCCACAGATAACAATCAGTCTTTCTAACTGTAGGGTCACGAAACTGCTCCATAGCCAGATGCCAGGAACCGATCCAAATCGCTATCATCCTGTATTTGTTATCCCATCTAAATATTATGATCTTTATACTTGCTTTCTCTTTGACCAGACAAAAGATTATTGTAGAAAATGGCCAGATGAATATGGGGGCTGCCCATATTGGTCTTGTCAGATACATATGCTAGGATCACGAATCAATCATTTCTTTTATCAACACCACAAGACAATTTTCTTCTACATACAAGACCCATGGGATTCCAGGTGGGAGACAGGAATTGTTGGTAAACTCTACTGTAAAAATCAGCCCAGTTCTCCAGTAAGTACTATCCATATTCAGAGAAAATATATCTCAATTGCCCAAGCCCTAGATATCAGAAACATAGGGGAGGTAATCAAACATTCCTCCGAGGTCCTTACCTCTTTGACAGCACCCCCACATAAATGGCACTAACTTGTCATTTTGACTTTTGCTTCAGACCTTGACCTCAGTGTACCAACTCCTTAATGTCACCAGGCCTGGTCGCTTTAACAATTGCTGGTTATGCATAACCCCTGAAATCAACTCAAAATTGTCACTTACAGCCTCTCCAGTGATACTGCCAAGTAACCTCAACTTTTGTCAGCTGTCCTGACTCCAATGTTGCTGTGGCTCCATACCTTAACTCTGTCCCTCTCTTTGACATGGCAAACTGTTTTAAGACCGCCGGGACACATTCTGTAGGAACACTAAGCACGTTAGACTGCAATAGAACTATAAGCCTTGATATATCATCTCTGCCACAATGCCCTGCAATCCAGAACATGTCAATTCTTTGTGGTACCCAGGAATATCATCACCTACCTGCCAGCTGGTCAGGAGTTTGCATGTTGGTACTCCTTTTCCCTGGGAAATGAGCCCCTGCCAATCCCGATTGTTGATATGATAGCTGCCTGACATAAGAGGGCAATTCAGTGGTCATGCCACTCTTGGTCTCTACGGGAATAGCCATAAGTGTTGGTATTGGAGTTGCAGGGATAACGACTTCCATGTCCCAATATAATACATTCACTTCCCAGCTTAAAAGCAATCTTCAAGGAATACTATCCAGAAACAGAATGATTCTTTGGCAGCCATGGTGCTTCAGAACCGACCGAGCATAGATGTCCTGATGGCTAAAGAAAGTGGTCTTTGCCTGTTCCTTCAATAAGAATGCAGTTTCTGTGTCAACCAATCTGGGACAGTGAGAAATAAAATCCAGGAGCTACAGTCAGACAAAGAATTTTAGGGATCATGAGACCTCCAGTTCTGGGATTTTCAAAAACACTATATGGAAGTGGATACTACCTTTTGTAATGCCTTTTCTAGTCATCTTCCTGGTGTTATTGTTTGCTCCCTGCCTCATTAATCTTGTTTCTACATTACTCCAACAGCAAATACAAAATATTTCTAACCAAATGATTAATCAGTTCCTGTTACATGATTACCAGTCGCTGCCCACAGAAGAGCCTCTGAACACAGAGGTACCCGATGCAGTACCAAGTAGATCCCAATGGTGACAATCACCATCTCTGTATATTAAAATTGATGATGCCTCTAGAGAGCAGGAAGCAGTTTAAGAGACACAGTGCCCTCATTCCCTTTCACCATTAACTTCCCTCTCCTCTTTTTCCTTCTCTTTATAATAAGAAGAAGGGAGGAATGTTGGTACCAGGACATCTGAAACCTGTGACATCACATAGGCAACAGTGCAACCTATACACCTGTTGCCAAGGCAACAGCCACCATATTCCCATTGGAAAGATTAATCCATTAGGTTCATCTTTACCTATGACCACTTCACCATTAGAGAAGCACCACCCCCTCTCTCTTCCCCTCTTCTTTTCCACCATCACCTTTGCCCGTTCCCTTCTCAATAAACCTCACATGGAACTGTTTGGCCTGGTGTGGTCTTTCTGGAGCTGCCACTGCTGCCCACTGAACCCTCACAGCAATAACTTTTCCAATACCTTTGCTGAGTGGTGGGCTAGAGGAGAGGTTGAACTCTTGTTAAAAGTAGGTTGCAAAAAATGTATGCCTACAGGGAAAAAAATCTCTCACATGTACTAGTTTCAGCAGCTCCTATGAGGTGCTTAATTTTATAGCTTTTCTTTTTCCATTTTTTTTTAGGCCAAAGGAGCTAACATAACTTTAAACTCCAATATTAGCATTCCATATTCATAATATCTAATTAGACTGTTTCTTAATTGAATATTCATACTTTGGTTCTTGTTTAAGAAATGTGCTACCTGTTTAATCTTTAGTATAGCACTTTTGCTCATTATCTACTGAAAGGATGAGGGTTGCAGGCTGAGAATCCCCCATGCCTGGGTCTTGAATGACCCCAGGGGGCAGAGGTTTAGCTCACTCTTTGTTGGCCCAGAAGTGGACATGTCACACCCGCCTCCAGGGTGCGGCTGCGAGCCTCAGGCTAGGAGGGTCCCTGACGTCTTTTCCCATCTCGCCTCAGCGGAGTGGCTGTGGCAAGGACGAGAGCAGCTGGGCTGGCAGGATCAATCCTGGCCCTGTAACAAGAAGTATGTATGTGACCCTGGCCCCATAACAGGAAATGCGTAACAGGAATGCCTGTGTGACCCTGGCATGACCCTGGGCATGGCAACCACGTAAGCAGAAATGACCTAACTAGTTTATCCAGCTTCTATAGGAAACTGATTGGTTCTCAAAGAGCATGGGCTCAGATAATTTAAACTGATTGGCTTAGAAGCTATGGAGTGGTTTGTGTTAAGTGGGTTCTGTTATAAGCCTATAAAAGCTGCCCTGATTCTGCACTCATGGCTCACACTCTTTTACCCTGCGTGGTAAGACTGTGAACCCCAGAGACTCTGGAATACAAATCCTCTTGCAGTTGCATCAAGACTGTTTCTCCTGGGTGAAGCCTTCCAAGGCGTGAGGTGCTGGGGTGCCCCCCCCCCCGCGCAGTTTTTCTTTCGGGTCTTACATTTTATTGCATTGGCCGGGAAGTGCGATCACCCCACACACCAGAGAACCAACTTGGAGGTAAGGGGATCACCTCTGAAATGTGTGTGCTGGCCAATGTCTTTGTTCTGAGTGTCCTGAGTGTCCTGAGTGTGGCGTCGCTGTCTGTGTATGTGTGTGTGTGTCTTGCTTTTGGTTTGTAACAGAGGGAGTGGATGTGGAATCCTACTCCATGTTACAGGGGGAGTGGATGTGGAATCCCACTCCATGCAGCTGCCACTGTGGACTGTAAGGACCCAGGGGCCGTGGGAGGGGACACCCTTGGGCTACAGGCTGTGACCCCGCTTGGAAGACGTTCAACAGGGAGGGGGGGGACAGTCAGGGGATCTGACTGTAGGACGAAGGAGACAGAGTGCTCCTTCTACCAAGAACGGGGTGGACGTGGAATCCCACTCCATCAGAGGTCGTGTTTGGCTGTTTGGTTAAGTCCAGGCATGGACGAGTATGCTTGGATGTGCTAGTGTCTGTTGGTTTTGTTCTATTCTTGTGTTTTTTGTTCTTTGCCATGGGGCAGACTGTGACAACCCCTTTTTCTTTGACTGAAGACCATTGGATGGGTACTGTGGTTGGTTTTCTGTCTCACAGTTTTGTCAAACTATGAATCTAGAGACCTGATGGTGGCAGGGTCAGGCTGCCTACCTGGTGATTGTTCTTCTCTGTGTTGTTCTGTATATTGTTTTGTATTCTCGGACTTAGATGACTGAGGATTCTGTTAGGACTTTGGACCGACTGAAAAGCTACTCTTACTCTGTGGCGCTAAGACCAGGTAACGTGACTCAAGCTTGCCATGTTAAGACTGGTGCCAAGACCAGGTCATGTGACTCAAGCCTGCCATGTTAAGACTGGCACCAACATGGAACAAAAAGAAGCTAATTTATCCAGGAGGAGGAGAAGACAAGAAATCATCAAACTAAAGGCTGAAATCAATCAAGTAGAAATAAAGTAAACCATACAAAGTATCAACAAAACCAGGAGCTGGTTCTTTGAGAAAATCAACAAGATAGATAAACCCTTAGCCAGACTAACCAATGGGCACAGAGACAGTATCCAAATTAACAAAATTAGAAACGAAAAGGGGGACATAACAACAGAAACTGAGGAAATTCAAAAAATCATTAGATTCTACTACAAAAGCCTATACGCAATGCAACTGGAGAATCTGGAGGAAATGGACAATTTCCTAGACAGATACCAAATACCAAAATTAAATCAGGATCAATTAGATCAGCTAAACAGTCCCATAACCCCTAGAGAAATAGAAGGGGTTATAGAAAGTCTCCCAACCAAAAAAAGTATGGGACCAGATGGTTTTAGTGCAGAATTTTATCAGACTTTCAAAGAAGACCTAACACCAATACTCCTCAAACTATTCCACAAATTAGAAACAGAAGGAACACAGCCCAACTTGTTCTATGAAGCCATAATTGCGCTGATACCAAAACCACACAAAGATCCAACAAAGAAAGAGAACTACAGGCCAATTTCCCTTATGAATATTGATGCAAAAATACTAAATAAAATCCTTGCCAACCGAATCCAAAAGCACATCAAAACGATCATTCACCATGATAAAGTAGGCTTCATGCCAGGGATGCAGGGATGGTTCAATATACGGAAATCCATCAATGTAATCTACTACATAAACAAACTGAAAGAAAAAAACCACATGGTCATCTCATTAGATGCTGAAAAAGCATTTGGCAAAATTCAGCATCCTTTCATGCTAATAGTCCTGGAAAGAACAGGAATTCAAGGCCCATATGTAAACATAATAAAAGCGATATACAGCAAACCAGTAGCCAACATCAAACTGAATGGAGAGAAACTTGAAGCAATCCCACTAAAATCAGGGACTAGAGAAGGCTGCCCTCTCTCTCCATATCTTTTCAATATAGTACTTGAAGTTTTAGCGAGAGCAATTAGACAACATAAGGAAGTCAAAGGGATACAAACTGGAAAGGAAGAAGTCAAACTATCATTATTTGCAGACCAAATGATAGTATACTTAAGCAACCCAAAAATCTCCACCAGAGAACTCCTACAGCTGATAAACAACTTCAGCAAAGTAGCTGGTTATAAAATCATCTCAAGCAAATCAGTAGCCTTCCTATACTCAAAGGACAAGCAGGCTGAGAAAGAAGTTAGGGAAATAACACCCTTCACAATAGCCACAAACAATATAAAGTATCTTGGCGTGACTCTTACCAAACAAGTGAAAGGTCTGTATGACTAGAACTTCAAGAAGAAAGAAATCGAAGAAGACCTCAGAAGATGGAAAAATATTTCTTGCTCTTGGATTGGCACGATCAATATTATAAAACTGGCCATCTTGCCAAAAGCAATCTACAGGTTCAATGCAATCCCCATCAAAATCCCAAATCAATTCTTTATAGACCTAGAAAGAGCAATTCTTAAATTCATCTGAAGTAACAAAAAACCTAGTATAGCTAAAACTATTCTCAACAATAAAAGGACTTCTGGGGGAATCAATATCCCTGACCTCAAGCAGAACTACAGAGCAATTGTGTTAAAAACTGCATGGTATTGGTACAATGACAGGCAAGTAGATCAATGGAATAGAATTGAAGACCCAGAAAGGAAACCACAGAGTTATGGTCACTTGATCTTTGATAAAGGAGCTACAATCACCCAGTGGAAAAAAGATAATCAAATTTTCAACAAATGGTGTTGCTTCAACTGGAGGTCAGTTTGCAGAAGAATGTGCATTGATCCATTCTTATCTCCTTGTACTAAGATCAACTCCAAGTGGATCAAGGACCTCCACATAAAGCCAGATATGCAGAAACTAATAGAAAAGAAACTGGGGAAGACCCTGGAGGACATAGGCACAGGAGGAAGTTCCTGACCAGGACACCAATAGCTTATGCTCTAAGATCAAGAATTGACAAATGGGACCTCATAAAATTACAAAGTTTTTCTGTAAGGCAAAGGACACTGTCAGAAGGACAAAACGACAACCAACAAAGTGGGAAAAGATCTTCACCAACTCCACATCCAACAGAGGGCTAATATCCAATATATACAAAGAACGCAAGAAGTTAGGCTGCAAAGAACCAAATAACCCTATTAAAAAATGGTATATAGAGCTAAACAAGAAATTTCACCAGAAGAAATTCGGATGGCTGAGAAGCACCGTAAGAGATGTTCAACATCATTAGTCATCAGGGAAATGCAAATCAAAACAACCCTGAGATTCCACCTCACACCAGTCAGAATGACTAAGATTAAGAACTCAAGAGAAAACAGGTGCTGGAGAGGATGTGGAGAAAGAGGAACATTCCTCTACTGTTGGTGGGATTGCAAGATGGTACAACTGCTCTCGAAATCAGTCTGGCGGTTCCTCAGAAAATTGGGCATGACACTTCCAAAGGACCCTGTCATACCACTCCTGGGCATATACCCAGAGGATTCCCCTGCATCCAATAAGGACACCTGCTCCACTATGTTCATAGCAGCCTTATATATTAGCCAGAAGCTGGAAGGAGCCCAGATGTACCTCAATGGAGGAATGGATACAGAAAATGTGGTATATTTATACAATGGAATACTACCCAGCAATTAAAAATAATGAATTCATGCAATTTGTAGGCAAATGGTTGGATCTGGAAAATATCATCCTAAGTGAGTTAACCCAATCACAAAAGAATACACATGAAGTGCAATCACTGATAAGTGGATATTAATGAGCCCAGGAGCTCTGAACACTCAAGGCACAATTAGCAAATCAAAAGATTCCCAAGAAGAAGGAATGAGAGGACACTCGTCCAGAAAAGACTGGTTCCAGCCTTGCAGGAGAGTACCAGAACAGAGAAATGGTTGAGAGGTAATTGGGGAATGTGCAGGGGGGGAGGGGGACTTATGGGACACATGGTGAGGGGGGACCTGGGAAAGGGGAAAGCCTCTGGAATGTAAACAAAGAATATAGAAAATAAAATTTAAAAAAAAAATAAAAACAGAAAAAAAAAAGACTGGCGCCAAGACCATGTCACGTGACTCAAGCCTGCCATGTTAAGACTCTGGCGCCAAGATCAGGTCACGTGACCGCCATGTTAGAACAAAAAAGAGATGAAATATTTGAGCTCTGAGGCCCCCTGGTGGGGAAAATAAGTTTTAACAAGACCCTCAAGGTGGCAGATATGGGAATTCTGGGTTTAAGTTACAGATGGCTTGTTTCTCTTATTTTAAATTGTTTAGATTATTATAATAGATATGATGTTAAGCTTTATGGTTATATTGTTCCTCTGGGAAAGAGGTCAAAATAAGGGAGACCTCCAAAAGACTAGATTCTGAAATATTAAGCGAAAAATCTGTCTTGGTGATATTAAAATCTTGTTTTGAGATTTATATTACAGAAACTGTTATTAAGTTCAAGGCATAACTTCTCATTTGATACAGATTTTATTTTGATACAAAATCAAGGTTTTCATTGGTATAAATACTAAAAATGTAAAAATGCAGGATTTATACCCAGTCCTTCTTTGCTGTTATTATTATAGATCTGCGATGTTTAAGCCTGTGAGTTTAGGGCCAAATAAAAATATAAGGCTCTGAGTTTATTATTAGGGTGTTTTCTATGTTTTAATCAGCAATAGCTGAAGATAGTTTAACAGACAACATCCCACATTACTTTACATAGATAGTTGGTTTTTAAAAAATGTCAGAAGTCCATGGAATAAGATGCTCAATGTTATTTATTTTTGTCGTAGAGACTAGTCTGCTCCTACAGCTTCCCTTTCTTGAAGAAACAGCATGTGTAGAGTTGCTTCTGTTATGGAGAGAGAAAGAGAGAGAGAGAGAGAGAGAGAGAGAGAGAGAGAGAGAGAGCGAGAGCCACGAGATTGCCTCTCTTCATTTACAGACAAATTTAATGTGTCTGTAAATTATTATATGGCTTAATAATTCCTGATTCTTTAATTCTGTCAGATGTTCTTGTGTCAGAAGGCTGAAGACTGATGCTCCAACATTTTAAAGTATAAACTTTAGGTGTTTAGCAGTCTCTGTCATTTGGCTAAGTCTTAGAAGCTGTGTTAAACTTTCTATATATTTTCAGTTAGTATTGGTCACTCTTGGATTTCTGACGGGGATAAAAACTGTTAGTCTCATAGTCTGCCCAAGCTCTTTAATCTTGAGAAAGCTGATGTAGATTTAAATAAATGATTTTCAGGTGACATAAATTTATAGCCAAAACATGAGTCGGGTGTTAATTCTTATAGTCTTTTAAGATAGTAAAGACGACAAAGGTTCTGTTTGATTGACAGAGATTGGATGTTAGGCCTATCTTATAGTTTATAATTTACAAAATGATAATAGTATGTTCAATTTATATTTAGAGAAGACCACAGAGTGGAGCAGGAGAAGATCTGAGACCACCTATCCTGATTCCACGGTGGCTCTCTCAGTAAGGACATATTTCCCAAGAGACTGATTAATCTCTTTGAGACTGTTTTATTTGTAATACAGGAAGCCAGAAAAGAATACCCCCTCAGACAAAAGGTAAGAGGCACCTGAAGGACCAGACTCCATTGGCAGGTCTCAAGGGCGTGGCAGCCCACAGATTTGACGAAGGTATGTGAAGTTAAGCAGGGACCAGATGAGTCACTGGCAGCCTTTCTAGAGTAGCTCATAGAAGCATTTTGCTATACACCCTATGACCCCAGACTAGAGGAACTTTAATGTAGTTTGCTGAGAAAGTATGTAGAGGGATTTGGTGAAAGTTATTTAGAAGGTCTATAGAGAGATTTGATGGTTGTTAGAAAAGTCTGTAGAGAGATTTAGTGTAGTTTGCTAAGACAGGGAGACAGAGGAGAAAAAGGAAGGAAAAAATGACAGAGAAGGAAGCTACAGAAAATCCTGGCTAAAAGACAGAAAGGGATCAATGTGCATACTATATGAAGAGAGGTCACTGGACCAGAGTGTGCCCTGACAAAAGCTGGAAGTAGGAACTCCCAGGTCTTGGGAGAAGTGCCCCAAATGGCGAAGGTGGTATCCCTGGGTGAAGACAATGACTAGGGGAGATGGGAATTCTGACCACCTCCCCCAACCCTGGATAACTATGAGAGGGAAAGAGAAACCCACTCAGTTCTTGATGGACACAGGGGCTTAACACTCGGTCTTCCAACCCAATGGCCCTGTTTCCAAGAAAAGATCTTGGGTCCAAGAAGCCACTGGCACCAAAATGTGTTCATGGACTACCCAAAGAACAATGGACCTAGGGATGGGATGGGTAACCCATTCATTTAAGGTCACCCCGGGCTGTTTCTACCCTCTCTTTTGGAGCAAGGCATACTCTCCAAATGGCGGGGAGGACAGATATACTTCGTGTCCAATGGGCTGCAGCAACTGGCCCAAAAAGAGAGACTGACCCCTGCTGAAAGTCGCTACAGACAGGAGCAATTTTCTCCATGAAGGACAGAGACAAGCAGGTTCTGCTATGGTAGACAGCACAGATGGCATCTGGGTAGAAGAATCTTTACTCCCTGGCATCTCAATGCAGAAAGAGGAGCTAATTGCCCTCACCAAGACCTTGGAACTTGGAGACAGCAAGAAAATCAGTATCCACATGGATAACAGGTATTCCTTTGCCACAGCCCACATCCACAGGTGTATATGCCAAGAGGACTGCTCATATCAGAGGAAACCAACAGGAAATCTTGGACCTCTTAGATGCTCTAATGAAGCCAGCAACCTTGAGTATTACCCACTGCCCAGGACGTCAAAAGGGAAAAGACTCAATGGGCAATAGCCAGGCAGAGCAAATGGCTCCAAGAATGGATATACAGGAGCCTATACTGGTTGTGGGTCTGCAAGAGACACCCACTGAGAAATGGGACAAAATTAAGAGATAGCTTCACTTAAAATATGCTGAAGAAAAAAGGACTGAGATTGCTAGCCATCCAACCAACTATTACCAAGGAAAGGTACACACAAGAAGGGAGAATTATACTCCACAGAAAGTAAGCCAAGGACTCACCAGGCCAAATGCACAGGTGAACTCATTTAAGGGATTAATAAAACAGTGTATGCCAGCAAGTGAATGCTTATGCTGCAAAGAGTAAATAGGGCAAAAGACCTAGAAGAGAACAGCCTAGAGTATATAGAGGTTTTATAAAAGCTAAGGCAGGAAAATATGGTTATGCATATCTTCTAGTACTTGTAGATACTTAATCTAGATGGGTTGAGACTTCCCCTAGCAAGCAGGAAGCAGCAGCCAGGGTTAGAAGAAATTTTCCCGAGTTTCAGAGTGCCCAAGGTAATTGGATCAAACAATGGTTCTGTTTTTGTTTCTAAGGTAAGTCAGAAATTGACAGAGATATTGGGGACTAATTGGAAACGTTATTGGATGTACTGTCCCCAGAGCTCAAGACAGCTAGAGAAAATAAACAAAACCCTATGAGAGACCTTAACTAAATTGACCTTGGAGACTGGCTTAGGCTGGGGGGGGGGTTCCTCTCCCCTTGTTTCTGAATAGTCCTTGCCATTTTAACCTGACCCCCCCCCAGATCCTCTTTGTTACCCAATTCCTTTGTTATCCACTGGGTCCTCCCAGGAGGTGTACCAGAACATGAGATTTGGCTCAAACTGTCTGCCTTAATGCTCCAGGTATGTCAGAGATTCCTCACTGCTTCCAGACAGGTTACTGGATCTGTGAAAGAAGGCTTCAGGAAGTTGCTGGAACCCTGGTGCAAGAGACTCTCACCAAATTGACCACAGAGACTGGACCTTTGTTCTCTAGGCTCAAGGCACTCCAGTGGATGAGGCATCGAGGTCCGGTAGGCCTACTCAAGAGAAGGAGATCCACAAGTCCCACATTGCTTTCAAGTTGGAGATATGGTCTATGTTAGATGCCACCACGCGGCAAACTTTAAGACTCAGTGGAAGACCCTTATCTTGTACTCTTGACCACCCTGTATTCTGCCCTGATAGGACCCCTAATGATAATGCTTCTGTTGCTTACAGTTAGACCTTATATAGTTGATAGGTTGGTTGCCTTCATCAGGGAACAGGTGAGCACAGTCCAGATTATGGTACTTAGGCAGCAGTATAAGAGCCCTCCGAGCCAAGAGGAGACTGACCTTTAATTCTCCCAGTTCTAAGATTAGAACTATTAATAAGACAAGAAGTGAGGAATGAAAGGATGAGGGTTGCAGGCTGGGAATCCCCCATGCCTGAGTCTTGGGGGACCTTTGAATATGTAACCCTGGCCCCATAACAGGTAGTACGTATGTGACCCTGGCCCCATAACAGGAAATGCATAACAGGAAACACCTGCATGACCCTGGCTTGACCCTCTGCATGGCGGCCACGTAAGCGGAAATGACCTAACTAGTTCGGCTTCTATAGGAAACTGATTGGTTCTCAGAGAGTGCGGGCTCGGATAATTTAAACTGATTGGCTTAGAAGCTATGGAGTGGTTTGTGTTAGGCAGGTTCTGTTATAAGCCTATAAAAGCTGCCCCAATTCTGCACTCGTTGTTCACAGTCTCCTACCCCATATGGAGAATGGCTGCGACCCCAGAGCTCTGAAATAAAATCCTCTTGTGGTTGCATCAAGACTGTTTCTCGTGAGTGATTAGGGTGAAGCCTTCCAAGGCGTGGGATGCTGGGGTGCCCCCGTTTTTCTTTCGGGTCTTACAATACCATAACTTTTTGTTGTTGTTGTTTTTGAGACAGGGTTTCTCTGTATAGCCCTGGCCGTCCTGGAACTCACTTTGTAGACCAGGCTGGCCTCAAACTCAGAAATCTGCCTGCCTCTGCCTCCCAAGTGCTGGGATTACAGGCGTGCGCCACCACTGCCCGGCAGAAAGAGTTTTATATCTACCATTTTATATGTAAAATTTTCCATGAAATAGTCAATTTTAACATGTTTGTTTTCTTGAATTTTACCAAATATTTTCCATGTAAATCTTCAATGTTATCTGAAAATGTTTATATTCCATCTTCAATCAACTTAGAATTATCTTTATGCCTATCATTTTATCTATATAATTTCCACTGTAATCTTTAATTTTAAAATGTTTTTCTATATATTTCAATTTTATCAGAAATATTTTCCATGTAAATCTTCAAGTTTCTCAGAAAATGTTTATAATTCCACTTTCAATCAACTTAGGAATATTTTTATACCTACTATTATTATATCTATATAAAATTTTCCATAATAATCTTCAATTCTAACATGTTTTCTACATTTTTCTACAATTTTATCAGAAATATTTTCCATGTAAATCTTCAATTCTGTCATAAAATGTTTCTATCCCATATTTCAATTAATTTAGCACTGTTTTATGTCTACCACTTTACTCTTTAATTTTTCATGAAAATTGTCAGTTTTAACGTGTTTATTGGAAATATTTCCATGTAAATCTTTAATTTTATCATAAAGTGTTTTTACTTCCCTTTTTTTTTTAAAAAAAAAAGGGAAAATATGATTAAAAAATGAAAGCTAATGTCTCCATAAAATTATTTGATACAGACCTAAGTGGTTTGAGAGCCAAAATCGAGATTATCCATGTATTTTAAGTCGAGCCAAAGATAATCTGAGTGAACTTTCAGAATGTTCCTATAAACTTAGAAGAGAAGTCAGATATGTTCTAGAGAAATTTGAGAATTCAAAAACAGTGTAAGTTCAACCAACTAGAAGGAAAGAAACCACAACAAGAAAACTGTCAGGCAAAATGTACAATACAATAGTCAAGGGAACTAAGTGCTAGAATATCAAATCCAAAATCGTAGATAACTATTCTTATAATGTGTCAAAAATATGATAAGGGTACTGGAAATTATTAGAACTGCCAGACCTAAGATTCAATCTCTAGTACAACAAAAATAATTGGTCAGACATAAAATCAGACCAGAGATTCTAAAACTAAGGGAAAAATTAAAATAACAAATTAGGCTTAGCAGCAGAGAGATTTAGTGAACTGGAATACAGATAATTTAAAAAATTATAAACAGGAGTAATGATGCTTACTTGTAAGTACTCCAGAGGCTGGAGCAGAAAAATAGCCATGAGTCTGAGGCCAGCCTGTTCTGTATAGCAAAGTCTTGTCTCAAAACTAAGAGAAATAAAAATAAAATGAATTAACAAAATCCTGCATAAAAAGAAAATATGAAACTGAGGTTAAAACACATAACAGTCTGCTAGTCTCAGCTGACTGGGGATGGGGTGGGGAGTGACAGAAATGGAAGCCTCATCTGTCAAAGCTCAGGTGACTTCAAAAGCTCCCCCTGCTGTGCATACTATTAATATTAAAGAGAGGAATAATTACTAAGTCTGGAAGTTGAGAGAAAAAGCTGCTGACTTCAGGACTTCAGGCAAAACAGAGATGAAAGGGAAAATATGATCATCTTCTCTATCTCATTCAAATTGGCATCACCTCCAAAGAGAAAGCTGGGTCCTAAAGGCAATGGCCAGGCCTGTTGACAACACTATTTATTCTGCCTGCTTGTCCCAGTTGAGACTAGGAAATCCTTACACTTGTCTGTCCCTGGGACAAGTCTCCAAAGCTGACCCTGTGTAATCTTCTTGTAAATATCTTCTGCAAGCATAATTTCACTGAGAAGAGGCTTTTCCTATAAAAGAACAGAGGTAAATATTTTAAATTATGGAACCTATGATTTTTTTTTCTGGTCTTGGGGATGGGAGTCAGGTTCTTTTCCCCTTAAACAACTAAAATATCAGACTTTCTCCATGTATTTTAACCTCTATTTCAGATTTTCCTCTTAGCAGAGATTTTCAGTTTATGTCTTCCTTTCTTTTCTTTTCCTTTTCTTTTATTAAATTCATTTTGGAGATAGTACATATGCTAGGCTAATACTCTAGCAGTGAGCTAGCTACACCCTCAGCTCTGAAACTGCTATAGTAGCATACAACACCCACTGACAATACAAAACAAATATACCTGATTATGTTCCATTAAAACTTTACTTACAGAAATAGATGCTATGAAATATAAATACCACAGCAGCAGGAGTAAGGAAGTACATGGAGGGCCCATGTCAAGGTGTCCCCCTGAGAAAATTGTGCCATGTGACAGACCTGAAGTTTATTTTAAGACCAACTGAGCAGAGACCTGCAAAAGGGGTGGAAGCAGAGAAGTAAGGATTGGAGGCAGAGAAAGACAGAATGAAAAAGAGAGAGGCTGGCCAGTAACACATAGGGAGGTGAGGGAGAGTGAGAGAAAGGAGAAGTATAGAGAGCCTTATTGGGGTGCTGAGCCACCTGGCAGGAACTTGACATTGACCAAGGACAAGGGCAATGGCCTCAAGCAGGAATCTGACTTTTGGGCATAATAGGGAAGTAGGTTAAGGCAGGAATTTTAATCTTAGGGTGGAACAAAAGAAGCAGGCTTCAGGCAAGATTTTGGACTTGGACAAGGAAGTAGGCTCAGGTATTTTTGTCATTCTGACAAGCCCTTGGAAACGACTGTTGTGGAACTTTGCTTGTTGCCTTGACTATTTTGTGGTTACTGTCTTGCTTGTTCCTCATTGTATCTCTATCAATCTTAATACCTGTAATGTATTTATGTATTAATGTAATTAAATTGGTATAAAAGTGGATTGGAAATTATTAAACCCACCCTTCAGTCTCAGAATTGACTGGGGTCATGCTACAATGTTGTCTAATTGTCTCTTTTTTGGTGTGTGTGTGTGTGTGTGTGTGTGTGTGTGTGTGTGTGTGTGGTTTTTGTTTTGTTTTGTTTTGTTTTGTTTTTGAGACAGGGTTTCTCTGTGTAGTTCTGGCTGTCCTGGAACTCACTCTGTAGACCAGGCTGGCCTCAAACTCAGAAATCTGCCTGCCTCTGCCTCCCAAGAGCTGGGATTACAGGTGTGCGCCACCATCCCCAGCCTGTCTCTTTCTTTTTAATCCTCACTTCTGTGCTGGAGAACCAGTTGACTGACTGAGCAGGCTTTGTCAGATGGTGCCTCAATGTCAGGCTCCAAAAAGCGGGTATAGTAAAGGACACCGTGGGAAAAGGAAGCACACAGAGAAAAATTTGGGCCACTGGTGAATAAACCCTGTAGAAGGACAAGGTGAAGGTGAAATGTGTTTTGTGTAAGTGTTTAGAGTTATGCTAAAGTTAGAGAAGCGAAGGTAATTCTCATAGGTGCTTTTAGTCTTTGGACCCTGCTTAGAGACAATTTACACCCTAGACATAAAAGAATGGGCTAGAGAAAAGCAGTTCTACCTGACTGTCTGGGACGCTTTGGCAAAAGAGAAGGAAAACAAAGGTAAGCTGTCTCAGAGCTCTCCAAGGGACAGAAGAAAGTCTGGAGACATCTTGCCTCCTCTGGTTCCTACTGGAGAAATGTTTGGTTCTGGGTGCTTTAGGTAGGATATCTGGGTCCCTTTGGAACCTCTAATTTCTTCCCTCTCTGTCTATTGTCTGTCCTTGGTGTGCCAATCTGTTCATGTCTGTCAAAACTGACTGTTTTATGTTAAGTCTGTGTTTTCGTTTTGTGATTTGATTGATTGTTTCATGTTCATAGGGAAAAAAGCAGCTAAAACTTTATTGCTGGTTGTTGACCCTTTGATTTAGTTTTAACTAATTTCATAAAAAGAAAAAAGAGAAAAATAAATAAAAATCAGTTTCAATTGGCCTTTGGAACCCTGCACCTGTAGTTAGGAGTCTAGCACAGCTGAGAAGCCCTGCCAGGAGCTTCTCTGTACAAGTGGATCTTAAAGGGGCCAGAAGATTTTTGACTTATATGGTAAGGGAGCTGGTGGCTGTTTTTCCTACAAAAATGTCTGCGATTGTGATTATTGGGTTCAGCAGGTGACAAGGAGCTCCTCTCTTGAAATTACAGTTAGAAAACGTAAAAATTTTGTTTGGTCTAAATTTATAAGATGTATGCAGCCATTTCATTTTGTTCCTGATTGTTTTTTTTTAATTTATTTATTATTATATGTAAGTAGACTGTCGCTGTCTTTAGACACACCAGAAGAGGGCATCAGATCTCATTACAGATAGCTATGAACCACCATGTGGGATTTGCTGGGATTTGAACTCAGGACCTTTGGAAGAGCAGTCAGTGCTCTTAACCACTGAGCCATCTCTCCAGCCCCTCTGATTGGTTTTAAAGGTATAAATATGTCCTGTATGTCTTGGTTATAGAGTATTGGCTTATAAGTTATTGGGTATGATTAAAAAAGTAGTGTTGTTAAAAAAACAAACAACAAAAAGGTTAGCTTAAAATTGGAAACTCAGGGTTGGAGTAATTTTTAAAAACACATGACATGAACTAGCCCCGGAAATCAGGCCTTAGAAGATACTTCTAAATTGGGATAATATTTTATGTAATTCTTACCCTAGAAATTAGACTTATAAGGGATAATATTTAAAACAATGTCTCTTTAATGAGGTATTAAAAGTTGCACTATCAAGCATTCATATATAAGAATTGGCAGCCAAACTTTGTAACGTTAAAGTAATGCCTTTGGTATTGATTAGAGAATGGATTGTTTAAAATTGGGTTTTGTTTCCCAAAGTTGTGGTTATGCTCTAGTATTGCAAAAGAAACTTAAGAATTATGACTAAACTACCAGTGTTCCATTGACCAAAGGCTCATGATTCTTAATTCACCCATATTTTGTAATTAGGATGATTTCAAGAGTGATAAAAGTTAAAAACAACTGTGGCCAGTATGGGGCCACTGCCCCTTTTGTACAAGCTTTCGTGGTTACAGTGGTAGAAGCAAAATTTAACTCTCCAAAATTGAAAAGGAGAATGTATTTGGTATTAAACAGGCTCCTGATAAACTGTTTTAGGAATTTGTGGATAGACAAAAAACAAAAACAAAACAAAACAAACAAACAAAAAAAAAAAACAGTGAGTAGAATTTTTGGAGACCCTCAAGTGCCACACGACCTCGGTGGACACTGTGTAATAATTTCCACAGGTAAAAAGGCCTTGTCTATGATGAGGCTGTCCTGGGGAACTCGCTTGTGGAACTCTTTGGCCGGAGAAAATACTGAGCTCAATTTCTCATGGCAGCCTTGCCTGTGTTACTTTCCTCTGATCTGTTTCCTCATTTACAAGATGTTTCTGATAGCCTGAGCTGTGAGTATCCAGGCAAAAAAGTTAATTAAAAGTTCATTCTTTGAACTGCAGCACTGGCCAAAACCCTCTGTTCTTAGAACCACATAGCTTTGCCCTAGTAGTTTACATAATTACATTGATCTCCCAAAGAAAGGTAAACTTTTATGGCTATGTTGATGAGAGTGGCTCTGACATTGTGATATGCAAAACATTGACTGAGCACAATAATCTCAGGTTTCTATAGAGAGGGCTAGGTGATAATTAGGTTACTCACGGAATCTCATTAAGACATAGGGGGTCTGGCCTAACGTCCTTTGAAGTCTCTTTTAGAACTGAAGGTCATATCTGGAAGATGGATGTTACCTCTAGTTTATTACACGGAAACGTTTTTACCTGGTTGACTTTACATTTCCTTATGGCAAATGGTTATTGCTGATTGTCTTTTTGTGCCTGCTTTACTGGATACATCCTTTGATATGTAAAGATCTCATGCTTAAAATCCCCTGGCTGACTGCAGCACAATACATTCAGATACCAAACCATCTCTGCATCCTGGTGTCTGTTTGTTACTCAGCTGAACCTGTGCTTTCCTGCTTCACAAAGGAATCCTGGATCTCTGCAGCCACAACTCCGGGTAGAGTGCAGTCTGCAACACTCAAGCAGGGGTTTCTTTTGTTACACAATTGGCTCATGAGAATACTAATGTAGTCTGTCACACAGCATTCAGCCATACAAAGCAAAGACAGACTTACATTCATCTTTGTACAGAAATTGAACCCTCATACAATCAAGATCTGGCTATGGCTGCTGCCTTGCAGAAGATTACAGTACAAGTAATGCTTTCACAGTACCAAGGTGATAACGAATGTTTTAAGTAATGGGGCATTGTTGGAGGCTGACGCCTAAATTATGGGGCTGGTATGCAAGCATCTTACAAGCGCTCCTAGTCACATATGCGACTGATTTATTACCCTCCCCCATCCGCTGTTCCAGGAACTGGCTAAAGCAATAAACTGGCTGATTATTTGGATACCGGACCTCTATACTGGAACCAGTTAATCAGTAAACTGACCTTCACCCAAGTGTCCTTACCCTGCATTCCAAGATATCCCACCTGACTGTTTCAAGATTTATTGCCTTTGTCTCATTCTCCCGCCTTACTGCTTATAACCCCTTGCCTCCTATACAATAAAGAGACCTTGACAAAGACTTGCTTGGTCTCACTCCTTTGTCTCTCCCATTCCCCTAATATTTAATATTGCAGGCCAGGAATCCCCCTTGGACCCATGAATAACTGAGTCCCGCAGGGCAGGGCATAAATCATTTTAGGAAAGATTGTCCTAATTGCTCCCCTGGAATCTGTCCTCACTGCTGGAGGGGTAATCACCGGGCCTGACCTCAGGCAATTGTCTCAGATTAAGAAATATTTACATTTGAGTTAATGCAAAGTTCCAAACTGTCTCAGAGGTTTATTATGTGACACTCCCTGCCTAGGGAAGATTTTTGGGACCTCATCTCACCTTCAGGGATTTCCTCTTAGGCCAAAGCAGTATTATTACAGATCTATCACAGTGTTGTTCAAAATAAAGTTCAAATTTAAGATCTATGAAAGGTTAATGAGACTATGAAACTTATGAAGTCATTAAAATCTGGCCTGCCTACTGCATATAGAGTTATTATTGTGAAAGGATAAGGTTGCAAGCTAGGAATCCCCCATGCCTGAGTCTAGGGTGACCCCAAAGGAGCAGAGGTTCTGTCCAATCTTTGTTGGCCTGGAAGTGTGCACATGTCACACCTGCCTCCAGGGTCTGGCCAGGAGCCTCTGGGAGTGTCCCTGGCACCTTGCCTCGGTGGAGCAGCTATGGCAAGGATGGGCATGGCTGGGGGCTGGTGGAATCACCACGGGGGCTGCAGAGCTCCTGCCTGGGGGCACTTGGGTCCCCAATGCCTATTGCCAGTGGGGGAGGGTGGGCACGACCCTGTGCGTGGCGGCCACATAAGCAGAAATGACTTAACCAGGTCCCATCCAGCCTCTGTAGGAGGCTGATTTGTTCAAGAGACTGCGGGCTCGGATGGTTTGAACTGATTGGCTTAAAAGCTTGTGGTAGGTGGGTTCTGTTATAAGCCTATAAAAAGCCAATCCAATTCTGCCTGAGCAGCTCACTTCTTTTACCCTGCATGGTAAGACTGTGACCCCCAGAGCTCTGGAAATTAAAATTCCTCTTGCAATTTGCATCAAGATGGTTTCTCATGAGTGATTGGGGTGCCGGTTTCTGAGGAGTGGGGTACTGGGGTACCCCCGTTTTTCTTTCGGGTCTTACAATTGATTTGCAGAATTGGTTTCCTTTGCATCCTGATAATTATTGTGAATCAATATCATTGGAAAGTTTTGTCTCAAGGACATGTCTAATTGCCTTACCTTATGTGAGAAAAAAAATACCCCAGACTGTAATGTAGATATGACCAGGCAAACTGGCTTCCTGATAGCATAATTTGCCCATGAAGAAAGCCAGGTAGAGTAGAGGGGATGCAGTTGCAATACCTACAGTATGCTCTGTTAAACTTAAGAGCAGCCTGGGCAACAAGCAGTATCATTACTATAAGCTAATTATTCTCTTTACAGTGCATTCTTGGTTTTTGTTGTTGTTGTTGTTGTTGTTGCTATTGTTTTGTTTTGTTTTTTGTTTTTTTTTTATTTGGTTTTTTGAGACAGGGTTTCTCTGTATAGCCCTGGCTGTCCTGGAACTCACTCTGTAGCCCGGGCTGGCCTCGAACTAAGAAATCCGCCTGCCTGCTGGGATTACAGGTGTGCACCACCACCACCCAGCTTTTACAGTGCATTCTTTACAGAAGACAGGAAGGGGAACTAAAAAAGCTCTTCAGTGACATTGCCTTGGAGAAAAATGATATTCTATTTCCCAGCAGGTATCAATTGCAAATAGCTTCTTGATTTGAGGTGAGACTTTATGTCTACTTTCCCTTCTCAGTGCTGAAATTCTGTCTAATTTGAACTTAAACAGGTCTTGTGTGTGTGCTCTCACAATGTTTGTGAGTTCTTATGTGTCTCAGTCTTGCTGTGCTAGAAAACAAGATTTTATTAGTCGTTTACCACAAATGGCTCTTACAGTCTTTCTATTTCCTCCACTATATAAATCCCAGAATTCTGAGGGAAAGAGTTTGATTTTAGGGCAGAATATATCAAAGTTTCTCCCTTTCTGCACATTATCCAATTGTGTGTGTCTGTGTTAATTACCATCTTCTAATACAGCTTGAGTGATATTCTGAACTATTAGTATAGCAAAATGTCATTTGGAGTAGTTGGCCAACATAAAAATAAATTCCCTGTTTTGTTTTGATTATTTTTAAGCATTTTTTTGTTTGGGTTCAGTATTTTTTGTCTTATTAAGTTTTTGTTTTGTTTTGTTTTAACCTTTGTTTTGTTTTGCTTTTATTATTATTTTTAGATAGATAGATAGATAGATAGATAGATAGATAGATAGATAGATAGATAGAGCCTGTGAAACTGAGTAGGTAAAGAGGAGGGTGGGATCTGGAAATGTTGAGTGAAGAATGTGATCAAAATGTATTGTATGAAAAATTCTAAATAAAAAACAAATAAAATGCCTAAATTTATTTCTGTTGTCAAGAATTTCAGACTTTGTATCAGAATAAATTCATAAAGATTTTGAGCCCAGTGTGGTAATACAGAACATTAATTCCAGCACTTAGGAAACTGAGGCAAGAGGATCAGGCCATTCTGGGATATGCTACATGCTGAGACTCTGTCTTGAAGAAAAAAACATATCTAAGCTCAATATTAGATTATAACAAGTACTGTGGAAAATTAAGATATAGCAGTAACTCCTGTGTTTCTTGTTGGCATTAACCTGCTGTACGATGGTGTCATTTATCACAATAATTGTTGAGTCAAAATGGTACTTTCTAAATTAGACCAAGTTCATTAGTAAAGTCTGGCATTTATCTCTTTTTAGTTGAAAGTGGTTGAAAAATCTCCACTCAATTTAACTTAAAATAAAAAGTAATTTATTGGTTAATGTAACTATAAAACTCGTCAGTGTCCTCCTTCAGATGTGGGATGTGCTGTCCAGAGTCCACTATGCAACTCTACTTCATCTATATTGTATTTTATAAAAATAAAGGGAAACCAGGGATATGTTTGATGGAGGTGTGGTAAGGTGTGGGGGAAGGGGGTGCCTCTGCAGGTCCATGCTGAGGCATTCCTTCCCCCTGAGGGATCATAGTATAGAATAGAGTTGGGGGAGGGGAGTTGAGGAAGTAGAGACAGAGAAAGGAAGAGAGAAAGAGTAGAGGAGTAGAGGCAAGCCAAGATCATGTGGAGAGAGTGGGGGGAGGAGAATGGAGAGAGAGGGGGAGCAGGAGAAAGAACAGAGTAAGAGCAATAGAGTAAGGAGGGGGCAATCAGCCCCTTTTATAGTGAGTTAGGCACACCTGGCTGTTGCTAGGAAACTGTGGGGAGGAGCCTAGACTAAATGCCAACAACCTACATTATTTACATTACTAGTTTTCACAGGGTAGTTCCCAGCAACTTCACACTAACATCATAGCACCTAGTTCAATAGAAGAGGAAAGTCTCTAATAAAGACTTTCTAGTGGTTTAAAATTTAAGCTGTCTTTTCTAATGAATACCCACAACATGTAATTAATGAATGAACTGGACTCTAATGTCACAGTTCTACCTAGAGCAAGTTCATTTTTGAATATGAGGAGGTTGCATATTCCCCTAGGTCAGGTATCATTCCCACTAAAAGGATAGTGTATACTGGATAACAAAAACAAAATATAACCATTTTTATAGGTAAATATAACATATTTTTAGAAATATACTAGATTTATTAGATAAATTAATTATAAATAGAAATAAAATAAATTTTGGTTATAATCATGGGCTAGATGTAGTTTGTATATTTAATAAAAGTAAAAAACTCCTCTTGATGAGGTCAGTTTCTTGAAACCACCTTTGGCCATTGACAAAGGTCTATACTGTGGGTGATAATCAAAAGCAGTGATTATACACACATGAGCTTGTAGGGCAAAAACAAGTGTAAGACATGTACATAATCAGTTTGGTTTCATTTTTGAGAATTATCTAGACGATATATGTGATATATTTTGGGTTTGATTTGTGCAGCAGTCAGATTTTTATCTTTGTGTCTACATTTCATGGTACCAGTTGAGTTCATTTCAGATGTTCCCTTTTGAGAAAGAGTCTTCTGGGTATTAGGGGTTTAAAAGGACTATCTCCTAGAGTTGAAAAAACTACTTGTTAGCCCTCGGTGGGCACAGAGGGTGGGAGGAGATTTACTTTAAACACAAGTCACAACAAGGAAATAACAAGTAGTTTGTGTGTGTGTGTGTGACTTGTGTTTAAAGTAAATCTCCCCCCACCCTCTGTGCCCACCGAGGGCTAAGAAACAGAAGTTTTTATTATTAGCTATTGGGCCTATGGGAAACTTGGTTCCTGAAAACTGTGACTTAGGCAACAAATTAATGCTTTGATGAATTCATAATACAATGATGGCATGTTGAAAAGATGGTGAAAAATAGAAAGTAGGGTCAAGTTGGAGAAATTAGATTACTAGGAAAATGTTGTTGGGCTCTGTCTTGTCTGTTCTCTTGCATTCATGATGTAAATTACTGTTTTCTTTGTCACAATGAAATGGTAGTGCCAAAACTTTCCGTTAAGTTGTTTCTTTCTGTCTGGTATTTTGATCACAGTATGGGGAAACATAACAGAAATATGCCTATCAGCCAGAACTTATCTTCTTGAAAAATCATTCCAGTACACATAAAATCCTGTTCTGTGTGTGTGTGTGTGTGTGTGTGTGTGTGTGTGTGTGTGTGTGTAATGCTTGGAATCTGCTTGCTGGAACTTTGCTCCAGTCATTCAATGGGTGAATGTGGGTGTATGTATGTATGTATGTATATATTTGTAGGTATGAAGTTATTGGAGTCTGTCTTTTGCTTCATTCAGTCACTGTGTATGTATGTGTGTATATGAATTTTCTCTTTCCTTTTCTTTCTTGCTGGCCTGAAGAAGTTAAAAGAGTTCAGAGTTTTTTCACTCACCACAGGAAGTGCCCTCCCCAGTAAATCAAGCTTTGTACTCTCAGAGAAAAATCTGCAGAGTAATTTCTCTAACTGGTGCCTGCCATAGGGTAGCAGCTCCCATCAGTATCTGGACTGACCTTCTTCAGCACTGATCTCCACCAGCTACTTGCCTGTCAGGAGCCATCTAGGAAAGGCTAAGGCTATAGGTGGCCTTCCTGAGGTGGCTCACCATTTTTGCATAGTCTGCAATGAGTGACGTCAGTGGCATGATTCCAAAGAGACTTCATCTCAGGATGGCTTCTTGCAGCCGATGTGCTTTTCCTGTCATTGTTAAATTCATTTAATAATCCCTGGACATTGGCCCACCCTATTGATCACATTTCCTGCAGATCAATGTAAAGATGAACCTTCATGATTAGATGAGTTAATGATTTTATAGAATTCCTGATTTGTTTCAAATAATTTTATCTAGAAAGTTTTTTTTCAAGTTTGACAAAATTTATTGTAATTTTAGTAAAAACATTCAGCTCAGTCATCTCTCTCCAGCTTGACCTCAGGTTAATTTGTTATTCGAGTCAAGTAAAGAATATGTAGGAGAGGTGTTATTTCAACAAACAGTAAAATAGACAAATGGACAATTTGCAGACATAAAAGTTAAATTTATGTATATTGATATACTTAAATCATGTACGAACTAACAGTGCAATGTATATTTCCATCGTTTTACATGCGGCTTATCAAGTAAACTAAAATGTAGTGAACAAAGTGTTAGGAATATCCACAGGCTGGTGTTGGGAAGTCATTACATTAAAAATTGCCCAGTGAATAATCACCACCCATGAAACTCACCGAAGCTGCCTCCAAATCTAATATTGCCATTTTCAAAGACATTTTATCAATTCTTTTATCTGTGACTATTAAAGATGCATTTAACTGTCACATTTAAAAAGCCCATATACAATACAAAAATACAAAACAAGCATCCTACACACAGAACTCTAAGAGCTTATGCAATGAGAGGCTCCCAATGAGGATGCGATCTGGAAAATTTTAAGAGTTGGTCTTAGTTCCTTTTCTAGACAGATGTAATAAAGTTAGAATCAAGAATAGAAAGTAACCACTCCTCATATAGTAAGTAAAGCCTACATAATAAGGAATACAATGAGCTTTGCTATTACACTAAAAGGAGAAATAAACTTGGAACAAATTTGTGTTTAAGGAAAAACATTTAGGTCCAAGGATATAGTCACACAGTGTACACTATGATAAGGCAAGGCCATGTAAAAACTATTGTTTTGAATTTATAAAAAGCATATACAATGAAACACTGCTTTGAACTTATATCAACATATTTTTGTAACTCCCTTTTCATGTAATATTTTATCTCTGAGGTAAATCCTAAAAAACTTCATGTCTAAGATGGTATAAAAAAGCCAGAGAAAAAATAAAATTGGTGACTGTATGGTTTGGCTTGGGGGGTTCTGCCCCATCTATCCATCAATCCAAATGCATATGTCTGTTTGTCTATATGTCCATGTGTAGGTATATGTGTATAGGTATGCATGCATGAATACTTGTAGAGTGTATGAAACAGGTGGTTGGGCCCAACAAAAATGTCAATGTGTTAATGTGTAAATAATGTGAATGAAAATGTAAATGTATCTATGAATATATATGTGTCTGTGCATAAGCTAGCCAGAGAGGCTTCTGACTATCTGAACAGAGAAGGAAGTGATAGTAATAATATTTTTACTTAATTCCCCACTGCTAGGCAACAGGTGCTAATTGACCAAACTAGTGATTTTTAACAATAGAATAAGCAAGAAAGTTTTAGGATTTTTTTTTAGAAGCAATCAGCAAGAATTCAATATAGTTAGAGAGCTAGAAGATCAGAGACCACCAGTCTTTAAAGTTACCTCTATGTTCAATGCTGAGTCCTGCTTCAAACCATTCCAGGCCAGGCTGGTTCTTGGCAACTGCCTAGGTTTACCCTGTGGTGCCAAAGCTGATCATTGACACAGGAAGGCATGAAACTTGCTATGTAGCTGAAGCAAGCCTTGAATTCCTGATCTTCCTCACTTCACTTTAGACCTTTAGAGCATTAGACCAGCAAGTAATTATTGTAGAATAAAATCCCCAAAACCAAAGGTAAGGATGAATCCTAAAAGATGTATTGTGGGGCAGTGGACCATGCCAGGAAACTTGGTAAAGTCAAGTTGGTTCAGAAACCCCAGTACCCTCATACCTAAGGACTGTAGGTGTTTCACCTACTCCTGACCAGGTTCTTGTCACATGATCATGACACACCATTGAGGATTGTGACAATCAGTCCTGTAGAGACAGGCCCAAAGGCCCTGCACATGCAGATGAGGCATCCCTAACATCTCAGACCAAGCCTATAGAAAGTATTTGCTTTTAGACCCCAACCTTCCCCAAAACATACATAGGAAAAAAGTGTGTGAGTTACTTCATTAAAGATTATCTGAGATCATCTGTCATATAAGAGCTCTGAATAAAGTTAAATATTGCATAATTTAGTCTACCTCATTATTGGCTCCATTCACCCAAGTCCCACCACCTCTAGAGTGGTGACAGAGGGCAAACTATAATCAGGATGTATTATATGAGAAAAGAACCTATTTTCAACAATATGGGGTTAAAGAGAGTGTACACGTTTATTGTACTGGAGGTGTGTGTGTGTGTGTGTGTGTGTGTGTGTGTGTGTTGGATATGAGGCTAACTATGGTCTCATAAAATGAATTGCACTCCTCCAATACTTTAAGCAAGAGGGGTCGAGAACACCACAAAGAAAACCTACAGAAGTGACTAATCTGGGCCCATAGAGGTTTACAGAGATTGAACCACCAACCAAAGAGCATACATATATGTAACAGTTGTCCAGTTTGCTCTTCACAAGTGACCACTAACAAGTGGTACAGGGATGGCTCTATTACCTGACTTTGGACCCCTTTCCCCTAACTGGGATACTTTGTCTAGGCTCAAAAGGAAAAGAAGCACCTATGTCAAGGTGGATTAATATCTATGGGAGGTTTCCCCTTCTCTGAGGTGAAAGAGAGAGGGGAATGAGGGTGGGGTGAAGTGAGAAAGAGGGAAAGACTGGGAGGAGAAGCTGTGATCAGAATGTAAAGTAAATTATTTTTAAACATGGAAAAAAATAAATTGGGTAATTCTCCTTTTGTTTCTATTTTGTAGAATAATTTGCATAGTATTGGTGTTAACTCTTCTTCAAAAATCTGGAAGTATTCTGTGCTAAAACTGTCTGGCCCTGAGTTTTTTTAATTGGGAGGCTTCTAATTACTACTTCTATTTCACTTGGAGTTATAAGTTTGTTAAATTATCTTATATTAATTTTAATGTGGTAAATGGTATGTTTTCAGGAAAATATATATTTCTCCTATATTTTTCAATTTGGTTCAGTACAGGTTTTTAACATATGTCTTTGTGATTCTCTGGATTTCCTCAGTGTTATTATATCCACCAAATATCCTTTTCATATCTTATTTTGATAATTTAGATATTTTCTCTGTGTCTTTTAGTTAATTTGGATAAGGGTTTTTTTGATCTTATTGATTTTCCCAAAGAATCAACTTTTTGTTTCATTGATTCTTTGTATTGTTCTTTGTTTCTATTTCACTTATTTCAACCCTGAGTTTGATTGCTTCTTGTCATCTACTTCTTTTGGGTCTGATTTCTTATCTTTATTCTAGAGCTTTTGGGTGTGCCCTTAAGTTGATAGTATGAGAGCTCACTAGTTTGTTTTGTTTTCTCTTTTTGTTTTAAGTTAGCTAGTTTGGTTGTTTTATGTAGGCACTTAGTACTATGAATTTGCCTCTTAAAACTGCTTTCATTGTGTCATATAAGGTTGGATATGTTCTAAATTCATTTTCTTTCAATTTTAGAAAGTCGTTAATAATTATATTTTTATCTTGATCATTTTTCATTCAGTAGAGAGTTGTTTAGTTTCCATGAGTTTGTAGGCTCTCTGTTGTCTTTGTCGTTGATGATATTAAGCTTTAATCCATGGTGTTCTGATAGGATGCAGAGGGTTTGATGGCAATGGTGTTAGTGTGTGCGTTTGTGTGTGTGTGGGGGGGTATTTTCCATCTTTTGATCTTGTTAGACTCAGATTATTTCATTCCCTATGATTTCATGGTTGTAGTTACCTTCCTTATGTTTTATTCTAGCACCTTTTGTGGGGCTGGATTTCTAGATTAATTTTGCTTAAATTTGGCTTTACCATGGCATGTCTTATTTAATCCATCTATGGTGATTGAAAATTTTGCTAGTTATAACAGCCTGAACTATCATCAGTAGAGTCTATATCACATCTGTCCAAGCTTCTCTGGCTTTCAGAGTCTCCGTTGACAGATTAGAGTTAATTCTAAGGTCTTTTTCCCTTTAAGTTTTTTATATTCTTTCTTTGTTCTGTATATGTAATATCCTGATTATTATATACTGAGGGGATTTTCTTTTCTGGCTCAATCTATTTGCTTTTCTGTATGCTTCTTACATCTTTGCAGGCACCTTCTTCTTTAAGGTGAGAAAATATTCTATGATTTTGTTGAAAATATTTTCTGGGCCTTTAATCTGGGTTTCCTTCTCCTTTATCTGTTCCTAGTACTTGGTCTTTCCATAGTGTCTCAGATTGATGTTTTGTGCAGGAATTTTTTAGATTTAACATTCTCTTTGACTGATATATCCATCTTCTATTAAAAGCTTGAGATTTTCTTGCCTATCTCTTGTATTAATTGTGAAACATGATTTTGTAATTTCTCTTTGCATTTCTAAATTTTTCATTTTCAGAATTCCCTCAGTTTGGGTTTTCCTTATTGATTGTATTTCCATTCTCAGGTCTTGAACAGTTTTATTTATTTCATTTCACTGATGTTTGTAGTTTCCTAAATTTCTTTCAGGGGTGTATTCATTTCTTTAAGAACCTTTACCATATTAATAAAAGCTGTTTTGAAGTCTTATTATTGTTCTTCAGCTATGTTGAAATATTCAGGATCTGCTATGGTCAGGTTGCTTGGCTCTAATTGAGACATAATACCTGACTATTATTGATTATATATTTATGCCAGAGTGTAAGTGGCTCCCCAGGAGGATTTGAAAAAAAAAACTAACATTTTTCAGTAGTCATAATATATTCTTGGTGCACTTAGTTTTAGATCAGTTTATATCTCATAAAAAAAATTACCTTGTCTCTCTTATTTATTTTTTATTTTTTTACACTTCATATTTTTCCCCAACCCATTTACCCTCTACTGTTCCACATGCCATACCTCCTCCCCACCCCCATGTCTCAACTTGGATGTCCCCACCACCCACCCCACCTGACCTCTAAATTCCCTGGGGCCTCCAGTCTCTTGAGGGTTAGGTACATCATCTCTGAATGAACATAGATCTGGCATTCCTCTGTTGTATGTGTGCTGCTGGCCTCATATCAGCTGGTGTATGCTGCCTGTTTGGTGGTCCAGTGTTTGAGAGATCTCGGGGGTCCAGATTAGCTGAGACTACTGGTCCTCCTACAGGGTCACCCTTCTCAGCTTCTTTCAGCCTTTCCCTACTTCAACAACAGAGGTCAGTTGCTTCTGTCCATTGGTTGGGTGCAAATGTCTGCATCCAACATTTTCAGCTGCTTGTTGGGTCTTCTGGAGTGCGGTCATGCTAAGTCCCTTTTTTGTGAGCTCTCCATAGCCTCAGTAACAGTGTCAGGCCTTGGGACCTCCCCTTGAGCTGGATCCCACTTTGAGCCTGTTGCTAAACCTTCTTTTCATCAGACTCCTCTCCATTTCTATCCCTGTAATTCTTTCAGACAGGAGCAATTATGGGTCAGAGTTGTGACTGTGGGATGGCCCCCTCCCTCATGTGATGCCCTGTCTTCCTGCTGGAGGTGGACTCTATAAGTTCCTTCTTCTTACTGTCTAAGGTCCCTCCCTTTGAGTCCTGAGAGTCTCTCAGCTCCCAAATCTCTGGTGCATTCTAGAGGGTCCCCACAACCTCCTACCTCCTAAGATTGCCTGTTTTCATTCTTTCGGCTGCCCTCAGGGCTTAAGTCCTTTCCCCTCACCCAATAACACAACAGGTTCCCCTCTCTTCCTTCCCTCTTCTCCCTCTTTCCCCCCCTCCACTTTCCCTCTCAGATCCCTCCTTCCCTCCCCACTTGTGATTGCTTTCTTCTCCCTCCCAGAATACCCAAGATACAATCCACAGAACTCAAAAAAGGTTGACTTTGCCATTCTTGAGTTTTATTTTCTCATTTTTAAACATAATATATATTCTGCAAGACTTCCATGATGATCACATACAAGCAAATTATGTAATATGCCCAGCAGGGAGCTAGATGAACTAGCACCCACATGGTGTTTCACAACCATCTGTAACTCTAGTTCCAGGCACAAAGTGGCAATGTGGGACACAGACATGCATATAGGCAAAACACAGAGAGAGAGAGAGAGAGAGAGAGAGAGAGAGAGAGAGAGAGAGAGAATAAATCTAAAAAACAAAAACCTCATGGCGGGGGGGGGGGGTTCAGAAGAGATGGCTTAGTGGCGAAGAATATGTATTGTTCTTTTAGAGGACCTGAATTCAATTCCCAGCACCCATATCAGGCAGCTCACAACCCTGTAATCCCAGGCCTCTGGAAGATCTGACACCTCCATCTTCTACATCACTCCACCTGCACATAACTAAAAATAATTAAAATGAAATTTAAAATATCATATGGGATGGATCATGAAGGACCATAAACACAATAGGAAAAGGTAGCATGGATAGTAAGTGAAGTTCAGCAGGTATGGGGAGGTTGGGCTTTTCCTCAGGGCCAGGGCTTGGGAACATTCTGTTTTTAAAAACAATAAAGGTAGAGAAGTGATAAGTATGCCTTTATTTACTTGTTTTTCATCACTGAACCAGGCTCCCCATACACTATTTTTTTTATTTTCTATATTTTTTGTTCACATTCCAAAGGCTTTCCCCTTTCCCAGATCCCCCCACCATACGTTCCATAAGTCCTCTCCCCCCAACTATTCCCCAATCATCCCTCCCCACCACCACCATTTCTCTGTTCTGGATCTACAAAACTGGATCCAATCTTTTCAGGCCCAGGGTTCTCTCCTTTCTTCTTCTTGGGAATCATTTGAATTGCTAGTTGTGCCTTGAGTATTTAGGGCTTCTGGGCTCATTAATATCCACTTATAAGTTGCATTTCATGTGCATTCTTTTGTGATTGGGTTAATTCACTCAGGATGATATTTTCCAGGTCTAACCATTTACCTACAAATTGCATGAATTCATTATTTTTAATTGCTGAGTAGTATTCCATTGTATAAATATACCACATTTTCTGTATCCATTCCTCCTTTGAGGGATATTTGGGCTGCTTCCAATTTCTGGCTATTATAAACAAGGCTGCTATGAACATTGTGGAGCATGTGTCTTTATTGTATGCAGGGGAATCCTCTGGGTATATGCCCAGGAGTGGTATGCCAGCGTCCTCTGGAAGTGACATGCCCAATTTTCTGAGAAACCGCCAAACTGATTTCCAGAGTGGTTTTACCATTTTGCAATCCCACCAACAGTGGAGGAGTGTTCCTCTTTCTCCACATCCCCGCCAGCACTTGTTGTCTCTTGAGTTTTTAATCTTAGCCATTCTGACTGGTGTGAGGTGGAATCTCAGGGTTGTTTTGATTTTCATTTCCCTGATGACTAAAACATCATACACTATTTTTTAAAGCCAACTTCTAAAAATGAAGCAGAACAGAAGCCTGCCTTGGGTGGGCTAGGTACATACCTATTTTGGCCACTAGCTGGCAGGATTGTTACATGGTATGCTAGCTATTCCCCATATTCTAGTCAGTTCTAGGAGCTACCCTGAACTAAAGCAAACAAAGTAGCCACTTACTGTTTATAGGAACTGTTCCCTATGGCTTTATCTCAAGCCCAGAAGAGAGTCTGGAATTCCAGGAGACAGTTCCTTTCACATACTTCAGTAAAAGGTTCTAGGTCACCAGAATAACTGAACTCCAAGGTACCCTGGTATGAAGCTGGTGCTGCCTCCCAAGAAACATGCTTCCTAAGATATTTGTGAAAATGTAGAATTGGGGCTGAAATACACAGACAAGTCACTTTATCTCTGATCTTTGATTTTCTGTCTCGTAAAATGAATATAAGCTAGGCAGTGGTGGTGCACGCCTTTAATCTCAGCACTTGGGAGGCAGAGGCAGGTGGATTTCTGAGTTTGAGGCCAGACTGGTCTACAGAGTGAGTTCCAGGGCAGCCAGGGCTACACAGAAAAACCCTGTCTCGAAAAAACAAACAAACAAAAAACAAAATAAAATGAATATAAATTAAGTCCCTAAACTCTTTAGTCAACCTCCTAATGCATTAGTACAGAATGGGAGGGGAAGGGCAGGGGCAAACACACAGGATTGCCTACTTCTTTGATACCAGTTGGATTCAAGACAAAATACCTACGAATATTGCACTTTGGATTTTGAAAAAATGTCAGAAGCAAGACCTCTCCTTTTCCCTTAACCCTTTTGATCTGAAGCAAGTCAGAAAGTCCAGAGATGCCTTTCTACAACCATAGGATACACAAAGGACATGGAGACCACATGAAAAAACAAGCTTCATCAAGTTCCTACAATCTGTCCCTGCTAATTTTTCTTCTCCACTAAGTCAGCAGGAATGCTTAATAGCTTCCCTATTATATGAGTCTTCATTTTAGAAGGCCCCTGGGTCACACAAATTACATTAAATAAATTTGAGTGTTTTTCTCTTATTAACATGTCTTTTGCTATATAGACTTCCCAACCATGACCCTGATAAGAGTCAGAAAAGTTTTTTTTCACCCCCACAATCCTAAAACTGTTTCCTGAGTTTCCTTTTCTAAATTATGGTGGAGAAAAAAAATCCATAGCAGCAGCTGTGACAAAAATCTCACATTTTTCTGAGAATAAAATGAAACGAAACAGTGAAGGTAGCATAGAATTCTTAATAAATCTTTATCCTTGAATTGGAAAGCGAGAAACAGCCCTATTTAACAATTGCCCCAATTATTTAAAATTTGTGTACTGCCAGGTGGTGGTGGAGCACGACTTTAATTCCAGCACTTGGGAGGCAGAGGTAGGTGGATTTCTGAGTTCGAGGCCAGCCTGGTCTACAGAGTTCCAGGACAGCCAGGGCTATACAGAGAAACCCTGTCTCGAAAAAAAAAAACAGAAAAAGAAAAAGAAAAAAAGAATTGCTCCCCCCCCCAAAAAAAATTGTGTACTAACATTCTCTATACTTTCTGCAAATGAATTTTCTATTTTATCACTGCTATTCTTCTGCAGTGGCAAAATTTTAATAACAAGAAATTGACCATTTTAACTATTGACCGCTGGGGATAATGAGTATACTCACACTGCCATGCACTGAGAATGTGAGAGTGTGGCAGAAGACCATGAATTGACCACATTTCCTACAGCCCAGTCCAAGAGAGGTAATAGCATGAAATAGACAACAATGATCTTTATTTATATATAGGAAACTCTCATCTGTTTTGCTGTATGCTTCTTGGCAACTTTTTAAGAGTAAGCTAATAGTATAATAACATTGCTTTTTTAATCTTTAGACTCCCCTGTCTCTCATCTCTTTTTTATTCTCTCTACTTTTACTCTGTCTCTATTTTCCCCTCATCCTTCTCCCCTTCTCTCTCCAACACCATTCTCAGCCATGTGATTTACGGATATATTGTTCTTCAAAAAAGAAACCAGTCTTTGAGTAAACCTGATAAAGCATGCATGTGTGCATGCATGTGTGTATATGAATATTTGCATGCATTACACAAAAATACAGCAAATCCTAAATAATAATGTTGAATATAAATCCAGTGTCACATTGCTTTTGATTTCAACTTTGCATGCAGAAAACCTTAAATTCCTCCATTTAGGTCACCTATTTGGAAATGTAGTATCTTTTACTTGTAGCAGAGTATGACGACAGAACATAAACTAACTTACTTAAAAGAACTTTCCTACATGAGCAATAAATTACTAAGAAGCTATTTGGTTTGAATAAGAGTTCTCCCATAGGCTCATATATTTGAATGCTTAGGTACTAGGGAGTGGCACTATTTGAAAAGATTAGAAGTTTTAGGAGGTAAAGCCTTGTAGGAAGTGTGCCACTGGCAGGGTCTGGGGGTAAGAGGGTTTGAATTCTCAAAACTCTATGCTAGGTCCAGTTTCTCACTCACTTCTTTCACATCAATATATATCTCTTAGCTATTTCTCTAGCCCCCATGCCTGCCTGCTACCATACTACTTGCCATGATGGACTAGGTTTCTGAGCAAGTCCCCAGCTAAGTCCTTTCTTATTGCAAGAGTTGCCTTTGTCAAGGTGTTTCTTCCTAGCCATAGAGCAGTGACCAAGACACCAGCTAGTACATATATTTTGTCCATATGAATGATGACCCTCAAATGCAACTAACGAATTACCATAATTTCCTAATCACATATGACTTTATTTAGCATGATTTGTTCATGTCATTCATATATATATATATGAACAGTTTCCCTTCCCTCTGTTCCTCGTAGGCCCCACTACCTCCCCTCCACCCTAGCCATTCCTACTTCCTTTCTCTTCAGAAAAATAGAGGCCTTCCGAGGGTATCATCCAGCCTTGGCATATCAAATTGCAGTAGTCCTAGGTGCATCTTCTACTGAGGCTAGATAAGGAAGCCCAGTAGGAGGAAAGGATCCCAAAAGCAAGAAACAGAGTCAGGGATAGCCCCTACTCCTGATGTTAGGAGTCCAACACAAAGCTCAAGCTTCATACTTGTTACATATTTGCAGAGGGCCTCTGTCATGAATTCTCTGTTTATATCTGTTCCTGGATTTTAGTTGGGTTATTTGGTTTGTTGATGTCTAGTTTCTTGGATTATTTATATATCTTAGATATGAACCTCTTTCAGATGTGGGATTGGTGAAGACCTTTTTTCATTCTGTAGGCTGCCATTTTGTTCTTTTGATGGTGAAACCATTCAGTTTCATCAGGTCCCATTTATTAATTGTTAGTCTTAGTGCTTCTGTGATTGTTCTGTTCATCCAGGAGCTTGTCTCCTGTATCAATGTGTCCAAAACTATTCACTACTTTGTATTCTATCAGGTTTAATGTATCTGGTTTTATGTTGAGTTCTTTGATCCACTTGGACTAGAGTTTGTACAGGGTGTCAGATTTGAACCTATTTATATTCTTCTACATGCAGACATTCAGTTAGACTAGTACCATTTGTTGAAGATGCTTTCTTATTTTAATTTTGGTTTCTTTGTAAAATATCAAGTGTTCATTGGTGTTTTGATTTACTTCAGGGTCTTCAATTTGATTCCATTGATCAACCTGTTTGTTTTTATGCCAATAATATTCTGGAGTTTGTTTATTATTATTATTAATATTGCTCTGTAATACTGCTTAAAATCAGGGATGGTGATATATCTAGAAGTTCTTTTATTGTACAGGATTGTTTTAGCTATTCTTGGTATTTTGTTTTCTCACATGAATTTGAATATTGTTCTTTCAAGGTCTATAAAGTACTGTGTTGGAATTTTGATGGGAATTGCATTGAACCTGTAAATTACTTTTGGTAAGATGATCATTTGTACTATGTTAATCCTACCAATCCATGAGCACAAAGATCTTCCCATCTTCAGACATCTTCTTCAGATTTTTTTCTTCAAAGACTTGAAGTTCTTGTCATGCAGGTCTTTCACTTGCTTGGTCAGAGTTACACCAAGATAATTATATTATTTGTGGCTATTGTGAATGGGGTTGTTTCCCTAATTTTTTTAGCCTCATTATTATATGTATATAGAAGGGCTAATTTTTAATTTTTGAGTTAACTTTGTATCCTGACATTCTGTTGAAAGTGTTTATGAGCTGTAGGAGTTCTCTAGTAAAATTTTTGGGGTCACTTATATAGAATACATATTATCTACAAATATATTTTGACTTCTCCCTTCCCAATTTGTAGCCTCTTGATCTCTTTCATTTGTCTTATTGCTCTAGCTAAAACTTCAAGTACTATATTGAAGAGATAGAGAGTGGACAGCCTTGTCCTATTTCTGATTTTAGTGGAATTGCTTTGTTTCTTTCCATTTAATTTGATGTTGGCCATAAATTGTCTTTATTGTGTTTAGGCATATGCCTTGTATCTCTGATCTCTCTAAGACTTTTATCATGAAAAGGTGTTAGATTTTGTCAAAGGCATTTTCAATATCTAATGAAATGATCATATGACTTGTTTCTTTCAGTGTGTTTATATGGTGGATTACACTGATAGTTTTTTGTATATTGAACCATCCCAGCATCTCTGGGATGAAGCCTACTTGGTCATGATAATGACGTTTTGATGTACTCCTGGATTCCGTCTGCAAATATTTTCTTGAGTGTTTTTTTTTTAAAGATTTATTTATTTTATGTATACAAGTATACTGTGAGTAGCCTGGGGTTCTAGTGACCAGCAAGTCTTCAGGTCCATTAGGGTATCTCCACTAGGGTTTTTGTGGTCTGTGTAACCTCTGAGGTTTTAGGCACCAACATTGCCTCTGGAGTCCTTGGAACCTGCATGGCTTCCAGGAAATCAGAGGCCTTCTACCAAAGCTATGGGCCAAAATATGAGCTCAGGGGGTGGGGAGAAGTTTATATCTGTTGGGTGTGCTTTTAGGGGAATTAGCATAGGGCATAGGGCATAGGGCATAGGGCAGCATCTCACCTGATGTCCCTGGTGCCAGCATAGCCTTGAGGAAAGCAAATATGTTTGTGGGTTGAAAAATGTAGCCCAGGAGATGATTTGCAGTTTAATGCTTTAAGGGGAGTTGGTAGGCATAGGGCATAGAGCAGGTTCTTATCTGAGGTCCCTGGTGCTAGCATAGCCTCCAGGAAAGCAGGCCACATGAATATTTCTTAACCTAGCATAACAGATCATCCCAGCAATGCCAGTAACATCATATGTTCAGAGTTATAGTCTCAGGAATGGAGTACCATATATGTGCCTACCATCCTTTGAGGTTGCATTGTATGAGACCCAGTTTGCAGTTCCCTCTGTTCATTGTTTCTTTCTTCCAAACAAAATCTAGCTAATGAGACTGCCATGCCAGTGCTCTTTTTAGCTGGCAACATGATCATTAGGTGGTTAATTACATCATAACCTTGAAAGTAATAAAACAAATGTTTTGTTAATTCAGAAAGGGCTTCTCTTCAATTAGTGCAAATTATTGAGGTTTTTAATATACATACATATGTGTTTTTGTTTTCAAGGTTCTATTGATGAATAATGACTGTACATCTCACCCACAGACCAGATGGAAATGATTGGAGTTTATTAAATAAAACACCATTAGGTCATTTCAGCATGTAATCACAACAATAGCTGTGGTTAGACTTATTATATAAACAGATGATGAAGAGGATGACTCATGAGTATCAGAATTATGGAGGCCTTAGGTATTCTCAACATGGGACTTCTAAGAAAATAGCTTGAGGACTGCTGAACATTCACAGTGGAGACCAAGAGACAGGATGTAATCAGCCCTTAACCATTGCTTACTGAGAGTTAACTATGGCTTGAGTCATGAAAAGAAATATATCTCCTTCCTTTCTCTTCCTTCATTCCTTTCATGTGATATTTCTTCTCTTTTTTCTTCCTTTGAAGAACTATTTACTGATAATCAAAGATGTTCCACTCATTGGCTATTTTAAAAGACACAATCTAATTACCACCAAGCCACCCTGATTTCTGTGGCTTTGGCCAAGTTAATCAACCTCCTAAAGCTCATTTCTACATTTAAAACTAAATATAAGACTGAAAATATAGCTCAGGGATAGAGTGCTTGCTACTCTGCAGTATGCCCTAGATTCAGTTCTGAACACAGAAAAGGAAGGGAAGGAAGAAAGGAAGGAAGGAGAAGGAAAAAAAGACACCTATGTGTTTCTATTTATAGGTTTGCTTAAAGATCAACTAAATTAGAGGCTTTTTAAAAAGGAAATTGGGGGAAACATCTGGGAGGAGAGAAGGGCAGAGTCAGGATATAAAGCAAATTAATTAAAAAATTAAAAAAGTTTCAAATAGAAAACAAATTCACAATTTCTGTGTCACTTGCTATGCTTAACATCCCAATGCTCTCCAGCCATAGTGATAGCATCCTGGAGCTCAGTTTCTGGGAATATTCTATAAGAAAACAGTTTTCTAGTTTTGGCCCGATAATTTAACAGCTGTGGGATGTCTTTTTAAAAGTCTTTGAGCTTCAACAGATTGTTCAAGAAATCAAAAAGAAATAATGAATAGAGATAAATCTGGATTTTATTTTTGTTTCCTTTTTTAGATGAATTACTTTAAGGTCTAACAGATTGAATTTTTAGAATTACATTGTACCAAGAGCCTTCAGGATCTGAAGAACCTCTGAATACCAGACAATCCTATTAAGCTCTTTCTCTGTGTATATATTCTTCTTTCTAGTCCTATGTAAAATAGACAGTATCCTATCTAGGTTGGATCAGTGAACCAGCTTGATTGATTAGTATGGTCTTGTGGTCTCTCACTAGTTCAACATATGAAATGGGTGGATTCCGGCCGCCATTTGTACCTGGGAGCCAGGTGGCTCCAAGGCCTTCTGTGCACTGCCAGGCAAGAGAGAGTGATCTCCCAGCAGTTCTTTCACTTCTTAGCGCAGAGGTGAGATCTTCACCTTCTCTCTGGAGGGGAACAGCTAGGAGCACACAGGACAAATGATCAGTGGAGCAGCTGGGACAGAAGTCTTTAGGCTGCCATTTGCACCAGGGAGCCAGGAGACTATGCAGCCTTCTGTGCATAGCCAGCCAGGAGAGAGTGATTCCCCCAGCAGCACTTTCACTTCTGAGCACGTTGGTGCGGTTTCCACTTTTTCTCTGGAGAGGAACAACTGGGAGCACACAGGGCAGACAATCAGTGGTACAGCTGGGACAGAGGTCTTCAGGCAGCCATTTGTACCAGGGAGCCAGGCAGCTCCACAGCCTTCTGTGCAGACCCTGCCAGAAGAGAGTTGTTCTCCCTGGAGTACAGACAGAGTCTTACAGGGCCACAGGAGAGACAAGCTCCAGCCAGAGACAGCAAGACCAACTAACACCAGAGATAACCAGATGGCAAAAGGCAAGCATAAGAACCCTACAAACAGGAACAAAGGCTACTTGGCAACATCAGAACCCAGTCCTCCCACCACAGCAAGTCCCAGATACCCTAACACACCAGAAAAGCAAGAGTTTGATTTAAAATCACATCTCATGATGTTCATAGAGGACTTCAAGAAGGACATAAATAACTCCCTTAAAGAAATATAGGAGAACATGGGTCAACAGGTAAAAGCCCTTAAAGAGGAAATATAAAAATCTTTTAAAGAAATACAGAACATGGGTCAACAAATAGAAGCCCTTAAAGAGGAAACACAAAAATCCCTTAAAGAATTTCAGGAGAACACAATCAAGTGAAGGAATTGAACAAAGCAATCCAGGATCTAAAAGTGGAAGTACAAACAATGAAGAAATCACAAAGGGAGACAACTCTGGAGATAGAAAACCTTGGAAAGAAATCAGGAATCATAGATGTAAACATCAACAACAGAATACAAGAGATAGAAGAAAATATCTCAGGTGCTGAAGATACCATAGAAAACACTGACTCAACAGTCAAAGAAAATGCAAAATGTAAAAAGCTTATAACCCAAAACATCCAGGAAATCCAGGACACAATAAGAAGACCAAACCTAAGAATTATAGGTATAGAAAAGAGTGAAGATTTCCAACTTAAAGGGCCAGTAAATATCTTCAACAAAATTATAGAAGAAAACTTCCCTAACCTAAAGAGATGCCCATAAACATACAAGAAGCCTACAGATTAACATCCTGACCTTGGTAGTTAGGAACTCAGTGATTACATGTTTCCTATTCAAAAAGGTGTACATTTCAGTATGGAAATGCAACTTTACAGAATACCTTTTACTGCAAATGTGGAACTTTTATCCTTTTGAGCTTCCTGTCACACCTGGCTTCTCCTGTATTCCCTTGTCCCCTATCACCACTGTCATAGTGGCAGAATACTGTCACTATAGTAATGGTTCTTTGATTATTGTTCCTGGTGGTCAGGCCACAGAAAAACTGAATCCTAGATACTAGGCTCCTTCCTGAGCTTTGGCTTTGCCTCTTATATCAGAAAGAGTGACCAAATCTACCTAAAATTGACTGCTTACTCATGACTCAAGGTTGCCAAATCCTCATCAAATGGTTCACATTGTTTTGAGCTTATTGGTAACTGCAAAAGTGATCAGAGACTAGTCTGCCTGGGTCATCATCCTAGTCACTTGTCTCTCAGTTTTTCCTCCCACAAGTGAAGGATGTTGGATGGAACTCTGTGTTATTCTTTTTCTAATTTGCCATCTGCCACCACACTTTGCAGCTGGCTTTCTATACACACAGATTAAAAAACAAACAAACAACAACAACAACAAAAACAAAAGATTAAAAAAGAAACATATATTCAAGGGAAGAACATGAAAGGGATTAAAAGAAAGAAAGGAAGGGGAAATGATATAATGTTTTAAAAGAATCTTTTTAAAGATAAAAAAGTAAATATTCCATGTTTAAAAAAAATGTGTGTGTGTGTGTGTGTGTGTGTGTGTGTGTGTAATTCTGACTCTCTTGGAACTCTCTCTATAGACCAGGCTGGCTTAGAGATCTGCCTGGTTTTGCCTCTGGAGTGCAGGGATTAAAGGTGAGTACTACCATACATGACCATTAAATTAGCTTTTAACCTAGCAGGAAACTGGTTCTATGATAGCTTGACAAAAGTACAGAATTAGAAGCTAGGACCTAGGGAGATGGTTCAGGGGGTAAAGTACTTTCTGTGCAAGCATAAAAATCTAAATTCAAATTCTCAATACTCATGTAAAAGCATTGTGTATCAGAGTGTGCCTATAACCCAACACTGGGAAAGTGAAGAAAGGAAAACCCTTCAGTACTTGCTGACTGGGCAGGCTAGTCCAAAAGGTAACCTTCAAGTTTAGTGAGAGACCCTGTCTCAAAAAATAAGATTAAGAGCAATAGACCAACATAGCTGGTGTTGGCCTCCACATATGCATGTACATATGCATGTACATATACAACACTCACAACTATGCTTACAGGATCCCATAAATTTCTTTCTGGGAATCCTACTCTTCTCTCACTGTATTCCATTAGTCTAGATGTTTTGAAGGCTTCCTAGAGCAGTAGTGGGTAGTAATTCATCAATATTTCCCATCTTCTTTAGTAAAATTTTACAGACTTTTACTTGGCAGTATAGAAACCTAAAAAAATAAATAAATAAACTATGTATTGTTTAGATCATGATTGTTCTGTGATTTCTATTGAAACTAAAATCTATCCTAAGTTATTCAATATCTTTGAACATAAGAAGCAGAAAAAGTATGTTAAGGTAATTCAAGCAATTTGGAGATTCTTTTCATATAAGGAGAAATCTCACAGCTGGTTAATTCAAGAAGATCAATGGGTCTATATTTGGACATCATTCTGCTATGTCTCTCACTGTTCTCTTACAAGTACCCCATCTTTCAGCCCTTATGTACAACTTCTGTCCCTCACATATGCCAAGCTCTTTTCATTCTTTTTATTTCAGTTTCACTTTGGGATACTCTTCCTTCTCATTTTGCATGCTGTCTTAGTCAGCTTGAAGCTGCCTTAACAAAGTATTGAGTCAACTGAGTTGCTCAGATAACAGACATATTTTTTACAAGTCTGGAGGCTAGAAGATCAGGATGTGTTTTTAGTCCCTGCATTTGAGCTCTTTTCCTGATGTGGAGAAAGCACCTTCTTGCTGTGTCTGTAAGTAGCAAACATCATGAATTCTCTGATGTCCTTTATGAAGAAACTAATCCTATTTAAATAACATCCTAGCCTTTATAACCTCATTTATCCTTAAAGGCCCTATCTCTAAATGCAGCCAGTGGAGATTAGGATTCTAACATGCAGATTCAACTGTATACAGTCATTTACTTATACCACCCAAGAAGCTTTTCTTAATCCTTTAAGATATAGTCCAAACCTCATTTCTTTTAGAAAGCCTTGACCCCCATGCTCGAAATCACTTCCTTCTCAGTTTCTATATTTCATATGGTGTGATTTATTCACACTGAACAATAATGGATATTTCAGGTGTCACCATCATTATACTATAAGCCATTTAAGAGTAGGGATAGTTCCCTGTTTGCTTTTTATTCTAACTACTAGAACAATGTTTGGCACTAAGATTTTATTTAACAAATGCTTTAAGGAAGGGAAAAAGAAACATTGCAACCTTAATTTTCCCAACAATTGAATTACAATACTGTAATGACATTGGTCCTGATAGCTCAATGATAAATGCAACTTTCAGATTTCGTAGTTAGGGTATCTGAATTAAAATTATATTTTTCACCGGGCAGTGGTGGTGCATGCCTTTAATCCCAGCACTTAGGAGGCAGAGGCAGGCGGATTTCTGAGTTCGAGGCCAGCCTGGTCTACAAAGTTAGTTCCAGGACAGCCAGAGCTACACAGAGAAACCCTGTCTCAAAAACCAAAAAAAGAAAAATGTATATATATATGTTTTTTTTCAGCTGGGTATGGTAACTCACTCCTATAATCCTAGCTCTTAGGAAACTGAGACAAAAGGCAGTATAAACTGGTCAATTCTACTAAATTGGCACAAGTTCAAGGCAAGTCTGTGCTGCACAGTGAATTATAGGCCAACCTGGGATACAAAATGAGTTCCTATTTCAGAAACAATAAACAAACAAAACAAAACAAATAAAGAAGATGTTTTTCAACTCACCAGCTATATGGTTTCATTATTTACTGTGAGAGATTTAAAACAATTCTTTATAGATTGAGACAAAGTCTCACATGTAGCTCTGCCTCATCTAGAATTTGTAATCAAGCCTCTGTCTTTTATATCCAGGTATTGAAGGCTTGACATATTGAGATAACCGTGATAGTTGATTTTTTTTTGTTTATTTTGTTTTGTTTTTGCGAGACAGGGTTTCTCTGTGTAGCCCTGGCTTTCCTAGAGCTCACTCTGTAGACCAGGCTGGCCTCAAACTCAGAAATCTGCCTGCCTCTGCCTCCCAAGTGCTGGGATTAAAGGCGTGCGCCACCATCGCCTGGCAGATAGTTGATTTTCAATGATTCTAATTTTGTCAATAAACCTCCTAATTAGTAGAATTGACTTTTACTCTTAGATTTGGCTAGTCTTGGTAACTTGCCTGTATCAGAAGTCACCAGATAGGGTTTCTGATACTGACAGAAACACTCTAGAGGCTAAGGAAGAAGGATAGCAGGTTGAAGGTCAGTCCAGGCTGAATAGCATGACCTTGTCTCACACAAGGAGAAAAAAAAGGAGCAGAATGAGGAGAAGAAGGGGTGGGTGAAACAAAGAAAGAGGAGGTCATGGAATTAAAGTGCTTTAGAAACACTTCTTCCTAGAGCCCTGTCTATTATGGAAGGAATTCAGCAATTGTAAGATTTTGAAAAAGCTCAAGTTGATCATGTGGAGAGCCATTCAAATTATTTCAGCCATAATCCTCAACTTCATAGAGCAGAAATAGGCAGCTGTGTTGTAGCCTGTCCCCAAAGCCATAGGTCATGAAAAAAATGCTAGTTTAAAACCACAGATCTGGGTTTAAAGTCTATCTTATACTAGCTGCTGTATCTTGAGAAAGCTATCTAGATCTGAGCTTATTTATAAAATATAGTATTTAGCTCAGAGGACTATTTTAACAGTTAAATGAGATGGTGTTGACCTCATACAATGTAGTTTCTGCAGAAATTGTTCATTAATAGAGAATATTTTTCAGAATCTAGGTTGCAGGTGTCAGATTGAAGATTTTCTTACAACCCAGAAATGCTATAAACTATTTGGTTATCTTTTGGTACCCATAGTTTGCATTCGCATATGTTTTTGATACCACCTAGTGCTCTTTTTCTCATAAGTTAAATGAATTGTTACTAGTTTTGTATGTCTATTTCGTGGACCCTTTTATGGTTTAGATCTTATTTGTCCTGTAAAGACTATATACTAAAAGCTTGGTTAATAGCCTGTGACATGATAGAGGTGGGGCAAAGATTAGGAAGTGGGACCTGGGCCAAAACAGTAAAGTCAATAAGGATGTTCCCTTGAATTGGATTTCTTGTCCCTCCTCTCTCTCACTGTTTCCTGGCCATCATGAAGAAGGCAGGTTTAGTTCATGTGTTTCTTGATATAATGTTTACCTTGCCATAAGCCTAATACAGTGGGCTCAGTGACTATGTATTAAAATCCCTGACCCTGTCAGATGAACACATCATTTTTTTCTTAAATAACCTCAGGTATTTTGTTGCAGTGATAGAAAGTGCTGTAGTATGGCCTCTTTTTTTCTTTCTGTTCTTTTTGTGTCTTAGAGTTCTAATGCCACACCAAAGGAGACTGGTGGAACTGTACCATGTCACCAAGTACTTAAAGAGGAACGTAATTGGTCAACCAGTCTGAGTTATGTAGGAGCAATAGGGAATCAAGGGTTCCCACAGGCCCCTTTCATCCTATAACAGAAACTATCAAATGTCCAGGGTATGACTTTGCATTGGCACTAAGGTAGCTGCCTGGGAAACATTAGCACATTTTACTTTTCTATGAAGGAAAGAACCACTTGTGTCCTTGGGTGTGTTAAACAATGTCAGCTAGAGGAAAGGGCCAAGAGAGAGGTATTGTGGTGGTTTACAGGCAGGAGGTGAGAGAAACCACATACTCATTTTCTCTCACACTAATGGATCTGCAGTAAGTCTTGATGCCAAGAATACTGCTGCTGTGAAACAGAAGGAGTGGGAATAAGGCAAGTCCTTCGGGGCTCTTTTGTGTTTCTCTTCCTCCGATGATGTATCTCTGGGTCATAGGGAAGAAGGACAATCATTTTCTATTCTCCAGAGCTTTGTCTGTTAATGTCACATTATTCCAGTTGGGAAAAAGTGAAAAACAGCATTGTAGACAGAATTTTTTCTTTCTTTCTTTCTTTCTTTCTTTCTTTCTTTCTTTCTCTCTCTCTTTCTTTCTTTCTTTCTTTTTATTGGGGGGGGGGGTTCGAGACATGGTTTCTCTGTGTAGCTCCAGCTGTCCTGGAACTGACTCTGTAAACCAAGCTGGCCTCGAACTCAAAGATCCTCCTGCCTCTGCCTCCCAAGTGCTGGGATTAAAGGCGTGCGCCACCACCACCACACCACCACACACAGAATTCTAAAGTATGTGAAGACCATGCTCCTCTTCAAGGTCAGAGTTCTGAAGTGTTAGAAAAAAATTAGTCAGTATTTAGGGTCAAGGCTATTTCTTTATCTTCTCTAATTATGCATGTTTAGCAAGAGGACTCCATATCTATGTAGGCTATTAATCAAATATCAGTAAGTATCATCAAAGTGTTAACATGACCTTTAAGCAGAAATTCTTAGATCTTATCTCAGGATCATCATTAATTTCACCAAAACAAAATCCACAGAAATAAAAACATAACCATAAAAATAATACCCAATGTTTATAAGGACTTATTTTGAGACAGATGTTATAAGTACTCTACAAGTTCTAACCCATTTTTATCTCTTATAGTAGTGCCAAAAGACAGAAAATAGTCACATCTCTACTTTCTCATAAGACCAGAAGTATGGTAGAATAAGTGCTACATGAGTCACTGCCATTCAAAGTCCTGTACTACTACTCAAATTTTACAACTGCAATGTAAACATATTATCTTGTTATCAGTATCATAGTTCATTGATCTTCTAGTTGTATGACCTTGAAAATGTTGCTTAAGCTCCCTTGTCTCAGTTTCCTTAGGTATAAGATAGGACCTAGACCATAGAATTACTACAAAAGTTAACTCAATCTATATATACTGAATTGTTAGAATGTTATCTAAAAAATAAAAAATGACATTTATGTGTTTTCTGATATTTTATTATCATTGTAATCATATTTTATATATAATTTTTTCAGGCAGAGTCCTATTATCTTCTTTAGGCTAGCCTATAACTTATGACATGGCCAAGGCTTGCCTTAAATTTGTGCTCTGAATGCCTCAGCTTCTCCAATAATGTACTTAAAGTGTGTACCATCACACATGGTTTGATTAAATGTGTTGATTTCATTTTAATAGTCATTCATGTAGTTTAAAACAATTTTAAATATAGGTTCAAACAATTTAGCATCATCCTTCTCTTTCTTATATTATTCAAACATTTAAAAGTTTCATTACTACTCTCTCAGTTCAAATTATAATGTTGTTTGATATTAAACTAGAAACATAAATTCCTGATAACTTTAGGCCCTGAGGCATTTTCCATCTGTTCTTCTGTCTACAGTGGAAAGCTCTTCCCATGTGCAATTAATTCATCCTGTGCTCCAAGAAAAAAAATCAGTACACTTTCAATACTGAATCCACATCTCTCCTTCAACCTGGATTCTAGGCAAGGCCTAAAGCAGCCTCTTTTCAGCAGCTCAGCTCTCAGTAGAGGAGAAAAACCGGCTTTCAGATGTCCCTTTCTCTGAGATAAGCAGCCCCCTTCACCAGACTGTTTGATTATCAAATGTGTCAGCGGTATTCTTTAAAAAAAAAAAAAAAGTATAAAATAAGCAACCAGTCCTCCAGGAAGACCTGAGGGTTGGCTTTGAACAGATTGAAGGAACTTCAGTGAATTAATGGATACATCCTCATTAAGCTGCAGATGCAGGTCACTGGGAGGCTGACTCCTAAGCTAGAGGTACAGTGCCTCTGCAGGCGGCCAGGATGAGGTATCATAATTCTTCACCCCCTGCAGAGCACTTGCCTCCAACATCTTTATACTCTCATGGTGATACCTGTAGAATTTTTTCTTTCTTTCCTTTAATCTTTCTCTCCAAAGCAGTCTGGAGCCCCTGCTATGCACCAGATACTGTGCTTACTGACAGGAAGATTAAGACACCATTCTTGCTCTCAGAAAATTCACACATCAGTAGGAGAAGCTAAAATGTAAAGAATTCTGTAACATATTGCCAGGCTAAATTTGATACCCTATTAATACTCTCATAGCACTTGGTACTTTCTTTCTCTCACATTACTTGCTGGTAAATGTGCTCATATATTTCATTAGTTAATATAATGTGCCCCAATTTACAATGTAAAGTATAAATCTTTGCACTAATTTATACTTATTAACACACACAAGACATTGTTTTAAGTGTCTTCCCTATATTGATTTTTAATCTTCACAACTATCTCGACTACTCTAATATTGTTCTCATTCTACAAAGAAGAAAACCGAGACATGGAAATTTTATGGGTGTCAGATCATAAAACTGGTAAGTCCTAGCCAAGATATAAACCTAAGTAGCTTGACTACAAATCTCTGCTATCAGTTATTCAGCTCTACATAAAAGGGAAGATACCAACTTTTTTAAAAAAATGTCAACTGTGATTACTTATAGTTTTTTAATTTTTGGAAGAGAGGTACCTGAGAATATACATCACACATTCTTTTAATTAGAATGTAATTGCATCACTTCCCTCCTTCCTCATACTAGGTGAGGGATCTGGGGTTGATACACACACATACACACACACACACACACACACACACACACACACACTACTAAGTTCATTCAGCATTACTTGCAAGTATAAGATTTCAGGGCTAACCCCTCGGTATTGGATGACTAATTAGGGAGTTCCTACCTGAGGGAAGACTACTGCTCACAGCTGCACTTAGTTGCCTTTAGTTTTTTGTCTAAGGGTGGATCCCCAAGAGATTTTCCTCTTCCACATTAGCATGTCTGCTGGTGTACTGGTTCAGGTCTTGGTTAGCTATATTCTAAAGGTGTCATGGATGAAGGTTCCTTATTATTTGTAGAAGTCCTAATTTCACTGCAGATTTCCTGATTCTTTGGCAGGAATTGTATTGTAGATGTATGCATTGTAGCCAGGCATCCCATAATTAGTTGTTCTCTGCAATTTGACCAGTTGTGGTTTTGTGTAATGGTCTCTATGTGTTGCAATTCAGAGAAGCTTACTTGCTGAGGTTGGAGGTACATTTATCTGTGGGCTTACATATCAACATTTTCTAAGCTGTTAAATAAATGCAGTCTAGTAAATTTTCTTAATTTTTTTTAAAAAATAATAATAAATTTTATTCTTATAAAATCCCCTCGTGCTCAGGTAAATGTTATATTGGATGCAGTCCGTAAACAGAATAGAGGGGAAATGGTGAAGTTAAAAAGAATATTTACTGTAAAACACCACTGGAAAGAGGTCCCATCCCAAACACAAATTTAACATATATATTGCCGTATTTCTAACTTGATGTTTGTTGTTAGAAAAATCAACCAGCTATTTCCTAAGAGACACCCCACTATCACTGAAACAGCTCAGTTTATTAGCCTATGGGCAGTAGAACCCTTGTTACCATCTCTTCAACTAAAGTCTATTATAATTAAAAATGACCCAGTAAAATGGCGCAGCAGGTAGTCACATACCTCAGAATTTGATTCTGGGATCAACCTGGCGTGGTGGAAGGAAAGAACCAATTTCTACAAGTTGTCTTCTAATCTCCATATATACACTGTGGTATATAAGCACATACACACACACACACACACACACACACACACACATATTGTTACATTTTTAAAATTAAAAATTAATTTACAAATTAAAATTAAAATAAAAATTTAAAATTTAAAATTACAAATTAAATAGATTTTTTCTATGACTATATAATCTTAAAAGATTTGTAAATGGTTCTATTATTCATACCTTTTGAAAGCAGAGTGTGGAACAATTTTATTGATGGGTTAAATTTTTGTTGGTATTTAAAGCATGATTTCACAAAATTTTCAACTAGTTATCTATGTAGATTTGGAAACATTGGCTTCTCTTGGTCTCAGTTTAGTTAACTACAATTTTTTTTTTTTTTTTTTTTTTTTTTTTTTTTTAGTTTTTTGAGACAGGGTTTCTCTGTATAGCCCTGGCTGTCCTGGAACTCACTCTGTAGACCAGGCTAGCCTCGAACTCAGAAATCCGCCTGCATTTGCCTCCCAGAGTGCTGGGATCACAGGCATGTGCCACCACTGCCCGGCTCTTTTTTTTTTTTTTTTTTTAAATTTAACTACAAAATTTTTAAGTGTTCCTTTGCTCTCCTCTAACTTTCTCAAATTTGAGATTGTATAAATTCTTTTATTTTCCTTTTAGTGCTGGGATTAGACACAGGTCCCCACATATGCTGAGTGTACATTCTACCACTGAGCCACATCCCAGGCCTGGATTACCTTTTTATATCTCTAAGCAATGCTTTCTCTCCATTCAAAGACTTTAGGAAACATGAACAACATTCATGTTTCACTATTGTTCAAATTCTTTCCAATAGTACTTACTATAATAAAAAATTACTCATTCATTTATAGAATAAATTATAGTTTAGACTTAAAGGCTAACAAAAAAAATGCAGTTTCCAAAGCTTCAATAAATGGACAGGAGGAGGACATCTTTTGTAGAGCTTGCTGGATTTTCCAAATGCCAGTTTTCTGATTATCTTCTGGGCTCACGGCTAGACCACATCCTACAATTAATTGAAATTATGTGTCTGGTTTTCAGCAACTGGAATATGAACCTAAATGGCACATACCACATCCAGGATTAAAATGCTGAAAACTTCTTTAATGCATTCTTGGATTTTCTTTTCTAATAGCTAAGAAGCCAGAATATGGGGACTGCAGAGAAAAGCAGAAATACAAGACAACAGAAGCCTGGCTTCCTGCATGAGCATCTGAAACAAAACTCTTCTGTAACCTTCATTTTGATTGTCACCCTGAAAACAGTGCTTAGCCATGTTGAAGCACTGAACATGAAGCAGTAGCTTATCCTGATCTTTTAGCTTTTTATTCAGGTAAAATTGGTTTGTTATGAGCACCTTATTCAATCTTGAAGGAAGGAAGACAATATCACAAAATTCTTCACAAGGGCTTATAACAAGAGAAAGTATTTGTGATAGGCACTTACAATTCTTATCTTATACATAATGTGGTACTACTGTCAAATAAAATATTTCTCCTTTTTTTTTTAAAGAAACAGTTCTGTGTATCTCAAACTTGCTTGTCACCACATAGCCAAGATTATGCTAAACTAATTCTTCTCCATCCACCTCATAAATGCTGGGATTTCAAGCTTTCAATATCATCACACACACACACACACACACACACACACAAACATATGTAATTTTAATTTTTTTCAAACCTTACTTTTAATGATGGTTCTTAAGTGCTTTAACTTTCCTTGTAGCCTAGCACCGACCACAGGTAGTGGAAAAGCAAGTATACAGGGAAAGTGAATCTACTTAAAAAGGATCTTTAGAGCAACTTCTGTCTGTACTGTCTAGAAATCAGCAGTTCAGTTCACAGGTTAACAGACAGTGGCAGCTTGATCCTCTCAACAACACTTCTGGGACACACTAGAGTTAGGTTAGCAACAGCAGTAACACAACCTAGCAGAGACAGTCAGGCCTTAGCCTAGACTCAGACTAGTCAGTAGGAGGGACCAGCAGGAACACCAGGAGAACTCAGCTGTGCCTCTCTCAGGGAGGCAAAGATCAGCAAAGACAGGAGACCCAAAGGTGTTGCACAGCTAGCTGTACCAGCAAGCCAAGCTCTGCTTCTGTCACTCCGATGAGTCCTATTTATACCCTCCAATTATCATGTGTCCTCCATATGCCTTTCCTCAGCATGTGCATACAATCAGCCTGAGTCCCAGGAGGCTGGACAAATACAGCTCAACTGTGCAATGTAAGGCAGACCAATACATGCATGTCACTAGCAAAGAATCCTTCATCATTTGACCTGTCAAATGCTTGCTTTAGCAGAATATCCTCTCTCCTGTGTCTGCTTCAGTGAAACATTTCTTCACAAGTCTGACTTAGTCTTTCACACCTTTGTCCACTGTAACAAAACATTCCTTCTCATGTTTGCCTCAGCAAAACACCATTCAACCAACTTTCCAAAGAATCCTTAAGTTTCCACTGATATATATATATGGTACTAGGGATCAAACTCAGGGTTTTGCACAGTGAGCAAGAACTCTTCTACAAGATTTATTCTCAGCACTCTATTCTCTTTAATCACAAACAAGCTACCCTAGTTTTTCCAGTTCTTTAGCTGTACTTCAAGTACCTCTCTACAACACTCAGCTTTTTACTCATTATCCAGGTCTTTCATAATTTCTATAATAGCTCCATTATTCAAATCTGCCCTTTTTGTTTTCTCTTTCACTTAATTTTAATTATTTATATTTGTATGTGTGTGTTTGTGCACATGAGTGCAATGCCTGTGAAAGCCAGAAGTCATTGGATCCTATATAGCTGAAGGACAGGCAGTTGTGAGGTCCTAGATATGGGTGCTGGAAACCAAACTCAGGCCCTCTGGCAAAGCAGAGAATTTCTGAGCCATCTCTCTATTCTCAAATCTCCTATTTAGCAAGTACAGTTTATCTCTTTATCAATCTTTTTCTTTGTTTGTTTGTTATCATTTAGTGCATAACTTCAAAATCTTCAGTTTTCAACTCTATTACATTCTTGACTAATCTCTCACCTCAGATAAAACTTAAAAATGAAGCCAGGCATGGTAGTATAGACATTTGATTGCAGCTCTCAGGAAGCAGAGGCAAGTACATCTCTATGAGTTGGAGGTCACTCTGTTCTATATAGCAAGTTTCAGAACAGCCAGGACTACATAGAAAGATCCTGTCTCAAAAATGAAATATAAACAAAAAACCCTAGTAGATGCATGGCAAACATATTTGTGAAACTATCTTTACTACAGTTCAGTATTTCCTCATTAATTTTTGAGCTCTGTTATCAAATACATATAATCTCTTATGCATTGTGTAAAAACATTCACCTATCAATAAAAAAAATTGGCCAATGAGCTGAGGCAAGACTAGTAGATGAGACATCTATGAGAGAGAGAGGAATTCTGAGACTGAGTCAAGTGGAGAGATTAACCTGGACACAGAGGAAGACAGTCACATGAAACTGAGAACTAGGTAACCAGTCATGTGGCATGACTTAAACTACTTTAAATGGGATATGAGCTAGCATAAAAGAGCCAAAGCTATTGGCCTAGGCATTTATTCACATATAAGAAATCTCAAAGTCTTATTTCAGGGACTTATGCATGGATAGGAAAGCCTGCAGTTACAGGTACATATGTGTTTGAGATTTTTATGTTACTTGAAAGAATTATCCTTTAATGATTATGGCATTCACTATTTCTGGTAGTATTTCCTGATCTGAAATTCAATTTTTTCTGGGCTCCCCTCACTACTGTATTTCAGTATTTCTTAGAACTACTAAGGACAATAAGTAGAAGTGACTATAAGGCTTACCTGACCTGTTTCCCAATGTTTCAGTGGAGGTATGTACTGTATATTGTCGGGGTCCAGCCTCAACACAGGATTGGAGTTCTCAACTGGAAGCAGGGATATCCGGAAGGTGCATAAAAAATATACACAGACTACTTTTTGAGTACAAGCTGACAGGAAGTTTTTCAAGGCTTGAAATTTCTCTTCTCTCTCATTCTCTGCTCTCTTTCTCTCTCGCTCATTCGCTCTCGCAGCTTGAGGCTGCATACACTCTGCATTCTCCTGTGCACTCGGGTTTTCTCCTGTGTGCTTTTCTTTTCTTGCACTCTCTCGCTCATACACACTTCTGTGTGTTCGCCTTTCACTCACATACCACATGCACAGACATCTCACACTCTCTCTTCATTCACTCTTAACAAGCTCTTCTCATGCTCTCTGCATATGCTCTCTCACTTGCTCTTCACATGTTCACTACTCACTCTCTGCATTCTGTCTGCATTCTCTCTGCATGTTCTCTACAGTCTCACTACATTCACTCTGCATTCTCTCTTGTCTTCTTCTTGCCCCAGTCTTTTATTGATACTCCAAAAGCAAGTAAAAAAGATATTGTATAATCCTTGCCAAATCAAATTCAAAAGAATAACCAAGTCCCACAAAAAATCAAGAATTACAATTGTTCCCCAAAGTTTCAAGCTTCCCTATTCCCAGGCCTATAGCCAAAATAATAATAATTGCAAACTTATCATTATTTAAACTTTAACTTTAACTATTATACTTCAGAGCTCAGAGCTCCAAGGCCAGCTACTTGCATTTCCTTGTAAAGCTCTAGTGATAAATGACATGGGCAAAGCTGCCAGGCAGTGGCCAGAAAGAATCAAGTTAACCCTTAACTCCGTAGTTCCCCTAGCTTTCTGCTTCTACACATTGCACACAATGACTTTCCTTAGAGTCCCAGTGTTTTGACTTATTTTTACTTATCTAAGATTTAACATATTCTATACTTGCTTACCTAGGAACCACTCTCAAATGTTGTACGGAACTTATTTCATAACTTTAATATTTTCTTTCTTTCCTTGGGGTCCCAATGTTGGCTCTAATTCATTTTCTTTTCTTTTCTTTCTTTTTTTTTTTTTTTTTTTTTTTGAGACAGGGTTTCTCTGTATAGCCCTGGCTGTCCTGGAACTCACTCTGTAGACCAGGCTGGCCTCGAACTCAGAAATCTGCCTGCCTCTGTCTCCCAGAGTGCTGGGATTACAGGCTTGCACCGCCGCCACCACCACCCGGCTTCTAATTCATTTTCTAATAATTTCGTCAAACTTTCTTTACAAGTCAAACATTAATCTGGAACTACCATTGTGCAGTTATTGCATTGTTTCTAAGATGAGAACACACAGCATGCACCTGGGCCATTAGGACTATACTGTGCTGTGCTGTGACCCATGCCTCTATTTTTAATTGTTTAAGAGTCATTACATCAGGGAACATCTAGTTTTCACAGAATTCACCAGAGCAGAAGGAGAAAGAAGTAAGAAAGTCAGATATAATAGAATAGTTATGCACACCAAGACCAACTGAAAAACAGTCACACACAAATGAAATCTATACAGCCGTTGTTGAGGGCTAAGGTTAGGAGAAATGGGAACAACTGTTGTTACAAAGAGCTACCACAGGCTACTGAAGATGTCTCCATCAAGGCCTACTGCAGGCATTCCCTTATTTTAGATGGCGGGTGCCCTGGAGGGATGTGTGTCCTGCTTCTCAGGGTCCCAAACATCATCCTTTTCTACAGGAGCTGCTGCGGGCTTCTGAGATGTCTCCATCCTGGCCTACTGCAAGCAGTCCCTGTCATTGTTTGCTGTCCCCAGCAGTACATCTGTAATCCTAGTACTTAGGAGATGAAAGCAGGAGAAATACAAGATATTTTTAATGGATTTATTGTGTTTATGAGTCTTTTGCCTACATGCATCTAGGTATATCATGTACATGCAGGTTTCCCACAGAGGTCAGAAGAGGGCTTTGGCCTTCCTACATATGGAGTTACTTGTGAGCCACCATGTAGGTGCTGGGAATTGAGGCTGGGTCCTCTGCAAGAGTAGCAAGCACTCTTAATTTCTGAGCCATCTTCAACACCAAGAGCTTGATTTTGATGCTGTCGTGTGCTACTAGACAATATCTTGCCTCAAAAAAATAAAAATAAGAAAGAAAAACTATGATGAATTACTGTCATTTCCTACCTGTTGCCTAGTGCCTTAAAAACTTATTTCATTTGGCCAGTTGCTTGTTTTTCAGCCACTATAGTAAATCTGGCTCTTGTTATACCATCATGAGCTCAAAGTTCTAAGTGCTTTTATACAGTGTCACATTTGATTCTCATTGGAATCCCACAAAAGGTTTTCATTATTTTCTTCTAAGTAAAATATCACAGAGTCTTGGATGGTTTAAATAATTGGTATTAGGTTGTCTTGTCAACAAAATCACTTGACATAAATGAAAGAGTAAAGATTTGAGTGAGAGCTTCACATTCCTTGAAGGTAAAATTGGATGCATGGCATAATTTTTCTGTGGTTTGTGAATTTAAACATAATAAGTGTCACAGGATAAAAAGAACAAAATGTATTAAATTCAGATGTAATCATTTATCTAAACTGGCAAGAGCTGTAATACATGAAATGAGGTCAGTCTCAGAAAATCTGGCCTATACGTTCAAGTATTTGGTAAGATGAATGAAGAGATATTGCAACCAACCAGACTGACAAAAAGGATAAAAATCAATAAAAGTTTAGATAGGGACTTCACTGCACCTCTGACATATTTTAAAATTGTCCTTCAATACAGCAATTCTGAAGCAAATAAACTTACGGGAAACAAGCCTGTGTGTGATTTGGTGTGTGTGTGTGTGTGTGTGTGTGTGTGTGTGTGTGTGTGTTTCTAATCTCCTATTCTTTTTTCTTTTTGAGTGAATAGGAGGTAAATAACCTGCAGTGATTGGGAGGAACCACAAAAGAAGTCTTAGGGTATACATGTCTCAGTTTAGTAAAAGTTCTTCGGTAGACTGAGTAGGGACAATGAAACTCCTACTTCAAAGATTTCTCTTTCTTTTAAAGCATCTGTTATCTTGTCTGGAACATCAGACACACTAGAGTCCCCTTCCATTCTTTCTAGTCAGAATGGATCAGACCAAACATTTGCTGTTTCACAAACAAAAAACAACTGACACACTTCCATGCAAGGCTGGGTACCTATCAAGTTTAATTTCCCTTTATCTTGGAAATTTTTCATTGAAAAACCTCCTTTTAAAACATCAGCTATATAACATTAGCTCCATAAATAAATGTTTATTAACATAATAATTACTCTTATCATAAGAGTATCTCATTCCCACATGCCGAAAAACCTGCCTGTCTGCTAGTAGTATTATTAGGGACAAGAATGTTTTTCTATTCATTCATGTTTCAACTATTATTCAGAATATCGGCTGAATTCTGTTTGTATAAAGGTCCTTGATTCTTATATAATAAGATATTATAGTCAGAGACATTTTGCTATTGCCACAAAACTCAAGTCAACAATCCTTCTCTGGATGTATATAATGTTTCTGATCATCATAAAACATTTCTTTGAGCTGGGCGGTGGTGGCACACGCCTTTAATCCCAGCACTTGGGAGGCAGAGGCAGGCGGATTTCTGAGTTCAAGGCCAGCCTGGTCTACAGAGTGAGTTCCAGGACAGCCAGGGCTAAACAGAGAAACCCTGTCTCAAAAAAGCCAAAAAAAAAAAAACAAAACAAAACAAAAAAAAAAAAAAAAAAAAAAAAAAAAACATTTCTTTAAAAAGAAGATAAAATCTCTAGATGTGGCTAAATTGTCTAGCATGCAAGAAGTCTTGAGTTTGAGTCCCAACACCTAATGAGGCAAGCATGGTGTTACAGACCTGTAATCCCAGCACTTGGGAGAAGAGGATCAGAAATTCAAGGTCAGTCTAAGCTTTAAGAGATTGTGTTCACCAAACAAATAAATGAACAAAACAAAGGTTAAGGTCATTCAGGTTACACTGAAAGTTTGAAGTCAGCATGTGACAAAAAATTGAAGAGAAGACAGAGAGAGAGAGAGAGAGAGAGAGAGAGAGAGAGAGAGAGCACAAGTAAAGAAAGAAAAGAAGGAAGAAAAAGGAAGAAAAAAAGAGAAAGAAAGAAAGAAAGAAAGAAAGAAAGAAAGAAGGAAGGAAGGAAGGAAGGAAGGAAGGAAGGAAGGAAGGAAGGAAGGAAAGAGTCAAAGACAAACTCTACTTCAGAGTAAAAGTCTGGAAAAATTTTCCAAGCAAATGGTTCCAGGAAACAAGCTGGAATAGCCATTCTAATATTGGAAAAAATTGACTTTCAACCTAAAGTCATCAAAAAAGATGCACAAGGACACTTCATACTCATCAAAGGAGAACCCTCAATTCTGAAGATCTATGCTCCAAATGTAAGGGCATCCTCATTTGTAAAATAAACTTTACTGAAGCTCAAAGCACACATTGCACCTCACACAATAATTGTGGGTGACTTCAACATTCCACTCTCCTCAATGGACCAATCAGGGAAGCACAAGCTAAACAGAGACACGGTGAAATTAATTGAAGTTTTGAACAAAATGGATTTAATGCATATCATCCTAAATAAAAAATATATATATATTCTCAGCACCTCATGGTACCTTCTCCAAAATCGAACATATAATTGGTCACAAGAGAGACCTCAACAAATATAAGATCAAACTAATCCCATGCCTCCTATCAAATCACTATAGAGTAAGGGTAGTCTTCAATAGCAACAAAAACAACAGAAAGCCCACATACACATGGAAACTGAACAATACTTCTCAATGATACCTTGGTCAAGAAAGAAATAAAGAAAGAAATCAAAGACTTTTTAGAATTTAATGAAAATGAAGGCACAACATATCCAAATTTATGGGACACAATGTAAGCAGTGCTAAGAGGAAAACTCATAACCCTGAGGCAAAAAAGAAACTGGAGAGAGCATACACTAGCAGCTTAAACTATCTGCACACCTGAACAAAAAAAAAAAAAAAAAAAAGCTAATTCACCCAAGAGGAGTAGAAAACAGGAAGTCATCAAACTCAGGGCTGAAATCAATCAAGTAGAAACAAAGAGAACCATACAAAGAATCAACAAAACCAGGAGCTGCTTCTTTGAGAAAATCAACAAGATAGATAACCCTTAGGCAGACTAACCAAAGGACAGAGAGACAGTATGCAAATTAACAAAATTAGAAAGAAAAAGGGAGATATAGCAGCAGAAACTGAGGAAATTCAAAAAAAACCATCAGATCCTATTACAAAAGCCTATATGCAACACAACTGGAAAATCTGGAGGAAATGGACAATTTCCTAGACAGATACAAAATACCAAAATTAAATCAGAATCAAATAGATCATCTAAACAGTCCCATAACCCCTAAAGAAATAGTAGTCATTGAAAGTCTTCCAACCAAAAAAAGCACAAGACCAGATGGTTTTAGTGCAGAATTCTAACACACCTTCAAAGAAGACCCAACACCAATACTCTTCAAACTATTCCACAATATAGAAACAGAAGGAACGGGCTGGGGAGATGGTTCAGCGGTCAAGAGCACTGACTGCTCTTCCGAAGGTCCTGAGTTCAAATCCCAGCAAACACATGGTAGCTCACAACCACCCATACTGAGATCTGATGCCCTCTTCTGGTGTGTCTGAAGACAGCTACAGTGTACTTACATATAATAAATAAATACATCTTTAAAAAAAAAAGAAAGAAACAGAAGGAACACTACCCAACTCATTCTATGAAGCCACAATTACACTAATACCAAAATTGCACACAGATCCAACAAAGAAAGAGAACTTCAGACCAATTTCCCTTATGAATATCGATGCAAAAATACTCAATAAAATTCTTACCAACCAGTCGGGCAATGGTGGCACACACCTGTAATCCCAGCACTTGGGAGGTAGAGGAAGGCAGATTTCTGAGTTCAAGGCCAGCTTGGTCTACAGAGTGAGTTCCAGGACAGCCAGGGCTACACCGAGAAACCCTGTCTCAAACACACACACACACACACACACACACACACATACACACACAAACACACACACAAAAAACAAAACAATACAAAACAAAACAAAACAAAACAAAATAAAATAAAATAAAATAAAATAAAATAAAATAAAATAAAATAAAATAAAATAAAATAAAATAAAATTCTTACCAACCAAATCCAAGAACACATCAAAACGATCATTCACCATGATCAAGTAGGCTTCATTCCAGGGATTCATGGATGGTTCAATATACAGAAATCCATCAATGCAATCCACAACATAAACAAACTCAAAGAAAAAAACCACATGGTCATTTCATTAGATGCTGAAAAAGCATTTGGCAAAATTGAGCATCTTTTCATGCTAAAAGTCTTGGAAAGTACAGGAATTCAAGGCCCATACCTAAACATAGTAAAAGCAATATACAGCAAACCAGTAGCCAACATCAAACTAAATGGAGAGAAATTTGAAGCAATCCCACTAAAATCAGGGACTAGACAAGGCTGCCCCCTATCTCCATGTCTATTCAATATAGTACTTGAAGTTCTAGCTAGAGCAATTAGACAACATAAGGAGGTCAAAGGGATACAAATTGGAAAGGAAGAAGTCAAACTATCACTATTTGCAGATGATATGATAGTATACTTAAGTGACACAAAAAACTCCACCAGAGAACTCCTACAGCTGATAAACAACTTCAGCAAAGTGACTGGTTATAAAATCAACTCAAGCAAATCAGTAGCCTTCCTATACTCAAAGGATAAGCAGGCTGAGAAAGAAATTAGGGAAATGACAGCCTTCACAATAGCCACAAACAATATAAAATGTCTTGGTATGACTCTAACCAAACAAGTGAAAGATCTGTATGACAAGAACTTCAGGTCTCTGAAGAAGGAAATCGAAGAAGACCTCAGAACATGGAAAAATCTTCCATGCTCATAGATTGGCAGGATTGATGTAGTAAAAATGACCATCTTGCCAAATGCAATATACAGATTCAATGCAATTCCCATCCAAATTTCTACTCAGTTCCTCATAGAGTTAAAGCAATTCTCAAATTCATCTGGAATAACAAAAAACCCAGGATAGCTAAAACTATTTTCAACAGTGAAGGAACTTCTGGGGGAAATCAGTAACCCGGACCTCAAGCAGTACTGCAGAGCAATAGTGTTAAAAAAAAAAAAAACTGCATGGCATTGGTACAGTGACAGGCAGATAGATCAATGGAATAGAATTGAAGACAAGAAATGAACCTACACACCTATGGTCACTTGATCTCTGACAAAGGAGCTAAAACCATCCAGCAGAAAAAAAGATTGCCTTTTCAACAAATGGTGCTGATTCAACTGGAGGTCAGCATGCAGAAGAATGTGAATTGATCCATTCTTATCTCCTTGTACTAAGCTCAAGTCCAAGTGGATCAAGGACCTCCACATAAAACCAGACACACTGAAACTAATAGAAAAGAAACTGGGGAAGAACCTTGAGCACAGGGGCACAGGGGAAATTTTCCTGAACAGAACACCAATAGCATATGCTCTAAGATCAAGAATTGACAAATGCAAATGATTCCCAAGAAGAAGAAAGGAGAGGACCCTGGGCCTGTAAAGATTGCATCCAATTTAGTAAAGAAACCGAGGGGGGGAGGGGGAATGATTGGGGAACAGTTGGGGGGTAGAGGAACTATGGGAACTATGGTGGGTGGGAACTGGGAAAGGGGAAAGCCTTTGGAATGTAAACATAGAATATAGAAAATAAAAAAAAAGGAAAAAAAAGAATTGACAAATGGGACCTCATAAAATTACAAACTTTCTGTAAGGCAAAGGACACTGTCAAAAGGATAAAACAGCAACCAACAAATTGGAAAAAGATCTTCACCAACCCTACATTCAACAGAGGACTAATATCCAGTATATACAAAGAACTCAAGAAGTTAGACTCCAGAGAGCCAAATAACCCTATTTAAAAAATGGGGTATAGAGCTAAACAAAGAATTTTCACCTGAAGAACTTCGAATGGCTGAGAAGCACCTTAAGAAATGCTCAACATCATCAGTCATTAGGGAAATGCAAATCAAAACAACCCTGAGATTTCACCTCACACCAGTCAGAATGGCTAAGATTAAAAACTCAGGAGACAGCAGGTGTTGGTGAGGATATAGAGAAAGAGGAACACTCCTCCACTGCTGCTGGGATTGCAAGATAGTACAACTACTCTAGAAATCAGTCTGGTGATTCCTCAGAAAACTGGACATGACACTTCCGGAGGACCCTACTATACCACTCCTGGGCATATACCCAAAGGATTCCCTGGCATGCAATAAGGACACCTGCTCCACTATGTTCATAGCAGCCTTATTTATAATAGCCAGAAGCTGGAAAGAACCCAGATGTCCCTCAATGGAGGAATAGGTACAGAAAATGTGGTATATTTACACAATGGAATACTACTCAGCAATTAAAAACAATGAAATCATGAAATTCTTAGGCAAATGGTTGGAACTGGAAAATATCATCCAAAGTAAGGTAACTCGTTCGCAAAAGAGCATACATGAAATGCTGTCACTGATAAGTGGATATTAGCCCAGAAGCTCTGAATACTCAAGACACAACTCACATATCAAAACATTCCCAAGAAGGAAGGAAGGAGAGGGCCCTGGTCCTGAAAAGGCTTGATGTAGCATTATAGGGGATTACCAGGACAGAGAAGTGGGAGGGGGTTCATTGAGGGACAAATGGAGGGAAGAGGGCCTATGGGATTTATGGGGAGGGGGGAACCGGGAAAGGGAAAATCGTTTGGAATGTAAACAAAGAATATAGAAAATTTTAAAAAAAAAAGAAAAGAAAAGAAAGAAAGTCAAGCTAATTGACTTAGTTAGGTAATTAGGGTTTTATGACCAAGGCAACTCTTTTGTTTTGTTTTGTTTTGTTTTGCTTTGCTTTGTTTTGTTTTGTTTTGTTTTTGTTTGTTTTTTGAGACTGGGTTTCTCTGTGTAGCCCTGGCTGTCCTGGAACTCACTCTGTAGACCAGGCTGGCCTCAAACTCAGAAATCAGCCTGCCTCTGCCTCCCAAGTGCTGGGATTAAAGGCATGTGCCACCACCGCCCAGCTCCAAGGCAACTCATAAGGACAACATTTATTGGGGCTGGTTACAGGTTCAGAAGTTGTGTCCATTTTCATTAAGGTGGGAGCATAGCAGTGTCCAGATGGGCATGGTGCAGGAGCTGAGCGTTCATCTTTATCTGAAGGCTGTTAGTAGAATACTGCCATCAGGCAGCTAGGATAAGAGTCTTAAAGCCCACACCCACAGTGACACACCTACTCCAACAGGGCCACACCTTCTAATAGTGCCACTCCCTGGACCAAGCATATATAAACCATCACATTCCACTCCCTGGCCCCAATAGACTTGTCCAAACATATAAAGCTATGGGGACTATACCTAACCATAGCATAACACAAAATACATTTAGTTCAACTTCAAAAGTCCCCATAGTCTATAGTAGTCTCAACAATGTTAAAAGTCCAAACTTCAAAGTCTCTTCTGAGATTCATCCAAACACTTAACTTTAATCCCCAAAGCAAGACAGGAAACCAGCTGGGCAAACTCCAAACTCTGCATCTCCATGGCTGATGTCAAAGCAGTCTTCAGATCTCAAAGTCCTTTTTCATCTTTTTTTTTACTGCAACAAACTTTTCTCCTGTGCTGTTTCCACTCCCTGTTAGCAACTTTTCCTCAGCAGACAGCCCATGGCGCTGGCATCTCTAACGCCTTAGGGTCTCCAAGGCAACTTCAATGTTACAGCTTCTTGTTTCAATGTCTGGGATCCACACATGATCTTCTGGGCTCCTCCAGTTCTGTCCTCTGTAGCACTCTAAGCTCAGGTTGACCCACTCTACTCCCACTGCTATTCTTGGTGATCATCCCATGGTCCTGGCATCTCCAATACATGGGGTCTTCCACTGCAACTAGGATTCACAAATAGTCTCTCATAGGATTTCTTCATGGTGCCAAACCTCAACTCCAGTCCTGGGTCATCAACTGCAACTGAGGCTGTACCTTCACCAGTGGCCTTCCATGGCCTCTCATAGTGACAAGCCTCAGCTGCTCTTCATGACCCCTTTATGCCTTCAAAACAAGTACCACCTGGATGACTCTAACATATTACCAAATACAACTGCAGCACAAAGTACAATCTTGGCTCTATCTGGAACATAGCTTTTTTTTGTGCTCTCAGAAAACACTTCCCAGATGATTTCACTTCACTGGTACTGGTCTCTTCTTAATCACTGATAATTTCTTAACTCCAGCTAACCAGCATCAATTGTTCCAGTAGTCTCGTCTATTCTGGCCTCCAAAGCCAGAGCCATGTGGCCAAAGCTGCTAAGTTCTGCTGCTTGCTGGGGCTAGAACATGGTCCCCTTGTTCTATTACATTATCACCAGCTATCTGTTTTCCAATTCCTTCACTGCCTACACTTGGCTGTTTTGGAATTTGCTCTGTTGACAGACTTTGAACTCAGAGAGCTGCATGCCTGTCTCCTAAGCACTGGGATTTGAGGTGTAACCTACCAAGCCTGGATTTAAGTTTTTCTACACCTAGAACTTTCACTGTTCTAGGCTGGTCTTGAACTCAAGAGATCTGCTTGTCTTTGCCTCCTGGGATTAAAGGCATGTACTACCATGCCTGAACCTAAATTTAGCTGGGTGAGATCTTGCTCCAAGGTCACTCACTACTCCCTTAATTCCCTTTAATATTCTTGAACACAAGCCAGGCGGTGGTGGCACACGCCTTTAAACTCAGCACTTGGGAGGCAGAGGCAGGTGGATTTCTGAGTTCGAGGCCAGCCTGGTCTACAGAGTGAGTTCCAGGTCAGCCAGGGCTACAGAGAAATCCTGTCTTGAAAAGCCAAAAAAAAAAAAAAAAAAATCACACCAAACAAACAAACAAACAAAAACAAAAAACAAAAAAAAACAAAAAAAAAACTAGCAATATTCTTGAACACAGGATTTAGCTCCATTTCACTTCCTGGTGCCCCTTTAATACTAGAACCATATATTTTATATTTTTCCTTTCTCAGCTTGTTATACTTGTTTAAAATGTTCTTCTTTAGACTTAACCAGAGAACTAAGTCTATGGTGGGCATTTCTGAGACTTCCTTTGTCAGTGCAATTAAGGTCTCTTCACCTTAGCCTCAGACTCTTCAGGCAAGGGTGAAAAAGTAGCCACATTCTTCACCAAAATACCGCAAAAACAATAGAGGCCACATATTAAAATTCTCCACTGAAACCTCTTCGGCCAGGTCCTCACAATTCAAATCACTCTCAGTAAGTCTTCCATTTCCTACTAGGATATCCCATTAAGCCCGATTTAAAGCATCCCATTGCTTTCCAAATCCGAAGTCCCAAAATCCACATTCTTCTAAACAAATGCATGGTCAGGCCTATCACAGCAATACCCCAGTCCCTGGTACCAACTTCTGTCTTTCTTAGGGTTTGACTGCTGTGAACAGACACCATGGCCAAGGCAACTCTTATAAGAACAACATTTAATTGGGCTGGCTTACAGGTTCAGAGGTTCAGTGCATTATCATCAAACTAGGAGCATGGCAGTGTCCAGACAGGCATGGTGCAAGATCTTAGAGCTCAACATCTTCATCTGAAGGCTGCTAGCAGAATACTGCCTTCCAGGCAGCAGGATGAGGGTCTTAAAGCCTACACCCATGGTGACACACCTACTCCAACAGGGCCACACTTGCTAATAGTGCTGCTTCCTGGATCAAACATATATAAACCATCATACTAATTAAGCACGCTTTTTTAATCCTCTGAAACTAAGAGTCCTTGTAACTTCTAGTTTTTACTAGTTGAAATGCAAAGATAATTGTTATACTGAATAAACCAAATCATAATTAGAAATCATGAATAATTAGAAAACTGCATGTTGCCTTTGAACACAACAGCAAGTTATTCAATTTAAATAAAATAAGATGTTGCTTGAGATACCAGTCTCTACTGACTCATGTTAGAGACTGATTTGCTTGAGAGCTTGGGATCCTAGAAGCAACACCACTAGAAGCTCAAGGACAATAATTATTTTGCAGAGATATATAAATTATTCTATGCAGGGTTGGGTACAAAGTGGGAAGATTTTTGTGTCTCTTATGCTCACTGGAGCATATCTTGCAGAAACAGTACTGAATAATTAAGAGGATATAATGACTATGGACTTCAGTTGTTTCTTTTCTTAGCCAAGATAAATAAAATAATTCAGTAACACAATAGTTGTGGATGAAGTATCAGGAATGAAGATGCTGCATGACTTAGCAATGCAGACTTCCTCTCATCAAGACACAAACTTGAGGAGACATGAGAGATATTTTCTTATCTGAAAAAGCTGATTTTGAGTCATCAGTATAGCATCATCCCTTGAGGTAACCTGTTCAGTAAGAGGTCACTTATAATTACTTCCACTGTGAGATCTCACAAGATCTGCTTACAACATTAGTTTTCTTTTCTGTGTGTCCCTCTGCAACCCTGTCCATCAGCACATCATCTGATTTATCAAGGGTGTAGCACCACTTCCTTGGAATGAGATCCCTATTTGATGCTTGAGAAAGTGCCAGTGTCACTGTATGACCATAGAATTCTTCTGCAGGGCAGAGCAAATCCTCCAAGAACTGGAAAGGTCTGTACCACAAATGAGCAGATAGCTTACTAGAAAAGTTGAGAACATTGTTTGCAGTCTGTCCTATAACTATGAGTCATTATATATATATATATATATATACACACTTAATATTTATACCAAAAATCAAAAGTATTGCTGAGCAACCAAGGGGACACAGAAAAACTTGAAAAAAAGAGAATTATTTACATATTTCAAACTAATCAGTAGAGACTGCTATATAAATCCTGTCAAATTACATCACTAAAAATACTATGACCATTCAGAAATCAAAGGCTTCTTGACCTAATAAAACAATTTTCTTGGCAGACTTATCATCTAACCTAAGGTGAGAAGCAAAAACCCCTACTTGTTTAGGAACCAATGGAGTTTTGTTTTTTTTTTTTTTTTAAAAAGAACTTTCTTCACCAGAAAAGCAAAAACTGAAAGTAAAACTAAGCAGATGAAGATCCATATTACTTAGGCTATTAGAACAAGCATCATTCCTTCAATATTCTAGGCTCAACTACCCTAGAAACCCGGAAGGGAAGGAAGAATCTCTGCAGAGAATCTATTTGGGACGTAAAAAACCTAAAAATGAAATTCCCTGAGCCTCCAGGACCATTACAGAATGTACTAGAAAGGACTGGAGATGGCTTCTGAAGAAGAAAGCCAGGATTTTGCTGGGACTTGATGAATCTTCCCCATTTTGCCACAGGGGTAACCTGTAAGGCAGAAAATGGCATGACCACATCTGTTGAAGGGTTTTGAAAGCAGGCACTGAATTCTAAAATGATCTGAAACTAGTTATGGGTCCTAGAAAAGCCAAGGGTGCTACTGCTTACTCTAAAGGTTGGTTACTTTTCTCCCAGGAGAACTAGATGTGGGTTCTCTTGAAAGATTTAACTGCAGCTAAAAGAAACACTAAAACTTTTTGCTTCAAATATGTTCTTTTTATCAAATTTTGGTCATGAGATTCAAGATACACCACCCCCAATTGTGATATTCAACATTTGAGAAAACAGCAGAAGTGAGATGCTCACTAGCCTTTCCCTCTTTCTTCCCTCCTGTGACAGGACATAATATTCTGCTGGCCTTTGCAGGATGTAGGAATCTTCATGTCAAAGGTATTCACTCTATTTCTGGAGGAAAGTAACAGCTTAATTCGTGATACAGAGGTATGAATAAGAATGAAAATAAATAATTTTTAGTGCTGCTACTCAGTTTATTACCATAGGATTATTCCCCCATTTGCTCTCCTCATCATATCTCTATATCTTCTCTTCATCAAGCCTGAATAAATAAACATTTCCATTTTGGTGGAAAATATCTTATCCAATGTGTACAAATAAATCCTTATGTGTTGTATAGTAGTTTCTACCAGACGGAAACATTCCCTCCAACAGAGGAAGGCTTATGTGACTCCAGAGGTAAACAAAAGGTCAAAAAATTGGGAGGAAAAAAATAAAACAAATTTGGAAGATTCTCCATGGGCCTTTCCTAGCAGTACAAAAGGGAGTAAAGAACTGTTCTGGGAAGAGACTGACCAGTAAAGCTGGAGAAGATTCTTAGATTCTCCAGCTGGCTGCAAGCTGTATAAAGACCTTCAGGGTTGCAAATTTTGTGAGTGGTCACTCAAGTAACAGGTTTTTGATGATATAGCTGCTTTTGAGTCATTCTTGCTCCTATAGGTAAACCATTATATTCCTGTTTAGTAACCCTAAAATCTCATTGGTTCACCAAGTTGAACTTTGGTACAATGTTGTTTTTTGAGATGAATATGAATAAGTGTGTGTGTGTGTGTGTGTGTGTGTGTGTCCTGGGTCTCCCCAGGAAAAATCTGTCACACAACAGTTGTCCTTGATTAACAGAGAAGAAAGCCAATACTCACAAATGTTGAAGAATAGCCCATAGACACTCAGATTTCTTTGAGGTCACTCTTGCCCATGTGGTTGCTGTTGACTATCATACAAAATTATTTGGGGTTTGCAGACAGATTATTTATGGGCTTTGACATGAATGGGAACTGCTTCACTGCTCTAGTACTCACCCCCCTCCTTGGTAACTGAAGTGTTTGAGTTCTCTGGTATCATTCCTTGAATTTTCTTAAATTTGGCCATTGGTTTTGGTTTCTTTTGCTCATTTCTTTTTCCCTACATTTTCATTATGAAGTCCCCCATGGCCAAATTCTAGGTCTGGGTCTTCTTTTCTTCATCCTCTTCTTATACCCTAAGCTTTGAATTAAAACATATCTCTCTCTCTCTCTCTCTCTCTCTCTCTCTCTCTCTCTCTCTCTTCCTCTCTCTCCCTCCTCTCCCTCTCTTCTCTTCTCCCTCTCTTCCCCTCCTCTCTCTCTCTCTCTCTCTCTCTCTCTCTCTCTCTCTCTCTCTCTCTTGTATGTGTGTGTATGAGAGAGGAGAGGGAGAGAGTGTGTGTGTGTGTATGTCCTATGTGTCCTATCCCTTTTCCTCTGACCTCTTTTTCCTGTCTCATGAACCCCTTTCAAGTTCCACAATCTATGCCCACAGTCACTCCATATAAATGCACATATGTAAAATTTAAGAGCTAAGATTCATACATAATATAGAACATGTAATCTTCCTAAGTCATGGATACCCCATTTAAGATGATCATACACAGTGTCTTAGTTAGGGTTTTACTGCTGTGATCAGACACCATGACCAATGCAAGTTTTATAAAAGACAACATTTAATTGGGGCTGGCTTACAGACTCAGAGGTTCAGTCCGTTGTCATCAAGGCAGAAACATGGCAGTATGGGGGCCATACTTAAACATAGCATAATGCAAAATACATTTAGTCCAACTTCAAAAGTCCCTGTAGATTATAGCAGTCTCAACAGTGTTAAAAGTCCAAAGTTCAAGGTCTCTTTTGAGATTCATCCAATCACTTAACTGTAATCCCCCAAGCAAGACGGGAAACCAGCTGGAAAAAGTCCAAACTCTGCATCTCCATGTCTGATGGCAAAGCAGTCTTCAGATATCCAATTCCTTTTTCATCTTTGTTGACTTCAACAAGGTTCTTTCTCCTGGGCTTGTTCCACTCCCTGTTAGCAGCTTTCCTTGGCAGGCATCCTGTGGCTCTGGCATCTTTAACATCTTGGGTACCCCAAGTCAATTTCAGCTTCATAGCTTCTTGTTCCAATGTCTGAGATCCACACATGATCTTCTGTACATCTCCAAAGAGCTGCTGTCACTTCTCCAACTCTGCCCTCTGTAGCACTCTAAGTTCAGATTGATCTACTCCACTGCCACTGCTGTTTTTGGTGGTCATCCCATGGTACTGGCATCTCCAATATACTAGGGTCTTTCACTGTAACTATGTTTCACTAAAACCTCTCATAGGCTCTATTCATTGTACCAAGCCTCAACTCCTTTGCATGACCCCTTCAGTCCTGGGATGTCAATTACAACTGAGGGTACACTTTCACCAATGGCTTTCTATGGCTTCTCACAGTACCAAGCCTCAGCTGTTCTTCATGATGCCTTCATGCCTTCAAAAACAGTACCACCTGGATGATTCTTACATGTTACCAAGTACACCTGTAACATGAGGTACAACCTTGGCTATCTCTGTAATACAGCTTCTTTGTGCTCTCAGAAAACACTTCCCAGAGGATTTCACCTCAGTGATGCTGGTCTTTTCTTAATCACCACTAATTTCTTAGCTCCAGCTAACCAGCATCAATTGTCCCAGTAGTCTCTTTCTTTTTAATATAAAGCCAGAGACACGTGGCCCAAGCTGCTGAGTTCTGCTGCTTGCAGGAGCTGGAACATTGGCCCCCTTGTTCTATTACATAATCACTGGCTTCCTTTTTCCCAGCTTCTTTACTGCCTAAGTTGGCTGTCCTAAATCTTGCTCCATAGACTGACTTTGAATTCAGAGATCTGTATGTCTGCCTCCTAAGCACTGGGATTAAAGGTGTGGTCCACCAAGCCTGGATTTAAGTTTTTCTTCACCTAGAATTTGTTCTGTTCTAGGCTGGCCTTGAACTCAGAGATCTGCTTATCTTTGCCTCCTGGGATTAAAGGCTTGTACTACCAAGCCTGGACCTAAATTTAGCTGGGTAGAATCTTGCCCCCAAGTCACCACTCCCTTAATTCAATTTAATATCCTTGAATTCAGCTACATTTCACTTCCTGGAGTCCCTTTAATACTCAAACTATATATTTTGACTTTTCCTTTCACATCTTGCTATGTTTGTTCAAAATTCTCTTCATCAGACTTAACCAGAGAACAAAGTCTTTTTGGGGCATTTTCAAGACTTCCTTTGCAGATGCAATTAATATAAATCTCTTTCCCTTAACCCTAGGCAGTCTCTTCAGGCAATGGCAAAAAGCAGCCATGTTCTTCCCCAAAACATCACAAAACCTATCTCTTGGCCACATATTAAAGTTCTTCTCCACTGAAACCTCTTGGGCCATCTGGCCTAAACAGTTCAAATGACCCTTAGCACCACTGTCTTTCATATTCCTACTAGGCTGGCCCATTAAACCCCACTTAAAGCATTCCATGGCTTTCCAAATCCAAAGTCCCAAAATCCACATTCTTCCAAACAAAAGCATGGTCAGGCCTATCACAGCAATACCCCACTCCTGGTACCAACTTCTTATTAGTTTGGGTTTCACTGCTATGAACAGACACCATGACCAATGCAAGTTTTATAAAAGACAACATTTAATTGGGGCTGGCTTACAGCCTCAGAGGTTCAGTCCATTGTCATCAAGGCAGAAACATGGCAGCATCCAGGCAGATATGGTACAGGAGGAGCTGAGAGTTCTATATCTTCATCTGAAGGCAGCTAGTGGAAGACTGACTTCCAGGCAGCCAGGGGGAGGGTCTTAAGCCCACACCCACAGTGACACACCTACTCCAATAAGGCCACACCTCCTAATAGGTTCACTGCCTGGGCCAATCATATACAAACCATCACAGGGACTTTGGATTTGGAAAGCCATGAAATGCTTTAAGTGGGGCTTAATGGGCCAGCCTAGTAGGAATATGGAAGACAGTGGTGCTGAGGGTCATTTGAACTGTGTAGGCCTGATGGCCCAAGCGGTTTCAGTGGAGAATGTTAATATGTGGCTGAGAGTTCTACATCTTCATCTGAAGACTGCTACTGGAAAACTGACCTCCAGGCAACTAGGGTGAGGGTCTTAAGCCCATACCCACAGTGACACACCTACTCCAACAAGGCCATACTGCCTAATAGGGTCACTCCCTGGGCTAATCACATATGAACCATCACACACAGACATGGATTGAAAACCTCTCAGTGGTAGGATATAGAATCCTTTGTGTATTGCCAGGAATAGTGTACTGAATCATAGGGTAGTTCTATTTTTAATTTCTGAAAAATGTCTTTACTAATTTCTATGACTACACCATTTTGTAGCCCAGTAACAATGAATATGGGTACCTCTTTTCCCAATGACTTCATTAGCCTTTAAGCAAACTAAAATAACCTTAATTTGCATTTTTCTGCTGACTAAAGGTGTTGAAGGTAGTGAAAGTGGGCTGTGCCACCAGATGGGCCAAAGAACTGGTGAGATTGAGTGAGCCCAAACTTTGGGACTATCATAGATTTGAGAACAGTAGGAATAGAATCATTCCCTACCTGTTTCTGTATCTGTTCTGGAACATATCTAGAACACATCTGGAACATAATACCCAACTAAGAGGACCATGGGCGTTAATTCACATACCATAGCACCTGGAGTTCTTCTACATGCTAATGAGGTATCTATAGTCTTATCCTTCAGCCAATGACCTTCCCTTTCTAGATATTCACATGCCCTTCTCCCAAGAAGTATATAATCCCTGGTTCACCCCAATAAAGCATATGGACCCACATCCACCCCCAATAAAGCAATATGAAGAAGCAAAAATTGTGTCAGAGAACTGCTTCATTAAAGATCACCACAGCGGGGGCTGGAGAGATGGCTCAGCAGGTAAGAGCACTGACTGCTCTTTGGAAGGTCCTGAGTTCAAATCCCAGCAACCACATGGTGGCTCACAACCATCTGTAATGGGACCTGATACCCTCTTCTGGGATGTCTGAAGACAGCTACAGTGTTCTTATATACAATAAATAAATAAATCTAAAAAAAAAAAGATCACCACAGGGAAGGCCTTTGCCTAAAAGAGTTGTGCTTAAGATTCCCCAAAAAAGGCTTTTCTCTTTTCCCATGCTTCCAGTACTCAGCACTCACTCCCAATTAGACTGGATCATGCTTGTCTCAGGCTTAGTTTTCCCCTACCTGCCTGTCATACAGATGCCCTGAGGGGAAATGTGGCCCTCAGATCCCTGTTCCTGGCTTCCTCTTCAGGCATTACACATGGTGCCAGGATACCCAGAGAGGAGACTAGGAACCATAGCCTTCATTCCAGACTCCATTTTCCTCTTCTGGTCTGATAGCACATAGTAGCATCTGGTGCCCTGATGGGAAACATGGGCTGTAGTCTCTCCATTCCAAACTTTGGTCTGCCTTCTTCTACACCAGTAGCAGAAAGGGAAAACACCCTACCACAGTTGAACATTGGTCCAGAAAGTGGTCCTAAGCCCACTACTCTGTCTCTCATAACACCATTGACAACTCTGACCATTTTCCATCATTCGTTTGTTAGTATGCCCCTGTGTCTACCTACTTACTAGTCTACAAGTAGGCTCAAGTGTTCCAAACTTTATATATCCAAAACAATATTCCCTTTCTTCCAAACTTGATTATCTTCAATTTTGCATCTAAGCTAAGGATTATATCACACATTACTGGATCAACAAAAACCCTTGTTTATTCTCTACCACAATCATATACCCAGTATGGCTTTACCTTCTATGCCACCCATCTACTTTTCTGGTTCTGGTCAGCTGCTACTCAAGTCAAAGACACCACCATATTTTCCCATGTGAAATATGGCAACTTCTGAGCTGGTGGTGAAGTCCCATTCCTTCTTCACATATAGTATTCTCTCCAGGTGTCAGATCACACCACTCTTCTGCTTAAAACTTTCTGAAGGTTCCCAATTATATCAAGGATGAAATTCAAATTCCTTTGTCATGGTCTAGGACAGAGAACTACAGTTCTCTCCTGTAGTCCAGTTATCAAAAAGCTTATGTGGTGAGCTGAAGGTCTTTAAGTTTCTCTTAGGTTCTATGGAAACATGCAAAGATTTTAAGCAGGAAAGTGACACCATTTTTATCTCTCAAGCAACATGCAAAATGAAGGAGTCAGCCTGTATGGCACCAGAAGTTCATTATAAGTAGAGGATGGTAAACAGGAGAGAAGGTTCTGACTCCCCCTACTCATTTACCACTGCTGGTCAATGTAGCTATCTGCTAAACCTCCAAACTAATGCTGTGCACCTACTCTGGGGAGAATTTAAAGATGGCAATGCAGAGAAGCTCCTAGCACCTGGCATATATTACATGATCAACAAATATTATTAATTTTTTTGAGCTCTATGTTGGCCTAGAATAGCAAGAGAACCCTAATCAAGCAACACAGGAGCTGGCCCATTGTGATCCACAACAAAGTTCATGATTGATTGCCAGTGGGGAAGGTGTCCAGGGATGAAGCTGCAGCCATGAGAGAAAAATATCATTGGGGGAAACAGTGAACTCAGTCTTTCCAAGTAAAAAGTTTCTCACTACCAATTCTTTTGGGGTGAGAGTATGGCTGAGGAGAAAGGAGAGTTGGTTGCCAGAAAAGCCAGGCAAGAGCCTACTTGACTCAGAAACAGTCGGGGCTCCAGCCCCTTCTGAATCTGGACGCTCCTTTTTAAGACAAGGCACAATCCTAAACTAATGGAAGAGACAATCCTTGCCCTCAATAGCTCTGGAGTAGAGGGCTCTTAGCCACAGATTTTTGTCTGCAAACCGCATTTCTGAGTTGCCTAAAAGTGTACAAATAGTAAAGCCAGACTCCGCGAAGCAATTCATCCCACCCCTCAGCCAGGCAAGCTGATTATGGCTCTCCATATCACCTCTCCTCGGGGGTGCTCAAAAGAATCTGCAAATCCTCTGCATCACAGCCACCAATCCCCAGCACTACCCATTCACACTCAGCGGGGTGGCTGGGGATTAATTGGAGGGGGAATGTTGTGAATTCCAGAGAGTTCTTTCTCTCTGCCGCACAGTCGGTGGCCCGGGATATTGCTACATGAAAGCTTCGCTGTCAGTATCAATCATCATGGTCTGTCACATTCCACAGACTGAATTGGCCTCATTTGATGACACCACCAGAGGGGGGTGGGCACTTTTGTAGAGCTCGCGCTGATAAGGCCAAATTCTGACTCCATAAAAATACCAGCGCAGCTTCTTTCTCCGCATTCCTCATTCTGAGGATGGGTGAGAAACGACAGACCTGGAGGACAAGTGGAGCCTGGCCAGATCCAGGAGGATGGAAGCAGACAAAAGGCCCAAAGCTTTCTCTCAGCTCTGATTAAAAGCTGACCTCTGGTATCTCATTCATTCTGCCCTGCCAGATTGAGAATCAGAGGCCCTCCCAACAAAGCAAGGCCAAATTTTGCACCATCTTGGAGCAGAAGTGCATAAAAGTTTCTCTTTGTTTGTTTGCATGCATGCTTGCTTTATAAGTAAAGAAAAAAACAGATACCTTTATTAACAGAGCTGTGCTGACTCCTTCCTGGAGGAAGCAGATGCATCTGACAACGGGGAAGGAAGAGGATGGGCCCTTCTTTAGAGCTCCTCTCTGTGGTCTGCAGACATCCTGTGTAGACCTTTCACTCATTTTAAAAGGCAAGACTTGCATCTTCTTATATTTTTCTCAATTTCTTCAGAGACTTGAAGTTTTTTCTCATACAGGTCCTTCACTTGCTTGATTAGAATTACAGCAAGCTATTTTATGCTATTTGTGGCTATTGTGAAGAATACTGTTTCCCTAACTTCTTTCTCTGCCCATTTATCCCTTGTGTAGAAGAGGGTTACTGATCTTTTGAGTTAATTTTGTATCCAGACACTTTGCTGTAGGAGTTTATCATCTGTAGGAGTTCTCCAGTAGAAGTTTTGGGGTCACTTATGTATACTATCTTATCGTTCAAATAATGATACTTTGACTTCTTTTGTTTGTTTGTTTGTTTGTTTGTTTGTTTGTTTGTTTTTCGAGACAGGGTTTCTCTGTGTGTAGTCCTGGCTATCCTGGAACTCACTCTGTAGACCAGGCTGGCCTCGAACTCAGAAATCCACCTGCCTCTGCCTCCCAAGTGCTGGGATTACAGGCGTGGGCCACCCCCCACCCCACCCCCCAACCCCCACCCCCCACCCCACCCCCACCCCCCGCTGATACTTTGACTTCTTTCTTTACAATTTGTATCCTCTTGATCTCCTTTATCTTATTGCTTTAGTTAGAGCTTCAAGTACTATATTGATGAGGCACTGGGAGAGTAGACAGCCTTGTCTTGTTCCAGATTTTAGTGGAAATGCAACTGAGAAATTGATTTAAAATAATGTATTCCAAACCGGGCATGGTGGCGCACGCCTGTAATCCCAGCACTTGGGAGGCAGAGGCAGGCAGATTTCTGAGTTCGAGGCCAGCCTGGTCTACAGAGTGAGTTCCAGGACAGCCAGGACTACACAGAGAAACCCTGTCTCGAAAAACAAACAAAAAAAAAAACCACAAAAAACAACAACAACAAAAAAAAATGTATTTCAATATATACAGTGGAATAGTACTCAGCTAGTAAAAACAAGGACATTATGAATTTCACAGGCAAATGGATGGAACTGGAAAATACTATCCTAAGTGAGGTAACCCAGACCCAAAAGGACATAGTATGGACTCACTTATAGGTGGATATTAGCCATAAAGTACAGGATAACCAGCTATAATCAACAGACCCAAAGAAGCCAAATAATAATGAGGGCCCAAGGGAGGATAGTTGAATATTTCTCACAAGGGGAAACAAAATCGGTATCGGAGGTTGATGGAAGGAGGGAATTAGTGGAAGAAGGGATGGGTAGGGAAAATCACATGTAGGAAGAGCAGGAGAGAGAGAAGGGAGAATGGTAATGGAGGTGAGGGAATCTCTAGAACATGCCAGAGACCTGGGATGGGGAGAGATCCCAGAAGGTATCTGGGGCAACTCTAGCTGAGATTCCTAGAAGTGAGGGATATCGATCCTTAAGTGGCCATTTTCTATAGTCAGTCAGGCTCCCTCTGTAAGGATAAGGATGGCAACCCACATACAAAGCCTTCAACCCAAAATGTGTCTTGCCTACAAGATGAGCAGGGACAAAGATAGAGCAGAGACTTAGGGAATGGCCAATCAATGACTGCCCCAAATTGAGACCTATTCCATGGGCAAGAACCAATCCCTAACACTGTTATTGGTATTCTGTTTGTGGACAGGAACTTTTCATAACTATCCTCTGAGAGGCTCCACCCAGCAGCCAATGAAAGAGATGCAGAGACTCACACCCAAACATTTAGTTGGAACTCAAGATCTAGGAAAAAATTGAGGGACCTGAAGACAGAGACTCCACAGGAAGACCAACAGAGCCAACTAATCTGAACTCTTGGGGGATCCCAGGGACTGAATCACCAACCAAAGAGTGAGCACAGGGTGGACCTAGATCTCTTCCACATATGCAATAGATGAACATCTTGATCTTCATGCAGGTTCTCCAACAACTGGAGTAGGGATTGTTTCTGAGTCTGCTGCCTACCTGCCTATAGATTCTACACCCCTAATGGACAGCATTGTCTAGCCTCAGTGGGAAAGGATATATCTAATCCCACAGCAACTTGATGGATCTCTATATAAAGCAGCTATACTGCTTTGAGCCAACATTACCCTTAGTCTAAAAGCAACTATTCCACCCAGTTCAAGTCTATATAGGATTAGTGGAAAATAGACTTTAAAAACCTGTAATCAATAAGGCATTCAAATTAAGCTGGTATGATGGTTAATTCCTTTTATTGCAAGTAGTATGGGATAAGTTAGTGACCCTAAAAGTCTTCCTTTGCATCAACCTGTCCCATAGAGTCACCCTCCACAAAATACCCAAAAGTAAGTTCATTGTTTTCAAAAAGTAAAAAGTAGCAACATTTCAAATTACAGATAACCAGAATTTGACCTATCATTTCACACACAAGTCTGTTTTCTGGGATTTCTTCTGTTGTTTGTTTATTTGTTTTGGCATAGCAGTAAGTAAACATTGCTTGAAAACAATTTGGTGTCAAAATATTAAAGAAATTTCTTCTTCTCTCCATTTCCCCATCTTTACAATATATGAGCTCACTGTTGGGTTTTAATGGCTCCTTACATGTTTTCTTTGGCATCCTGACTCAGTAGCAGCTGGGACTTAAAGGTCATTCCACACTGAAGAAAATATCAAAATATAATCAATCCTAAATCTTAGGGAAAAGAGCTAAGAAAACAATTAAAAATTATACCTCCCACTTAGGAACCTTGCATGCCACCCAATCTTAAGTAGAAAATTTCAACACTTTGAAATTTAAAGAAACAAAGCATCATTTCTTACAGCACTTAAGCACCTACTCATGTACTTACTTTGTTTAGTTGCTCTTAATATTGACAATTGAAAGCCACAATCTTAGTGCTTCAAGAATTCTAAAGAACAGAAGGTCAACATTCCTGTCACCACTGCATCTGTCTAAATCAAACCCTGACCAGTCTCTTTCTCCCAGGGTCTTTATCTCTTAACTGAACTTGTTCACCTGCCTTTCAGAAATGTTTTTTTCTTTTTTCTCTTTTTTTTTTTCTTTCTTTGTTGTTTTAATTTCTTCTCTTCCCAGCTACTGTCAGCTGATTCATCTGTCCTCAGTGGAAATCTTAGGATTAAAACTGGAGAGAGTTCATATATAGCCTTGCCAATATATTTGCTTTTAAGGATTTAATTCTCCCCCACCTAGATCCAGCCAGTTTCCACAACAAACAAGGATCACCAGAAGTGCTCCTGGACTCTCAAAGGCTCTCACTTGGCAACATCATAGACACCAAAGGACAGAATTCATCAGCTATTTTAATCATTGGCAGCAAGTTTCTCATTTATCACTTTGCATCCTTTCCTTGCAACCAGAGACTTGTTAGGCTTCCTAAGAGAAATTCAGTGGCTTCCAACCTTTCATTTAGGAAAAATTCAAGTGGTACATGCAGTGTACACACACACACACACACACACACACACACACACACACACACCACAGCCAAGCCTTGGTTGAAGCATTCTTTGCTCCAAATGCTCTGCAGTTCAATCAGTGTAACTCCAGTTAGTAAAAATAGCTCTGCCCACTGAAGGCTCTGAACAGGTTTAAACTGGTTAAAATACCTCATTCAATATCACAAAATGTGAAGCTGATGAAACAGGTTTTGTGCCAACTTACAAATGAAGAAATTGAGGGTGATAGATATAAAGCTTATACAATCAGCTTAAAATGGTGTTGGTGCTTAAGCCTCTGGCTTTCTGGCTTCAGAGACAAATCCTAATATGAAAATAATCAGTGCTAGACTTTTACATCTGTCCTGCTGTCCGTCGTAGAAAGATCTCAGGATAGAGAATAAAGAAGTTTGAGTCCTTGATTAGCTATCAGCAAGTCAGTTTATTCCTTGATTTCTTTGATTTGAGGTAGAATTAAGTCAGACATCTCCTAATCTTTATTCATTCATTATTATTTTTCTCTTACAATTTATATTATAGAATTAAATTTTCTACTTATTTAATTAAATTAAAATAAATTGCACAATTTATATTATAGTGACTTTTTCACTAAAGAAACTGTCTTAAACTTTATTAAACTAAAACGATAAAATTAATTGGACATTTGCTTCATGTTTTTAATCGAGCCAGACAAATTTCTGTGAGTTGGAATTAGCTTGGTCTACATATCGAGTTCCAGGCAAGCCGGTGCCACCTAATGGGTGAGACCCTGTTTCAGAAAACAAACAAACAAAATAAAACCCCACTACCCACAAACAAGTAACAAATACACACACACACACACACACACACACACACACACACACACACACTCCTGGGATTCTATCTTCCAGGACTTCACAATACAGCACTATCCTATCCTTTAGTCATGTGCTAACTTTTCACCATGGTATGTACTAGTGAGGTTTCAAAATTGTAGGTAGTTAGCCCCATTCCCTCTCAAGTCAAAACCATTTTGACAAGACTGATATCCCTGCCCTTTTCATTCTCAGTACCTCCGAAGTTACAGTGAAAACCTAAAACAGATTGAATGAAGTAATAGATATAGATATAGATATGTCTGTCTTTCACTGAGCTAAATATTAAAGATATTAGCAAAACATTGAACAATTCCTTTTTAACCCATTTTTTTTTAATTTGGGACAATACTATTTTCAAAAAATTAATTTATTTTCATTAACATATAATAGCTTATTAATTTAAAAGTAGTTACCGTTAAATGTCTCAGATATCTTAGCTTAATTTTAAATATGGATAATGTTGGGAGATCAAATTACGTTAACAAAAGATCTTCAGAACCCTTTTTTTTTTTCCAACTGCTGGTGACTGAACCTAGGACCTTGCATTATCTGGACAAGTACTCTATCACTGAGCTAACTCACCAATCCCTCTAAGTAATTCTTAAGACAACAAATGTTTGATTTTGATACCAAAATATCTGACCATGTATGAGACCATTAAAAACTTAAGATCTACAATGCACCAACTGAAATATAAATTGGATAAAATCAAAAGTAATTTACTAGAGAACGTTCTAGAACATGAAAAGTAGAAAACAACTCAGCCATAACAATTAGTCATGACAGATAGTTGACTTTTTCTGAACATCTAGGATGACTATAAAGGGATTGGGAAAATAAAGAGAAATGTAATAACAAAGAGTTATACACAGTCGAGAACTGTAATTCAGCAACTGAGTCTCCAACATTGTAATACTTGGAAAAAGAGCATGGAAAGTTTTGTTTCACTGAGAGATTGCACTAGAAATTATTTTATTTCTAAATTAATTTAATTAAATTGTTTTTAAGAGATTGCTTTGTTTTATATCTACAAATGACCTGTCTCCTAAAAAATAATTCTTTTTGCTGTCAAGAAACTGATGAAAACAGCTATGATTTTTAATCACATACTTAAATAAGTCAACAAATTAAGCAATGTATTTTAGCAATTTTACCAGCTAAAGCCTATAACTATATAGTCATAAACTGGTTGTGAATACCAGCTGAAATCACGACCACAACATTATAACTACAAATTAATATGTTTCATGTAGATAAACCCAAGAGTATTTCTATCTACACTGAGTGTCCCAAGCTCATTTTGATTCTGAGAGCTCAATTTCAGAAAGAGAATTAACATTTCTTCTTATTTTAAGTAGTTTCTATGGATACCGCCTATCAAGAATTTCATTCATTCTATCTAATTTAGGTTTCTCATTTTAATTTAAATACATTTCAATTCTTCTCAAATCTGTGTATATATAACACACATGCATACATGTGCATGCATACTTGTACACACACACCAGAATTCATCTTCTAATAATAACCAGTGAAAAACATGTATACACACAAAATTCTAGATTAATATGGTTAAAGTTTACAATGAGTGAAAAACTCCTGCAATGCTAAAATTTGTAATCTCTAAATTAAAAACCTGTTTATATAAATAATTCTCATCCAAATCCTAGTTTGAAACCCTAAGCATCATATTTTCTGTTTCAACATTTTATCTTCTTGTTTTTTACATTTTTATTATTTTGTTTTATTTAGTTGTTTGTTTGGTACATTGAGGTTTTTCTTGCTTAGCAGAGTATAAATTAAAATGTTTCGGTTCCTACTCTATTTAAATGTCTATATAGTAGGGCTAGGAATATAGCACCTTGAAAGCATAAGACGTTTAGATTGGATCCTCAGTACCACCAAAAACTAATAATGTAAAAGATAATAATAAAAATTATATTGAGCCCTAGGATTTTACTTAATGAAAAAAATGGAAGAACAAAAGTGTTAAAGAATATAATCTCATATAATTTTATTGAAACTAATATAATGCTGTCAAGGTTTTCTAATCTAATAAGAACTTTTATTTTCTAAACATATTTTCTCCCCTCATTTATTATGCCATCTCCAACTATAAATTTTTAATATATTATCTATCAAAAACAGAAGCCCTCAGAATTCTGCTGTCTTTCTTCTCACTTCTATGTAAACCCACTATACAGGAAAATAGGCATACTGAGTTCTCAGAGGTTTCTCTTGCTGACCTCTGACCTTTGCACTCAACATTCCCTCTCTCCTGAAAATGCCTCCGTTGGGCCCTGGTTTCTATTCACTGAATCAATCCTATTCAATGCTGTTCACAATGCTACTTCCTTAGATATCCTTCCTTCATCATCAAGTAGTAGTTACTGTGGTCTGAACAGATAAATCAATCCTGTGATTCTTTATAACACGCTTGAAAATTTAGGTGTGTATTTTTTTAGTTCTCTATTTCAAAATAAAAAGGCCTTTATATTGTTTATTTCATCTTGTTTCTAATAAGTAATGTGCACGTATAATAACAAACAAGAGATTTATAGGAAAAGGATTCCTCCTCTCCAAGTTATCCAAAGATATCCTGTTTCTTTTGTGCATTTAAGAGGCATAAACCCAAGAGACAGTTTGATGCCATCTTGAATTGGTATGAGTTACATTGAAAAGGTCAGGCTTTACCTGGGCTGCTGTTAGAAAGGGTCTGTATAGGAACTGAACTGATACCCTGTGGCCAAACAAATTAATAAGAGAACTGTGCATTTCAACAATGGAAACTCAAAGAAGAGGAAAACTATTTTTTGTGGACAGTTGCATAGAAGTATGACTGGAGATTAATGAATATGCTTTAAGGGAATAAACTGGGAGAGCTTAGGCAAGTGGGCTAGCAGCCCTAGGACATTTCATCCCCTGAATGTAAGGCCAGACAGAGTACAGCCTCCTGGAAAAAGTGAAGGAGGTCAGACAACCCACCTAACTAGTATTTATGACATGCATCTGGAAAAAGAATGAGAAGAAGGAGCAACGTTTTAGATAACCTTTCCAGGAGCCACCATTAGGTACATCCAACAAGATTTTCTTCAAGTCATCACAAATATAACCTAGAGAAAAAGTCACTGTTGCAGATTCTACTTTATGTTTTCTTTCTTTCCTTCCTTCCTTCCTTTCCCTCTCCTCCTCCTCCTTCTTGTTTTTTGTTTTGTTTTGCTTTGTTGTTTTGACACAGGGTCTCTCTATGTAGTCCTGGTAGTCTTGGAATTCACCGTGTACATCAGGCTACTTTGAAATCACAGAGCCCTTCCTGCTTCTGCCTCCAGAGTGCTGAAATTAAAGGCATATGCCACCACACCTGGTTCTATATTCTACTTTGTGTTTTTATCTCACTTAAAAGTTTTTAAGGCTAAAGAGATGGCTCTGCTGATAAAGGCAGAAGTAGCCAAACCCAAGTTTGAATCCTGCATCTCAAATGATAGGAAAGAATCGATTCCTTCAGGTTTTCTAGCAGACTCTGACATGTTCATGCTATGCGCTCAGAAGCACCGACTGTGCACACACACACAATCAGCAAATAAATAAATGTGATTTTAGAACTTCATTCTATTGTAAATTATAACTTTTACTTTCTACTTTTATAATAAAAGATTTAATTATAACTCTATGTCACTTATTAAAATATATGTAATACATGTTTTCAAGAGCCAGCCCATTTCTCTATATGTGAAATTTTTCAAGTATCAGTGAATATATTAAATGATGTTATGGTTTTTAAATAAAAAGATGTGAAAAGCCTTTTTATAATTCATGAAAATACAATCAATTATCATAATTATTTTTGAATAAAACATTTTTCAAATGTTTACTATACTGGGTTGTTTGCAGTTTACTAAATCTAAAAAGAATGTCATATTGCAATAATTATACCTTTTTTTCCAAATTAATTTAAGATACTGAACAACAAAAAAGTAAAATATGAGGCAGCACCATCTTGCCTGCAGCTTCCCATCCAGCCGGTAGCAGGGAAGCCAGACCTAGCCAGCTTGCCAGGTGCTCAGACCCTGCCGGCGGAACCAGGTACCCGAGACAGCCCGAGTTTAAGACCTCCGGGGACTCAGGTCTGGAGCAGGAACTGCGCACAGAGTAGCGGTTTGGAGTACAGCGGCCGTGCCTGCACTCTGCGCTCGCAGGCCAGACCCCGAACCCCCTGCAGGCAGCGCCATCTTGCCTGCAGCTTCCCATCCAGCTGGTAGCAGACCTAGCCAGCTTGCCAGGTGTTCAGACCCTGCCGGCGGAACCAGGATAAGCAACAATTCTTGTTTATTAAGAAGAGTGAGGACCAGCAATAGGGGCAGGCCTCCATATTGCAACCAGGACACAGCTGGAAAGGTGCAGATAGAGACTCCACCTGGGGCTAGAGCAGGGAGAGCTGCTAAGCTCTCGCCCACAGGCGGGCCCAGGCGCCTAGGCTCTGCAGCACGTCCCTGCGAGCTTAGGCCGTGCACCGAGGCAGCCGGAACCACCCAGCTCCCCAGGACCCCGGACCAGCGATAGCGGCAGGCCTCCATATTGCAACCAGAACACTGCTGGAAAGGCACAGGTAGACAGATTCCTTCAGGGGCTACCACGTGGGGGGATCTGCTAGGCTCTCGCTACTAGGCAGGCCCAGCAACGCCTGCCGAGGCTCTGCTGCACTCCCCCACACTTCCCGGAGACCTCAGGCCGTGCACAAAGTCAGCGGGTGGCAGCCAGCTCATGATCCCTTTGAGCAGCAATCACACATAACAACCAGTAGAGAAACAACAGGTAAGCCCAGCCTCACAGGAGATTCAAACACCAGCCAGTGACAACAAGGTCAACTAACACCAGAAATAACCAGATGGCAAAAGGTAAACGAAGGAATGTCACTAACAGAAATCAAGGCAACATGACAGCATCTGAACCCAGTTCGCCAACAACAGGAAGCCCTGGATACCCCAAAACACCAGAAAAACAAGACTTGGATATAAAATCACTGGTCAGGATGCTGGTAGATGAACACATAGAAAAATCTCGTAAAGAAATAGAAGAGAAAATGGATCAAAAGTTAGAAGCCTTTACAAGGCAAATACAAAAATCACTTCAAGAAATGCAGGAGAAGATGGATCAAAAAGAAGAAGACAATAAGGAGGAAAGACAAAAATCACTTAAAGAAATTCAGAAGAACGTGGGCCAACAAGTAGAAGCTATGAAAGAAGAAACACAAAAATCTATTAAAGAAATACATGAAAACACAATCAAGCAAGCAAAAGATCTGAGCACATCCATCCAGGTACTAAAAACAGGAGTAGAAACAACTAAGAAATCGCAGAGGGAGACAACATTGGAGATAGAAAACCTTGGGAAGAAATCAGGAGCCATAGATGCAAATATCAACAATAGAATACAAGAGATAGAAGACAGAATATCAGAAGCCGAAGATACCATAGGAACCATTGATTCAACAGTCAAAGAAAATACTAAATGCAAAAAGGCTGTAACCCAAAACATCCAGGAAATCCAGGACACAATGAGAAGACCAAACCTAAGGATTATAAGTATAGAGGAGAATGAAGATGTATAAGTTAAAGGGCCAGCAAACTCTTCTACAAAATTATGGAAGAAAACTTCCCCAACCTAAAGAGAGAGATGCCCATGAATATACAAGAAGCATACAGAACCCCAAACAGACTGGATCAGAACAGAAATACATCCCGTCACATAATAATCAAAACTCCAAATGTACTAAACAAAGAAAGAATATTAAAGGCAGCAAGAGAAAAAGGCCAAGTATCTTATAAAGGAAGACCTATCAGAATAACACCAGACTTCTCACCTGAGACCATGAAAGCTAGAAGATCCTGGGCAGATATCATGCAAACTCTAAGAGAACACAAACTTCAGCCAAAACTACTTTACTCAGCAAAGCTCTCAATCGCCATAGATGGAGACATCAAGGTATTCCAGGACAAAACCAAATTTGCACGATATCTTTCCACAAATCCAGCCCTACAAAGGATAATAGGGAGAAAACACCAAGACAAGGACGGAAACTACACCCGGGAAGAAGCAAGATAGAAACCTACTCTCATCAAACCCAAAAGAAGGTAACCTCTCGAATATAAAAAAATAAATAAAATAAATAAATATAATTTCAAAAATGTCTGGAGGAAATAATTACTATTCCTTAATATCTCTTAACATCAATGGACTCAATTCCCCAATAAAAAGACATAGATTAACAGACTGGATACGGAAACAGGACCCTACATTTTGCTGCATACAGGAAACACATCTCAGTGTCAAAGACAAACACTGCCTTAGAGTAAAAGGATGGAAGACAATTTTACAAGCAAATGGTCTCAGGAAACAAGCTGGAGTAGCCATTCTAATATCAGATAAAATTGACTTCCAACCTAAAATCATCAAAAGAGACTCAGAAGGTCACTTCTTGCTGGCCAAAGGGAAAATCCACCAAGAAGAGCTCTCAATACTAGATCCAAGCAGTAATTGTACTCTCAGGGATAATGAGAATTTGCTTGGTTTCCATGGACTTATTTTTCAGATCTGTACATATACTTATATTCAATGACAGCTTCAATTCTATGCCATTCAAAGTAACCCTATGCTCTGCACTTATGATTTAGTGATCTAAAGTTTAAGAAAAGTTTAATGAGGGTGCAAGGGCACCCTCATTCGTAAAAGAAACCTTACTAAAGCTTAAAGCACACATTACACCTAACACAATAATTGTGGGTGACTTCAACACTCCACTCTCCTCAATGGACAGATCAGGAAAGCAGAAACTAAACAGGGACACAGTGAAACTAATTGAAACTCTGGACCAATTGGATTTAACAGATATATATAGAACATTTCATCCTAAAGCTAAAGAATATACCTTTTTCTCAGCTCCACATGGTACCTTCTCCAAAATAGACCATATAATTGGTCACAAGACAGATGTCAACAAATACAAGAAGATCGAGCTAATCCCTTGCCTCCTATCAGATCACCATGGAGTAAGAGTGGTCTTCAATAACAACAAAAACAACAGAAAGCCCACATACACATGGAAACTGAACAATACTCTACTCAATGACACCTTGGTCATGGAAGAAATAAAAAAAAGAAATCAAAGACTTTTTAGAATTCAATGAAAATGAAGGTACAACCTACCCAAATCTATGGGACACAATGAAAGCAGTGCTAAGAGGAAAACTCATAGCTCTAAGTGCATCCAAAAAGAAACTGGAGAGAGCATACACTAGCAGCTTAATGGCACACCTTAAAGCCCTGGAAGAAAAACAAGTTAATTCACCCAGGAGGAGTAGAAGACAAGAAATCATCAAACTCAGGGCTGAAATCAATCAAATAGAAACAAAGAGAACCATACGAAGAATTAACAAGACCAGGAGCTGGTTCTTTGAGAAAATCAACAGGATAGATAAACCCTTAGCCAGACTAACCAAAGGACACAGAGACAGTATACAAATTAACAAAATTAGAAATGAAAAGGGAGACATAACAACAGAAACTGAGGAAATTCAAAAGATCATCAGATCCTACTACAAAGGTCTATACTCAAAACAACTGGAGAATCTGGAGGAAATGGACAATTTCCTAGACAGATATCAAATACCAAAATTAAATCAGCATCAAGTAGATCAGCTAAATAGTCCCATAACCCCTAAAGAAATAGAAGGGGTTATAGAAAGCCTCCCAACCAAAAAAAGTACGGGACCAGATGGTTTTAGTGCAGAATTCTACCAGACCTTCAAAGAAGACCTAACACCAATACTTTTCAAACTATTCCACAAAATAGAGACAGAAGAGACACTGCCCAACTCATTCTTCGAAGCCACAATTACGCTAATACCTAAACCACAAAAAGATCCAACAAAGAAAGAGAACTACAGGCCAATTTCTCTTATGAATATAGATGCAAAAATACTAAATAAAATTATTGCTAACCGAATCCAAGAGCACATCAAAACGATCATCCACCATGATCAAGTAGGCTTCATCCCAGGGATGCAGGGATGGTTCAATATACGGAAATCCATCAATGTAATCCACTACATAAACAAACTGAAAGAAAAAAACCACATGGTCATCTCATTAGATGCTGAAAAAGCATTCGACAAAATTCAGCATCCTTTCATGCTAAAAGTCTTGGAAAGAGCAGGAATTCAAGGCCCATACCTAAACATAGTAAAAGCAATCTACAGCAAACCAGTAGCCAACATCAAAATAAATGGAGAGAAACTTGAAGCATTCCCACTAAAATCAGGGACTAGACAAGGCTGCCCTCTCTCTCCATATCTTTTCAATATAGTACTTGAAGTTCTAGCAAGAGCAATTAGACAACATAAGGAAGTCAAAGGGATACAAATTGGAAAGGAAGAAGTGAAACTATCATTATTTGCAGATGATATGATAGTTTATCTAAGCGACCCAAAAAACTCCACCAGAGAACTTCTACAGCTGATAAACAACTTCAGCAAAGTGGCAGGTTATAAAATTAACTCAAGCAAGTCAGTGGCCTTCTTGTACTCAAAGGACAAGCAGGCAGAGAAAGAAATTAGGGAAATAACACCCTTCACAATAGCCACAAACAACATAAAGTATCTTGGCGTAACTCTAACCAAACAAGCGAAAGATCTGTACAACAGGAACTTCAAGTCCTTGAAGAAAGAAATCGAAGAAGACCTCAGAAGATGGAAAAATATTTCTTGCTCCTGGATTGGCAGGATCAATATAGTAAAAATGGCCCTCTTGCCAAAAGCAATATACAGATTCAATGCAATCCCCATCAAAATCCCAACTCAATTCTTCATAGATCTAGAAAAAGCAATTCTCAAATTCATCTGGAGCAACAAAAAACCCAGGATAGCTAAAACTATTCTCAACAATAAAAGGACTTCTGGGGGAATCAATATCCCTGACCTCAAGCATTACTACAGAGCAATTGTGTTAAAAACTGCATGGTATTGGTATAGCAATAGGCAAGCAGATCAATGGAACAGGATTGAAGACCCAGAAATTAACCCACAGACTTATGGTCACTTGATCTTTGATAAAGGAGCCACAACCATCCGGAATAAAGATAGCCTTTTCAACAAATGGTGCTGGTTCAACTGGAGGTCAACATGCAGAAGAATGCGAATTGACCCACTCTTATCTCTTTGCACTAAGATCAACTCCAAGTGGATCAAGGACCTCCACATAAAACCAGACACACTGAAACTATTAGAAAAGAAACTTGGGAAGACCCTGGAGGACTTGGGCACAGGGGAAAAGTTCCTGAACAGAACACCAATAGCTTATGCTCTAAGATCAAGAATCGACAAATGGGACCTCATAAAATTACAAAGTTTCTGCAAAGCAAAGGACACTGTCAGAAGGACAAAACGGCAACCAACAAAGTGGGAAAAGATCTTCACCAACTCCACATCCGACAGAGAGCTAATATCCAATATATACAAAGAACTCAAGAAGTTAGACCGCAAAGAACCAAATAACCCTATCAAAAAATGGGGCACAGAGCTAAACAAAGAATTTTCACCAGAAGAAATTCGGATGGCCGAGAAACACCTTAAAAGATGTTCAACATCATTAGTCATCAGGGAAATGCAAATCAAAACAACCCTGAGATTCCACCTCACACCAGTCAGAATGGCTAAAATTAAAAACTCAAGAGACAACAAGTGCTGGCGAGGATGTGGAGAAAGAGGAACACTCCTCCACTGTTGGTGGGATTGCAAAATGGTAAAACCGCTCTGGAAATCAGTTTGGCGGTTCCTCAGAAAATTGCGCATGTCACTTCCAGAGGACGCTGGCATACCACTCCTGGGCATATACCCAGAGGATTCCCCTGCATGCAATAAGGACACATGCTCCACTATGTTTATAGCAGCCTTGTTTATAATAGCCAGAAATTGGAAGGAGCCCAAATATCCCTCAAAGGAGGAATGGATACAGAAAATGTGGTATATTTATACAATGGAATACTACTCAGCAATTAAAAATAATGAATTCATGCAATTTGTAGGTAAATGGTTAGACCTGGAAAATATCATCCTGAGTGAATTAACCCAATCACAAAAGAATGCACATGAAATGCAATCACTGATAAGTGGATATTAATGAGCCCAGAAGCCCTAAATACTCAAGACACAAATAGCAAGTCAAATGATTCCCAAGAAGAAGAAAGGAGAGGACCCTGGGCCTGTAAAGATTGCATCCAGTTTAGTAAAGAAACCGAGGGGGGAGGGGGAATGATTGGGGAACAGCAGGGGGATGGGATAGGGGTTTGCAAAGGGGAAGCTGAGAAAGGAGATAACATTTAAAATGTAAATAAATAAAATATTCAATAAAAATACATAAAAAAGATTCAAGAGATTCAGAAGCTAGCATTCTTGCCTATCATTTTTTATATGCTTCTTCCCCAACCACATTGTCAACAGAGTATTGACCAAGAGTTCATCCATTGGTCATCTAAAATGTGTCTTAATCTGTATAAGACACCATGTGGCCAAAAGCAAGATATAAAACATAAGAACACATGTGCACAGTTACCTTATAACCCCATAATCACAAGAGCAACCCATCAGTTAGGATTTCCTATCATGTAAACACTTGCATGTTTATATCTTTAGAAAAAAAAACAGTTTCATACCAGAACAGGGAAGGGGGAAGGGGTGGATGGGGAAACACGGGGAGAGAAAAGGGCATGTGGGACCTTTGGGGGGCAGGGAACCAGGAAAAGGGAAATAAAATGTAAATATAGAATATATCCAATAAAAATTTTTAAAAATTTGAAAAAAATAAAAAACTGTTTCACTTAAAGTAGTGATACAGTGTATGTAGTCAAATTGGAGAATTTGAGAAAGGCCAATGAAAACATGAAAGTTGGAAATGTAGAGTAGATTTGAGTTTCCCTTTCAATCTTTCAGTTCTAAAGTATAATTTATGCTGATTAAAAACTCAGCAAAATTAGTTTAAGTGCATGTATCCCTTCTAACACTAAAAATGTCAGGGTAATCTTCATAGTCTTAAAAATTCAGCTTCCTCCCATTTCTGCCATTGTGGGTGGCTTGGTCCACTACTGTGAGGTGGAAGATTTGCTAATACAGTTTACCAGCCAGTATTTCAAAACAAAACTGGAGAAAGCCTCAACATAAAGGCATGGTTTTTGCTTCTAACTCTACAACTCAAAAATTATATGTGTGTGTGTGTGTGTGTGTGTGTGTGTGTGTCTGTGAATTTTGCTCTCCAAAGCCAGGAAAGGAGGGTCATAGGAATCCAGAAAAAATGAAGAACATATGAGGAGCTATAGGCAAATAGAACATACTTTATTCACTCCAGACAAAGATTCACACCCTTGGACTCAAGAGCATATTTATACAAAAGCACACAAAAATAGCATTTAGCCAGAAATGATTATGTAATAGATTACATCATTGATGGTTCCCTAGATATCTGGTATTTGCCATCTTTTTGTTTTGTTTTGTTTTGTTTTTCTTTTTTTTAATTGGATATATTCTATATTTACAATTCATTTCCCCTTTTCTGGTTCCCCACCCCCCAAAGGTCCCACATGCCCTTTTCCCTCCCCCTGCTCCCTCTTCCACCCCTTCCCTCTTCCCTGTTCTTGTATTCCCCTACACTGATGCTTTGATCCTTTCCAGCACCAGTGTCCACTCCTTTCTTCTTATCAGACATCCTTTGATACGTGAATTGTGTCTTTGGTGTTTCAAGATTCTAGGCTAATATCCACTTATCAGTGACTGCATACCATAGGTATTCTTTTGAGACTGGGTTACCTCACGTAGTATGATTTTCTCCAGCTCCATCCATTTCTCTAAGAATTTCATGAATTCATTGTTTCTAATGGCTGAATAGTACTCCATTGTGTATATATACCACATTTTTTGTATCCATTCTTCCGTTGAGGGACATCTGGGTTCTTTCCAGCTTCTGGCTATTATAAATAAGGCTGCTATAAACATAGTGGAGCATGTATCCTTATTGCATGCTGGGGAATCTTGTGGGTATATTCCCAGGAGTGGTATGGCTGGGTCCTCCGGAAGTATCATGTCCAGTTTTCTAAGGAACCGCCAGACTGATTTCCAGAGTATCAGCTTGCAGTCCCACCAGCAGTGGAGGAGTATTCCTCTTTCTCCACATCCTCGCCAACACCTGATGTCTTCTGAGTTTTTGATCTTAGCCATTCTGACTGGTGTGAGGTGAAATCTCAGGGTTGTTTTGATTTGCATTTCTCTAATGACTAATGATATTGAACATTTTTTAAGGTGTTTTTCAGCCATCCGAATTTTTTCAAGTGAAAAGTCTTTGTTTAGCTCTGTACCCCACTTTTGGATAGGGTTATTTGGTTTTCTGGGGTCTAACTTCTTTTTTTTTTTTTAATTTTATTTTCTATATTCTATGTTTACATTCCAAAGGCTTTCCCCTTTCCCAGTTCCCACCCACCATAGTTCCCATAGTTCCTCTCCCCCCCATCTGTTCCCCAATAATTCCCCCTCCCCCCTCAGTTTCTTTACTAAACTGGAAGCAATCTTTACAGGCCCAGGGTCCTCTCCTTTCTTCTTCTTGGGAATCATTTGACTTGCTATTTGTGTCTTGAGTATTTAGGGCTTCTGGGCTCATTAATATCCACTTATCAGTGATTGCATTTCAGGTGCATTCTTTTGTGATTGGGTTAATTCACTCAGGATGATATTTTCCAGGTCTAACCATTTACCTACAAATTGCATGAATTCATTATTTTTAATTGCTGTGTAGTATTCCATTGTATAAATATACCACATTTTCTGTATCCATTCCTCCTTTGAGGGATATTTGGGCTCCTTCCAATTTCTGGCTATTATAAACAAGGCTGCTATAAACATAGTGGAGCATGTGTCCTTATTGCATGCAGGGGAATCCTCTGGGTATATGCCCAGGAGTGGTATGCCAGGGTCCTCTGGAAGTAACCTGCCCAATTTTCTGAGGAACCGCCAAACTGATTTCCAGAGCGGTTTTACCATTTTGCAATCCCACCAACAGTGGAGGAGTGTTCCTCTTTCTCCACATCCTCGCCAGCACTTGTTGTCTCTTGAGTTTTTAATCTTAGCCATTCTGACTGGTGTGAGGTGGAATCTCAGGGTTGTTTTGATTTGCATTTCCCTGATGACTAATGATGTTGAACATCTTTTAAGGTGTTTCTCGGCCATCCGAATTTCTTCTGGTGAAAATTCTTTGTTTAGCTCTGTGCCCCATTTTTTGATAGGGTTATTTGGTTCTTTGCGGTCTAACTTCTTGAGTTCTTTGTATATATTGGATATTAGCCCTCTGTCGGATGTGGAGTTGGTGAAGATCTTTTCCCACTTTGTTGGTTGCCGTTTTGTCCTTCTGACAGTGTCCTTTGCTTTGCAGAAACTTTGTAATTTTATGAGGTCCCATTTGTCGATTCTTGATCTTAGAGCATAAGCTATTGGTGTTCTGTTCAGGAACTTTTCCCCTGTGCCCAAGTCCTCCAGGGTCTTCCCAAGTTTCTTTTCTAATAGTTTCAGTGTGTCTGGTTTTATGTGGAGGTCCTTGATCCACTTGGAGTTGATCTTAGTGCAAAGAGATAAGATTGGATCAATTCGCATTCTTCTGCATGTTGACTTCCAGTTGAACCAGCACCATTTGTTAAAAAGGCTATCTTTATTCCACCGGATGGTTGTGGCTCCTTTATCAAAGATCAAGTGACCATAAGTCTGTGGGTTAACCTCTGGGTCTTCAATCCTGTTCCATTGATCTGCTTGCCTGTTGCTATACCAATACCATGCAGTTTTTAACACAATTGCTCTGTAGTAATGCTTGAGGTCAGGGATATTGATTCCCCCAGAAGTCCTTTTATTGTTGAGAATAGTTTTAGCTATCCTGGGTTTTTTGTTGCTCCAGATGAATTTGAGAATTGCTCTTTCTAGATCTATGAAGAATTGAGTTGGGATTTTGATGGGGATCGCATTGAATCTGTATATTGCTTTTGGCAAGAGGGCCATTTTTACTATATTGATCCTGCCAATCCAGGAGCAAGAAATATTTTTCCATCTTCTGAGGTCTTCTTCGATTTCTTTCTTCAAGGACTTGAAGTTCCTGTTGTACAGATCTTTCGCTTGTTTGGTTAGAGTTACGCCAAGATACTTTATGTTGTTTGTGGCTATTGTGAAGGGTGTTATTTCCCTAATTTCTTTCTCTGCCTGCTTGTCCTTTGAGTACAAGAAGGCCACTGACTTGCTTGAGTTAATTTTATAACCTGCCACTTTGCTGAAGTTGTTTATCAGCTGTAGAAGTTCTCTGGTGGAGTTTTTTGGGTCGCTTAGGTAAACTATCATATCGTCTGCAAATAATGATAGTTTCACTTCTTCCTTTCCAATTTGTATCCCTTTGACTTCCTTATGTTGTCTAATTGCTCTTGCTAGAACTTCAAGTACTATATTGAAAAGATATGGAGAGAGAGGGCAGCCTTGTCTAGTCCCTGATTTTAGTGGGAATGCTTCAAGTTTCTCTCCATTTATTTTGATGTTGGCTACTGGTTTGCTGTAGATTGCTTTTACTATGTTTAGGTATGGGCCTTGAATTCCTGCTCTTTCCAAGACTTTTAGCATGAAAGGATGCTGAATTTTGTCGAATGCTTTTTCAGCATCTAATGAGATGACCATGTGGTTTTTTTCTTTCAGTTTGTTTATGTAGTGGATTACATTGATGGATTTCCGTATATTGAACCATCCCTGCATCCCTGGGATGAAGCCTACTTGATCATGGTGGATGATCGTTTTAATGTGCTCTTGGATTCGGTTAGCAATAATTTTATTTAGTATTTTTGCATCTATATTCATAAGAGAAATTGGCCTGTAGTTCTCTTTCTTTGTTGGATCTTTTTGTGGTTTAGGTATTAGCGTAATTGTGGCTTCGAAGAATGAGTTGGGCAGTGTCCCTTCTGTCTCTATTTTGTGGAATAGTTTGGAGAGTATTGGTGTTAAGTCTTCTTTGAAGGTCTGGTAGAATTCTGCACTAAAACCATCTGGTCCCGTACTTTTTTTGGTTGGGAGGCTTTCTATAACCCCTTCTATTTCTTTAGGGGTTATGGGACTATTTAGCTAATCTACTTGATGCTGATTTAATTTTGGTATTTGATATCTGTCTAGGAAATTGTCCATTTCCTCCAGGTTCTCCAGTTGTTTTGAGTATAGACCTTTGTAGTAGGATCTGATGATCTTTTGAATTTCCTCAGTTTCTGTTGTTATGTCTCCCTTTTCATTTCTAATTTTGTTAATTTGTATACTGTCTCTGTGTCCTTTGGTTAGTCTGGCTAAGGGTTTATCTATCTTGTTGATTTTCTCAAAGAACCAGCTCCTGGTCTTGTTGATTCTTTGTATGGTTCTCTTTGTTTCTATTTGATTGATTTCAGCCCTGAGTTTGATGATTTCTTGTCTTCTACTCCTCCTGGGTGAATTAACTTGTTTTTCTTCCAGGGCTTTAAGGTGTGCCATTAAGCTGCTAGTATATGCTCTCTCCAGTTTCTTTTTGGATGCACTTAGAGCTATGAGTTTTCCTCTTAGCACTGCTTTCATTGTGTCCCATAGATTTGGGTAGGTTGTACCTTCATTTTCATTGAATTCTAAAAAGTCTTTGATTTCTTTTTTTATTTCTTCCTTGACCAAGGTGTCATTGAGTAGAGTATTGTTCAGTTTCCATGTGTATGTGGGCTTTCTGTTGTTTTTGTTGTTATTGAAGACCACTCTTACTCCATGGTGATCTGATAGAAGGCATGGGATTAGCTCGATCTTCTTGTATTTGTTGACATCTGTCTTGTGACCAATTATATGGTCTATTTTGGAGAAGGTTCCATGTGGAGCTGAGAAAAAGGTATATTCTTTAGCTTTAGGATGAAATGTCCTATATATATCTGTTAAATCCAATTGGTCCAGAGTTTCAATTAGTTTCACTGTGTCCCTGTTTAGTTTCTGCTTTCCTGATCGGTCCATTGAGGAGAGTGGAGTGTTGAAGTCACCCACAATTATTGTGTTAGGTGTAATGTGTGCTTTAAGCTTTAGTAAGGTTTCTTTTACGAATGAGGCTGCCCTTGCATTTGGAGCATAGATGTTCAGTATTGAGAGCTCTTCTTGGTGGATTTTTCCTTTGGCCAGCAAGAAGTGACCTTCTGAGTCTCTTTTGATGATTTTAGGTTGGAAGTCAATTTTATCTGATATTAGAATGGCTACTCCAGCTTGTTTCCTGAGACCGTTTGCTTGTAAAATTGTCTTCCAGCCTTTTACTCTAAGGCAGTGTTTGTCTTTGACACTGAGATGTGTTTCCTGTATGCAGCAAAATGTAGGGTCCTGTTTCCGTATCCAGTCTGTTAATCTATGTCTTTTTATTGGGGAATTGAGTCCATTGATGTTAAGAGATATTAAGGAATAGTAATTATTTCCTCCAGACATTTTTGAAATTGTATTTATTTATTTTATTTATTTTTTATATTCGAGAGGTTACCTTCTTTTGGGTTTGATGAGAGGAGGTTTCTATCTTGCTTCTTCCCGGGTGTAGTTTCCGTCCTTGTCTTGGTGTTTTCTCCCTATTATCCTTTGTAGGGCTGGATTTGTGGAAAGATATCGTGCAAATTTGGTTTTGTCATGGAATACCTTGATGTCTCCATCTATGGTGATTGAGAGCTTTGCTGGGTAAAGTAGTTTTGGCTGAAGTTTGTGTTCTCTTAGAGTTTGCATGATATCTGCCCAGGATCTTCTAGCTTTCATGGTCTCAGGTGAGAAGTCTGGTGTTATTCTGATAGGTCTTCCTTTATAAGTTACTTGGCCTTTTTCTCTTGCTGCCTTTAGTATTCTTTCTTTGTTTAGTACATTTGGAGTTTTGATTATTATGTGACGGGATGTATTTCTGTTCTGATCCAGTCTGTTTGGGGTTCTGTATGCTTCTTGTATATTCATGGGCATCTCTCTCTTTAGGTTGGGGAAGTTTTCTTCCATAATTTTGTAGAAGATATTTGCTGGCCCTTTAACTTGTACATCTTCATTCTCGTCTATACCTATAATCCTTAGGTTTGGTCTTCTCATTGTGTCCTGGATTTCCTGGATGTTTTGGGTTACAGCCTTTTTGCATTTAGTATTTTCTTTGACTGTTGAATCAATGGTTCCTATGGTATCTTCGGCTTCTGATATTCTGTCTTCTATCTCTTGTATTCTATTGTTGATATTTGCATCTATGGCTCCTGATTTCTTCCCAAGGTTTTCTATCTCCAATGTTGTCTCCCTCTGCGATTTCTTAGTTGTTTCTACATCTGTTTTTAGTGCCTGGATGGATGTGCTCAGATCTTTCGCTTGCTTGATTGTGTTTTCATGTATTTCTTTGATAGATTTTTGTGTTTCCTCTTTCATAGCTTCTACTTGTTGTCCCACGTTCTTCTGTATTTCTTTAAGTGATTTTTGTCTTTCCTCCTTATTGTCTTCTTCTTTTTGATCCATCTTCTCCTGCATTTCTTGAAGTGATTTTTGTATTTGCCTTGTAAAGGCTTCTAACTTTTGATCCATTTTCTCTTCTATTTCTTTACGAGATTTTTCTATGTGTTCAGCTACCAGCATCCTGACCAGTGATTTTATATCCAAGTCTTGTTTTTCTGGTGTTTTGGGGTATCCAGGGCTTCCTGTTGTTGGCGAACTGGGTTCAGATGCTGTCATGTTGTCTTGATTTCTGTTAGTGACATTCCTTCGTTTACCTTTTGCCATCTGGTTATTTCTGGTGTTAGTTGACCTTGTTGTCACTGGCTGGTGTTTGAATCTCCTATGAGGCTGGGCTTACCTGTTGTTTCTCTACTGGTGGTTATGCGTGATTGCTGCTCAACGGGATCACGAGCTGGCTGCCACCCACTGACTTTGTGCACGGCCTGAGGTCTCCGGGAACTGTGGGGGAGTGCAGCAGAGCCTCGGCAGGTGCTGCTGGGCCTGCCTAGTAGCGAGAGCCTAGCAGATCCCCCCACGTGGTAGCCCCTGATGGAATCTGTCTACCTGTTCCTTTCCAGCTGTGTTCTGGTTGCAGTATGGAGGCCTGCCGCTATCGCTGGTCCGGGCTCCTGGGGAGCTGGGTGGTGCCGGTTGCCTCGGTGCACGGCCTAAGCTCGCAGGGAAGTGCTGCAGATCCTAGGCGCCTGGGCCCGCCTGTGGGCGAGAGCTTAGCAGCTCTCCCTGCTCTAGCCCCAGGCGGAGTCTCTATCTGCACCTTTCCAGCTGTGTCCTGGTTGCAATATGGAGGCCTGCCGCTATAGCTGGTCCTCACTCTTCTTAATAAACAAGAATTGTTGCTTATCCTGGTTCTGTGGGCAGGGTCTGAGCACCTGGCAAGCTGGCTAGGTCTGGCTGACCTGCTACCGGCTGGATGGGATGCTGCAGACAAGATGGCGCTGCCTGCAGGGGGTTTGGGGTCTGGCCTGCGAGCACAGAGCGCAGGCACGGCCGCTGTATTCCAAACCACTAGGCTGTGCGCAGTTCCTGCCCCCGACCTGAGTCCCCGGAGGTCTTAAACTCGGGCTGTCTCTGGTACCTGGTTCCGCTGGCAGGGTCTCAGCACCTGGCAGGCTGGCTACGTATGGCTGACCTGCTACCTGCTGGATGGGATGCTGCAGACAAAATGGGGCTGCCTGCAGGGGGTTCGGGTGTCTGGCCTGCGAGCGCAGAGCTCAGGCACGGCCGCTGAACTCCAAACCGCTAGGCTGTGCGCAGTTCCTGCCCCAGACCTGAGTCCCCGGAGGTCTTAAACTCGCCGGCAGGGTCTCAGCACCTGACAGGTTGGCTAGGTCTGGCTGATCCGCTACCGGCTGGATGGGATGCTGCAGACAAGATGGCGCTGCCTGCAGGGGGTTCGGCGGTCTGGCCTGCGAGCGCAGAGCTCAGGCACGGCCGCTGAACTCCAAACCGCTAGGCTGTGCGCAGTTCCTGCCCCAGACCTGGGTCCCCGGAGGTCTTAAACTCGGGCTGTCTCTGGTACCTGGTTCCGCTGGCAGGGTCTCAGCACCTGGCAGGCTGGCTACGTATGGCTGACCTGCTCGGGTCTAACTTCTTGAGTTCTTTGTATACATTGGAGATTAGCCCTCTGTCGGATGTGGGGTTGGTGAAGATCTTTTCTCAATTTGTTGGTTGCTGATTTGTCCTTTTGACAGTGTCTTTTGCCTTACAGAAACTTTGTAATTTTATGAGGTCCCATTTGTCTATTCTTGCTCTTAGAGCATAAGCAATTGGTCTTCTGTTCAGGAACCTTCCCCCTGAGCCAATGTCCTCAAGGGTCTTCCCCAGTTTCTTTTCTATTAGTTTTAGTGTGTCTGGTTTTATGTGGAGGTCCTTGATGCACTTGGAGTTGAGCTTAGTGCAAGGAGATAAGAGTGGATCAATTCTCATTCTTCTGCATGTTGACCTCCAGTTGAGCCAGCACCATTTGCTGAAAAGGCTATCTTTTTTCCACTGGTTGTTTTCAGCTCCTTTGTCGAAGATCAATTGGCCATAGATGTGTGGGTTCAATTCTGGGTCTTTGATCCTATTCCATTGATCCGCCTCCCTGTCACTGTATCAATACCATGCAGTTTTTAACACTACTGCTCTGTAGTATTGCTTGAGGTCCGGGATATTGATTCCCCCAGAAGTTCTTTTACTGTTGATGATAGTTTTAGCTATCCTGGGTTTTTTGTTATTCCAGATGAATTTGAGAATTGCTCTTTCTAACTCTATAAAGAACTGAGTTGGGATTTTTATGGGGATTGCGTTGAATCTGTATATTGCTTTTGGCAAGATTGCCATTTTAACTATATTAATCCTGCCAATCCACGAGCATGAAAGATTTTTCCATTTTCTGATGTCTTCTTCAATTTCCTTCTTCAGAGACCTGAAGTTTTTTCATATAAACCTTTCACTTGTTTGGTTAGAGTCACACCAAGATACTTTATATTGTTTGTGGCTATTGTGAAGGGTGTCATTTCCCTAATTTCTTTCTCGGCCTGCTTATCCTTTGCGTATAGGAAGGCTACTGATTTGCTTGAGTTGATTTTATAACCAGTCACTTTGCTGAAGTTGTTTATCAGCTGTAGGAGTTCTCTGGTGGAGTTTTTTGGGTCACTTAAGTATACTATCATATCATCTGCAAATAGTGATAGTTTGACTTCTTCCTTTCCGATTTGTATCCCTTTGACTTCCTTATGTTGTCGAATTGCTCTGGTATTTGCCATCTTTAGCTGACTTATTTCAAATATCCACACTAGGATCATGATGTCAAAATCTTTCTATGACCATTACAGCCAGCATTTAATTACTTCTACCTACCTCCAATTGATAACACAGGACATTAGAGACCAGTTTTGTAGTCAGAAATTCTAGTATAGAATAAAAAGAAGATATCAGGGCATGCCTAAGCAAACCCATCCAATGGAAATAATTTAATTGAACTTATAGGTATTAATTGTAATGGTTTTTCTAAAGCCACAGAAGTAATCAAAGGAATTATGGTGCAATATGTCACTCAACTTTGTAGTAAGTTGCTTGTCTCATCTCATGCTCTTGTTTCAATGTTTTCTCATATAATTTTATAAAAAAGAGAAGAAAGATATAAGTGCACACCAAAAGTATTTATACAGGAACTATCAAAAAGAAGGAATATTAATTTTCTGTTTATGTGCAGTTGATGCTTATACAAAATTTAAAATATTTTGATATATTATTTAATGCAAAGTAGTATAGTCATAAAAATTCAAACACCTCTGTTCTGCTTTGAATGAGAAACGTCCCTTGTAGGCTCATGTATTTGAACAGTTAGGCCCCAGTTGTTGACACTATTTGGTATGTTTATAGAATCTTTAAGAGTTGGAGACTGGAAAAATATGTCACTGTCCTTGACTATAGATATGATTGTGAGCACTTGTCTCAAGCTCCTACCACTGCTTACTGACTAACAGGCTGGCCTCATGATCATGTTGCCATGTTTTCTTGTCACTATGAATGATATCCCCCTATCTCCTCTAAGTTGATTTTAATCATATTATGTCACAACAATAAAAAAGTAATCAATACAACTACAAAAGTGGTTAAAAGTAAGCCAAATATATTGTAATGCATCTTTAATTTCAGCCCTCAGGCAGAGGTGAATGTGAGGCAAGGTTCATCTACATAGCAAACTCCAAATTAGACAAGGCATAGTGAAACATTATCTCAATTTAAAAAAGGTTACAAGTGCAAATTTTACTCTCCTTAAGAGTCATCATTATGAAGCTGGGCAGTGGTGGTGCATGCCTGTAATCCTAGCACTCTGGGAGGCAGTGGTAGGCAGATTTCTGAGTTCGAGGCCAGCCTGGTCTACAGAGTGAGCTCCAGGACTCTAAAGCTCTACTTGCTTTAGTTACACTCATATTCTGCTCTCATATGGCCAGTCCAAAATTAGAAAAATATATTTATTTCCAAGGGAATGGATATAAGTAAATTTAATGGACACATAAATACATAGCTACAATAAAATATATTGATGGTAATAAATCAAATTATAAATAACATTAGGATAGCTTGTTTTTCAGACCTTTGATATTTGTATATAAAACATTGCAGATCAGTAATAAAGGCAAAGCAACTATCACAATGGATGATCTGCTTTGTGCTCCTAAATATTAAGATGGTCATTGATGTACTGTTACATTAACAGTGTGGTGATATGCTGTTCAAGGCAAAAGCTTCTTCAGCTATCAAGCTCCAAAAGTCTTCAGATGCCTTAGCTATGTTAAATGTTATTGATCCTGTGTTGCCCTCACAGGACTTAACAGAATTTCCAAAGCCAATGGGAATCCATAAGAGAAATTAGATCTACCACAAACAATCCAATACAACCAACTGTGACTGTGATATAATATGAAGATGATAAGTCTGCCACTTATTTTGTATCTCATTCTCTCTTACTCTGATCACCTTTCTGTTTAAATAACTTCTTAGTAGTTTGCAGGTGTGCCAATCAAATTACATTATTAAATAGCAGATAACCATCTTTAGCTATAATGAGATACTTTGATGTCAATTAAATTAAAGGAAAGTAAGTTTTAGCATTAAAGTTGTGCAAGTTTTTAAGGCTACTGTAGTTAGCAACTCCACCATTTTTCTGTTCCCTCAACTGAGAATCATGTGTCTAGTATTTGAGGTAGGACTGTAGTTCAGTGTTTAAAGGGGAACATTGGCCCGTAACACTAGTGCTTAATATATACTTATCCCTAGCCCTTCAGACTTAGAGTGTAATTAAAAGGCAGGGTTATTAAACCCACATGGGTTATTACTTGTCCTGTTTTATAGAAGGTTGATAGATGTCTTCTTAAAAAATAAATTCAACTTTAAGGGATTTTAAAAAACTACCTCAATACATTTTTTGTTTTTCTCTCTATTTTTAATAGACAGTCACTTCACCTCCCAGGTGAGTCTTGAGTTTACAATCCTCCTATCTTATAGGCCTGTATGTGCTGGGATTTCAGGGGTATGCCAAGACGTCAGACCAATATAATTCTTGAGCATATAAAATTTTCTTTTAAGTTCTGGGAAAAAAATGGAAAATAAACTTAAAGATTCCTCTATGGTAGAAAAATAGTAGAAAGCACTGGTGAACTATCTGTAATTGAATTAAACAAATGGATTGTATTTATTTTTAAACTAGATTGTCAAAGGGGGGGAGTCAAAAATAAATAAGACAACAGGAAATATTTGTGGTCTTAAAGAAAATAACGACATTTTTCTAGAACTTTCAAAGTGAACACATATGTTTAGTCACTTCTTTAATTATTGTTTTAGACACAGATTTACATGTTTTCACTAGTCTTCTAATGACAGTGGTTCTTGACCTTCCTAATGTTGTGACCCTTTAATACAGTTCCTCATGTTGTGGTGTCCCTCAACCACAAAAATTATTTCATTGCTACTTCATAACTGAAATTTTGCTGCTGTTATGAATTGTAGTATAAATATATGATATGCAAGGTATCTGATATGTGACCCATAGGAGAGTTGCAACCACAGGAGGAGAACTACTGTTTTAGAGCCATCTTTTGCTGACTTGTGTCTGCCTTCTCCCCATGTGGTGCTCTGACTTTTCCCCTGGCTAACCCAATTTGATATGGTAGGGTTTTGATTTCTAGTTGAACTGGATTAGGATTTACCTAAATTTATCCAATTTAATCACTTCTTTTCTTTTAAACTGAGAGTGTAACTCTTTTAAAAAGAAATTTTCTTTCTTTCTTTTTGTTTTTATTTTTGTTTTTTCGGGACAGGGTTTCTCTGTATAGCCCTGGCTGTCCTGGAACTCACTCTGTAGACCAGGCTGGCCTCGAACTCAGAAATCCGCCTGTGCTGGAACTCACTCTGTAGACCAGGCTGGCCTCGAACTCAGAAATCCACCTGCCTCTGCCTCCCAAGTGCTGGGATTACAGGCATGCGCGACCACTGCCCGGCCTAAAAAGAAATTTTCTATTTACAACTATTTTGAATTATGTATATGTGTGTGTAACTGAGTATGGGTTTATGTTCTTGTGTGCAGTGCCTATGGATGCCAGAAGAGGACATCAGATGTCCTGGAGCTGAAGTTACAGGCAGTTGTGAGTTACTGGATGTACGTGCTGACATACAAACTTGTATCTCTGAAAGAGCATCAAATTCTCTGAATTCTGGACCAATTTCCTTCAGCTCCCTATGAATGATATTTTTCAGCTTGCAACTGAAACTGGAAATTCATAATTAATGTCATTGTGGCTGAGCTTCTTATAGAAATCAAAAGTTCCATCTCAAGCTCCAGATATTCTGTACGTTAGAACCTTTCTGAGTATCATCCAGGTTCACATGGTTTCTCCTCAAAGGAATAAGTTAGAGAGTAGTGTAGGAAGTAACTGGAGACCCTCCTCTGATCCCCATGCCTGACACAAGCATATGCACTCCCTCTCCATACATATAACAACAATTTTTTAAAAGACATATATCTGTGGAAGAAATAAAATAATTATGTCAACATATTAAAATGTCAATTCTTAATAAATTGATCTAAAGATTTGATTCAATCTGAGGCAAAATTCTATCAACAGTGTAGATACTTTGAAATTTTCATTTAAGATAAATCATAGGCTTTTGTGTGGATGAAGAACATTCAAGCTTAGATTAAAAGCATAGAAGAAGCTGGAGCCTGGCGGTGTTGGCGCACACCTTTAATCCCAGCACTTGGGAGGCAGAGGCAGGCAGATTTCTGAGTTCGAGGCCAGCCTGGTCTACAGAGTGAGCTCTAGGACAGCCAGAGCTACACAGAGAACCCTGTCTCGAAAAACCAAAAAAACAAACAAACAAACAAACAGCATAGGAGAATATTTTCATGAAACTGGAATAGAAAAATTTTAATGAAATGCACATAAAGCAATATAAAAGAAGACTGGTAATCAAGTTTAATGGATATTAATGATGGCACATGCCTAAAATTCCAAATGTTTGTGAGTTTGGTGCAAGAATATTAAAAGCTTGAGGCCAGTCTGGGTAACATAGTAAGTTCAAGGCCACTTTACACCCTTAGCAAGACTGTGCCTCAAAATAAAAACAAATAATACTAAGAATGCAGCTCAGTGATAACATCAGCCTAGTATTCACAGAAACAAGGTTCAATTCTTAGTAATACACACACACACACACACACACACACACACACACATACCTGCATTTGGACATCCAGAATCACATAAAATTCAGATAGACAGAGTAATGCAAGTGTCTATAATCCTATCATTTCTCTACAAAAAAAATGGGTAGCAGAAGCTCAGCCTAGATTAAGTAGTGGTGAAGCAATCCAGTCTCTAGGTAGATGGAGAGAATTCATTCCTGAAAGCTGTTCTCTGGCATACATATATGTACTATGGCAGGTGGATGCCAACCCACATATGAACAAGCACACACACAGAATAAATACATAATAAACAAAATAAGAAAATGTATTATGGTGATAAGTGTGAGAAAGTAAATATATATGCATATATATATGTATATATAAAGATTACAGATTTAAGATTATAGATGTAGCATAAAAGAGTCTTGACAGATAGCAACATTTCATCTCTGTCTTTGTTAATAGGTGAGTTATAAGCTTACATTCATATATAAAATTACCAACCCTTAATACCTCAGACTATGAGGCTGCTTGCCCATAAGGTGGTTAAAGGTATGATTAGTTTAACAAAGGCCTTTAGTACAAGGGGCTAATCTAACAGGAGAATATTGTAGGACAGGTGCAACCAGAGCCTGAGAGGAGCCCAAGGTGCCAACATTACTAGTCTTTGATCTTGGACTTTCAGCCTCAGAGCTGAGAGAAAGTAAAACTTTGTTGCTAAGTCACACAGTCTATGGTATCATTATGACAGTCCTCACAAATTAATACAGTTTAATATGCAAAAACTTCAATTTATTAACTGTGGTGTATATACTTTGGTTAGGCAGTAACTTTAAAATCATCAGAAACTTTTGTTTCTTCTTGGCAAATAGCCCAACTTCTTGCTATCACAACCACTCTACTCATAGTTTTCTGCATGCTCAGCACTACTTCTGACTTTTGTCTACACCAGCCTCTTCAACTATAGCACTCTGCCCCGTGTTTCCAAAGAAAAGCCAAAGAATGGGGTGTTAAAAGTTGTTGGAAAGAGTGTGATTTTTTTTACTGTTTACAACACTAAAGTAAGTTGCAAAGCAGACTATCACTTCTGGATCAACCAGTAACCTTTGATGTTTGTCTTGCCTTCCTTGTATAACTACTTTCTTTTTTGGGCAACAGTGATAATTATAATTGGAAAGACCTCCAAGGTTGTGAATATTACTGAGATAGCATCTTAAAATTGTATAAAAATGTTTCTATACAAATAGGGAAAGTGTTATTATCACCTGTCTATTAATAAACATTATATAAAATGATAGCTTTCAGAGATGTATAATCTTAATGAGAACATTTTTTCTCCACCCTTGTGTTCTTGTTTCACATGGCTATAGGACTTCATTTCCATCTGCTAGAATTACACATGTACCAACTCTCCAGCAAGACCATAATTTGTAATTTTTACTATTCTCTAATCTTAACTTTATCCACCTATATAGTTTTATCTATTAATTATCATATTTCATAACAACTAGAATTATACTTTTTCCTTGAAGACAGTAGAATTTTCTTCTCCTCTAATGCAAAATAAATGACTCTTTATTCATGCTTAGAAATGCTAGTAGAGTTATATGTGATAACATAATAACATTTATTGCTGTCCCTTAGGTAGTGAGTACAAAGGTAATAAAAAAAGAAAAATAATAAAAATAAAAACCTTGCCTATCTCATAAAAGGTGCTATAAAAATTAAGTATTTCATACACATATGCATGTATGTAAATACTTATGCACTTTTAATATATCAATGCTTGAGACACAAAAGAACTTAAGGGCTGTTACTTTACTGTTATTAGAGTAAAAATCAGAAGAGAGTAACTGTTAAGTGCTTGGAGTTTGTCACTTCACTTATTGAGTTAAAAATTCAGCTTAAATTGTTGAGACTCCCTCAGCCAAAGCTTTTCTTGTGGTTAAAACAGAACACTACATGAAATCGGATAATAATTATATGTATCTCTAGGATTGTGGTTACACTTGAAACATTTAGCCCTCACCACAACTACCTGAGATTCATAGTATAATGCTATTAGTTCCAAGGATTGTCTATTTGGACATTGTACCCCACTTCATACAAGGGCTGTCACATAGTATTGTAGTGAGAATTTTGGTTTCTTTAGAAACTTAGTTATGTTATGTTGTTATGGTTTGTATATGCTTTTCCCAGGGAGTGGCACTATTAGGAGGTGTAGCCTTGTTGGAGTAGGTGTGTCACTGTGGGTGTGGGCTTAAGACCTTCATCCTAGTTGCCTGGAAGTCAGTCTTCTACTAGCAGCCTTCAGATGAAGATGTAGAACTCTCAGCTCCTCCTGTACCATGCCTGCCTGGATGCTATCATGTTTCTGCCTTGATGACAATGGACTGAACCTCTGAGCCTGTAAGCCAGCCCCAATTAAATGTCTTTTATAAAACTTGCATTGGTCATGGTGTCTGTTCACAGCAGTAAAACCCTAACTAAGACATATGTGAATATGCTTTTGTTTTAATCCCAGGTGTGGGATAAGAGACTGCTTCACAGCAGGTGATTATGATTTGTCTCATGCACTAGCAGGGGTGTGATTTTTGCCAGCTGCAGATAGTTTAATTCTGGGGTCTCTGGAGAGGGAATAAATGTGAGAGCCATGAGAGGGCCTGTGGTAGCTCCTGCTCCCCCTGCTGCTGGTGGTCCTTGCTGCTGCTGCTGGTTCCTGCTGGTTCTTACTGTTGCATTTGCTATCACTGGATTGATGGATATTCTGATGACAAGGACTAGACTTGCACCTAGGAATCTGATACCCCTAATGAGCAGGAAGTTGTCTATGCCCCCTTTTCTCTTTAACCTTATTTTTTCTCCTACCTAGTATTGTGGCATTGGAAGGGTTAAGAGTAGAATAAAGGTTGGAAGAGTGATAGATATAAGAACCCAATAAAATAGCTAAAAAATGTCAACATAATAAGCACAAATGTGTGTTATTATTATACTTATTTATGTCTTCTGACATGTTCAATATTAGTTTACAACACTAATAAGGAAGTTTAGATATTTTGAGGTTTTCATATTGTACTTCTAGATAACCAGCCTTTGAATTAAGTAATATAACAGGCAGAACATTACAAGATAGTAGCTTGGTGGTACTTTCATAGGATTAATTGCTTTGTTACAATAGCTAAGATATAAGAAGGAAGGCCCAAGGTCAAATGTTTACATATACACAATGTGTATAAAGAAGTACCTTGAAGAATCTGAGTACAAATATCATTAGATATCAGATATCATCACTCAATAAGATTTTGGTGATGTGAGCTTTATAAGGCAGACTTTATTTATAAGCAATAGGAAGACAGTGCCAGGCTATATTCATAAAGTAAGAAAGTGTTTTATAATAATGTGTACACTACACAGTGAACTGTCTATTTTAGGAAATCAGAGACTGTAGACCTGATAGAGAAGGTCTTGTACAGTCTAAGTTAGAGAGGTGATGAGGGTCCACCTTGCAGAGAAGCAAGGCTAACTTCCCATGAATAAGATAGTAGAATCTGATTGAGATAACTGATATAGTCATAGACAAAGAATGACTGAGTTATATAGTTTGAGTCATTGGGGTGTTGGAAAGAATTGATTTAGTGGCACATCTCGTTTATCTAGACAGAAAAGTCAAAGAAACATTTGTCTGTATAGGCTTCAAGTTTAGGTAAGAGGTCAAGCTCAAAGATATTCATTACTCATATACTTTGAGAAGAAAGAGGGTGAAAGAGAAACTGCTCAGAAATACTAGTGAGTAAAGAAGCTGAAGCCAGTTTAAGAAAATAGATGCTAGTAAGTATAGAATATATCCAATAAAAATTTTTTTTGAAAAAAAAAAGAAAAGAAAATAGATGCTAGATCAATTAGAGAAAATAAGAGAGAGCAAAATTGCTGACACTGGGGAAGGAACAAATGTTACAAGAGATCAAGTAGGAACATTATCAAAGAGTTCACCAGTGGTATCTGCCAGACAGTCAGTGGAACACTAAGTCTGAGATCTATATTGTCCAAATAGTTGGGGATGACAGCAGAAGTAAGGTTCCAGAGCCTGCAAAAGGAATGTCTCAGAAGTTGGGTTCTAAGGGAAGGAGGCCAGTGAAGGCAGTAAATAGGAAAATGTAGAGTTTAAGGGGGAAAAGCATTTTTACTGTGGGAAAACTCAAAAGACTAAGGGAAGGTATAAAAGAAAATCATTGAAAAATAAAATTCTAAAAGATTATGGGAGGTAGTGTATACACTATAAATAAAAAATCTTTTTCTATGCCAGACATTTGATATCTTATAAACATATAACATATATAGGCAAAATGAAAAGTATCATCAAAGCATTTGGGTTTCAATTATATATAATTGAGAAGTATGTTATATATCAGAAATAGTGATTTTTTTCATCATAAATTATTACTTAAGATGGATATGTATGCCGGGTGGTGGTGGCGCATGCCTTTAATCCCAGCACTTGGGAGGCAGAGGCAGGCAGATTTCTGAGTTCAAGAGCAGCCTGGTCTAGCATCTATAGAAATGGCTTAGCAAAAAACGTACTTACTGTTAAAGCCAGTGACCTCACTTTTATCCCTAAAACCAATAGGTAGAAAAACAGAACTGATTTCCACACACATGCTGTGGCTTGAACCAACACATACTCATGACATACATTATAATCAGTAAATAAACTAAATATTTGTAAAGTATCTAAAACTCTTAAGCAAAGAATTCATACCATGACCAAAAATATTAAAAATTTGGAATCAATTTATAGAATATCTAAGTCAAAATTAATTTTATGTGCATATCTTCTGCTAATGTATATTTTTCAAAGGTGCATCCAACACACTAGGATTGTGCTTACCAATTACTTGTATGGGTCATTTAACTTAAAAATTTAATCTTCACCTTGGAAAATCCCTTAGCAGAAAATTATTACCAACAAAGAAGAAATTTCAATACTTCAGTTTTTATTGGAGGAAATTTACTCTGAATGACAGTCAAATCGCAAGAAAGAGACAAGAGGAAAGCATATTAGTAGAATAGAGGCCTACCAACTCTGAAATTATTATCTTAGAAACAGCAGGAGCCGGACAGTGGTGGCGCATGCATTTAATCCCAGCACTTGGGAGGCAAAGGCAGGAGGATTTCTGAGTTCGAGGGCAGCCTGGTCTACAGAGTAAATTCCAGGACAGCCAGGACTACACAGAGAAACCCTGCTTCAAAAACAAAAACAAAAAAAAAAAATAAAACAAACAAACAAAAAGAAACAGCAAGAAAGGTTTTCCTAGAACTCAGAGCAAGAATGAACATCCAGGGGTGGTAGGGCTTGAGTTTTACTTACTTTCATAGCCTTGCATGGTATTTTAGGTTGTCTCTTCATGATATAGCTAACATGAAGAACAGAGCTGAGAATAGGTCACAGATCTTCTTAATATGAGCTACCTAAGAGCTTCTGTTGAATTTTTTCTAATGCTTTCAAATTATACATTTGGCGACAAGATGAATATTGTCTTGTATTTACATGGGAATTTCAGGTCCCTAGTTTTACTAGCAGTGTCTGGACCAATTATCTTTTTAAAATTCCTGATAAAAGGACCCATTTCATAGGATGGAATCGCTACGTGGATTCATGGCACTATTTATGCATTTATCAGATTTGATGGTATAAATAAGAACAATAATCACAGGGTCTCTTTGCTACTTTAGTTGTTATTACCATTGCCAGTGCAAACTGTTAACTTCCACTACATTGGATGTGTAGGAAATACCCCCTACCCCCACCCTCCAAGTATCTTGTAACCAATAGTAGAAAAAGAATACTTTTATATATTCTATCTCACATAATTCTTGTATTTCTGCCTTGTATTTCACCATATACTCCAAGTTGTATTTATGAAACATTGCTGTTGATGAGCTATACAGTAACTCTGAGCTACTCAGCAATGACTTTCGTGGGGTCACAGTGGAGATATGGACTGTACCTAAGCTAGTTTTCCCTTGCTGGGGCATGAATTGTGGATGTGTAAGGTATACTTCCTGTCATTAACCATCTGTGTGTCAGGAAAAAGTTTTCTGAGTTTCTGAGCAGCTAAGAACCAAACCTTGTCCATTTATTCACACATTCACAAAGTCTATACAGCAACTCTGTGCCATGGTGCAGGGTACTGTTGGTCAGCAGCGCACATGTCCCTGTGTACTGCTGCCACACATAGGGAGAAACAGAGAAATGATCTGTGAGATGGAATAGTACAGAGGTTCTGGAGAGGCCAAATAATCATAAGACTATTAGGGAGCAATTTGTATCCTTACATGATAATAAGGAGTAAGGCCCTTGCTCCACTTCTACTCAAGCAACCCAACACAGACAATCTGAAACTTTGGAGGCACCCCAGCTCTCTACTACAGCCTCTTTCAAGCCTGGGAAACAACAAAAGGCTGGCTACTTAAAGCTGCTGGCTGCATCACACTAAGAGGCTTCTGGAAACCTATAAAGGCTTTTTTTTTACTTGCCCTTCTAGGTTGCCTGGGTTCAAAGAGATAATTTAATAAGAGAGACTATAATTAGGTGATTTATGGTTTGTTTTGTTTTGTTCTGCTCTCTGGGAACAGAAACTACCTCCCTTATAATTGCAACATTTGTTGAATGCCTACTCTGTGTTTGGCACAATCACATTATTTTTTTAAATGTTCAGCATTACTTATGTTTGGTATTATTGATAATTTTAAATAGTTGAGAAAAGAGAAATTAAGAGAAGATTTAAAAGGTAGGTCATATCCTGTGTTATTAACCAGTAAGACATAAGGCTAGAACTAAATAAGGCTAATGTCTGGAATAAATATGAAATGTAAATGGAAAGCCAAAATGGAAATCTTATGATGGGAGTGAGGTCTAAAGTGGGGAGAGGCTGGGGTGTATATTAAACAATTTCATATGAAGATCATGTTGAACTATTTTGATTTCAAGATTTCCTTTCTAAAGTTAGTGTGTGAAATGATGCACTAGGAAAAATGCTTTATTTACATATAAAATAAGACACTGAATAACAAAGTGTGAACTCATAGTGAGGCTCATTCACACACACACACACACACACACACACACATAGATAATATCACCAACTGGAGGGCTACAGGGATTTTTTTTTTTATGGATTAAGAACTGCCAAAGTAAGAACAGAAGCTTCAGAGTGGATTACTATTCTTGTTAGGTTCCTCTGGGAAGTCAATTAGGTTTTTAAAGAGGTGTGTTTAATTATTTTTAAATCTCCACAGATCATCTTCTGCAAAGAAAATAACATCACACTGCTCTTGGCTCCTGAAAAAAGGACCTGAACCTTCCTCTGTGCCAGGAGGTGTGCTACAGTCACTCACTGTCTTTTTTCTTTCTTTCTTTTTCTTTCCTTCCTTCCTTCCTTCTTTCTTTCTTTCTTTCTTTCTTTCTTCTTTCTTTCTTTCTTTCTTATTTTCTTTCTTTCTTTCTTTCTTTTTGAGACAAGGTTTCTCTGTGTAGCCCTGGCTGTCCTGGAACTCACTCTGTAAACCAGGCTGACCTTGAACCAGAAATCCACCTGCCTCTGCCTCCCAAGTGCTGGAATTAAAGGCATGCACTACCACTGCCCAGCCTTAAGGCACTTTCAAGATACTTATGGTCACAATATATCACAAATATAGCCTTATGTGCAAAATATACCCTAGTATGTAGGAATCATATAAAGTTAGCTAATAAACTCTTTGTGGGAACTAAAGTGAGATTTTATCTATCCTCAGTTAGATATTCACCAGCAAACATGTATTTCACATCTCTTTGGCTTTCCATATGCCAAAGATTCAAATAATAAATAACAAGACTATTGGAGTTGGATTTTGTACTTTAATTATTCTATCTTTTTCAAAAAATATTTTTATTTAATATGTTTTGCATGTGTTGCTATCTACCTTTTATATTCAGTACCCATGGATTCCCTGGAACTGGATTTTTAGACAGTTATCAGTCATGTAGATGCTGGGAATTGAACTGGGGTCCCCTGGAAGAGTAGCCAGTACTCTTAATTGACGAGCCACCTCTCCAGTCCCTCTGCTTGTTTTTGTTGTTTGCTTGCTTGTTTGTTTATGTGAGTGCATGTGCATGTGCGTGTGGCATGAGGCAGGGGGTTCAGGTGCCCATGGAGGCTAAAAGAAGGCATTGGATTCCCTGAAGCAGCTGTGAAATATCCACCTTGAGTGCTGCAAATCAAACTCAATTTCTTTGAAAGAGTGACAAATGCTTTCAAGTGCTTAACTACCTCTCCAGACCCTATGTTGTTTTCTGGAATCATCTCTCTGATGACTCAAAATAAACATTTCCCTGATGGTTGGAGGCAACTCTGTGTGTGTGTGTGTGTGTGTGTGTGTGTGTGTGTGTGTATACATGTGGGGGGGGCAGTTGTGTACATACCCACACGCATATGTACAGAGACTATTGGAAAACATACATGTTTTCCATCTCTATCACTCTTCACCTCATTCCTTTGAGAAAGGGTCTCCTGCTGTAGTTGGAGCTGGGCTGGTAGCTGGAAAACCCCAATAATCCTCTTGTCTCTGCCTTCTACAGTGCAAGAGTTACAAGCATGTACTGTTTTGGGGTTTTGTTTTGTTTTTAATCTATATGCTAGGGGTTCAAACTCAGATCGTTCATACTTTCTTTTACACACTGACTATATCTCTGTCTCAGAGAGCAATTTTTAGGATAGAATGCTTTTGTGTTAGCATTCACTAAGTAGTATTCATAATTTTGTATTGAACATTGCTTTTTTTTTTTTTACTAGTACTGTTGTCAAGTGGAAATAATCTTCTAGTCATCTTTAAAAGTATCCTTCAAAAGTGTGTTTGTTGGCTGCTTGTGGTGACACATACTTGTAATATCATCAGCTAGGAGTCCAAAACAAGAAGGTCATGAATATACAGCAACTTTAATAAATAGCTAGATAATGACACATTAAGAATGTATTCATAATATGATCAAATGTTACATCATTTGTTACAGATTAGAGAAGCAACTAATCTCTGATTAGCCTTACTAGTTTCTTTTTTATGAAAAGAACTCATATATCTTAGGCTGGCCTCAAATTCCATATATGAAGGATAACTTCTGATCTTCTTGATCTACCTTTTCGAGTGCTGGAATTACAGATGTGTGCCACCAGTTTATGCAATGCTGGGATCAAAACCAGGGTTTCATGCCTGCTCAGCAAGCACCAGAGTCCCTAGCTTTCCTTATCTGATCAAGATTATTGATTCAATTAATGTGTCCTTATACTAATAAGTGTCTAAGCCTTCTAAGAATATACCATAAACTTGGTATTATTATCATTTTTCTTTTATAGGTGAGAACATTGAGCCTTGAAGCTGACTAGTAAGTATAATGTACTATAGTTTTACACAACAGGGACAGGAATCTAGATTCCACTCCAGACCTATCAGGAAAAACATTTAAGCTTTTTTTTTTTTTTTTTTTTTTTTGGATTTGGTTTTTTCGAGACAGGGTTTCTCTGTGTAGCCCTGGCTGTCCTGGAACTCACTCTGTAGATCAGGCTGGCCTCGAACTCAGAAATCTGCCTGCCTCTGCCTCCCAGAGTGCTGGGATTACAGGTGTGCGCCACCACTGCCCAGCTTAAGCTTTTTTTTCCTACATATTCATGTTATCACATTGAGAATTGAAGGTAAGATAGTAACTATTAGTATTTACAAAGACAACAGAAATTAAAATTTAAAAGTATCTCATGGAGAGACTTCTATCACAAAATCTACTTTATGAGAAAAGAATAATACATTTACTCAAAACTTTCCATTATATATGCAAAGAAGCCTTCCTATTCAAGACCAATGACACATGGAAGGTAACTGTAATGGTTTGAATGAGAATGCCTCCATAGGCTTATGTGTCTAAATACTTGCTTCCCAATTGGTAGAACCTTTTGTTTTGTTTTGTTTTGTTTTGTTTTGTTTTGTTTTGTTTTGTTTTGGGAAGGAGGAAGAAATGTGGTCTTATCAGAGAAGAGTTTTCACTAGAGGTAGGATTTGAGGTTTTAAAAGTCTCAGGGATTCCCTGTGATCTTTCCCTCTCCCTCCTACTTGGGAAGAAATTGTTCCTTTGCCACATCTGTACTCTAAAATCATGAACTCTATCTCATCGGCACTGTAAATTCTTTATTCTAGAAATTGCCTTGGTCATGATGTGTTATCATAGAAATAGAAAAAGTAACTAAGACTCCATTTGATTTTATGCTTAGGCTTGATGAAGCAGGGACAGTGAAATAGAAAGATGATTTTTAAAGGGCCATGAGCCAATAGAAATGAACACGTTAATTTTAGCAATCCCAGGATCAAGTGTCCAGCAGGACCCCTATAGAATAAGGATATCAATTTCTTCCTCCCTTCTTTTCTTTTTCCTTTTTCTTCCTTCCTTTTTCTTTTATCACACACACACACACACACACACACACACAGCAATTACAGTTTGGAAAATCATTATACAATGAATCACAAGTACCCTGTAGTTCCTTCAGAATACTCTTGAAGTTTCAGTATCCTCTCTAGTGCTCAGGGAGGAAAAAAGAAAACACATTAAGGTAGTAAATAAATGTTGGACAAATAACTGAAGGAAAAAACAATGTTTAAAAAGCAACTACAGCCCTGGAACTGTTAAGGTCTGCTGAAGACCAAGAACCTGTACCTGTGTTAAGGAGTATTGGGTTTAGTTCTAGGGGACTAAGAATGGCCCTGTTTAGCCGGGCGTAGTGGCACATGCCTGTAATCCCAGCACTTGGGAGGCAGAGACAGGCGGATTTCTGAGTTCGAGGCCAGCCTGGTTTACAGAGTGAGTTCCAGGACAGCCAGGGCTACACAGAGAAACCCTGTCTCGAAAAAAAACAAAACAAAACAAAACAAAACAAAACAAAAAAAAAGGAATGGCCCTGTTTTGCAGTGTATCTTACCTGGTATCATCTATAAGGCAATGCAGGTGCAGGAATAGATCCGAAGAGGACAGTAAATAGTTCTTCCACAGGAAGATGACAAGAGCAAGAAATCAGGTATGCTAGTGGCTTTGGAAACCTATACTGGGAAGGCCAGGAGATACCTTAATAAAGCTAGGTCTGATGTGAGTTGCATTGGCTAAATAAGCAGTTTATGAAACATGGAAAATTCAGGCCTTAGAGTTTGGGTCAAACTTATCAAAAAATCTCTTAAGATCACCACTTTTCTTTGGATGTAGTGTATCAATATGAATAAATCTCTCAAAGGGCTAACAATCTCATTCCTCCTTCTCTGCCTTACTCTGGGTTTGAATCTAGGACTCAGACCAACAAGTTAAACAAGAGCTCTTCCACAGAGCTACATCCCAGATCAGTTTTTAGTTTTTATTTGAGATAGGATCTCGAAAAGTTATCCAGGTTGGTCCTAAATTCCCAATTCTCCTGAATCAGCCTCCTAGTGGCTGTGACCACCCACCTGAAACACCCAACTAAAGTCCTTTAGGCTTTTGAAATGCAAACTGTGGGCTTGCTTAAACATTCACTCATTTATTCATTCCACAAAAGTTCATGCAGGGTCTCCTAGTGTGAGAATTTTGTTAGGCACTTGGGGGTGGGGGCAGATACAAAGAAAATTTAACTTGGTCCCATTCTCCCAGAATTTTACAGCTTAGTAATGGAAACAAATGTGCAGCCATAAAACCTTATAGAAGGTGAAAATGTGAGAGAAGGTTTGGAGTGGATCAACTCTTGGAACATAAAGGTGGTGTGAAAAACAAAACAGAGTTTTAAAACAAATTGGGTTTTCAATGAACTTTAAAGCGTTTAGGTAATAGTCAACACTAAGACTGAGAGTCCAGGGTGGTGGAGTAAGGAACAGAAGTTTGATTTGTTTGAAGGGCTGTGTAGTAGGGAATTTAGCAGGGTATAATCCAGGATAGGACAAGGCAGAAGGTACCTAAATAGAGACCTTATTTCTTTTCTTTATATTTTGACTTAACTTCATTAGAATCCTTTTTAAAATTCACCTCTTTCCTAGCATTCAAGTGGTTGGTGGTGGGATGGGTTTAACGTGTAAGTTAAGGGTTTGCAAAGCGGCCCATGAGTAACTTAAATCCCATACTTGAGAACCAGAAAAGGAAACATGGTAGAGCCTGCGTATGCCAAGCCCATTTAACAACACCAGCCACCCCTCTCAAGATACCAGCTGTTTGCTGGGGCAAGCTGCAGGCCAGACCTGAGGGCGGGTAGCCAGCGCTGGCGGGAGCTGAGATCCCTGAACTGGCGGGCCAGGGTTGAGGAAGAGAGGGAGGGAGGGAGGGAGGGAGGAAGCGCGAGAGGGAGGGAGGAAGAAAGAGAGGGAGGCGTGTCATGTGATCCGCTTCCCTGCTTCTTTAAGCGTCCACTGGCTGCCGGGCGGCCGCAGTCTCAGCTCTGGGCATCTGGGGAGCCCAAGCGGCTTCGCCCAGGCATCCGCGCGGGCGCCTGCGGTCTGTCCCACCTCCTTTGCTATTGCACCCTTGAAGTTTTGCAGCACCAGGAAAAGAGAGCAAGGAAGAAGGAGAGGGGAAGCGAAAGCATACCCTAAATTATTTACTTAAAGGAGAAAAGAAAGGGGGTCGCAGAAATGGCTGGGGCAATTATAGAAAACATGAGTACCAAGAAGCTCTGCATTGTTGGAGGGATTCTTCTGGTTTTCCAAATCGTTGCCTTTCTGGTGGGAGGCTTGATCGGTAAGTGTGAGAGCTGCAAACTTTCCCCTTTCCCTTTCTTTGGCCCTTCCCTCTTTTGCCTCTTGGGCTACTTGTTACAGTATCGCTGCCTTGCCTCTATGATCTAATTAGTCCGGCTATTGTGCTTAAGAAAGCAGAGCTCCATGGGGCTCCATGGGGCACAATCCAGTCTAGTGGCAAAGAGAAAAGGAGGGGAAAAGTTTTGGCCTAGTTTCAGTATCCACTTGAAAGGCAGGAGGGGGTGGGGGTGGATCTTAAGCATGGCGACGGATCGCGAGGAAGTGCTGGGTCGCAAAGTTGATTGCTCCCCCTGCTCTTTCCCTCTCCCGCCCCCTTTCCCTCTCGGTTCCCTTCCAGTCAGCTCCGGGAGGGCAACATAATCGACTTTATTAGAAATAACAGGAGAGTCGAGAGCTAAACCCTGTGCCAGCCGCGATCTGTTACTGGCTGTGGCTTGTGTAAATGCATTAGTTTGTCTCGGCGAGGGACTAGAGCTGGTTTTAGGGTCTCAACCTCTAAGCCCTTGGCTTCCACGCCGCCACCCCACCCGCCTCTGGCGGCGGACTTGTTTGAACTGAGGACTTGGAGTAGAGTGGCTTGAGAGAGTCCTGGCCCTCTCAGCAAGAACTTGGAGAGGGCGTAGGAGAAAGCCTGACTGAAAGGTGTTGCTTTTGCCTCTTGTCCCCTCTGCCATCTCCCCTCCCCCTCTGCTTTGAGCCCCAAGATACAGTGAGTCCGAAGCCTGAGGTCCTCCCCTGGCGCCGAGGACGTTTCCTGCTCCCTCCTGGGCTGCCCTCAGGTGACAGCTCCCAGGCGCCAGGGCGACTTTCTCAGTGCGCACCAAAAAAAAAAAAAAAAAAAAAAAAAAAAAAAAAAAAAGCTTCGGAGGTAGCCGACCTTCTGCCTTAGGAACCAGTCGGAAAACTCAACTTAATCCTACTGTCTTTTCCACCTCATATCCCTTTCTCCTCAAGGTTCCGGACATCCTTGGACAAACTTCAGTGCCAACTTCGGAGCGGGCGCTGCTGGGCAGCTTGGCTTCCTTGGGGCTGGCTGTTGCTCTTGGCTGGGTAGAAGAGCTCAGGCGGGGGGGTCTGTGCTTCTTGCAGGAGTCCCTGGGCAGCGCAGGAGCACCCTTGAGGGATGAGAGTAGTGGGTTATTCCTCTAGACTAGGGTGTGTTGTGTTCGCATACCAGAGTGTCTGGTGCTGGCAATCTTTGTAACACCAGGCTAAGTGTTTTAAACAAAGGAGAGAAGGAGAAGCTTCCAGAAGGGAGTTCTGAGGAGGTCGAGTACATGTTTCTAAGCCTCTGCCCTCCGAGGTATGGGCAAAACATACAGAAACACACACACACACACACACACACACACACACACACACATACACACACACATTCTGCTTTTGTTTTGCTACGCCATGTACAATCTTTTTTCTCTGTATTGAATTTTCCAGGCTCTTAATACACTGCTGGGAGCTGTAGGCAGCAGCAGTCTCACAGTGATTACACCGCGGTTACAATTACACCTCTTATTTCCCTTGATGAGCAGTTGCAGTTGGATGCTATTGGATCTTGTGTGATTTCAGTGGCAGACCATCATAAAATTTCTTGCACCTTGTGCTTTCAGAATTAAATTGGCCTATTATCCTTGCCTGACCTTCCCCTTTGAGGTTTTTGTACACAGTAAACCATTACAGTTTCTTGTAGCTGTACCCACCACCACAAGAAGCTGATGTGGGCCCACAGACCTCTTGTCCTGTAGTAGGTTTCCTATAGCACTTCTGGAACTAACATGTTTTCTGGAACCTCACCATTGCAGAGAAGATCCCAAAGTCCCCTGCAAGTATTTTCTGGACATTAGAATTACCAGTTAGAGCAGTTGTTTGTTCAAATTAGGGTTGTCTTAGGTAGGAAGTAAGTAGTGCTAAGGTTGTTCCCTCCGCATCTAAGGTAGAACTTAGTTAATAAAGCTGCAGGCCCTGCCTAAATAGATTTTCCTAAATTAATAAACTACTTTAATTCTGACTTTTCTTAGAAAAGAAACATTTCTTGGAGGAAGTTTTTGTATAACTTTACTTTCCTTCTCTCCCAGCTGCAGTAATTGTCCTCAGTTCTGATCCTGAGACTGAAAAGATTATATGTAAACCATACTAAATGTTTTAGTTTTTACTCTTTGCAATTTCAGAGTAGCATTTTTTGCTCTTAAAGGTAACCCTAGGTAACCTAGGCTCTCTTATAACCTAAATACAGGAAATGGACATTAACAAGGGGTGCATGCTATGTTTTCCACTCAGCTTCTCTAAATTGAAAGTAGATGAAACTGTTCAGAGTGGACTAGTAGAATCAGTACTTGGAAGAACAGGAGCTAGAGCAGAACTCTACTGCTCTATCCCACTGCTACTTATGGGGTCAGGCATACTGATGATAAAGTAGTCTTCCTAAGGTATCTGCTCCTTCTGAACTATAGCCACTCTGATACTTTTGGATCCATGTCCCCCCCACCTCCACCCCCAGAGAAACTCAGGGGAGAAAAATATTATGGAAAAGCCCCTCACTGGAAATACATGACACACAAAACAAAAGTACTCATCCCCTAAACAGCCATTGCAAATCATAACGCTCAAAGTAGCCAGGCAAGTCACTTAACCAAAAGACTTTTCTCCTTACTGGTAGATCAATGAGTTTAAGAACCCTTTCACCTCTGATTGTATAACTCTTTTAGTATTCAGAATTTTATATGACATTTGGATTAATATTCATTTGTAGCCTCATAAAATCAAGGGGAAGATTTTTAAAAGAAGCCAGAAAAGAGAAAGAGATAGAAGAGATTTGGTTTGGTTTATTTCAAATTCTCTGTATCCTAACCTTCTTACTTAACTTGTTTATTTGCTTTCTGGCTGGCTTTGTATTTTTCTTGTACCAGTGCCTATATATGTTGTTGAACTTTTGATAACTTTGGTAAGGAATATCATGTTTGGTAGAACTTGGTAGAATTATATATTTATTCATTTATGGTTTTGTTAAAATTTTGAGACACTATAAATAGATACCTTTTTAATGCATTCAGTAAACTTACTAAGTGAATAGCTTTTTATATGTATTTAATATTTAAGAATTCCAAAAATGAAAACAAAATGTTTTGAAAGGTACAGCTTAATCTTACTTACCTGGAAACCAGACCTGAAAAATACTAAAATAATTTTTCTTTGTTTTCATGCTTGATGAACTTAGTTCATGGAAAAACAGCTGTTGGGATAATAGAAGGGGTGAAAAAAGACCATGTGATGAAATCAGAGTACAGCTCACTAAAAATCATGAACTGTGGTATCTGGCTCATCATGCATATGTTGTTTACCTCAGATTCATCATTTCTGGTGCTATGAGGTTTGAAGAATCATGTTGCTGTTTTTTCTAATTCTAAAATTATGAATAGAACAGAGATCACAACCGGACAGAATGTATTATGGTTAAATTATTTTAAACAAACCTACAAACTTAATTTGTAAGTAAAAATAAGCAAATCACCAGTTATAATTTCTTTGAGAAGGAGCATTGTTTTGTCAAAAGTCATATGAGTAGCCTCCTTCTTAAATGATGAGGATATAATAATGTGCTTAAGACATATATACATACATATACAGTTATCACAAGGATGCAAAACTCTCCATTATGCTGTTATTAAGTGGAAACTGTTGATCATTTTGATTGTTACCCATTCATATGAGCATTTGTCTGCTGCAGTTTTTCATTTGAAAGTTGCAGAAATTTGAAAAGTTGAATGAAGTTGTGGTTAAACAGGGTGCCCAGTTGTCAGTACATTAGATTTTAATTTTGCTGTATATATTGCATTTATTACATATATTACATATATGTAATTACACATATTAAAATTATAGATATTACATACAGTCTTGCATCCCAGGCTGATTTCTCATGGGCAAAAGGTTATCTCCAACTCCGGATCTTCTTTCTTCTATATCCCAAATTCTGGTATTATAGATATAGCTCACTGTATCATGCTATCTCTTATGAGAATCTTGAAAAGTACTGATTGTTTCTTGGCTGATATTGGTCATATTTTCCTGTATTTAGTCATTCTTTTTATTTTACTTACCTGATCAAACTATACTTTTTCTTTATTAATTTCTAGAGGAATCATACAATTATAATTTATATAAATTCTGTGTCATCTCATAAATTTAATCAGTTTTTCATTATTAAAATAAACATTTAACTTTTGGAAAGCTAAACCTTGATTATTATAATGAGACAATGCCTGTGTTAATAGTCTCAAATGTTCTCTCAGCTGATTTTCTTAGTACCTCTCATCTAGTCTAATAGTGCAAATTTTCTTTCTGTAATAAAAAGTGAGAAATACTTACTTGATGTAATTGTGAATAGTTTTGTGAGATTTACAAGTCCTTTGCCTAGCTGGGCAGTGGTGGAGCACGATTTTAATCCCAGGATTTGGGAGGCAGAGGCAGGCGCATTTCTGAGTTTGAGGCTAAAGTGAGTCTACAGAGTGGTCTGCAGAGTGAGTTCCAGAGAAACCCTGTCTCCAAAAACCAAAACCAAAACCAAAAAAACAAAAACCCCAATCCTTTCCTGATAAACTCTACCCTGTCTAGATGACATTTTATAATAATTTGGGTTGTACCTTTATGTTTTTAGTTTTATTTATTTACTTACCATTTATTTTTGTTTGCTTTTGAGACAACATCTTGCTGGCTGGCATGGAGCTCCCTATGTAGACCATGCTATATAGACCTATCTGCCTGTTTCTTGCTTACCAAATGTTAGAATTAAGGGCATTTGCTACCACTCCTGACAAGGCTTATTGTTAAATATGTACTGACTGAGAAAATATTCATATTTATCTCCCTCATAAAGTACCTTTATAAAATGTTCTTAGTTCAGATTTTGGTAGACCACTGGCCTAATGTCCAAAGTACTTATCGAGGTCCCTGGTATGCCCAGGATAGGGCTATGAGGGAATATAGAGCCTAAATAAATTATATCCAGTGTGTGGATCTCAAAGGACAACTTGTGGAAGTGGGTTCTATCCTTCCACCATGTAGACCCAGGGATTGAAATCTTGTTAAACCCTTATTTTCTGAACCTTCTCACTGGGCCATCACTTGTATTTTTGTACGCATTTTATTATGTAAACAAATCAAAATGCAGGCAGTTCTAGTAAATTTTCTCAAGAAAGTCTAACTTTAGTACCAAACCAGTGTCTTATCGAGGCCAATGGAAGATATCTTTTGAAGAAATTCAGACACCATTCTTATTCCTTTCTTACAAGTTCTATTCAGCCCCCATAAATGTATGAATCATCTAATTGTCTGGGAAGCCTGGTTCATTAACCAGAAAGAAAGATTGCTTGATTTTATATTCTCCAGCTGGTAGTTTGACATATTTATGTAGTTATATAAGAAGATTGGACTTATTCAAAGAAAGAAAAGAGAGAGTCATTGGAGATTAGAGAGTGATTTAGAAGGTATAGATAGCAGTAATGGTAGCAGTTAAAACTTAAAAATTCCAGTCAGGTAGCAGTGGCATAGGCCTTTAATCCCAGCACTTATGAGGCAGAAGTAGATGAATCTCTGAATATCAGGACAGCCTGGTATACAAAGTTAGTTCCAGGACATCCAGGACTATATAGAGAAACCCTATCCTGAAACACCAAGCAAGCAAGCAAACAAACAAACAAACAAGCAAACTAAAAACTCAAACCTCCATACCCCAATCAAGCAGAAAATCCAAACCAACAACAACAAAACCAAAACAAAACAAATTCTTTTCTAAAATGACAGTTTTTATGCCAGCATACAAGACCAGCAACTCCCAGGAGTAGACATGCTGACACCATGAAAGGTATGTTTTATTCTTTGGGAAAATGCTAATAGATTGGTTTTTTAACATGGAAAAAATCAAAGTTCTTGATTTAGATAGAAACAGATTTAACAGATTTACATATTAGTTTCACTTGAGTAGATCTCTCCTGAAATTTGGTGATCCTGACCTAATGGACCAAGTAGACCAGATACAGGCCATTCCTAAGTGTCTGAGGGCAATAGGACAACAGGAGTTGAAGATCAAGAAATGTTTTGTGAGTTTTCTCTTTGCATAAAGAAACAAACCGAAGATTATTAAATTATGAAAAAGAAGCCTCATATTTTAGAATTTAAAAAAATACTGAGACTCTTGTTTTATTCTTCAGCTCCTCAGCTTCTGTATCCAAGCTTTAAAATTCTATCCCTAACAAGTTTTATAGAGGATTAAAAGCAAGAATCATGTTGATGTCTGGCCAGGAGCAGGTGTCTGCTTTACTGTGACTGTTGACTTTTGGGTGGCCATAAAAAACATTTTAGAGGTATTGATTCATTTACTGTTCCTTATAATCCACAATTACATTACTGCTACTTTCTCTAATTTTCAGTTGAATCTCAGACCCAGTTAAGGAACTACTTGGAAATATGATATGAAAGCTCAATTTCCTTTTTTGGCTATGCCCTTCCTTAAGCTAAGTAAGCATTTCCATTGCTACCTGAGTACCAAAATGACTTAGCTACTTCCTAAACAAATCATTCCAATTCCTGACACCCAAAAGCTCTCGTACCAGCTACTGTGATTATGACTGTACTTGTAACCCATCCTGGGGAAGGCTAAGCCTGAGAAAATCACATACCACCTTGGTAACAACATCATGCAGCAAAGGGAGGATAAACACTACAGAAAATTTGAGAAGCGAATGCCAAAGAGTGCCTCTTGGCTTCAGCCTAAACAACAGGTACTGAATGTAATTGTAAAGAGAGCAGTGCTGATATTGAAGGAGATAATGGTGAAATATGGCCCAGAAAAAAGAAAATTTAAGGCCTAAGTAAACATCCCTTCATCCCTTCTGGATATAGCTAGTCTGGATTTCTCATACCTACTTTTTTCTTGCCACCCACTCCCCTATAATAAGCTAGCATTTCCATCTCCATGCCCATTTAAATCCTGCACTTTCAACTGTAATTTTCTGTTGCCTTTTTCTCCTTCCAGCTGTATGTTCTTAATATTCTCAGACAAAGGAGTGCTCTTAAAAAAAAAAAAAAAAACTAAAAACAACAACAAAAAAAAATAAAATAAAAAAAACTAGCTCATGCAAAATATAGGGCTTTCTTAAACTTTTGGTTAATTCCCTTGCGTAGCTCAGGGGCTTTATCCATGATGCATATGTCTAAGAGAGCAGAGGGAATTAAAAGAACAACAGATCAAGCCTACTATATTAGTTTTGGCAAGGAATTAAATTTTTTCTTTAGAAAATAAGTAATTATTCTGAAATGGTTCACTCAGTGGTTTTGGGGTTCTACATTAATAAAACCAATCTCATAGAGTGCACTGTTAATTCTTCCTCCTTTGTGTTTTCTTTTCTTGAACCAAACAGTCATGAAGCAACATATAATTTAGTTGACATGATAGAGACTTTCAGCTTCTCTCTACTTAGCATGTTTGCCTTCAGGTTATCACAACCAAAAATGTGAGTTCTAACTTTGTTAAATCCAGCCTTTGCTGAAGGAATGTATGCATTCTTGAGGTCCAGTTTCTTTTTAATCTGCTTCTCAACATGTTTTATGCTGTCCATTAGGCTGTAACTTGCCCTGAGTAGAATGCCTCTAAGGAGAAAGACACACCCACATTCCTTTCTTTGCTCTGTTCTTTTAAGCTGGTTCTGTCTGGTATGAACCAGGATCCTGCTTTAGCTTTGCATTCCTAAGCTAAGTAGTTACAGATAAAATTCTTGAGAAGGCTATGAACAAGCTATCATTTACAGAACATGTCTCTACTTGGAAATGATCATCAGATTCTTCATATTGTTGGAGGTCAGGGATAGCTGCAACAGAAAACTATGAAACCTGAGATATCTTTGTGTTTGTTTTAACCTCTTGTTACATATAACCCACCAGTCTTTAATACATGCTCAGGAGAACAGAGATTTGCTCTAAGAAATCATAATATTTCTATGTAACAGCCAATGAAAAGAAAGAGAAAGAGAATGTGTTGATTTTAAGCTGAAGGAGCACTATTATCTTTCAATCAGTATTTGTTTCCCTTTCTTCTTTCCCTTCTTTTCTTTTTGCAGATACCAAAAACTCCCTCCATTACTTTCTTTGCTTACTCCACTCATTCAAAAAATATATTTTAGGAGAAGGATGAATATGGCTGAAATATTTATTAAAACCAGGGTTAGCATATCTATGAGACAGTAACATAAAGTAGGACTTATCCCAGCTTTGTCTAGGAAACCATTAACTCATCACACTAATTGAGCTGTTAAAAATTTTGAAAGGTACTTGCCGATTATTAGGGTGTATTTCAGGATTCTTAAGAAATGATTACTCATAAAACATCAGAATTGTAGCAAAAGGTTTCTTGTATGATAGTTTTGGGGTTTTTTTGTTTTTGTTTTATTGTTTTTTACCAAAAACCTGGGTTATAAAGGCCTTTATCTCAACACTCAGGAGGCTAAAGCAGAAGGATCACTGTTACTTGGGGAATGACTTCAAGGCCAGCTTCAGCAACTTAGTGGGACCCTGTCTCAAGTAAGTAAAAAGAAGACTGGAATCATAGCTCAATTATAGTAGAATACTTGCCTATTATATATGAGAAAATAAAAGAAAATGCACTAATCCTTCAGTTCAAAGTTTTTCTAGTTGTAGAAACTTCATTCTATCAACAAATAGTAGTGATTTAATTTATCTATTTGTTATCAGACTTACTGTGTAGCAAAGACAAAACTTTAATGTATTTTAAAGTCTCAGTTTCCTTACCCCTAAAGAAACTACAGGAATTTAAATGATAATATAACGTGCATTTGCTCAAAGTGTGCCTGCTAATAGGCAGTAATTACTTTATGAGAGCCTTTTTTCTGGATTAGAAGTTACCACTAAGTAACTGCTTAGCACACACATGTATGCATTTGTATTCATCCTGTGTCTCATTACTTTTTGCCTTTTGCTTCTCAGTTGGTTAGGTTTTATTAGAAACCCAACAATACTGCTTTATAACCATCCTATTGGCATAGTCCCTGCAAACCAATAGTTCAAGAAGTATGGTGTTCACATATTTGGTAATCACAGTGGTTCATTTATGTTTTAGTTTAGCTTTTAATAGCTTTCACAAGCTATTAATTTTTTATCTTAATTTTTTTTTTCTTTTTCATATTCTGGCTTCCAGTTGTGGATACAGTTCAGACAAGTCCATGAGTTAAATTACCAGCACTGTCCTCAAAATCTAAAATCCTGGGCCAGTGTACATGGCTGATCACAGCATAAAAAAGCCTAGGTAACAAACAAACTTTTAATAAAATTTTACCTACATGTTCCATATGTGCTTGTTAACAATAGAAGCTTTAGCTGGTCTTCTGTTTTACAGTATAAAACTGGAGTCATCATCCTTTATGACATTTTTTTTCTCTTCTAAACTCATGATATATGATAGAGACTTTTGAACATCAAATTTGAGGGGAAAAGATGATCTCTTACTAATGCAATACCAGCTATTGGAATATTAATTAGAACTATATAGTTGTCAGATTTTTTTTCATGGTGGTACTAGGGGCATGTACATGCTAGTACTCTACCAGTATACATCTCTAGCACCATATGAATTTTAAAATAATAATATAAATTATAAGATATTATATAAGATAAACTATATAAAACCTTAAGCTCCACCTTGATGTGTAGTTGTTACCATAGTCAAGTACAATATGAGTACCAGGAATATCATTGAAGAAGTGCATAAATAAATGCCTTGCACTTTGGACTTATTGCAAAAACACCAAAAATGTACATCTTTAAAGTCTGCCCTATATTTTCTAGTATTATGTTCCAGGCTATACTTTAATTGTTTAAACAAAGATAAGACTATTATTTTTCTCTTGAGCAGGTTAACAAAAGTTCATGCATATCTTCATGGTATATATGCTGGGGCAGGTATAAACTTGTACAAGTTTTGGAGTTGAAAAGGGACCTTCTCTTCAACATGGATTGAACCAAGCTCTTTGGTCACTGTTCATGATCATTCCCTGTTGTTTTTGTGTTTTTATCTTTCATTGGTCATAAATGTAGATAAAGGAATGTGGTTGTTTGTCCATGCTTGACAATTAAGTATAAAGGGAATATATGCTCTAGTGAATATATTTCCAAAAATTGAATAATCAAATAGAGATGCTGAGTGATAGTGGACAACATAAACATGTTTCTTCTGCTTCACCAGGACTGTTCTAAAGAGACTTATTTTAGATGTATTTCTTCTGCTTCGCCAGGGCTGTTCTAAAGGGACTTAATTTTAGATGTGTTTCTTCTGTTTCATGAGGGCTGTTCTGAAAGGACTTATTTTAGAAGCCCCACAGTTTGACTACAGACTCTTAAAAGTGGGAATTTGTTTTTTTTTTTTTTTTTTTTTTTTTTTTTTACATTTCTAAGAATTTTGCAGACATATGGTTGTTCTTTGAGACTGACAGATTAGATTTAAAAAGAAGTTTAAATTTTAAGCTTATTTATTTGTAATGCTGGGGATTGAACAGATTCTCTCAGTGTGCTAAGCAAGTACTCTACTGGTGAGCTATAACCCGTAAAGTATGAGTTCAGGTCCTGATTGAACCGTGAGTAACTACTTAATAAGAGATTGAAAGTATTTTTTGAAGAGGGCAATGCAGGACTCAGCAAACTTATTTTTATAAGGTTGCTGAAAGATTAAATAAGATGTTAAAGAGACTTCAGTAGGGTCTGTCAAGTAGTGAATCCTTAAAATTAAATAAGGACTATCTTATTGATAGTCTTAATCCTTTCACCCAGTGTTCTGGAGAAGCTGCTGTAAATATCTCTGAAATTTCCTATAGTGTTATATCTGGTGAAAAGAAATAAATTTTCTGTCTCCTATTTAAATTTTTGATTAGGAATATAATAACATTAAAGAAATTAAAAGTAATAAAAATAGAAAAAATAAGTATTTCTGAAACATTTTAAAGCAACAGTTTTGTTTAAATTTTTTCACCTCTGTTATCTAAAATTCAGTCTCACTAAGTAGAGACACTTAACAGAGGCTTTCTGTTGTCTTTCTGCCAGCTGCACATTTACTTTAGAAATTTAGCAATTCCCCCTCCTTCCTTCAAGCTCTGTTCTACTACTTAACTCAAGATTGCTATTGAGCCATTGAACCATGGGAAATTCATTTTCAAAATCTGCTTAATTGCTGTGAGACTTTAATTTGTTCTGGATGATGGTGCTAATGTCTGGGAACTGGGACTGAAGCCCTCCGAAGTTGTTAATTTAATCAACCGCTGTGCCCTTGCCTAATGAAGGGGGCACCAGATCCTCCTCACAAAGAGCCTGGGTCCCTCCTGACCACCTCCTTCATGATGAATAACAGAAGCCCTACAGTCAGGTTGAGCACTTGGGGCAAATTATCAGGATGTCAGTCCCCATTATCTGGAATCCTAGGCTGAGCTTTCTCAGTAACTATTAAGTAGATTTTATATAGGAACTTAAGAGTTTCTAAGGTAGGGTTTCTTGTATGCTTGTCTCCACATCTGCTAATCGAAAAATTCTTTAATCATTGAGGTTCTGTTGCAGCTGGTCTTATAATCTGTAAGATCATAAACATCATCTCAGACTGCAGAGATACCTGTTAACCACTCAACTTTTCCATGGCTAGACTGGTGAATGCTTGCTCTGGCCTCATGATAAATTAGCTTGTTTATTCCTCTTCTGCTTATTTCTATCCTGCTGTTGGTTAGTGTAATGAAGCAGAAGCCTATTGTGTATGTTCATTGGGTAGCAATCCTCTGGCACCAAAGAGGGTAATTGAGTAGAAAGGCGGATGCTGTTGGTGCATGGGAGAAGCTAACACCACATGAGGTCACCAGGCTTCCAGCTTTAACCAATGTGGACACAATGCAATTGAGATTCTGAAAAGGGTTTGTTTATAGTGTGAGAGTAAGGGTCAGTAGTTAATTTGAAATGCTGTAGGTGTGTTTTGCTTGAACCAAGAAGGTACAGAGCATGTGTCATGGAAGATTGTAAATATCCTCTGGGGGCGTGAAGGGGAGTAGAGTTGGGGGAGGAATTTAAAACAAAGTGTACTTAAAAGTTCTAATATTCTTATTATCCACCTCTCTGTGTTTTCTTATAAATTTTGCATTATTGAAAATTAGTTCACTATAGAAAAATTACTATATAAATCTGTGATTTAGAGGCACCAAAAAACAACTTTTTAAAAAAAGAAGTAGTTCTTCAAACGTGAAGGTATTGAAGTCCTGTAAAATATAGTTAACATTATTCCAAAGAATGCACACATTCAAAAATTATAACAAAAATAATGTCTTCTATAATTAATAGTTGTCCTAACTTTAATGAGATAATAAGGACCATTAGCCCCGTCTTTTGCCCTTTTTAGGTGCCTTTCCCAGGCATATCTGTATTTAAAAAATTTTTTTGGTATTCACTTTGTTATTTAATTACCTGTTTAAAATTATAGAATCATGTTTTTATAATCACTCCAGATAATTTAAAGAGCCTGCCCCTATACCAGAGGGAAAAGTTGCAAGCAAACATTTGTTTTTCCAAAATGAGAACAGGAAAAAACATGGAGGTTGTGCAGGACAAAAAGGTTTGCCATGACCTTTATCATGCTTTGTGGAGTGTATGTTAAGTCTAGGCAATGCATTTGATATTCCTGATACCTCACATTTGTAGAGAGCTTTTATCCTTCTTCAAAGTGCTTTTGTAGAAATCACCTTATTTGATCTTGCCAACATTCCAGGATAGGCCAGTCCACCAGGGAGCTTCACATTTAAAGTCTTGGGATCTGAGAAAAGGACTGTTTATGGTATGTTTTGTTTGGTAAGATATTAGATTTTTGGTGATTAAAGCTCAGAAATTTGGAATTTTACTGACTACATGGTAACAAATATAAGAAGAGTAAAAAGGCACAGTTGTATTTTTTTAATGTAGAATTATTTGTTGTAGGAATACCTGTACTTTTATTACTTTTTGAGATCTCATTTAGAAGTAAATGTTTTCTGTAGTCTATTTTCTTCATCTTTTTTCATATAACTTATAGTTGCTTCAGTGAATGATTGTTGAATGTCTCTTTAAGTATTGTTTTGATAAACTATTGTCTGTTCAGGTTGTCAGATGTTTTTCTGTTTCTCTCAAGTTTTTCTTATACTCTGGTAAATTTTAGAACAGCCAGAAAACACTCTCAAGAACTGGGGGGAAAGGCTGGGGAGATGTCTCAGCGGTTAAGAGCGCTGACTGCTCTTCCAGAGGTCCTGAGTTCAATTCTCAGCAACTACATAGTGTTTTACAGCCATCTGTAATGGAATCTGATGTCCTTTTCTGGTGTGCCTGAAGACAACTACAGTGTACTCATATACATTAAATAAATAAATAAATAAATAAATAAATAAATAAATAAATCTTCCTTTAAAATATATGGAAAAAGCTAGTTAACTAGGTTTGTTGAAAGTTTTGTCACTTGTGGCATTAACTCTTCTTTTTAAAAAAAAATTATTTAATCTTTTTTTACAGTCCATATTTTATCCCCCTCCGGCACACCTTTTGACTGTTCCACATTCCATACCTCCACCACCACCAGACATCCCCACTCCCTGGGGCCTCCAGGCTCTTGAGGGTTAGGTGCATCTTCTTTGGTTGAGTACAGACCTGGCAGTCCACTGCTGTATGTATGTTGGGGGCCTTATATCAACTGGTATATGCTGCCTGGTTGGTAGCCCAGTGTCTGAGAGATCTTGGGGGTCCAGGTTAGTTGAGACTGCTGGTCCTTCTACAGGGTTGCCCTCCTCCCCAGTTTCTTCCAGCTTTTCCCCAGTTCAGTCACAGAAGTTAACAGCTTCTGTCCTTTGGTTGGTTATAAATATCTGCATCTGACTCTCTTTTTTTTTTAAATGTGTTTTTCTTCTATGTGCCATGCCAGTAGATGGCCATTTGGGTGTTAGTGTGATAGATGTATCACAAAGCATCACAATTGAATTTTTCAGTGTTCTTTGATGTGAGTACACAATATTTTCAGAATAGAAGCTATTATAAAATATTTTAAAAACCTTTATAGTTAAATTATTATTTGCATCTTTATGGTTTAATTAGCAGTTTCAATGCTATGAATTTACTTTTTACAAAATGATGATCAGTGATGATCACCATGTAATCCACTAAGCTAGGTCTAGGAGTTCACAATTCCATGGTTGTTATCTAATATTTGACATTTCTTAAATTTTTAAAGTCTTTGCTAATGTGCCAAGCATATCTTACTTTTTTCTTTTACAGTCCTTTGGTTGTTTTTGAAGGTAAGCTTCCTATTTAATGACTTGATTTGCTTGGTTGTTTCTTTCAGTGCTGTGTTTTTAAAGTTGATCATTTCGGGAATGAAAGTGTTGAAGATTAGAAAAAGGAAAAATTCACTGCAAGTTTTGTTTAGTTTCATGTTTTTTGTTCTTGTTTTTGAGAGGTAGCTTAGTTATCTTCAAGTATCTTTCTTTTAAAGATTATGTATTTTATTTATTTATTTAATATGAGTACACTAGCTGATCCCATTACTGGTGGTTGTGAGCCACCATATGGTTACTGGGAATTGAACTCAGGAACTCTGGAAGAACAGTCAATGCTCTTAACTGCTGAGCCATCTCTCCAGCCCTCTAGCTTCAAGTTTCTAATTACTTGACATGACATAGAGTCAACAGAGGAGCCAATTCCAAGACAACAGAGAAATACTGTCTCAAAAGAAAGTAAAAGGAAGGAAGGAAGGAAGGAAGGAAGGAAGGAAGGAAGGAAAGAAAGAAAGAAAGAAAGAAAGAAAGAAAGAAAGAAAGAAAGAAAGAAAGAAAAAGAAAACACTATTTGAAACTATTTGGAGTGGGTGAGTTTAGGTATCAATGTTGAGTCAGCACATGTTGCTACAGTTTTCTAACTATGTTAGCTCTGGGCTACAGAAGAGTATGCATACCTAGATCTTGTCTCTGAGCAACTTCAATTTGATTAGAAAGACAAAGTCAATAAAACAAGTTGCTGTTAAGGCTGAAGTTAGTTGCAATAGACCAAGAGCTCTAAGCCTATTTTAGACAAGGTGAAAAGATATTTTTTCAGTAATTGAAGTCTGACATAGATTGTCAAAAATTGGGTGGTTAACTGAAATACAATTTGATATGTATAAATGAAGACAAGGTTTATACCATTCAATGTTCTAAATTCATAATTACTTAATAGGAAAAGCCTGTGTCTAGTATGAAGAAGTCTGCCTTGAGTATCATTTGCCTCTGTGGACATCCAATCCTTCATACTTCTACCTGTTTTTTCTTGAAGACATTTCCTTTGACAATTAAAACAGGGTCATGCCTTTCCTCAAAGCTACATATATATGTTCATCAGTCTTTCCACTCACCCATTATTTTCTTTCTTCTTTTAAATTAAAAGTAGCAGGGCAAATTTTGAGTCTTTTGTTTATCTGTAGATCAGATATTAATTCTAAGATTTATTTATTTTTATTTTTATGTGTATAGGTGTTTGAGTTGCATGTTTGTCTGTGTATCTTGTACATGTCTGGTATCCATGGAGGCCAGAAAAGGGTCATGGATCCCCTGGAACTGGAGTTATAAGTTGTAAGCTGCCATGTGGGTACTGGAAATAGAACCCAGGTCTTCTGGAAGAGCAACCAGTGCTCTTAAACACTTATCAGAAGTTTATTGTAGATGAAAATTAAGGCATAATTTCTACTTCACAATATTCTGGAAAATATAGATCACAGGAAAGGATCATCTGCTCATCTGTGGTAAGAATGTACTTGATATAAAACTACTGAGCTTATCTTATATAATGAATCAAGATATTGTCAACTTCAAGATCTAGAGTTGCAAAAGAAAACAATGTATATGAAGTATCTGATTTTTAACAATGAACCAAAGTACAGATGAGGTAAATATTTTAATTTAGTAGAAAGATTGAGGCAATTATAAAAATATTGATAGAAAGACACAACAACATGACTATAAACAGGTAATATTAATTGAACACCAATTATACTCTAGGCAGTGTGCTAAGTGTTTTATATTCATTAGTTCAATCCCTTTGAACTATTGATTTGGAACTAGATTCTTTGCCTGACTCGGTTTTACATTTTAAGTTCTAGAAAAACTAAAGTATCTTTAAGTCACTGATTTCGATTCTTTAACTTGTTCATTGTATGTCTTTAAAAAAATTCTGGCAGGAGTGGCAGTTGGCACATGCTTTTATTTCCAGCTCCGGGAGATCGGGCATAGAAAGCAGGGGCAAGATCATCTCTGAATTTGAGGCTAGCCTAGTCTACAGAGTTAGTTCCAGTATAGCCAGGGCTACAGAGAAAAACCTTGTCTCAAAAAACCAAAGCAACAACAATAAAAAGTACTTCTAAAAGAAAGAGTTTGGAAGGGCAAAAGCTGGAGGAGGCTGCAAATTGACCAGAAAGTTAACAAGTCCCCATAAGGACTGGCATTGTGTTAACCATTGTGGGCAAATCCATTCAGCTTAGGGCCTCTGTCTGTATTTCCCTTTGTGAATTCTTCTACTGAATGTCTCATCATCCTTTGTTAAGATGAGGTTCTGCTAGTTCTGTCTTCTTTTACCACATAGATGTTTTACGAACTCTCACAGACTGGCAAGATTGTTTGTGTGAGCTGTGAACAGATTGTGTGGGTGATAACACAAGTAGGAAAGAACTCAGTAATCAAAAAGGAGTTGGAGGGGTGGTCTTTCTCTGTCCATCAGAATGGAGCTTGGACACAAAGAGAACTTCGTTAATCATGATTCCTTTGTAATCAGAATGGAAAAACACTTTTAAAAAACCACCACTATTTGGTTCACTGTTTCCGCTGAGTTAAGCCAACTAAGAAATAATTAATCAAATGGTTAGAATTTTCCCAGACAAAGCCTGGCAGAATCAAGTCGTACTGATAAAGTAGGTAGCTAAGGTGCTGGCTTTGCCCAAGGTTTTCATGGTGGCCAGCTTGTATTTAGATGATAAACATTTGATGGTGGTGAAAAAATAGGAAAGAGATTTGTAAGACTTTGGAGTTTTGATGAATTTATCAGACTTGAGTCACTTTGTACTAAGCCTTTAAAATAAGTACAAAATAGAGAAACAAATTATCTCATTTTCTAGATAAATTTGGAAAACTTGTTTTATCTTTTGGAGATTCCTTTGATAGAAATCAAAGGATAGTAATCTTTAGAGCTCACTTAATCCTTGTTGTGAAAGATACTAAGACTGAAACTACTCTTGAGTACCCTCCAGATGAAGAAATAAGGGTGATTTTCTTTGAATTATTCATATTCAGTAGGGAAAGGTGAATCAGTGTAATTTTGTTGTTTTTTAGGAAAATTTGTTATTCTTTCAACATTTATCTTTATAAAGGAGGTTATATACCTACAGATTAATTTTCTAGTACTTGTGAGGACAAGCTTAGAAATTTGCAGTGTGGGTGGTTTTATAAGAAAGAACTTTCAATTTATCATTACTATATCCATTCAATCCATCAGTCTGGTGGAGAGATATTTTATAATGAATTATTGATACTGAAGAAATAAGGAGCAATGAAAACAAAGGCAACAGCAGTGTGTTGGAAAGGGTCTGCCTGTTTGTTGTTATCAAGCTATTCCCTACTTATCTATCTTTCAAAAGTAAAACATAGTTTCAAATCCAATAAAAAAGTGGTCATAAATTCTAGACATCTGAGTGTCTTATATTTGAAAGACAGTGAGGTTTGGTTTTATTTTTGTTTAAAAGCCCTGACTCTCCTATGCCTTGATCATCTATTCAGAACAGATGGAAAATGATCTCTCACAAATTTCTTCTCCTATTGTGGTCTTTATCATCTAATGTACTTCCCTTCTAGACTGAAGTTTTCCTTTTCTCTCACATGAGCTATTGCTGGCATTTTCTTCTCAGTAGAAATTTCTAGCCTTCACTTTCCATTAGCCTTTTCAACAGGAAGTCCACATTTTGCTAATTGTTTGGAGCAAAAGAGATTTTTATTTTGGTGACATGTTGCTCTTTAATTTTTCAGTAAACTCAATTTTTTTTATCCAGTTTCTATAGATGGATATTCTTTCTTAACCTTCAGTGGAAAGTGCTTCTGTGACTACATTTAATTTCTACATGTGAATCCTGAAATATTTTTCATTTGGAGGGATCTAGAACATGTGTTTACTGTGTTTTTTTATAGTAGTGTGTCACATAATTGAAGATCTGTTATTTTCATTTTCTTCTCTTCATAAGATACACCTTATCTAGTTAGACACCTAATCATGCTAACCATCCCTTTTCTGGTGATTGCATTTCCAGTCTAGGTTAAATGTGCTTTCACTACCATAGTAACTAATTACTGCTTGTTTCTACTTAGCTAAAACCCACAATCTTCCTGTTTTCAACAGGAACTCCATTATTAAAAAGTCAATGTATGACTGGCTTTATAGCAAAGCTATGAATGGTAGTCAGCTCCATACTAGGAATAAAACCTCATACAAGCTGGACACTGAGCTCACCATTTTAACTCGAGTGACTTATAACAAATAAATTTCTCTTACATCTCTTTGTCCACTTTTCTCATTAGAAGAAAATCCAGATGGATTTGAGTCCATCCCCAATAAAGCACTTACTTATTGACTGTGACATAAGATATGTAGTTTTAAGAGACTCATTTTACCCATCTCTGAATAGTAAGAATTTTATTTACTATTTACATCTATGTATAGATGAAAAAGTTCCTGTTAAACTCCTAGGATAATCTGTGGCACTTAGGAAATGATATACAAAGGGATAGCTGCTGCTGTTTTTCCTAATTTGTAAATGGCAACCTGATGCACCCAGGCTGGCATATTAACAAATTAAAATGGGTGTGGATTTCTGGGGACATGGAATCATAGTTATGCTATGGCAAGGAATGTTGTGGAATGACTGAGTGAAGTATACATTTTAAAATTTATTCTTTTTTTAGATTTACTTATTTTGTAGTGTTAGTGTTTTGCTTGCAAGTAAGTGTACCACAGTCTACATGGTACCTGCAAAAGTCAGAAGACATTGAATTTCCTGGAACTGATATTGTAAACCACTATATTGGTCCTAGGAGCTCATGTCAGGTCCTCTATAAAAGCAACAGGAGCTAACAGTCATGAAGCCACCTTTCCAACTCTAAATTTTTTTTTTTAAGAATCAATATTCCAACTCAATTCTTCATAGAATTGGAAAGAGCAATTTGCAACTTCATTTGGAATAACAAAAAACACAGGATATCAAAAACTATTCTTAACAATGAAAGAACTTCTCAAGGAATCACCATCTCTGACCTCAAGCTGTATTACAGAGTAATAGTGATAAAAACTGCATGGTATTGGTACAGAGACAGGCAGGAAGATCAGTGAAGACCCAGAAATGAACCCACACACCTACGGTCACTTGATCTTTGACAAAGGAGCTAAAATCATCCAGTAGACAAAAGACAGCATTTTCAACAAATGGTGCTAATTCAACTGGCAGTCAGCATGTAGACAAATATAGATTAATCCAGTCTTATCTCCTTGTACAAAACTCAATTCTAAGTGGATCAAGGACCTCCACCTAAAACTGGATACATTGAAACTAATAGAAGAGAAAGTGGGAAAGAGCCTCAAACACATGGGCACAGGGGAAATTTTCCTGAACAGAACACCAATGGCTAATGCTCTAAGATCAACAAATGGGACCTCATAAAACTGCAAATCTTCTTAAGGCAAAGGACACTGTCGATAGAACAAAATGGCAACCATTTCTGGCAGTTCCTCAGAAAATTGGACAGACTGGGGAAAGATCTTTACCAGTGCTACATCCAATAGAGGGCTAATATCCAGTATATACAAAGAACTCAAGAAGTTAGACTCCAGAGAACCAAATAACCCTATTAAAAAATGGGGATCAGAGCTAAACAGAATTCTCTACTGATGAAACTCTAATGGCTGAAATGCACCTAAAGAAATGTTCAACATCCTTAGTCATCAGGGAAATGCCAATCAAAACAACCTTGAAATTCCATCTCACACCAGCCAGAATGGCTAAGATCAAAAACTCATCAAGTGACATCAAATGCTGATGAGGATGTGGAGAAAGAGGAACACTCCTCCATTGTTGGTGGGATTGCAAGCTGGTACAACCACTCTGGAAATCAGTCTAGCAGTTCCAGTCTGGAAATCAGTCTGGCAGTTCCTCAGAAAATTGGACATAGTATTACCTGAAGACCCAGACACTCATTGGCATATACCCAGAAGATGTTCCTACATGTAATAAGGATACATGTTCCACTATGTTCATAGCTGCCTTATTTATAGCAGTCAGAAGCTGGAAAGAACCCAGATATCCTTCAACAGAGTAATAAATACAAAAAATGTGGTACATTTACACAATGGAGTACTACTCAGATTAAAACAATGAATTCATGAAATTCTTAGGTAAATGGAACTAGAAAATATCATCCTGAATGAGGTAATGCAGTCACAAAAGAACACACATAGTATTTACTCATTGATAAGTGTATATTAGCCTAAAAGCTCGGAATACCGAAGATACAATTCACAGACCACATGAAGCTCAATAAGAAAGAAAACCAAAGTGTGTATACTTCAGTCCTTCTTGGAGGGGGAATGAAATACTCAAGGGAGGAAATACAGAGACAAAGTGTGGAGCAGAGACTGAAGGAAAGGCCATCCAGAGACTGCCCCACTTGGGAATTCATCCCATATACAGACAATAAACCCAGACAGTATTGCAGATGCCAAGAAGTGCCTGCTGATAGGAGCCTGATAGCTGTCACCTGAGATGCTCTTTGAGAGCCTGGAAAATAAGGAGGTGGATGCTCACAACCCATAGGAAGAACACTATCAACCAACCAACCCCCACCCCCCACCAGAGCTCCCAGGAGCTAAACTTCCAACCGAAGTGTTCACATGGAGGGTCCCATGGCTCCAGTCGCATATATAGTAGAGGATGGCCTTGTCCCATGTCAATTGGAGGAGAGACCCTTGGTCTTAGGAAGGCTTGATGCCCCAGTGTAGAGGAATGCCAACTCAGAGAGGTGGGAGTTGGTGGGCAGGTGGCTGAGCACTTATAGAAGCTGCGGGGAGGGAGGATGGGATAGGGTGTTTCTGGAGGGGAAACTGGGAAAGGAGATAACATTTGAAATGTAAATAAATAAGATATCCAATTTTTTAAAAAAAAGATCAACTTTGTAAGCATACTTGATGATCTCAGAATTAAAAACAAAACAAAGCAAACAACAACAACAACAAAAAACAAGTAACCGTTCATACTTTCAAAAAACAAGCACTTGCTGATGGGAGGAGCCTGATATAGCTGTCTCCTGAGAGGCTCTGCCAGTACCTGACAAATACAGAGGTGGATGCTGTCAGCCAACCATTGGACTGAGCACAAGGTCCCAGATGGAGGAGCTAGCAAAAAGACCAAAGGAGCTGAAGGAGCTTGCAGCCCTATAGGAGGAACAATAATATGAACCAACCAGTACCCCCAGAGCTCCCAGGGACTAAGCCACCAACCAAAGAGTACACATGGAGGACCCATGGCTCCAGCTGCATATGTAGCAGAGAGGTCCTTGGTCCTATGGAGTTTAGATGCCCCAGTGTAGGGGAATACAGGGTGGGGGGGCAGGAGTAGGTGAGCTGGTGAAGGAACATCTCATAGAAGTAGAGGGAGGGAGGATGAGAGGGGGGAAACTGGGTATGGGGATAACACTTGAAATGTAAATATATATATATATATATATATATATATATATATATATATTTACACACACACATAATATATATATATATAACACTGGATGTGGACCTTTTTATTTTATAGCTCATGCAATCATGCAAGCTTAAGGGCAGTTCTGGGGTCAGTTAAAAAGTCCTGCCTTTTGAGAGCTCCATTTTCTAAAAACTGTAGTAAAAAGTAGTTACCTAAACATACTACTGTAATATTAATATTGACCACAAACATTGTGAGCACATTTTTGACTATTGTCTCTCATTTCTGTTGATGTATAAATGGCCTTTCTTTTATTAGACCAAGGTGATACTTTAGGAAATTTTTATTTTAATCCTTAAAATTTAGTATTCATGCTATGAACTTATTGACACAGACATTTGAGTGTTTCGTAAGAAGGGAACATGGATTGGGCTTGTGAGTATTGTTATGTCACTGGAAGCATGAAATACAGTCATAGTATCTTCCAGACTACCTCTCAGTATCAGTCTTCAGTGTTCATTAGTACAAGAAGGTCATACACCTAATCCATTATGGCATTCTTGTAATGATGCCTACCAAGTGTTTAATAAATGTTTGTTCATAAATCAAATATAAATTAATGTCAATCAGTTTACTATAACATAATGGCTCCACAAAGACCTATAGTTCAATTTGGGTTTGAAGAACTTACATGTTTAGGCCTCCATGGATACTAGAAAGGAAGATGCAGTCACCCCTTTAGAAGTTTATAATTTCCTACTGGTAGAAGTTTACATATTCAGCAGAATCTTGTTATAAAAATAGCTCAGATAACACTGACACCAGAAGAAACAATAATTACTTATTATTATTGAAAGAAAATCAGAGATATTATTAGAAATTATTAGATCTTGACTCATAGCATTTAACAAATTAGGCAAAGGAAATAGCAATTGAGCTAAACCTAGAAGTGATAAAAGTGTTAACATGTTTAACATTTATGTAGTAATTGAAATACGAGAATTTCTAATACTATAGATCACAATTAAATTGTACCTCTTTGTTTAATTCTAGGGAATTCACAAATTGTAAGGGTTTGCCTTTTCTTTAAAAACTAGGAAAATGATGATTCTGGAAAACTGTGAAATTTTGATAGGACATTAATGGACCTTGCTTGTCCTTAGCTATACTTTGTTTCTTTGATTACTTTTACATGTTTTTTGAATTTTGTCAGAAAATGGAGAGAAATCAATAAACTGTGGCTCTTTACTGGATATGAAGTTTTACATTCCTTCCCATATGCATATATACATAAGAGTATTTATCATTTTGATATTACCAAATGAAACTTGTTTGTAGTTTAGGCTTTCTTTTATTTATCCATTGTTTATTTCTGAATTTATTGTGAATAAAGAACTCACTCTTTCCTGAGCTACACTATTCCTGAGCTATTATATGCTTACCTAAAATATTATTAAATTCTTTATTAGTTTGCTCTGAAGCCAATCTGTCTCTAACTTACAGTTCTTTCTCATTCTTGTCTACAAAGTATGTATATTCTTCTACTAGCAACACTGGGTTGCTTACCTGGAGTCATGTCTCTTCTACTCTGAAATCCCAAATTCTGTCTGCCCGGAATATGAAATACCCAAGAACCAAATAAATGTGGGAGAATATGCATCAGGTTCAGACGAATAAGATGTATTTTCAGGAGCTTCATATTTTATCTTCTTTATGGAACTTTAAAAATGAAAGTGACTTACAATTCTCATATTAATTATGATTCATCTTTAGTAGTGCTGATAATAAAGATAAAATCGGAACCTCTATGATACGTAGATAATAGGTACCAGGTAATAAATTATAAATAGCCAGCGGGTGTGGTGGCGCACGCCTGTAATCCCAGCACTTAGGAGGCAGAGGCAGGCGGATTTCTGAGTTTGAGGCCAGCCTGGTCTACAGAGTGAGTTCCAGGACAGCCAGGACTACACAGAGAAACCCTGTCTCAAAAAACAAAAAACAAACAAAAAAATTATAAATAGCCGATATTAGAAAATTGTACTTCACAGCAGATGCTTCTCTTAGGAGATTAATTCAGTTTGGAGTTTCCTAATTCTAAAATTATAATGTAATGTATACTGTGGTTTACCTTTACTTGTTCAAGAAGTAGAAGCAGTTATTTACCTTTTATTGTCCCCCCCCCCCCATGCCTACAGCTCTGCCAGAGCAGTTTGGAGGATTTCCAGTGCACCTAGGAGAGATTCTTTTTTTTTTTTTTTTTTTTTTTTTTTTTTTTTTGAGACAGGGTTTCTTTGTATAGCCCTGGCTGTCCTGGTACTCACTCTGTAAACCAGGCTGGCCTCGAACTCAGAAATCCGCCTGCCTCTGCCTCCCAGAGTGCTGGGATTACAGGCCTACGCCACCACTGCCTGGCATCCTAGGAGAGATTCTCATACAAAGACTGGGGCATAACTGCTGCTTTGTGTTCATGAAACAAAGTAGTACATTGTGACACTCTGATTTTCTTCCCATAGGTGATCGTGGCTGCATTCCACATAGTTTTTTAGCTCATAAGTTATAAATTTTGAGGCACTGGCACAAGCTTGGATATGTAACTCAAATGTCTGGTTTGCAGAGCAGTAAGCATGAACAGATGAGTCATTTGATCTTGTGGAAGCATTTTGTGCTCATTTCATGTGTGTTTAATTTTTGCTGTTTTAAGCATCATTGAGTAATGTAGTAACGGACTTTTTCCAGAAATACAGCTTAGAGTTAGTAATTTTATGTACTTCTGTCATACTTTTTTTTTTTTTTTTTTTTTTGGTTTTTCAAGACAGAGTTTCTCTGTGTAGTAGTCCTGACTGTCCTGGAACTCACTCTGTAGACCAGGCTGGCCTCGAACTCAGAAATCCACCTGCCTCTGCCTCCCAAGTGCTGGGATTAAAGGGGAGCGCCACCACTGCCCGACTCTGTCAGACTACTTGATTCAGCCTTTCTTTGTTGGTAGATACTAAAGGTGAGTATTGGTTTTTGTTGTTGTTGTTGTTGTTGTTGTTGTTGTTGTTGTTTTGTTTTTCGAGACAGGGTTTCTCTGTGTAGCCCTGGCTGTCCTGGAACTCACTCTGTAGACCAGGCTGGCCTCGAACTCAAAAATCCGCCTGCCTCTGCCTCCCAAGTGCTGGGATTACAGGCGTGTGCCACCACGGCACAGCGAGTATTGGTTTTTTAATACATATTTAGGCCATTGAGTTCCTGATCTAATTAGCATGTCTAATGAATGAAGATTTTATGTGCTGAACCTCTCACGGGACCTTTTATGTGCATTTTATTATTTTACTCAAAAAGAAAAACTGGCACCGCCAGGCGTGGTGGCGCAAGCCTGTAATCCCAGCACTTGGGAGACAGAGACAGGCGGATTTTTTAGTTCGAGGCCAGCCTGGTCTACAGAGTGAGTTCCAGGACAGCCAGGGCTACACAGAGAAACCCTGTCTCAAAAAAACCAAAAATAAAAAATAAAAAATAAAAAAAAATTAAAATTAAAATTAAAAAAAAAAACTGGCACCAATCTTTAGTCTAAGGTAATTTCATGTTTACCATAGCACTTTACATACTATGTAAAAGCTTGGTTCAGTGTCCTAAAGCACTTTAATTTAGAGGGTCCAAGCTGAGCAAGTGATGTGATATGTATTTAACATGTGGTTTCTATAAAGCAATTCTGTTCTTTGGCACCAGACATGATTGAGAGATTACAGGTCAACCACTTAAAAATAGTCATCTGCTTAAAATGTAAACCTAAGTTTGTTGTTGTTGTTGTTGTTGTTGTTGTTGTTGTTGTTTGAGACAAGATCTCTTTATGTAGCTTTGGCTGTCCTGGAACTTGCTCTGCACACTAGAACCTCAAACCTAAAGTGATGGTTTATGATCTCCCAGTTATGAGATCAAAGGCATGTGCCACTACTGCCCTGTCATCAAAATATTTTTAAACATTTAGAATCAGAATTAATTGGACTGCTGCAATTTCTGAATCTTTGGTGTTAAACTTTTGGTGCCATTCATTCAGAGTTTTGTGTCACGGAGTATTTTTAGTAAGAGCTTGCTACAGAAAGTTACTTTGCATTCAACTTTTGATATTCATGGATTGTGTGTTGCTATGTGGATATTTATCTGTTTGTTCTTATGTGATTGCATGTCTGTATATTTGTGTGATGCTATGTAGGATATGTAGGTTACCATGTAAATACACTTGTGTGTTAACATATGGGTTGCATGTGTTAACCTGTTAGGTACATTTGATTCTGTTGCCATACACATGTGCACACTAGCTACTTTTCTAGTTGCTGTGATAACTTCCTAGACAAATGCAAGGAGGTAAGAGTTATTTTGCCTTATAGTCTTATTATAGTCCATTATGGTGTCAGGAGTTTGAGGTTTTTGTTTACTTTGTGTCCACAGTCAGGAAGCAGAGAGAGATGATGAATTCCTGGTGTTATGATTAGTCTTTCCTTTTTCTGAAATTGAGGTCTAGAAGTAACTGACATCATTCATTCTGTGGGTTATTCCTCCTCCTACTTTAATTAACCTAATTGAGGTAATCTCTTATGGACATGCCCATAGACGTATTTTATTTTTTCCCCTCTTTTTTTAATTTTCTAACTTATTTTCAAATTAATTCTAAATCCTGTCAAATTGAACAGTTCAGTTCATTCACTTTTACAGTATACACCTGTGTGTGGGCCTAGTGTGTATATGTGTATTCCTGTATATTGCCATTCGTATGTATCTTTCTGTTGATATGTGGGGTGTGGGCATCTGTTTTGCCATATTCATCTATATATTGCCATGTGAATACATGTGTATGTTCTTGTGTGGAGTATATTTGCTATTGTGTTTATCTGCATTACTATGTGTGTGAACTGTGTCTGTATTGCTATATAAGATGCATGTTTCTATGTAATTAACATGTATGTATATGCATCTTTGTGTTGAGGTCTGTGTGTTTTGAGGTATACGTTGCTGTGCATGTGCATCTGTATTGCATGTGGGTAAGTGTGTACATCTGGGTGTCACTATGTAGGTATATGTGTGAGTCTGTGGGTGACTATGTGGAAGATAAGTATGAACCCGCATATTTGTCGGTCTCTCAGTATTGGAATTTAAAAAGTGTGATGCTATGCCCAGCTGTATGTTATGTGTTTCTATGAATTGCTGTTTGAATGGTGTGTGTGTGTGTGTGTGTGTGTGTGTCTGTCTGTCTGTCTGTCTGTCTGTCTGTACCTGTTTGTTGCTATTGGAAGTGTGTGGACATCTATGTGTTGTTTTGTGAATGCATGTATGTCTATGCTGTCATGTGAATGCATGTGTATTCCTGTTTGTGTATATTTGCATCTATATATTGTATTGTATACATGGGTGTGTGTTGATGTGTTACTGTTTGGGTGAATGTGAGAACATTAACAAGTTGGCATAAGCAGCATATTTGTTTATATGTCTTGGTAGTAGTCATTTAGTGTAGAGGAGTTCTTGCTTTATTCAATAAAAGATATTAGTGTGATTATTCATTGAAAGTGACTTTCAAGAATTACTATAAAAAATGAATTGCATCTAAGTATACCCTATTCTACTCAAAAGGGCATAGCTAAGGTAATTGCTAAAGTCCTGTCTTAGTTCTAGTCTCTGCAGATACACTTTTACTTTGAAGTAACTGTTACCTAATTGTGAAGTAATAATTTGTTCAGTAATCTGGTAAAATTTAATTAGCATGGTTGAAATGCATGATAATTTCATCCTTAAAGTAAATGCAGTGTTAAAACATGTGTCTGAACAAAGCTGCAGAAACTGAGCTAATTCCTAAATGCTAAATCAGTTCAATTTAAGTATTTGTATTTTCTGTAGCTGAACTTTTTGAACTGTCATTCAGAGACATTTTTCAGACTTAAATATTTGCTAAGAACAACAACAGTGTTTTCAGGAATTTATCTTGGATAGCTGACGCACAGGTTTGGCTCAGTTATTAATTGTCTGGAACATTACAATTCAACCAAATAATGATATCTGTTTATTTATTATCATATCTGTACTACTTAAGTTGTACAGTCTATTTCATGTGTTTCCTTTTTAATCGGAATTAAGGCTTTTGAATTCATCAATGGTCAAGAAGAATGTCTCAGTGAATTATATTGAAAATCCAATTTCTAAGTTTGAGGCAGGAGGATTTTCATGAGTTCAAGGCCAACCTAGATTAGGACAGTTTAAAGCCAACTTCTAAACTTAGATAGGATTCTGTTATGCCAACCAAGAGTTTTGGGGACATTTGAATAGAAGTTACAGGTGTGCTAATAACACCTACATTTAGCCTTTTTTACTTCAAATACTAAATTCCCTTTTCTCATATTTTCCTCCATTCTTTTTATGCTGTCTAGTACTGAAAAACCGAAGTACAGAGCATGTATTCTATGAGTTTTCATTGGGCACATACTTTATTAGTAAATGGTTGTGGGTAGGAGGACCTGTCTTTCTATGTTGTACAGATTGACACCAGCCTCCTAAGTGCTGAGTCCTGTATCACTATACTTGACCTATCTTCCAGGCAATGAAGGCTTTTCTCTACATTCCAAAGTGAAGTAGATATTGAAGTTCTTACTAACAGTTCACATGAAAGCCTGGCATTATTATCATTGTTTCTGTTATCTATTTTAAATCAGTCTGTTATTCCTTTAATATGATCTATCTAGTAGCCTAAAATGATTTTGTAGAACAAAATGGAGAAAACTAAAGTGAAACTATGAAGTCCTAGATAAATAAGTTATTTATATTTTTTAAAGTATAGAGATGGTAAGTGTAAGTTTTTAACTGAGATTATTCAAAGGTTCACACAACCTCCTTTTTTAGTCATAAAAGTATCTGTGCATCATTGTTTTCTTGTTTTTATTGCTAAGTACTCTTCTGAAGTTAACTATTCTACTCAGAATCATTATATTTTTCAAATTTCAAAGTTTTGATTATTATTGTATTATGTATAGTTACCCATACAAGCTAGTTTGTTCTCCTTATTCCTTCCACTCAGCCCAAGCAGATTAATCTTCAAATAGTATTTTTATGGAAGGCAAATATTCCTGGTGTAAGTTAGGGAAAGACTATTTTGACCTGATAACTAAGATTTCAAAATCTTCTCTGAGAGAAGTGGAGCTCCTCTTTTCCTCTTCAGACAAACCTCTGGAGGCCACTAATTCTCCCAGTAGATCTCTTGTCTGCCTTGTGACTAGGTGCAGGTGGAGGTAGGGAGATGGAGGGAGGGGCAGTAGGGAAGGGAAGGAGAGAGGGAGAGAGATCTTGAAATGAAAGTGTTCCTTAAGAAAAGGGAAATCTTTCAATAAAAATTATTCATTTTTTGTGTGTCTCTTATGCCTTTTAAACAACACTTTATAGAGCTTAGCAGGGACAACAAAGTAGAAACCACGATAATTGTGGGAATGTATCCTTGGCTAGAGAAGCAAAGGTCTGAAACAAAGTTAGGAGTAATCCTGTAAAATGTTCCTTCTAATGCTAAGTGTAGTGGTGGCACATGGCTTTAGTCCTAGCACTGAGAGGCAGAGGAAGATGGATTTCTAAGTTCCAGGCCAGCCAGAGCTATATAGCAATAATCAATCAACCAATTAATTAAAAGTGGTCTTTCTAGTTATCCAAACTCAAGCATGGACATCTGTAGGCAAGATGCCTGCTTATGTCCTTTTAACCTGGTGGTGCCCTTGCTCTCTGAACTCACACGTCCTGTATTTTAAGAGTATTCCATGGGGGTGGGGGTATGCCCTGTAAGCCATTCCAGACTTCTTTTACAGCCAAAAGTCTTTATTCAAATCCTTGTTGGAACAACTTTCTATCAAGATGTGGCTGTTTATCAAATGTTCAGCCTTCTATAATATTGTCTCTGTCTTTAGTTATATACTTCTGGGTAGTTGCAAAGGGATGCTTTGTTGCTTGTTTTAAGACAAAAGAAATAAAAAGTTCCTGTTGGCTTAAATAGGAACTGTTTGTCACTTCAGTAGTGACAAATGTTGTTTTGTTTTTACTTTAACTTTTCTAGGTGGCAGCTACTCCTGTATCTCTCCCTGTCCATCTTTAAACTGCAGGTTTTAGAAAGAATAGGGCCAATCATTTGACATTGACTCAGCTTTGAGTATAAAAAAATGAAGTAACTTATGAACCAAGGTACCATATGGGATAGTAATAGGAAGCTCACTGGAGCCAATGAATGTCCTTCCAAAAGAAATACAGGTTTACTGTATTCGATTACATTTTTATTCAGAGTTAAGTTGGTGATGATAGAAGGGATTTTTTTATATCACTTTAGTCTACTCATTCCTTCTACATCTCAAATAATCAACTGTTCCCCTTTCTCAGGTTAAATGTAGCATTCATCATAATTATATTAATATTTATAGTAATTACCTATTGTCTATATTTTTATCATTCATATATCTCACATTATTGGTACCTATAGGTCTTCTCTAGTAGCTTACAGTGTCTAGCATATAATGGGTGCTCACAATAGTCAAATATGAAGTAATGTATTTGAAGGATCATTTTTTTCCTATGAGGTAGCTAAACCAACCCTGAATTTGTCCATAATTTCATATCACTTTAAAATTCAATATATTGCCAGGCGAGGTGGTGCATGCCTGTAATCCCAGCACTTGGGAGGCAGAGGCAGGCAGATTTCTGAGTTCGAGGCCAGCCTGGTCTACAGAGTGAGTTCCAGGACAGCCAGGACTACACAGAGGAACCCTGTCTCAAAAAACAAAACAAAACAAAAATCAATATATTGTAGTGTTATATGTCAGAATATGAATATACTGTAATGGATAAGAGGAGTAAAAATTAATGTTGAAATACAGATAAGGGAAAAATATGACCTGTCTTTGATGTAATAATGTGAACAGAGCAGGGAGTAAGCCAACATCTTTAATACTTTCTATAGCTTACCTGCATGAATGCATACCTTCAGTGTTCTTAGCCACCAATATGAGAGGTTAACAGTTCACAGTGACAGAACATATTTGTTTTTTGTTACATTGTCCTTCTTGCTAAATTGTATTGGGAAAGGTCAGCTTCTGGTCTTATATTTTCAATTAAATTCTATTCTATGGATATATACAGAGGATTTTTATAATAAGTGCTGAGGCAACTAGGTGATACTGCTTTACTAGTCTTTAAATACTAAAGAGTGATTGTTTTTACTTTTTATTTGAGCAAACTTGACTTGGTTTGTGGACCTGAATTGAGGTAACCCCTTTTTAACACAATTGATTTTCAGACTCATAGTAGGGACTAAGACTTTTGTTGTAAATATAGTGGACTATGTCTTATTCAAAAGACATATTACAGATAATTTTGACTTTATTTAGTTCTTTTGCCATATTGTAAAATCATTTTCAAAAATAACTTAAAGTTCATTTTTGGGGGGGTTCTTTTGAGACAGCATCTCACTATGTAGGTCTGGCACTTCTGGAATTCACTTGTAGACTAGACTAACCTCAAACTCAACAGAGATCCTTCTGCTTTGACTTCCTGGGTTCTAGGATTAAAAGAATGTATCACCATGCCTGGCTCATTTCAAACATATTTTGATTCTAGATGCTGTTTATGATTATGTAGTCACAATTTTGTCTGCATCTAATGATATCCCAGCAACTAGAACAAGTTGCATATTTGGCCTTTTTTTTTAAATCTTTATATGTTATATACACTGAGTAACCACTCTTAGCAGCAGATAAAATATTATCCTGAGTTGTGAAGAGATCACCAAAGTAACTTTAAGTAGCCATACTTGAATATCAATGTGATATTTACTTTCTGAAATACTATAAACATTGTTTTTGGGGGAGGGTCTAGTAGAAAAGCTGAAATGTTGAATTATGTGCAATTTTTAAGTTTTAAATGGTTTTGAGGCTATCTTATTCCAGTGAATAAAAATATTTCTCATTCTCATAGTCTAGCTATAGATATGCTTTTGAAGCTTCTTTAGTGCTATTGCCAAGATCTCTTCAAAAGTTTGAGTATTCTTGATAATTTTGTTTTATTGGTGACATACTGGCTTAATAAAAATATGAAAACCAGGTTGGCTGCTACACAGTCTCCCTCTCCCACACAAGCCACTGAGAATGAAGCAGTGCTCTGTTGTTCCGTGTGGAATATGGCTTTGAAGTTTAGCTGAGTAACTCAGCTTGTTATTTTCATTTTTTGTCTGGTGAGTGAAAGACTTGTTTTTTCAAGCAAATAAAATAATTGAAATATATTAGCTTCATTTTTGGAAGAATAGATGTTTTTAAATGTAAGCATTTCCTGCAACAAATAGTCAGTTTGACTTATGTTATTTAAAATGGAATTTATGACTTGTGCCTCACTGTTAGTTTCCAACCACATTAAAATGGATCCAATTAAATGTGTCATTTGGTCTTTCTGGCATCAGGGATCTGTTTAGCTGACCAAAATAACCAATGTTTGATTGACTCATTTCTAATAATAATCTAGACAGATGGCTTTAGATAAATTAGGGATACAAAATCTTTATGGTTGTATGGTTTTGAGTTCAAAAAAAAAAATCACTGATAGCATGAATCCACAGAAATGCTATGCCTTTGGAATCAACACACAACATCCAAGGGCTTTCATTTATACTTCTTTAATACAGAAGCTCCTAGCATTTTTACTTGCTATTGCTTCACTTTCTGAAAACATATTTACCACTAATATAGATATTATAGTAGTAGCACAACATTTACTATTACTATAGATATTAATATCATATTGCATATTAAGTAAAAAAATAATGTTTAATGCTTTTTAAAGAGAAGTTTTCTCTAGGGGTATTTTAGGTAAATGTTTTAAATTTGAAGTTATACTTTGTAATTTTATTATTATACTCATAAGCATTTTGTAATAAAATATTTCTTCAATATATTTTTCAAATTTGTTTTTCTGTCTTGATGAGCATGGAAAATAGCTTATTTTGTTTTAGAAGTTTTAATATTTGAATATCTATTTTCAATAGGTACCAAACTAATTAGGGTTCTGAAGTCAGCATAGTTCCTTTTGTATATCAAAAGCAGTGGTTATGAATGATAGGACTAAGAGAAACCTTGGAAGTTAGCCAACTTGTTTCTTAGATAAGAGTCCTGAAGATAGCACAGAAGCAACTAACTTAAATTATCAACCAGGTCTCAGATGCAGTATCTGTATTCAGAGACTACTCTCCACAGTGCCCCTCACTCAGTCTCCCAGCTCTTGGGGCACACTGGAACTTTGTGACAAAGATTTGAATGGATATGGTAACTGAATCAGATTGCTTACAAGTGTATAGTGTAATTAACTGGAAATACAATGGGAGGCTTGTGGAGATACTTTTGTGGCTCTCTGGAGGTGACAGGAGGGTCCTCACTTAGATTTGGAGGAGCTCAGAGAGTGATTGCTCTCCAGCTGTAGATGGCAGTGTACAACTGAAAGGAAGGCAGAACTGAAAAGAGCATCAGCTAGAAGTGGCCACTTCAGTAGAATCTTTTCTAAAACAAGAAAACACTCTCTTTTCAGCTCCAGCACCCACAACAGCAGTACCCTACACGGCAATAAAATGTGTGGATGTCCGTAAGAACCACCATAAAACAAGATGGCTGATGCCTTGGGGACCGAACAAGTGTGACAAGATCCGTGACATCGAGGAAGCAATTCCAAGGGAAATTGAAGCGAATGACATTGTGTTTTCTATACACATTCCCCTCCCTTCTATGGAGATGAGCCCATGGTTCCAGTTTATGCTGTTTATCCTACAGCTAGACATTGCTTTCAAGCTGAACAATCAAATCAGTAAGTACCTCAACTGCTGTGGTCATCTCTGGGAATTTTCTTCCTAAGAGTGTTATTGATGATGCTAACTCAGATAGTTATTAGCTGTTTCCTGCTTTCTATGTACTTTCTGAACCCTTCATCTGAATCACACCAAATTTTAATCTTTCCAAATCTCTTGAGGCAACTATCACTTAAATATATATATCACTTGGATCCTGGTAAGGTTGCCCACAGTCAGACCCAACACTGCAAAGGTTTCAGTCCAAACCTAAAAAGTGCCCTAGCTACTAAACATATTCCCCTTCTAGTACCAAAAGGGAGCTAACCTCAGTAGAGGAAGGCCCTTTGTGTTTAACTGGACTTCATTACTCCTATGGAGTGAGACCCTGACCTTAGAAAATGATACTTACTCGAATTGGGCTGCTAGCCCAGGAATATCAATGATCCCACTAAAACATTTTGGTTTTGATTTAATTGATTTATTTTTCAAACTTATTTGGTTGCATCTAGGGATAGTATAAAGAATTTTTGTTTGAGGAGTTTTTGTTTGGTTTGGTTTGCTTTTTGTTGTTTTTCTTTTCTGAAATACTAAACATATTCTTGCTGCATGTGCAAAATACACAAAGAAAAACTTTCCTTAAGGGACTTATAATTATGTGGCAATGACAAACAAGTAACCCACCATGACAGTTTGGTAGTATGATATATAATATTGGATGCTGTGACCAAGGAATTCATAGGAGGCTATGAAAGCACCAAGGAAAGCTTTATTTAGACTGAGCAGGCAAACAGTGTGAATGTGAGTTTTGTAGATGAGAGTCACAGAAACTTTAGATGAATATCAAAGATAAAAAGGCCTGGTAAAAAGTAGGAGGTAAGTGTTGATGTAAGCAAAACATTCTAGAGACTAGCACTAACGTTAACCCTTACCTATAACATTCAGAGGTGTTTCCAATGTACCTAGCTAGTCTGTTACTTGTTAAATTCCTCATTCATTGATTGAACAAAACATTAATTAACTAATTAATTCAAATTTTATTAAGTCATATCCATATGTTAAGTACTGAATACCAACAATGTAAGTTTGCACAGAACTTGATTCCCTTAAGGGGATAAAGGAGAGGGTATCTACAAAGCAGATCTAAAGCTTCAAATGAGAATGACTGTGTTTAAGAAATAGAATATACAATGTGACATATGAGCTTTGGGATAGAGAGAGTTTGGTAGGAGATGAGTTAAACCGTTTTTCCAACTTCAAAATTTGAGTTTTAGTACTCCTAGAATTCCAATACTTTTAGGAAAAGTGAATTAAAAACAAAGAAGGGCCACAGGAGGATGAGGTGGGTAGATGCCCTGATTTACCAATGTTTGGACAAAGAAATCAAGGATATAATGTTCTGTTATCTAGACTGTCTGCTTCTGCATTTCAAAAGTAATCTAATGTCTTTTACATAGATTCCTACCTCCTAGCTCTAAGTCTTACTTAGAAATAGAACAAGTTTTTTTTCTCTAATAATTTAAACTATTGCTGCCTACTGGCAGTATCTAAGCTGGATAATAAATCATCCAAAAGTTATCAACTTAAATCAAACAATCATTTCTTATTTCTCCATTTCTTTGTGTCAGGAAGCCAAGCCCAACTTAACCAGAGTCTATTTCAGTTTGTTCAAGGCTTCAAGTCAGGGCTTTAGTCAGAATATTTTGAGGTTACACTGGGGGATGGTGTCTGCTTCTAGACTCACTGGTGTGGTTGTCTAGCTCTTGTCCCTCATGTGGGTCTCTCAGGTTACCTCATAATGCTACAGTTAGCTTTCCTAGGGACAATCATTCAGGAATCACATGAGGAACATGAGCCAGAAGCCACTCTTAACTTCTGGTATTCTATCAATTCTGATACCTTCTATTGACTAGATGCAAACCTGGAAGTTCAGCCTAAACTCAGGAGCCTAGTATGAGGTAGTGTCACTAAAGACCATCTTATGTCAACCTGTGAGTGCACTTTCCAAAGTAGCCAAGATAGCATTTGAAACATGTTTCTATTTAAATTTTGTTTTATGCCAGGCGTGGTGGTGCAGACCTGTAATCCCAGCACTTGGGAGGCAGAGGCAGGCAGATTTCTGAGTTTGAGGTCAGCCTGGTCTACAGAGCGAGTTCCAGGACAGCCAGGGCTACATAGAGAAAACCCTGTCTTGAAAAAATAAATTATCAATTTTGTTTTATTTTGTGTGTGTTTCACACAAACCACAGTGTATTTATGCATGTCAGGACAGTTTATGAGATTTGGTTCTCCTCTTCTATGATATGGTTCCCAGGGCTCTAACTCTGCTCATTGGTCTAGCTGGCCGGCATTTTTACCTGTTGATCCATTTTGTTGTCCCGTGAGTTCATATTTATGTCCAGATGAGAAGTTAGTATAATAGAATGTTTATGAGAATGCTTGAGAGTACTACTAAGATAGATTTAAATCCCCAAATATATTATTTCTTTTTTTTTTTTTTTTAGTTTCAAAGCTTTATTATAGAGAAGTAGAAAAGGAGAAGTGATAGAGAAATAAAGATAGAAAGAAAAGGTAGAGGGGTGAGAGCTGGCCATACCCACGTGGAAAGAGGGGAGAAGAATGGGGAGGGGGAACAGGGTATAAGAGCATAAGGGCAAGAGAGAAAACTAAGAGCTTATTATTTCTTTTAAAAATTTTAATGCTGGGCAGTGGTGGCACGTGCCTTTAATCCCAGCACTTGGGAGGCAGAGGCAGGTGGATTTCTGAGTTCAAGGCCAGCCTGGTCTACAGAGTGAGTTCCAGAACAGCCAGGGCTATACAGAGAAAGTCTCAAAAATCCAAACAATTAAAAATAAAAAATTTAATTAATTACTTGTGTGCATGTATGTACATGTATACCTATGCAAACTTGTGGGTACATGCATGCCAAGGTACTTGTGTGGAGATTTGAAAATAATTTTCAAGTGACAGTTCTCCCCTTCCAATATGGATCCTGTGGATAGAGCTCACATTATAAGGTTTATGCAGTGTCTTAGTTACTGTTCTATTGCTGTGAAGAGACACCATGTCTAAGGAAACTCTTTTTAAAAAAAAAAAAATAAAAGCAGTTAAGTTAGCTGTAGTGGCATAAGCCTTTAATCTCAACACCTGGGAGACAAAGGCAGGAAAGTCTGAGTTCAAGGCCAACCTGGTCTACATAGTGAACTGGAGCACAGAGAAATCCTGTCTCAAAAAACATCTACTGTAGGGTTTGCTTACAGTTTTAGAAGGTTAGTTCATGATCATCATGATGGGAAGCAGACAGAGATGGTATTGGGGCAGTGGCTGAAAGCTCATATTCATCCTGATCTGCAGGCAGCATAGAGAGACATAGAGCCTTGCATGGGCTTTTGGACCCTCAAAGCCCATTCTTAGGAACATGCCTTCTCTGACAAAGCTACTCAAACAAAGCCAGACCTCATAGTCAAAGACACACCTTTCCAAACCATTCCACTAACTCTGTTGGCAATTCTCACTTGAACCACCACATGTACTTACCTACAGAATCATTGAGCTACCTTCTAGCAGCATTTCTTAAAAGTTCTACAATATTGAAAAAAAATTAGGACCTTTCTGAGCCACTTTTTATGTGCAAACTTTGAATAAAAATATCTAATTAGCCAAGTAATTTTGAAGAATAAGTTTGTGTAATGTTCTTAGGAAGTAACAGTTATTCAAAAAGAAAAAAGAAAAGAAGTGTCTTATTCCTGAAATTGAGCTCATTTTCCATATTTTTCCTATGTCTTGGCTTGTAGAATAAAGTTTTTACAAATGAATTTTATTATTTAATCTTAATCATTTCCTTGTTCAAAACATCTTTAATGACCAACGAATAATGCTTAACAATTCAGAGTTCTCTCCATTGTGTTTCAAAGGTTTTTTTGCAGGCTTCTTATTGTTGACATTCATACATTATCCTCATTCTCATATTCTGTAAACACATCCAGAAATTACTTCTCTTAACATCTTTGCTCATGTTAAAGTTTCCATAGTTCTCCTCCTAATCCTCTTGCTCTTTCTCCTCCTCTCCCCAACCCCTCCTTATCTTCCTCCTCATTCTTTTTCTTCATGCTGGGAATAGACCCCTAGGACCTCATGCATACTGAACACATATTCTACCACTGAGCCACACCTCAAGTCCCATCTCCTCTTTTTTTACTATTCTTTCTTTCTTCCATAGATGAAAGGCTTCTTGTTGAAAACCTACTTATTCTTTAAGACATTCCAGTTGTCACATGGCCCTAGAGCCGCACAGATATTTTCTCTTTTCCTTTGTAAATGCAATTTATCCTTCCTGAATTCCATTATTGGCAGAGTAATGTACAATTTAACAATCTAGCACAACTGAATTATTTTCTATGGCTCCTAAGTAGATCAGTTACCTGATTGTGATAGTGTTTATATTTGTTAAACTGTAGCTTTGTGTGTAGGGAGCTGTGAATGAAAATGTTTCTTGGATCAGATCATTCTTCTGCTACAAAAGGGATAGTAAACAGCTGACAGAGGTGCTTGCCCTTTTCCACTCCAAGACAACACATTTGTTATTCAAGCAACATTTCAATAACCAGAGACACTAATTCTAGTTGTAGCCAGAATTATTGCTTGCATGAATAAATTTATGTCTGAGACATTTACAACTGAACTGAAAGGATGATGCATTGCTAGGAATAACAGCTTGTTGCCATAGCAGCTATTGTTTGGTGTAATACATAGAGGGGATTTTAGAGCATGAATTTGTTCATCAGGTTGTGGGAAAAAATGGATCATTTTGATATTCTGCCTTTTGTGTTTTGTAAAATTCCTGACATGATTAGTTTCATTTTCAGCAGCAAAGTTATTTAATAAAGTAAATCACAGCTGCTGGTAAGTTTGTGTGAAGTTTTGGATGTTAATAATATATTTTGAAATTTTATTCTACTGAATTTATAAAAGATTGTTAAGTAAATACATGAATACAATCTTCTCAGCCTAGATAATGGTACCTGTACGTACATATCCCAGGCTAATCACTTTGTATTCGATAACCAACTGAAAGGCTCATCTCTGGGGAAGATCATTTCTCCTAGTCTCAGTATTCCTAGGTGTCAATAGTTCTTTGTCTAGCACTGAGACACCATGACCTTTCATTTTTTTTCTATGGTAGTATGTCATTGGTGCCCTTATTATTCAGATCTCATTTAGGTAGCTATGATGGTGAGACTCATGATAGAAAAATGTTTTTTTTTTTTTAATTTTCTTTCCATTGTGGCAATTGTCAAGCACACTTGTACAGACAAGACTTCCTTTGAAATTAGGAAGTCATAGTTGAGTCTATGTCTGTACTGGTAGGAGATTGGCTTGTTTTATGTGAGTGGAATTAGTAGGCACATTCTAAGTTTTTTAATTACATGATAAGCATCATTCATAAAATCCAAAATTCTAAATATTACAAAATCTAAAACTTTCTTGAATGCTAACATGATGCTACAAGTAGAGAATTTCTCATGTAAGTTCATGTAACAAATTATAGTCAAAATGTAGGATAACTAAGTATTTATGTAAAATTTTAGGATATGCATATATATAATACATGAGTTTCATGTTAAATTTGTCTCCTATGTCTAAGATACCTCATTACATGTATTAAAATATTGAAAATATAAATGAAAGAAAAGAAATTTGGTTTGAAGTATTTAAGTTAAGAAATATTCATTGGTATATCTAGTCTCTCACACTTATTTCAAGTTACCCATTGGCATAATGGTCAGTTTTATAGGTTGGTATCATCTATGAGTGATTTATAATTATGTTATATTATATATAACTATATATAAAATAATTATATTGTATTATTTATAATTACAATTATTTAACAGCAACCATCTTGTAGACTTTGAGCTACTATTCTGTGAGTAAAATTTAAAAAAAAAATAGCCCCTTCATATTCAATACAGATGTTAGGTCATATTTGCTTATAGACAGTTATGTGGTAAGTATTTGTGACTTTGGTTTTCAGGTCAATGCTTAATCCAATTAATTTAGTTTAATTTACCAGATAAAGAAACTTTAGCACTAAATACTCAAGACACAAATAGCAAGTCAAATGATTCCCAAGAAGAAGAAAGGAGAGGACCCTGGGCATGTAAAGATTGCATCCAGTTTAGTAAAGAAACCGAGGGGGGAGGGGGAATGATTGGGGAATAGTTGGGGGGGAGAAGAACTATGGGAACTATGGTGGGTGGGAACTGGGAAAGGGGAAAGCCTTTGAAATGTAAACATAGAATATAGAAAATAAAAATAACTAATAAAAAAAAAGAATAAAAAAAAAAAAGAAACTTTAAAAAAAAGAAAAGAAACTTTTAATTCAGTGATACCTGACCACTGTACATACAGCTAGCTGGGTCCAGAGCAGAATCTCCTTAATGTATACCAGTAGTGTGGGTTGGTCCTTAAACTTTCTTTACCCCCTTCCAAAGTACCACCTTAGCTCTGAGGAGAGGGATTTGATAAAAACATCTTACTTAGAGCTGATTGTTTCTCTTTCTCTCTCTCTCTGTCTCTGTGTGTGTGTGTGTGTGTGTGTGCCTGCGTGTGTAATGTCTGGCTGTGGGTCTCTGTATTTGTTCTGGTCTGCTGCAGGAGGAAGTGTCTTTGATGATGGCTGAGCATGACACTGATCTATGAGTATAACAGAATAGTATAGCAGAATATCATTAGGAGTCAATTTATCACCACTTTAAAAAAATTAAGACCAATGGTATTTGATTTTTACCCTAGTTCTATGAGCTATCTAGTCTCTGGTTATTGATCACCCAAGGAGTGTTGAATATGGATGCCCTCTCAAAAGGTCAGGATTAAATCAAATCAGATATTGGTTGATTATTCCTACAGACTTTGTGCCACCATTGCCTTAGTATATTTTGTAAGAAAGACAGCATTGTAGATCAATGAGTTTGCAGCTGGGTTGGTGTATACATTCCCCTTTTGGTAGCCTGCAGAGTATCTTCCCATACAAAAGACACTGGAACATACAGGTGAATGATCTATATAAGTATCAGTTCTACATTTTCATATTTATTGAGTTGTGTGGTTTGTTGTCTTGAGCAATGTAGCCTTGATGTCAGTTTGTAGAAAATATCCTATTATTTTGGGAACAGCCTGGGTTGTTTGGGTATTTCTCCAGTACTCCTTTGGCCAACAACTCAATTGATTGTAACCCAGTCACGGTACAGGAAGTTTTGTTTGGTGACAACAGATGGCCAGTTGGGACTCATCTTTCATTATTTAGCTACTTCATTAGGATTGCCTTCATACATTCTAGGAAATTTCCATTGTACTTGGTTTCCATATAACCCCTTCAATGTCCCTCAATTTATTTGCCTGAAAATTTCATGATGTCATTATTTTTAACAGCATAATAATAGTCCATCAAGTAAATATACCATATTCTCTTTATCCATTCTGCTGTTGAAGTAAATCTAGGTTGCTTCTAATATTTGCCTTTTGTGAATACAGCAATAGACATGGTTGAACAAGTGTCTTTTTGGTAGGGTAAAGCAATCTTTGTGTACATGTCCAAGAGTGGGATAGCTGGATCCTTGAGGTAGATCGAGTTTCATCTTTCTGAGGAAATGCCACACGGATTTTTATGTTAGCTATACTAGCTTCCACTTTGACCAGCAATAAATGAGTGTTCCCCTTATTCCATATCCTCAATAATCTTTTCCCATGACAATGAGTTCAAGTCTATTCCACTTTTTCTTCTATCATTTTCTGTGTATCTAGTTTTATGTTGAAGTCTTTTAGCTATTTGGAGTTGAGTTTTTAATAATTCATTAAAGGAATGATTTTCTGTTTTTTTAAATTATTTGGTATAGTTTGCTTATTCAACTAATTGACTTTCTAAACAGAATACCATTAGCATAGGCACTAAGTTGAATTGATAAATGGGTCCTTATAAAACTGAAAAGGCTTCTATAAGACAAAGAACACTGTGAATTGGACAGAGCAGCTGCTTATAGAATGGGATTATTTTTTTACCAGTTATACATCTGATAGAGGACTGGTATGTAAAAAAATCAAGAAACTAGGTATCCAGAAGCCAAATAATCACATTTAAAATTTGGGGTACAGATCTAAACAGATAACTTTTAACAGAGGAAACTCAAGTGGCTGAGAAACACTTAAAGTAATGGTCACCATTCTTAGTCACCATGGAAATGAAAGTTAGAAATACCTTGAGATTCCATCTTATACCTGTCAGAATGGCTAAGACTAATAACATAAGTGATTATCACTAGTGAGAATGACAGATGAATCTCTGTTATCAAGCCAACTTGATCTAGATAGTGAGTTCCACAACAGCCAGAGCTATATTGTGAGGTCCTGTCTTGAAAACAAAACAAAAACAAAACCAGAAAATTTAGTCATTTTTCTTGAACTTGAACTGAGAGACATTTAATCTCTGGGAAGAATTGGAAGCCAAGAAACACACCAACAGCCAAGTCAAGGACTTTAATCTTGAGAAGTAAGCATGCTTATGCTTATTTACACAGTTGGTATTTGTATTTCAACTCCAGCCCTGAAATTTATACATGGTAGTCAGAGGTTTATAAAATCCTAAATAGGAACTTCAGTATGTATGTACCTTGAGTACCAAACTGTGTGTTGGTCATCAGCTAAGTTTTTGGAGAACACCATAAACTATGAAGCATGGGAAATTTTCAGCAGTCTTAGGAGAGCATGTCAAAAGTACACATGGATTTTATTTTATATGACTGTAGACATAGTGGCATTTACATTCTGATGTTTTGAAATAGTAGTAATTCAAGTAGGAGATGTGTATGAGAGACAACTTCTAGGACCAGAAAACTATTGCAAGAAGAACAGGATATGAATTAGCAATGAAAATATTTCTGGATGAAAGTAAAAACTCAAAGGAATTGAGGTTGAAGGAAAAAATATTTCTTAGGCATCATGTTCAATGCTTGATGTTCAAGGTTAAACCTCTGCTCTTCACTGTGAAGCTATTAGCATAGAACAAGGTTTAATGGTCTTCAAACTAAAGTTATGGAATTAAAGTAATTTTCCCCCAAAGTCACCTGACTTTCAGGTGAAGAAATCAGAACTGACCCATATTTTTCTACCATGAAGCGCTATAATGTTCCCTAATGACATATTGCTATTCCTATAGAACAGTGCATCTCCAAACTCTCTTCAGAGAAACTTCTTTTTAAAGTAGGTAACAATTAGTTCAGAGACCCCTAGAAGGTCAACATGGAGTGAATAAAATACTATGGAGTGTTCAGCCCTAAAAGAGGTGTATATACCATACATTTCCCTTCAAGGACCAGGGAACAACTTCATGAAAGAGGGGGCAGAAAAATTGTAAAAGCCAGAGATGGAGGATGACTTCAAGAAAACAGTGTTTTCTGAATGCAATAATTGCACATATGAACTCACAGCTATTTTGACAGCATGCATAAGAATTATGCAAACTCAAGCTAGACATTTGTCCAGCACAGAGTAGAGGAAATTAGCACAAAATTCCATGACTAATTGAAAAGCTATTGACATTTGATCACTGCTGATGGGAGTGTGGGGAGGGAGGGAGGGAGGGAGGGAGGGAGAAAGGAGGACATCATCTTTCTTTAATGATGTGATCCCAGGTAGGTAGCTGGGCAACATATGCTGAACTCAAGGTGTGGGAGGAGGACAAAAACTCAAAATTGAGTGAGTATAGAGCTGAAGGTGAACAGGTAGATATAAGAGGATTTGGGGTTATAAGCAAAATAAATTGTATAATATAAGATGAGATAAAACTCAAATGAAGACTTATAAGGTTGGTCTGAATAAATGTGGACCTATGGTGTTGGATGCTTTAATCAAGATTAAGAATGAAATTAATTCTATATTGACCTTCTGAAAATCATGTAGAGCAGGGATCTGTGGCTCTTCTGCCATAAACATCAATGAAGGCAACATTATGACATGCAGTGCAGGATTGACAAATCCATTGAGCCCTCTCAGAAGAAGAGGAGGACGGAAGAGGGAGGAAAGGAGGGAGGACAAGGACAGGAGAAGAAAAGAGTCCCAGGAGGGCAAAGGAATAGTATCTGCAGTCCATTGAGGACCAGAAGAAGCTCAGTGTATTGGGTGAATGCACCTTGTGTGCCTGCTTCATCACTAGCTGCCCCAACTAATGATGGAACAGAGACAAGTAAGCACCTTGGACCTGCAGTTCTCATGTAGGCCTGTTGCTGGATGATGGACTTCACAGAGGAATGACTGGCCAAGCTGCATTGCCTCTACTGCTGCCACACCAACATGAACTGTACATGAACTTGCCCCAAGGGTCTGATTCCAGAAAAAGTGATTGCTGAAATCAAGGAGTTAATGGTGACCTACAAGGAGAAAAAGGCATTAGCTTATTAACCCTTTTCATTTGGAATGTGGCTGTCAGCTTTAACTTGAATCCCTTCAAGCACCTGGATTCTCCAAGAATAATAAACATTTTAAGAAATTTTTAAAAAAAATGGAGGTAAAATATGAACTCCTGAAAGATGGCATGACCCTTCAGTGAGTTACCAATATGACCTATTTGACTAAGAAATTGGGAGTTAAGTCATTATGGATAAACTTGAATATTACAAATGTAATGTGGAACTGAAATGTAGATTCAAAATTAGAGACTAGATTGTCCTTTAATTAGAGGGTAGCTGGAGACTGCATTTCTTCTTTCCTGTCTGTATCTCTCAGTTGGTGGTACTCCTAACAGGAAGCTACCTGTGAAGTTTCTAATGGGAGAAATCACCAAGCTGAGCTAGGCTAGGTTCACACTGGGCTGGCTTCAGAAGCAAGGAAATCCCACTCCCTTTGCTTTTCCACTACAGACATAGCCTGGCCAAGTGACTTGGATTCCAAAGGATGCCAGTAATTGTAGGTTTTAGTCACAGAGGATAAAGATAAGAGGAGAGACTGGCTGGTTTTTCCACAATTAAATGTTGCCTCTCGGGTTCCTATGTCGTTAAGAGTCTGAGGGTCAGGAACCTCCAGTCATATTATTTTCTCCCTGGCTGCCTGCTCTCATCTGTAACCCCATCCAAGGGGATTAAAAATAGGTGAGTTGGAAAGACAAACATATTCTGGTCTGTTTTCCCTTCTAAGTCCTGCCTGTGGAGCAGATGAGATCCCTTCTAATCAGTGGCATAAAAGTTCTTTTAGGAATTTTGTTTCCTCTCTGTATGTTGCTAGCTGCACAATACAGTATAAGGAGTGTGTAAAATCCAGTTTTTTTCCTTGTATGATCTTGACAATGTTTTCGTTAGTGTGTTGTTTGTTTTCAAGTATTTGAAGCTCTGGTGTTTGGTATTTATTAATTGTTACTCATATTAATCAGATTCCAGTTTTTATCCCTTATCACTCTATTGCAATTGTAAGTGCCCTGAGAATTGGAATGGCTTTATAGTTATTTAGTTTTGTCCCAGTTCCTTAAGTACAGAAGAAAGTTAGAAAGCTGATAGTGTTTTAGATTTCTGTCTTTATGAAACATTAGAACAAGAAAGTACTTCATTAGTCATATGATCCAAAGTCAAAATTTATTGAAAAAATACCATAGGTAAAGTGACTTAACTGGAGTTGAACTGTGGATAGAGGCTTTCCAAGTGCAAGGAACAGGTTTTCTAATTTTCCTAATGTACTACACAGTGACATAATAAAAAATAGTTTGTGCTTTGGAACCTGGCAAAATTGGACTTAATTGTGTACCCTTCCCACCATAACAGGCCTCATTTTCTTCATTTTGAGAGTATAAATGAATTATTCTGTTTGATGTCTATATGGATGAATATGTTTAAATATTCAGTAAGAATTAAAAGAGTGTGAGTTTGAAAGAATTATTGTTTCCTTTCTTTTCAAACACTATACAACCCTTATAAGAAAACATGTTTCTGAGAACTCTTCAATTCAATATCAGAAACTGTGCCTTACTGTCATTGATAAGAACTTAAGGAAGGAGATCTGAGTAATAAGACTGATGAAAGAAGAATCAACATATACTAGAAACAGAGATTAGTTCCACCTATAGGAAATACCTTCTCATTTTCTTACCACCCGCTGCATAAGGGAGTTGAGGTTGATCTAAAACATTAAGACATCATTTACCTCCCTTGCTCAGGAGTGAGCAAGAGACTGAGTATGTGAAGTGGTCAAGACAATGAACAAGTCACTGAACTCACTTCCTTCAGAAGTCATATGAACACAATTGATTGTGAACAATGGAAAGGGAGAGAAGCACAGGGTTCTAGAAGGAGTGCTTAGGAGAACTCTGCTCAACATGGTTCAGAGAAGTATGGAGGTCTGCACAGAGCAACCACGCACACATAGAGGGATGCTGACATCACCTGAAAGGCAAGAAAGGCAAGAAAGAACCATTCCTGGAGTGCAGAGCAGAAGGGCAGATCTGCTTATTTTTCTTGGTAGCTTTTAATTAGGGAGTAGTAACTGACATCTTTGGGACTCCACCAGTAGTCACATTTGTGTTCTGTTCTTTTCTCTCACTTGAACAGCCACATGTCTCCTCCTTTCTTTGCAATGTTATTAATCTGTCCATCTCCAGGAAACCTGGGCAGCAGCAGAATATTCTGTTGCCATCAGAGTTCAGCTTGGGGAATGTTTGGCTGAGTGATCAAGAGGGGATAGCCTTATCTGGAAAGAGAACTCTGAATCCTTAGTGCAATAATTTTCCACATTCACAGTACAAAGCAAATACTCTGTGTGAGTAAAACTGGCTTGGCTCCAGCAATAACACAGCTGTTGAAACAGCTTAGTCACCGGGGCAATGGAGACAGTGTGGCAAGAGAATGCTGGGGTGCATAAGCTGACATTTAGCTGGCTAGCAGGGGCTCTGAGAGCCAGAACAGATCTGTGGGAGAGCTATGGAGAGGCTGCTCTCCGCCCACAGGCATCCCCTTGTTTCTTTTGAAGCTGAGCCATAATCCCCTCCCTGGGCAGGGTGCCTGAAGATGAAAACTGAACACATTTTATAACTGATGGGAGAGAAAGAACTGATCCTATCTTTCTAGACACCTGGTTTCTCTCTCCTTTATAATGACCTTTTGTTTGTGTGTTTGTTTGTTTGTTTGTTTCTTGTTTTTTAAATGCTTTAGGCTAGTTAGAATGTAATGTGAAATTTAGTTATAGTTGTTGGTGTATGTATCGGGGGGGGGGATGTTATCCTGAACTTACAGAAAAATAAAACCTCAAGTAGCTCTTTAGTTTTGACTGTTCAGGTAATACACCTGAAAATCAGAAAGGAAAGCTTCAACCCTTCTGACTGTTGTTTCCTAGATCCCTATAGCAAGTGCATCTGCTAGAGCTTTATCCTGAAATTCTGTGGACAGATCTGATAAAATACTTTGCTGGTCACATAGGAATTTGGGAAAGCCTAATGAATTGCTATAGAGCTATCCTGCTGTTCTTTCAGCCTTTGAACAGCTGACCTTCATGTTTTTTCTTTATCCTGGGCTCTTTTTGCACTGTTTGTTTTGGAAGTTGTTGAGTTAAATTAGCCATCTTTTTCCTTTCCTGGTTACAGTATGAGAATGCAGCTGTCAGTCTGTGAACACTGCCATTGTCTATTTTTAGAGTCAGTGTGAATAAAGCTCTCCTCTCTAATTGCAGAGAGAGAGAGAGAGAGAGAGAGAGAGAGAGAGAGAGAGAGAGAGAAGAGAAAGACTGATTTTTACAAGCACCAAATCAGCTATTGTGAGTTATCCTGGGAAGAAAGCAAAGGGCAGCTACTGTCTTCCCATCCCTCAGTTGTCAGGTGTGTTTTCTCTCCGGCATGAATGTTGATTATTGTCAAATAAGAATAAGTGTGATAACATTTGTTTTCCAGTGTTTTAACATTTGCCAGCTTGGATGGTTCTGTTTTCTCTGGCTTTGTTATGAAAAAAATAGTATAATTGAGTTCAAATTCCTTACAAATTATTTTTCTTTAGATGTTTTCTGCACTGTTCAATCACATTAAGCAAACTGAGAACTATGAAATACAATGGGCTGTGGTTTTCTCTATATTGATTTCTAACCTATGTGCCTTAATCCAGTCAGCTTTTTATGTAGCTGGTAGAAATGCTGCATCAAGTGGAATACCATGGTATTCGGTATAACTTGAACCCTTAGTCATCGGACTTTTCCTGCTGTTTAACCCTGTGTTCTTTCTAGTCATTCTTGTATTTCCTTCATATCAAATTAATTTCTTTCTCTAATCATTCAGTGTTTTTTAGTGCTTATATGAATTTTTAGATGTACAGCTTCCTTAATCTGTGGTTGCTTCTAACCCATTGTGTCTTGAACTATTATCCTGTAGATAGTAAGTAGATAACACTTTGGATGAGCTTATTCTGGAAGTCACCCCTTCTGTGTTCCATTCTTTAACCCAGTGCTCTTAAACGCTTTGATCTACCTGTATACATAGGTGTGCTTATATTGCAGTGCCCAATTTTCCCAACTTACTGTGATCAATGATTTTTCCTTATGCATTTTTATCCCCAGTACTGTTTATGGAAACCAGTAGATGCTTAGAAATATTTGGTTGAGTAAAAAGTTCTTTGGGATGATACATCTAGCGTTCAAGTTTCAGAGGAATATGAGTCCTATATCAGTGGCAATTTTGTGAACGGTTGTAGTTTTTGTCTCATCATGGGATTACCCTCGAGCTTTAGCAAGCCAGGCTTGAATAGATTGTCAGGCCTTGCTGTACCTAGAAGAATGCTGCACAATTTTTCTTCTCTGAAATCTCTTAGAAGAATCATCATCTATTTTCTTACTCCTGAGGCTGGGAGCCATGGTGAAGACCATTTTATTGTTTTAGACATAAAACCTTATAGCAGCATTAGGTCAAAGAAGTTGTTGGTTTGTAGACTCTATAATTACATTTTTCCTTTAACCCCACTGGTACTTTCTAGCAGAACATTATCCCCATATTATTATCCAGAAAAGAGAGGGGAAAATAGTTACTTTCCTTAGAAGTCACTCTTTCTGCCTGGCACAGAAAACAGGTATACTGCACTTGGGTGTGTAACTGGGAACTAGATTTATTACTTATTTTAGAGCTATGATAAAAACAAACAAACAAAAAACAGACAAAGACAACTTATTGAACCATAAGCATGAAGTAGAAAGAGAAAACTGTGACTGGTATGTGGCTTTTAAACCTCAAAGCCTGTGCCAAGTGACATACTTCCTTCAGAGAGGATATACCTCCTAAATCTACCCAAATAGCTCCACTAACTGCCTCCAAGTATTCAAACATCTAAGATATCATTTTAATTCAAAGAATCACTGGAATTATGGGCCAAATTAGAGGGACATCCTTTTTGTAAGGCATGCACATGTGTGCTGATGTTAATGTATGCATAAATGTACATAAAGGTAGGATTTGGGACAGGAAAGTAGGCAATAGGCAAGGGAGAAAGTAATGTCACTAAAATAGAGCAACCTATACAGTTGGTGTATAGGATGTGATAGAGTGATAGGAATATTTGGTGAAGGCTTGGCAAGATGTCTCAATGGATTAAAACACTTGTAACACAGGACTAAAAATCTGATTTCAGTCCCAAGAATTCACATGAGTCAGAGAGAACTGACTTCATAAAGTTGTCGTCTGATTTCTATATATGTGCTACTGTATTTGCACCCTTTTGCATTATACATATACAATAGTAAATAAAATTTATAAGGGATATTTGATGGAAGGTGCTATTTATTATTTTGGTAAATATTTACTGAATATCTCTGTTAAGACATGGTACTATAACTGTTAGCAGAACTGGGGTAGACTCTGACATTCAGGATCTTCTAGTATGTGTGCAAAAGAGTTATATATACAGATATTTAAGTGAGATAAAACATACAGTTCTGGGTCAACAGGACTCTATGGGAACAACATATAGGAAACTGTGCTTAGCTTTGAATGGCTAAGAAAACATGGGTGAATAAGAAGGCATTAGTTTGATATGAGCAGAGATGTTAAACCCTATCTGTAGTACTTAACAGTTAACTGTGTATATGGGGTTTCCTTCTAAAAAAAAATTTGTGTGCTAGTGAGATGAGTGTAGTATGCTCAAATGACAGCATTGAAATAGCATCCTACATATTCTAAACTTCAGTCAAGTATTTGGCATGCATTGACTTCTTTATTTCTTATGACCTTATTTCTCTTCTCATCTGTCTCCAGAGTTGATTGACCTCCTTTTATTCACCAAGGTTAGAGAGGAAGGGACAGCCTGGGTGGAAGAAGAGAAGAGACCATAGAATATGCACCTGGGATGCTAAAGAGGAGCCAGATGATAGGCTACTATGCCATTTATAGAGTTTCCATTTTAGACTAAAGACAATATAAAGACACTGCAAGCATGTTTTGATTTGTTTTGTTTTCAGACAATGTCTCATTACATAGTTCCAGCTGGCCTAGAACTTGCTATATAGACCATGCTGGTCTCAAACTCACAGAGATCTGCCTGCTGCAGCCTCTCAACATATTTTAGAAACTACCTTTCTAGCTGAAAAGTGAAAAATTATCTCAACTAGGTAGTAGCATCATGAGAATATGAGTTGAAAAGAGGAGTAAGTTTGAAAGATATGAATCAGAAAAAAATTGATGGAGTTGTTTGTTTTCCCCACAAGCTGTGGCACTTCAGATTCATTAATCTATAAACAGCTGATACTCCAGTGTTTCCAGTTGTACAGCCTTAATATATTAGCTGTCTTGACTGCAATTAAAAAAAATAGATCTTTTCTGAAGGCCTTGAAATAAAAAATATTTTATCCCTTTGTCCTTGTCATATTGCATTTTCAGAGTTTTATTTTCAGCCAGGAGATAATGCATCAGATTATACAAACTAAAATATTCTCCATAATGCAAATTCTGACAAAATGGAGAAAAATGAGAGAGATGTATAGGGAGCTAACTATTGGCTTTTTGTTTGTTAAATAATCATGTTCATTCATTTGTATAACAATTCACCCAACCCTTCAGGGCATCTTAATAATACAGGCAGGGCCAAATTTGTAATTAGCCAAGTCCAGTTTGGCAGACATTCCATGAATATGAGATAGGGTTGGTTTTGCTATTTTCTTAATTGAAAGTATCAGGAAAATACCAGTCAGGTCAGGGAGTTTTTTGATTGGAGAAGGAATGCTAGCACAAATAATCCCAGATTATGTGTCTGTTGAAAGCTGGAAGCAGGCTGGATTGAGTTGCTTCCATTTCAGGTTACCAACCAACCAACCTCTTGTGCCTGGCAATGTGGATGTACACATGAGGATTGTGAAAGCTTTTTAGTATTTTTCTCCCCAGGATAAGATCCCAATCAAATCAAGGTTTTTCTGTGAAGCTATAAAAATTTTTGACACCATATAATAATTCTTTATTTTATTTTTTTAAGATTATTTTATTTTGCCGGGCGGTGGTGGTGCACGCCTTTAATCCCAGCACTTGGGAGGCAGAGGCAGGTGGATTTCTGAGTTCGAGGCCAGTCTGGTCTACAAAGTGAGTTCCAGGACAGTCCGAACTACACAGAGAAACCCTGTCTCGAAAAAAAAACAAAAAAAAAAAAAGATTATTTTATTTTATGTATGTGAATACACTGTTGCTGTCTTCAGACATACCAGAAGAGGGCAATGGATTGCATTACAGATGGTTGTGAGCCATCGTGTGGTTGCTGGGACTTGAACTCAGGACCTCTGGAAAAGCAGTCAGTGCTCTTAAACACTGAGCCATCTCTCCAGCACAATAATTCTTTATTTCTTCTAATTTCACTCGCCTTCTCCCTTTATTTTTACTTACTTGGTCAGTAGTATGGCCTAACTCTCCTGGAGCTGGGAAAAAAAAGGAAACATATTTTTATGTATCTGCTATATGTATGTCAAATAAACAAGATTTGTGAAGGCAGACCCTAGGTTTCTATGTTTTCTAGGTGGAAAGTTAAATATTCAAAATTTACCAGCAAGTAGACTGAAGATAGGATAGACACTAGCACAATTGCACACCCAACTTTTGTCTTTGTATGCTTTTGCTGTCTAGTACTAGTTTTAAGCAATGAAGCATAATTGAGAAACATTCAAATGACTTTATTTCATCACTTTTGCTTATTTCACCCACACACAGGACACAAGCTTTTGTCAGTCATCTGGTTTTGGTTGCTGGAGTATTTTTAGCCTCTTTCTAGCTCTTTGTAGCCCACTTCCACCGATTGCCACCTCACCTCTGACTTTTTAAGTTGCTTAGCAGGGCAGGGCAGTATGACTAAAATAAAGCCCCTCAAGGACATTATAGTCCATGTTTCCTAGTGTGGATGTACTATAGTGTGTGAGATCTTTTTGTCTATGATGAGACCCACAGACTATATCTTCTTTTAGAGAATCCTGTAAACTTCTTCATATGAGTGACACTCCTTAACATGATGGAAGTAGTAATTTTAATAAACCATAGTCCTGTGTAATATTCTGAATGAATACTGTCACTAACCCTTTTCTATATTCTGAAATCAAGTTTTCACTAACCCAAATATGTCTCCAAAACTGTTTGAGAAACATGAAATTTTCACAGCTCAATAGAATGATGGGCTTCCACACTAAAAGGCCAGTCCAGAATAGTAATGGAAAGGTTGTGGATTTCAGATCTAAACACAATTTATGCTAATACCATATGCTTATTCCATGGAATTTATATGACCAGGGTCTTTATTTTATAGGTAGCTTTTCATAGTACCATATGTAATCTTACTCATGCTGCCCTACTTCCCAGGGAGTTCAAATAAGGTATGTAGTCTTAATTTTGTGTACAAGGTGTCAGGAGTATTTCAGGAGCCATGAGACCAGTGTTTTAATATGTGCAACACAGTCATTAAAGCTGAATGAGATTTCCTACTCTATTGAAAGGCAGAAGAAAAGTCCAGTAGCAAGCAACACAACTTTACTGGCATCTTCTGCCCAGTACTCTCCTGTTTCAGAGTTTTGTGTTCCATGTTTGGAACAGATTTGGAATGCATCTCCATGTTTTTCTCAGCTGCCAGTATATTGAATGAAAAGTAGATATGAGAATTTTACTTCCCTCAATGAAATGACAAAAATTGCTATCCCTGATGCTTTAGGCACTCTTCTAAGATTTTCATGACTTGACTAGTTTAGTGTTCATAAACTCCTAAAGTATGAGTTCTATTATTACAGGAGAGGAACCCCAAACATCTAACCTAGGAATAGTATTGAATTCAGTGAGGGAGCCAAAGGGTTATTGGAACAAACACTCATCCTGTATTTCTGGACTTCACAAATAACAAAGAAAAATAACAAAATGCTAAGGTTACAAACCAGGACACATTAGCCAATGGGGTATTTTGAGATCTTGTGCTTTCTGAGTTCTTCATACATAGGAAAAATAGTACCTTGTCCTCAACTACACAGGGAGTAAGAGATAATGAGTAAAATTAAAACATAACAGGCTATAAGTACAGTAAGCAGTTAGAGCCTTTTGAAGTTGACCTTTTAGCAAGAGGAAAAGAAATGAAAGGATGATATGGTGGCCAGCATGAAAAAACGTGATATGTCTCATGCACTATTAGTGGACCCGCACTGAGATTTTGAGCAAGGGTGTTTTTAGTACCCATGTTCCTGTATTTTAAAACAAAATTGAGGCCGGGCGGTGGTAGCGCATGCCTTTAATCCCAACACTCGGGAGGCAGAGGCGGGCAGATTTCTGAGTTCGAGGCCAGCCTGGTCTTCAGAGTGAGTTCCAGGACAGCCAGGACTACACAGAGAAACCCTGTCTCAAAAAAAAATTGAAAGGTATTTCTCTCAATATTTCAAAAGATCAGCAGCTCCCTTGTCACCTGTTAATGTGTGTCCATGTTCTTTCTTCTGGAAAGACGTTGCTTAAATTGCCCAAAGATACATGACTAGTGAATGGCAAAAGTGAGTCTTCAACTTCCACATGAATCACCCCAAGACACGCAGGCAGCTAAATTAACCATACATTATCAAAAAAGGTACTCAACTCTGACCAAACTCTTTTTAAAAAACAAAAGCAAAAACAAACTTAATTTCTGGTTTTTCTCTTTAAGAAAAAAAAAAAAGACAGTCTGATAAAATGGGTTAGTATTGCTTCACATTGGCTACTGAAGGAAAACATAGCCTCACTCCCCACCCACATTTATCTGTCTTTACTACATATGCAGTGACAGACAGAACCACAGGAACTGGTATCTATAGGCTTCCAACTTGGTGCTGTTTGGCTCACACTGCAATTCTCAAGTTCTTTACAGAAAAGGTATTGTTTTGGTTCAATATATTTTGACCCCATGCTTGGATTAGAGGATTTCAGAGATGATTGTTAGCTATCCATGCCTCTGCTGGGAACACATTAGGAAGCTTTGATCAGAGTTGAGTATATCTTCCATAAAGCATACTTAATTTTCCTGAGGGATGTTTTTTCTAATTCTAATGTTTTATTTAATAAAAATAATAAGGACAGCAGGACCAGGGCTGATTCATATGGAAGTTATATTCTGTGGCTGACTTGAGCATTTTCTATCAAATTAGACAATTTTCTTTGAGTGGTACAAATCAAATGATAGTCTTTAGAAATTTCTGGTTATATTTAATATATACAACATGATGTTTTAAGATGCACATAGCAAATAGTGAAGCAAATTAATTATTGCTATTACTCTTGCAGCAAAGCCACAAAAGGAATGGGTAACATATGAGGAAGAGTTTTCCTTCCTTCTGGCAATTCTAGATTGACCCAAGTTCTCATCTCATTCCTGATTATTTCCTTTTTTTTTTTTTTTCCGTTTTTTCAAGACAGGGTTTCTCTGTATAGCCCTGGCTGTCCTGGAACTCACTCTGTAGACCAGGCTGGCCTCAAACTCAGAAATCCGCCTGCCTCTGCCTCCCAAGTGCTGAGATTACAGGCATGCGCCACCACGCCCGTCTCTGATGATTTCCTTTTAAGACAACTTTAGAATTCTTCCTCATGTTAATATCAACTAATATAGTTTTATGCAAAATTTTTTAATATCTGACTCAGTTTACTTATTAATAAAAAGGATATATCAATGTCTACATATTAGAGTTGATAGAAAATTAAATTAAATCATGTAAATAAGCCTCGGGTTATTTTTAATTAAAGTAGAGCAATTGTACACTGATATAGTATGTAAATTTTGTATTGCTTTTCTTTTTAGCATGCTCAGCAGGTTAGAACTGATGAAACTGGGACCAGACCATGGGTTGTACCTGTTTGCTCTTTCTCTCTGCCAGAGATATCTGCTCTAAGTAGGCATACTGGTGCTTTTTGTGGGACCTAAGGAAGAAATATCCCTGAAGACATACCTACTATATAAGTATTTCACAGTGACATATCTAACCAATAAACTGTTCAGTTAAATATATTCTACTTTCTGATTGCCACAGATTTACTCATAATTAACTGAAATACTAGTCTTGAATTTGGGATTCTTGGACTTACATGCCAATATATGACTGATTAGGAAGCCCTTTTACACCCTTTTCATCTCTTATCCATCATTCTACTCACAGAGAAGAGCCTCGCTCCTTGTGCAAAGAATACTCCAAACTCTGAGCTCTAGTTCTGTCAGTATCTTTCTGTAAACAACAGCCTTTTTTTCATTCTTGATCACCCAAATGGTTATTTAGTTCCTTTTAGATACCAGATTTGGGGAAAAACATATAGAAGCTAAAAACAAGATCAGAGCTATCCAATCACATTTCCTGTCATCTAGAACCTTCAAATTCTTTGACAAAGTAGGGAAGAGCCATATAGAATGGTACTCTTTAATAGGGTGAAGTACAAACTGATTTTACCCTGCCCATGTATAAGATATGCCCCATTCTTTCAAGGACAATCGTCTTCCAAGGAGAACAATATGTGAACTAGTATTGTATCTAGAAAGAATTAATAACTTCTACTTTTTTTTACATTTGTGCTTTTGAGTTTAGTGATTATCTAGGTATCATTTCAACATTACTGAAAGTGTTAGCTCCTAATGTTAAATTTACCATTGAGAGTACAGGCCAGTTCTTATTAAAAACTGAGACTGTTAAGTGTGGCATGATTAAAATCAGTGTGGTTGCTAGCCAAAGAGATAGCCAAGCTCTGAAGATTGCTTTTGTTGAGTTGGGGGTGTGAGCGGCAAGTGGCAGCACACAGTTTCCTATATGAATAGCTCTTGTTCCTCCTGTTTCTCAGCATTGCCTGATATCCTCAAGTGTAGTCTATGCTCTGATAGTACTAATGAGTAGAAGCCTTTTTGTGTCTAGTTCTTAGTCCAGTTTGTCTATTGGAAGCATTGTTCCTCATCCCACTCTGAAGTTTGTATTTTCAGATTTTGAATGGCTTGAGACAGTCACATAAATTGGTTCACCTTTCCAGAACACTCCAGTAAGAGTTTAGTTTTTTTAATTTAATTTTTATTTTCTATATTCTATGTTTACATTCCAAAGGCTTTCCCCTTTCCCAGTTTCCCCCCACCATATGTCCCATAATTCCTCTCCCCCCCAACTATTCCCCAATCATTCCCACACACACACGATTTCTCTGTTCTGGGTCTACAAAACTGGATCCAATCTTTACAGGCCCAGGGTCCTCTTCTTTCTTCTTCTTGGGAGTCATTTGACTTACTAATTGTGCCTTGAGGATTTAGGGCTTCTGGGCTCATTAATATCCACTTATCAGTGATTGCATTTCATGTGTATTCTTTTGTGATTGGGTTAGCTCACTTAGGATGATATTTTCCAGATCTAACCATTTACCTACAAATTGCATGAGTTCATTATTTTTAATTGCTGAGTAGTACTCCATTGTATAAATATACCACATTTTCTGTATCCATTCCTCTTTTGAGGGATATCTGGACTCCTTCCAATTTCTGGCTATTATAAACAAGGCTGCTATAAACATAGTGGAGCATGTGTCTTTATTGTATGCAGGGGAATCCTCTGGGTATATGCCCAGGAGTGGTATGCCAGGGTCCTCTGGAAGTGACATGCCCAATTTTATTGGGAAGTGGTAAATTAGTCCTACCAGAGTCTCTGTTGATGTGGAAGTGTATGTACATCTACCTATAATCACAAGCAATTGTTATAAAGAAGAAATTTTGAATTTCAGAGAAATAGTTTATCTTATAAGTGAGAGCCTTTTGGGTACAGTCTTACAAGGGATACTTTCAGATAAGAGTATATCCAGAAGTGTTTTGTCTTAGTTATTTTTCTGTTACTGTTACAAGTAGAGAAAAAATATTTATTTAATATATACTTAGGGTAGCCAATAAGTCATGATTAAGTTCTTTTTTTCTTGTATATATTCTATATTTACAATTCATTTCCCTTTTTCTGGTTCCCCACCCCCAAAGGTCCCACATGTCCTTTTCCCTCCCTCTACTCCCTCATCCACCCCCTCCCACTTTACTGTTCTTGTACTCTCCCACAATGATGTTTTGGTCCATTCTAGCACCAGTGTCCACTCCTTTCTTCTTGTGAGACATCACTTGATATGTGATTTGTGTCTTTGGTGTTCCAAGCTTCTAGGCTAATATCCACTTATCAGTGACTGTATACCATGGGTATTCTTTTGAGACTGGGTCACCTCACTTAGATGACGTTCTCCAGCTCCATCCATTTCTCTAAGAATTTCATGAATTCATTGTTTCTAATGGCTGAATAGTACTCCATTGTGTATATATACCACATTTTTTGTATCCGTTCCTCTGATGAGGAACATCTGGGTTCTTTCCAGCTTCTGGCTATTATATATAAGGCTGCTATGAACATAGTGGAGCATGTATCCTTATTGCATGCTGGTGAATCTTCTGGGTATATTCCCAGGAGTGGTATGGCTGGGTCCTCCGGAAGTATCACGTCCAGTTTTCTGAGGAACCGCCATACTGATTTCCAGAGTGGTTGTACCAGCTTGCATTCCCACCAGCAGTGGAGGAGTGTTCCTCTTTCTCCACATCCTCGCCAACATCCGATGTCTTCTGAGTTTTTAATCTTAGCCATTCTGACTGGTGTGAGGTGAAATCTCAGGGTTGTTTTAATTTGCATTTCCCTAATGACTAGTGATGTTGAACATTTTTTAAGGTGTTTCTCAGCCATCCGAATTTCTTCAGGTGAAAAGTCTCTGTTTAGCTCTGTACCCCATTTTTGGATAGGGTTATTTGGTTTTCTGGGGTCTAACCTCTTGAGTTCTTTGTATACATTGGAGATTAGCCCTCTGTCGGATGTGGGGTTGGTGAAGATTTTTTCCCAATTTGTTGGTTGCCAATTTATCCTTTTGACAGTGTCTTTTGCCTTACAGAAACTTTGTAGTTTTATGAGGTCCCATTTGTCTATTCTTGTTCTTAGAGTATAAGCTCTGTTCAGTCTCTAGTACTGGCCTCCTAGGTACATATCAACATATTGAATATCATCACAATGGGAGTATGTAAAAGGGAGTAATCACACTATGAGAGAGGAAACAAGAGATTGAGATGAGGTCAGATTATTTTTTATGATAAACTATTCTAGTAGAAAATGATTCACCTCTTTTATTAATTCATTCGTGAGGGTGGAGACCAGTAACCTAATCAAAATCCACTAAACCCCACCCTTTAAAACTTTTACTATTTAAACACTGCTCCATTGGAGGCAAAAACCTCTTGGGATATATTGTCAAACCATTTCCTAACTAAAACAGAGTGGTGAGAGAAAAAAAGCAAACAACCAAGTTGCAAAGGAATTATGATAATCAAGAACCTAAGGCACTTTTTGTAGAAATATGTGATAGGGCAACTTCTGTGTGACTTTTATAAGCATATTTTAGACCAGAGATGCAAGTTAGAGGATGGTAAGTTCTAATTATGATTCAGATTCTGAGCATATGAGCTGCTTCAGAAAGAATGAGTCCTTATCTCCATTAGAGTTTGAATGGAAGTTCTTGACTGCAGAGTGTTTATGGAAGGAGATCTAACATCTCTATTAGACTTTAGTCCTATGACTTCAATCTTTAGGTTTGATAATAACATCTCATTTGTTTTCTTGGATTCCATGGCTTAGCCTGTGAAAATTTTGGAATGTTTCCAAATTACCTTTCTCCAAATTATTTCCAAATTATCCATCTTTTCTCTTGCAGGAGAAAATGCAGAAGTTTCCATGGATGTTTCCCTGGGTTACCGTGACGATATGTTTTCTGAATGGACTGAAATGGCCCATGAAAGAGTACCACGTAAACTCAAATGTACTTTTACATCCCCCAAGGTAGGGTACCGTTATTGCTGGGTTGACAGTGTTGAATTCTTGTCATGGAGTACTACCAATCAAATGACTTGATGCCCCATCAAGGACATTTCTCTATTCTCTTTTTCTTCTGAAAAATGGAAAGTAACCTTGGGTGTTTTTGTTTTTTGTTTTGTTTTGTTTTGGTTGGTTGGTTGGTTGGTTGGTTGGTTGGTTGATTGGTTTTTGGTTTTTTGGTGTTTTGTGGGGTTTTTTTTTTTTTTTTTTGGTTGGTTGGTTGGTTTTTTGGTTTTGTGTTTTGTTTGTTTTTAGTAAGAGCCAGAGGAACTAATGAACATGTAGTCTGGCTTTATAATTTAACATTGTCTCTGAGACATGTTTATGAGTGAAATGCAATATTAATATTACCAAGGTGGGCCACTTGAACAAAAAGTGTCAACTGTAACTGTAACTCTCATAGACAAACTATATCCCAGCATGAAACTATCTGGTGCAGTTGGTTTTCTTTCACTGTACAAATGTGGTCTGAGGACCAAGGACATTACTATGAATTACAAGCTTATGAGAAATGTAGATTCCCAGGACACACATAAAACCCACTATTTTCTGATGATGTACAAATAAATTGTAAATAATAGAAGTTTATTTAGTTCATACTTGTAGAGGCTAACAGTCTCTGTGACACTGGAATCTGTTTAGGTCTTTTGTGCTACACTAAAACATGGATAGGAGGGCATTCAAACCCTCATTGGAGAGAAGATGGAATGAAAGTGAGCTTCACATAGGAAAGCCACATTCTTTTAATAACTAACCTATCTCCACTAATTATTTCATGAGAGCAGAATGCTCCTGACCTAATCATGATAACAACTAAATTTCAACATTAGTACTGAGAGAGAAATCCAAGCCATAATAACTGCTGAATCAAAGACTTTATTTCAGTGCACTTTGAACTAATCCTCTTAGAAGGAACAAAAGTTAAAAAGCCCTACTTCAGGCTCTTTCTTTACTGACAGTCTAAATATAGAGTTCTCTCATATACAGCCTTGACGAATTGTTTTAGATGGGCACTTGAAGATAATTTATAGGTAAAAATTATATGAATCTATAAAACAGGGGAAATAGGAAGATAAATAATTAACATTTCAGATTGATTTTTATGAAATTGAGGAAATTTCTCTTCTATATGTGATGCAAGCTTATTGCATCTTTCAGAGGAAAGCCTGGTTAAATGTAAATCACAGGACTTTTGGATGTAGACAATTTTGTCTTCAAAAAGAGAAGTCATTTTTCACTTTCCTTTCACATTGGAAGGTGTGTATGTGGAGGTGCTGCCTGCAACTGCTTCTCAAAGACAGGCACTTAATTATCTTTAGGATGTGTTGATCTCCTTTTGGAAAGAGATTAAACCTTGAAAGGTGTGAAGAAAATGAGTCATCAAAATTATACATTTTTATTATGATAAAGTTTAATCTTGATTCTGAAGATTAAGCGAGAAATTGCTTTAAAAGCTCTTTAGTCTCTAGTGGATTGGGAATTCAAGAAAAAAATAAAGTCAAGTTGCTACCTGCTGTAATTTGCCCTAATTAGGCAGTCTTGTGCTAGAGCTAGGGGAGGATAAGGAGGGTAGGAGGAAGGGAAGGGGGAGAGGGAAGGCAGGAGGGAGAAAGAGAGAAAGGGAGACAATAAGTACTGTAAATACTGGTAGAGGCAGACATTTAAAAAGAAAACCTCAAGCATGGTACATACATGGTACATATACATTTATGTAAGCAAAATACTTAATATATATAAATACCAATTAATACTTACTTTAAAGGGGAAAGAATAAATGAGGGAGGATTGGAGGAAAGAAGGAAGTAAGCACGGAAGCAAACCTGTACTAAACTATATATATTGAATTTGACACTAATCCTCGTAGATAGCTTATAGTTTATGTTCATTGATTCCTAAAGATTTTATTTCTAGATCTATTTGTGGTTTTGTTTGTTTGTTTGTTTGTTTGTTTTTGTTTTGGGGTTTTTTTGTTTGTTTGTTTTTGGTTTTTCGAGACAGGGTTTCTCTGTATAGTCCTGACTGTCCCAGAACTCGCTCTGTAGACCAGGCTGACCTCAAACTCAGAAATCCACCTGCCTCTGCCTCCCAAGTGCTGGGATTAAAGGCGTGCACCACCACCGCCCGGCTCTAGACCTGTTTGTAAGTAAAGGAGAAAAAAGAGCTCAGAATCAGGAAGACCATTTATATAGAAAAAAGCATCCAATATACATCCATAATTTGAGAATCAAAACTCTTTACACAGAATTATTTTACTTTCAAAATCTTATTTCACACCCCTAACCAACTGGTAGCATCTAACAAGAGCCTTCAATCCTTAAAAGATATGTCTTTTTGACTCATTACTGATGTCTGCCTGGAATAGGAAGGGACTGACTAGTAATGTCTGACCAGGCAAGGAAAGGAAGAAGAAACTAGAAGTCCATGAAGTTTTTGTCAGTTTTATTCCACCTAGTTTACAAGAATCTCCTGTCTCCAATACAGAGGTGTGCTCATTGTATTCTTAAATCCTAACTGTTCATTAAAGAGGTCCTCCCACCACTATATAAGGTACAGAATCTTTTTTTTACACTAGACTATAGACTCCTGCTCATCTTCTCACTGGATTATATAACACATATTTTTCTCTAATTCGACAAATTATGACTGTCACATGAAACAGTTCAGAACTAGGAATGAGAAATAATTCACTGATGTTCATTTATTCAGGATACATCAAGTTGTTCTGCATATAGATACTATATTAATGGCAGACTTTCATCTATATATCAGGAGAAAGTACTCCCTGACTGCTATTGTATACCATATTCACCAAACCATCACCCATATACAGGATGCCTTGAGAAGTGTAGTAGAATTTAGTACCCTACTACCATATAGTCATTCTTAAATTGTTAGGAAGTTCAAGAGGCTTTTCTAGGAACTGGGCTAAATTTCTATTTAGTTAAATTTTCAGCTGTCTCCTGCCAACATTTCTCTTGGGTTATTAGGAAGTTCAGGATGGATGAAGAAAATTCTGAATGAATATCTTCAGTAAATGAATCCCACTATTCAAGCCACTTTGTACAGCTTCTTTTCTTTTTTATTTGTTTCTCTTTTATTTATTTATTTACTATATGTAAGAACATTGTAGCTGTCTTTAGACACACCAGAAGAGGGCCTCAGATCTCATTACAGATAGTTGTGAGCCACCATGTGGTTGCTTGAATTTGAACTCAGGACCTTCAGAAAAGCAGTCAGTGCTCTTAAGCTCATCCCCCCTTTTTTTCCTTTTTTATTTTTAGAGACAATCTTGTTTTATGTGTAAGAATATTTTTCCTGTATGTATATAAGTATACCACATGCATGCAGACCTTGGATTCCAGAATGAGTTACTTTGGAACTCAAGTTATAATCAGTTTTGAGCTACTTTATGGATGCTGAGAATGTAATCTCATCTGGAAAAGCAGCAAATGCTCTTAACTGTTGAGCCATTTCTCTAACCCCAGTGTACTGCTGATTTTTTTATATCAATAAGAAAATTTTATCTTCTAATATTTCACTGCAAAAATAATTACTCATCATCTAGAATGTGGACTTCATCAAGGGCTTTCCACCTGGACGCACAAGCCCCAGTGACCTCTAAATACAGTTTTCTAAACCATAGTAGTCTAAAGTCTGATGCAAAGCTCTAATGTTAATTCCAGGTCTGAGAAAAGTGTCAAAGGACCTAAGAGATACCTGCTATTTACCTTAAAATTTTCGGTCTTACCTCAAATGGGGCTGATTCTACCTACTCCCCTTCCTCTTCCTCCAGCTTTGTAGAATAGATCAGTGGGCACTGGAATTTCGGTGTGCCTTGTATATCTGCGCCTTTAATGTATGCCTTAACACATTAACATTTTAAAAGTTTCTGATATGAGCTTAATCGAAATAAATGCATTTTAAAAACAGTAATCTGCCTCAAACCATCTACTCTTTTTCCAGACCCCAGAGCATGAAGGTCGTTATTATGAATGTGATGTCCTTCCATTCATGGAAATTGGGTCAGTGGCTCATAAGTATTACCTTCTAAATATCCGCCTACCTGTAAATGAGAAGAAGAAAATCAATGTTGGAATTGGGGAGATAAAGGACATTCGGCTGGTGGTAAGTGAATGTCAATGAACCAATTGGCTGTAACCTTGAAGCAAAAGTCAAGACTATAGTAATCATATAGATATGATTATAAAAAGAATTCTGTTTTAGTTCTCTCATCTCTATGCACACACACACAGGGCCCTGGAAACATGTGAGAAGAGAACTCCTCTGTTAGTCCTGCCTTCTCTTTGCTTATCTCTTGATTTATCTGAGAATTGAAAATAACAACGTAACCATGGTGCCAAAAATTTAAATTGAAATGATTTGCATGGGATTATAGAAAGCAATTAAATATTGACTGCATGATTTCTTTTCTATTTTTTTCATTACGCTATTTCTCTTTAATTTATTTTTATTATTTTCTATATTCTTTGTTTACATTCCAAATAATTTTCTCTTTCTCGGTTCGCCCTTCCCCTTAAGTCCCATAAGCCCTCTTCCCTCTGCCCATTCCCCAATCAATGCCCTCCCACTTCTCTGTCCTGGCAATTCCCTACAATGCTGCATCAAGCCTTTCCTGGCCCTCTCCTTCCTTCTTCTTGGGAATGATTTGATATGTGAGTTGTGTCTTGGGTATTCAGAGCTTCTGGGCTAATATCCAATTATCAGTGACTGCATTCCATGTGTGTTCTTTTGTGAATGGGTTACCTCACTTAGGATGATATTTTCCAGTTCCAACCATTTGCCTAAGAATTTCATGATTTCATTGTCTTTAATTGCTGAGTAGTATTCCATTGTGTAAATGTACCACATTTTCTGTATCCATTCCTCCACTGAGGGACATCTGGATTCCTTCTAGCTTCTGACTATTATAAATAAGGCTGCTATGAACATAGTGGAGCAGGTGTCCTTATTGCATGCCGGGGTATATGCCCAGGAGTGGTATAGTAGCATGGTCCTCCGGAAGTGTCATGCCTAGTTTTCAGAGGAACCATAAGAATAGTTGTACCATCTTGCAATCCCACCAGCAGTGGAGGAGTGTTCCTCTTTCTCCACATCCTCACCAACACCTGCTGTCTCCTGAGTTTTTAGTCTTAGCCATTCTGACTGGTGTGAGGTGAAATCTCAGGGTTGTTTTGATTTGCATTTCCCTAATGACTGAAGATGCTGAGCGTTTCTTTTTTTTTAAGTTTCTTTTTTTTTTCTTGTATATATTCTATATTTACAATTCATTTCCCTTTTTCTGGTTCCCCACCCCCAAAGGTCCCACATGTCCTTTTCCCTCCACCTGCTCCCGCATCCACCCCCTCCCACTTTACTGTTCTTGTACTCTCCCACAATGATGTTTTGGTCCATTCTAGCACCAGTGTCCACTCCTTTCTTCTTGTGAGACATCACTTGATATGTGATTTGTGTCTTTGGTGTTCCAAGCTTCTAGGCTAATATCCACTTATCAGTGACTGTATACCATGGGTATTCTTTTGAGACTGGGTCACCTCACGTAGTATGACGTTCTCCAGCTCCATCCATTTCTCTAAGAATTTCATGAATTCATTGTTTCTAATGGCTGAATAGTACTCCATTGTGTATATATACCACATTTTTTGTATCCATTCCTCTGTTGAGGGACATCTGGGTTCTTTCCAGCTTCTGGCTATTATATATAAGGCTGCTATGAACATAGTGGAGCATGTATCCTTATTGCATGCTGGTGAATCTTCTGGGTATATTCCCAGGAGTGGTATGGCTGGGTCCTCCGGAAGTATCACGTCCAGTTTTCTGAGGAACCGCCATACTGATTTCCAGAGTGGTTGTACCAGCTTGCATTCCCACCAGCAGTGGAGGAGTGTTCCTCTTTCTCCACATCCTCGCCAACACCCGATGTCTTCTGAGTTTTTAATCTTAGCCATTCTGACTGGTGTGAGGTGAAATCTCAGGGTTGTTTTAATTTGCATTTCCCTAATGACTAGTGATGTTGAACATTTTTTAAGGTGTTTCTCAGCCATCCGAATTTCTTCAGGTGAAAAGTCTCTGTTTAGCTCTGTACCCCATTTTTGGATAGGGTTATTTGGTTTTCTGGGGTCTAACCTCTTGAGTTCTTTGTATACATTGGAGATTAGCCCTCTGTCGGATGTGGGGTTGGTGAAGATTTTTTCCCAATTTGTTGGTTGCCGATTTATCCTTTTGACAGTGTCTTTTGCCTTACAGAAACTTTGTAGTTTTATGAGGTCCCATTTGTCTATTCTTGTTCTTAGAGTATAAGCAATTGGTGTTCTGTTCAGGAATTTTTCCCCTGAGCCGATGTCTTCAAGGGTCTTCCCCAGTTTCTTTTCTATTAGTTTTAGTGTGTCTGGTTTTATGTGGAGGTCCTTGATCCACTTGGAGTTGAGTTTAGTGCAAGGAGATAAGAGTGGATCAATTCTCATTCTTCTGCATGTTGACCTCCAGTTGAGCCAGCACCATCTGTTGAAAAGGCTATCTTTTTTCCACTGGATGTTTTCAGCTCCTTTGTCGAAGATCAATTGGCCATAGATGTGTGGGTTCAATTCTGGGTCTTCGATCCTATTCCATTGATCCGCTTCCCTGTCACTGAACAAATACCATGCAGTTTTTAATACCACTGCTCTGTAATATTGCTTGAGGTCCGGGATATTGATTCCCCCAGAAGTTCTTTTGCTGTTGATGATAGTTTTAGCTATCCTGGGTTTTTTGTTATTCCAGATGAATTTGAGAATTGCTCTTTCTAGCTCTATGAAGAACTGAGTTGGGATTTTGATGGGGATTGCATTGAATCTGTATATTGCTTTGGGCAAGATTGCCATTTTGACTATATTAGTCCTGCCAACCCACGAGCATGGAAGATTTTCCCATTGTCTGATGTCTTCTTCAATTTCCCTCTTCAGAGACCTGAAGTTTTTGTCGTATAAATCTTTCACATGTTTGGTTGATGCTGAGCGTTTCTTAAGGTGCTTCTCAGCCATTCAAAGTTCTTCAGGTGAAAATTCTGTTTAGCTCTATACCCCATTCTTAATAGGGTTATTTGGTTCTCTGGGGTCTAACTTCTTGAGTTCTTTGTATATATTAGATATTAGCCCTCTGTCAGATGTAGGGTTGATGAAGATCTTTTCCCAATTTGTTGGTTGCTGTTTTATCCTTCTGACAGTGTCCTTTGCCTTACAGAAAGTTTGTAATTTTATGAGGTCCCATTTGTCAATTCTTGATCTTAGAGTATAAGCTATTGATGTTCTGTTCAGGAACTTTTCCCTTGTGCCCATGTCCTCAAGGGTCTTCCCCAGTTTCTTTTCTATTAGTTTCAGTGTGTCTGGTTTTATGTGGAGGTCCTTGATCCATTTGGAGTTGAGCTTAGTACAAGAAGATAAGAATGGATCAATTCACATTCTTCTGCATGCTGACCTCCAGTTGAAACAGCACCATTTATTTAAAAGGCTATCCTTTTTCCACTGGATGTTTTCAGCTCCTTTGTCGAAGATCAAGTGACCATAGGTGTGTTGGTTCATTTCTGGGTCTTCAATCCTATTCCATTGATCCACCTGCCTCTCACTATGCCAATACCATGCAGTTTTTAACACTACTGCTATGTAGTATTGCTTGAGGTCGGGGATACTGATTCCCCCAGACATTCTTTTACTGTTGAGAATAATTTTAGCTATCCTGGGTTTTTTGTTATTCCAGATGAATTTGAGAATTGCTCTTTCTAACTCTATGAAGAACTGAGTTGGGATTTTGATGGGGATTGCATTGAATCTGTATATTGCTTTTGGTACAATGGCCATGTTAACTATATTAATCCTGCCAATCCATGAGCATGGAAGATTTTTCCATGTTCTGAGGTCTTCTTCGATTTTCTTCTCCAGAGACCTGAAGTTCTTGTCATACAAATCTTCCACTTGTTTGGTTAGAGTCACACCAAGATACTTTATATTGTTTGTGACTATTGTGAAGGGTGTTATTTCCCTAATTTCTTTCTCAGCGTGTTTATCCTTTGAGTATAGGAAGGCTACTGATTTCTTTGAGTTGATTTTATAACCAGCCACTTTGCTGAAGTTGTGCATCAGCTGTAGAAGTTCTCAGTGGAGTTTTTTGGGTCACTTAAGTATACTATCATATCATCTGCAAATAGTGATAGTTTGACTTCTTCCTTTCCAATTTGTATTCCTTTGACCTCCTTATGTTATCTAATTGCTCTACCTAGGACTTCAAGTACTATATTGAAAAGATATGGAGAGAGGGGGCAGCCTTGTCTAGTCCCTGATTTTAGTGAGGTTGCTTCAAATTTCTCTCCATTTAGTTTGATGTTGGCTACCAGTTTGCTGTATATTGCTTTAACTATGCTTAGGTATGGGCCTTGAATTCCTGTTCTTTCCAAGACTTTTAGCATGAAAGGATGCTGAATTTTGTCAATGTTTTTTCAGCATCTAATGAAATGACCATGTGGGATTTTCTTTGAGTTTGTTTATGTAGTGGATTATATTGACGGATTTCCGTATATTGAATCATCCCTGCATCCCTAGGATGAAGCCTCGTGATTATGGTGAATGATCGTTTTGATGTGTTATTGGATTCGATTGACAATAATTTTATTGGGTATTTTTGTGTCTATTTATAGGGGAAATTGGTCTGAAGTTCTCTTTCTTTGTTGGATCTTTGTGTGGTTTTGGTATCAGCGTAATTGTGGCTTTGTAGAACGAATTGGGTAGTGTTCCTTCTGTTTCTATTTTGTGGAATAATTTGAAGAGTATTGGTGTTAGGTCTTCTTTGAAGTTCTGATAGAATTCTGCACTAAAATCATCTGGTCCTATTTTTTGTTTTGTTTTGTTTTTTTGTTTTTTGTTTTTTTGTTTTTTTTTGTTTTTTGTTTTTTGTTTGTTTGTTTGTTTGTTTGTTTTTTGGTTTGAAGACTTTCTATGACCCCTTCTATTTCTTTAGGGGTTATGGGACTGTTTAGATGATCTATTTGATCCTGATTTAATTTTGGTATTTGGTATCTGTCTAGGAAATTGTTCATTCCCTCCAAATTTTCCAGTTGTGTTGAATATAGGCTTTTGTAGTAGGATCTGATGATTTTTTTTTAATTTCCTCAGTTTCTGTTGTTATACCTCCCTTTTAATTTCTAATTTTTTAAATTTGGATACTGTCTCTGTACCCTTTGGTTAGTCTGGCTAAGGGTTTATCTATCTTGTTGATTTTCTCAAAGAACCAGCTCCTGTTTTTGTTGATTCTTTGTATGGTTCTTTTTTATTCTACTTGATTGATTTCAGCCCTGAGTTTGATGATTTCCTGTCTTCTACTCCTCCTGGGTAAATTAGCTTCTTTTTGTTCCAAGGCTTCAGGTGTGCCATTAAGCTGCTAGTGTATGCTCTCTCCAGTTTCTTTTTGGGGGCACTCAGAGCTATAGTTTTCCTCTTAGCACTGTTTTCATTGTGTACCATAAATTTGGGTATGTTGTGCCTTCATTTTCATTAAATTCTAAAAAGTCTTTGATTTCTTTCTTTATTTCTTCCTTGACCAAGGTATCATTGAGAAGAGTATTGTTCAGTTTCCGTGTGTATGTGGGCTTTCTGTTGTTTTTGTTGCTGTTGAAGACTACTCTTACTCCATAGTGATTTGATAGGAGGCATGGGATTAGTTTGATCTTTTTATATTTGTTGAGGTCTGTCTTGTGACCAAGTATATGATCAATTTTGGAGAAGGTACCATGATGTGCTAAGGAAAATTTAGATTCTTTTGCTTTAAGATGAAATGTTCTATATACATCTGTTAAATCCAATTGGTCCAAAGCTTCAATTAGTTTCACTGTGTCCCCGTTTAGTTTCTGTTTTCCTGATCGGTCCATTGAGGAGAGTAGAGTGTTGAAGTCACCTGCAATTATTTTGTTAGGTGCAATGTGTGCTTTGAATCTTAGTAAAGTTTCTTTTACGAATGAGGGTGCCCTTGCATTTGGAGCATAGATGTTCAGAAATGAGAGTTCTTCTTGGTGGATTTTTCCTTTGACCAGCAAGAAGTGTCCTTCCGTGTCTGTTTTCATGATTTTAGGTTGAAAGTCAATTTTATCTTGTATTAGAATAGCTACTCCAGCTTGTTTCCTAAGACCATTTGCTTATAAAATTGTCTTCCAGCCTTTTACTCTAAGGTAGTCTTTGTCTTTAACACTGAGGTGTGTTTCCTGTATGCAGCAAAATGTAGGGTACTGTTTCCATATCCAGTCTGTTAGTCTATGTCTTTTTATTGGGGAATTGAGTCCATTGATGTTAAGAGATAGTAAGGATAGTGATTAATTACTTCCTGTCATTTTTTGATGTTATTTTTATATTTGAGTGTTTATCTTCTTTTGGGTTTGATGAAAGAAGGTTACTATCTTGATTTTTCCAGGGTGTAGTCTTCCTCCTTGTATTGGCGTTTTCCACCTATTATCCTTTGTAGGGCTGGGTTCGTGGAAAGATATTGTGTAAATTTGGTTTTGTCATGGGATATCTTGGTTTCTCCATCTATGGTGATTGAGAGTTTTGCTGGGTATATTGGTCTTGGCTGGCATTTGTGTTCTCTTAGAGTCTGCATGAGATCTGCCCAGGATCTTCTAGCTTTCATAGTCTCTGGTGAGAAGTCTGGTGTAATTCTGATAGTCTTCCTTAATATGTTACTTGGCCTTTTTCTCTTACTGCCTTTAATATTCTTTCTTTGTTTAGTACATTTGTGGGTTTGATTATTATGTGACAGGAGGTATTTCTGTTCTGGACCAGTCTGTTTGGAGTTCTGTAGGCTTCTTGTATATTCATGAGCATCTCTCTCTTTAGGTTAGGAAAGTTTTCTTCCATAATTGCATTGAAGATATTTGCTGGCCCTTTAAGTTGTAAATCTTCACTCTCATCTATATCTATAATCCTTAGGTTTGGTCTTCTTATTGTGTCTTGGATTTCCTGGATGTTTTGGGTTACAAGCTTTTTGCATTTTGCATTTTCTTTGTTGAGTCAATGGTTCCTATGGTATCTTCAGCATCTGAGATTCTTTCTTCTATCTCTTGTATTCTGTTGTTGATATTTGAATCTATGGCCCCTGATTTCTTCCCAAGGTTTTCTATCTCCGGAGTTGTCTCCCTTTGTGATTTCTTAGTTGTTTCTACTTCTGTTTTTAGATCCTGGATGGTTTTGCTCAGTTCCTTCACTTGTTTGTGTTTTCCTGTAATTCTTTAAGAGATTTTTATATTTCCTCTTTCATGACTTTTGCCTGTTGACCCAAGTTCTCCTGTATTTCTTTAAGTGATTTTTGAATTTCCTCTTTATTTTCTTCTATCTATTGACCCATATTCTCCTGCATTTCTTTAAATGATTTTTTTTGTTTTCCTTGTAAGGGCTTCTACCATTTGATCCATTTTCTCCTGTATTTCCTTAAGAGATTTATTTATGTCCTTTTTGTGTTCCTCTAACAGCATCATGACCAGTGATTTTAAATCCAAATCTTGTTTTTCTGGTGTGTTGGTATTCCAGGACTTGCTGTTGTTGGAGAATTGGGTTCAGATGCTGCCATATTGCCTTGATTTCTGTTAGTAACATTCCTATGTTTGTCTTTTGACATCTGGTTATCTCTGGCGTTAGTTGGTCTTGTTATCACTGGCTGGTGCTTGAATCTCCTGTGAGCCTGTAAGGCTATTTCTGCACCACTGGATGACTGGGTTTCCCCTGGCACAGATTGCTGATGTGCTGCCCTACTCTTAGATGCCATTGGAGCCCTTATGTGTCTTGCCCCAAGCAATGTTATACTCGGGTTGTCTCTGTGAACCTGGTGCTGCCTGTCTGCTCCATCGGGGAGCGAAGATGGTGGATGCTGTGGGGACCTTTTCCAAGTGCTGATCACTCTGCAGAGCAAACGTCCCCAACAGGGCTGGCACACAGATGGCCCGCAGAGCTGCCTAGGCCCTGGGTGCAGGCAGAAGCCTGACGTGCTGAGACCCAAGCGATGTTAGACTCGTGATATGTATGTATACCTGGCACTGCCTGTCAGTTCCGTCCAGTGTCTGGGAGCCAAGATGGCGGAGACCCCCTCCAAATGCCAATCAATCAGCAGGGCAAACATCCCCCGACAGAGCTGGCACACAGACAGCCCGCAGAGCTGCCCAGGCCCTGGGGACTGCATGATTTTTAATATTAATATTTTAATTTTAATGAGTTCTTTGAGAGTTTTGATTTCACATGTGTTTAGGTCATATTCAGCACCCTAACTCTGCCCAGATCCATCTCTCCCTTCCTATCCTCCCACCTTCTTTCCAATAAACCAACAAACAAAAAATTAAACAAAAAACAACAGTTAAAAATTCTTCAAAACAAATTTCTGCTGCCCAAAATGTTATTGAGTGTGTGTTCTTCCACTGGTGCTTAGTTAACTTACCAAAGGCTTCACTCTTACATAAAAACCTACCCTTTCTTTTTCAGCAGCTAAGTTGCCAATTGCTCTGTGGCTAGGAGTATAATTGTATACCTCACCCTCTTCTCCAAGCTGGAATTGGATCTGGCTTGGGCTTGTATAGGTTTTCTGCATGCGCTAACAACTGCTATGACCTTGCTGTGTCCGGATGATGCTTCCTTGTGATCCCCTACTTCTTCGAGCTCTTTTAACCCCCTCTTCTGAAATGATCTCTGAAATTTGGAAAGAGGGGTATACATTTTCCTTTAGGACTGAGAATCCATCTTTTTATTCTCTATATCTTGGCCAGTCATAGGTCTCTGCACTTAGTATTTTAAGTGGTCTTTTTAAAAAGCTCACCAAAATTAATTATTTTATTAAATTAATAACTGAACATCTACATATAGAGAATATGGAAAAATCTACCTTGCTTTCAATTTAAAGTTTCATCCCTACTGGCTAACATTCATAGTGCTAGAAGGTACTATGCACATTATTGGAAGACAAAAATAATCATGTCTCAACTAGCAAACTACAATAATAACTTTCTTGCAAGATATACCCACTGGTAAAATAGTAGCACAAATATTATGTAAATAACTAAAGACTTCTAAGTGGTTAGATTTAAGACCTGCTCCATAAGATGAAACTCATACTTGATACTGTTAATGAGGCCAAGAATCTGAGAATAGGCAGGCTTGGGTCCTAGGGGAAACTTACTGTTGTTATTCTCCTAAATGAGCATAGCAATTAAAAGGCTTCTAATGAGATAGTGTTATACCCATAGATGAGTGCACCACTCAGCTCTTAACAGGGTAGAAGCTTCTTTTTGTAGTAGATGATATTAAACAGAGCCCCACAACTATGCAACATTCCAAGATTGAGAAACTGTAATGCTCAGCTCTAAATGGGATGTCTTTATCATACCCCCCCACCAAAGCTCGGGAATCTTTGTGGAAGAGGGGATGGAAAGATTGCAAGAGCCAGAGGTGATGTATAACTTCAAGGAAACAGCATTTTACAGACACAACAGGGTACATGCACTCATAAGAGCTATGCAAGCTAAAGCTGAACAGAATTCCCACACTGGGGAGGGGAAGTGAGCACAAAGTCCTAGGCAAGAAGCTACTCTTAATTTATAGTTGCTAGAATAGAAAAATTCACCAGTGGAGTAGCGAATACTGTGTGTGTTAACCACACTCCATGGCAAGGTCTATGTGTAGAGATAGTCAGCCACCACAGACTGGACTCCATGTTTTGTTTTATTTGTGATTTTGCCACTGTTTGTTTGTTTTGTGAAATTTTTGTTTTTGTTTTTATTTAAGAGAAAAAGTTAATTTGGTAAATAAGTAGAGGAGGATCTGAAGGAGTTAGGGGAGAAGAAAGAATATGATCAAAACATAATGTGTGAATTTCTCAAAGAATAAATAAAAATGTAACAGACAAGTCATATGGAAAATTAAAAAAAATAAAAGAAGCTATTTTACTTTGTTTCCAGCTGAAGGTGTAAGAACATGGCCCTGGTGTGCTGTGGCTTCCTAATGCTCATTCCCACATGGTGGAATAGACAACCATGCCAACATACCAGGGACCTGCACCTGTAACATCAATCTAGAGTTCAGTGATTTAGCCTCTCTCCATGGATGTGATGGGTTCTGTGACTCTTTAAGTGGTCTTCAGATCACATAAAATTATTATAGTTTTATATAAGATCATAGTATGATCATTATTGCATAAGAAATAAGATAAGAACAATTAATGTATTTTACCATGAAAGGCACAGATGCTAGTGAGAACCCTGAGACTTTAGTTTTTTTTTCCATGTTATTTGTTTAATGAGGTGTTTAGAACATAGCATATGACTACATAGTAAAGCAGAATTCATTGAAATACACACAAGAAAATTAGTAAGTAAATTAAAAGTATATGTAAAGATACTAGCAATTAATCTGTAACGACTTGTGCTTTTTACTGTCTTCTCATTTAATGTCATGTTATGAACATAAATTAAATTTACTTTCCAATACTGCTCACTGGACATATGTAATATCTTCAATGTTTGAATGAAGGCATTAAGAAAAATCTTTGCTGCCGGGCGTTGGTGGCGCACGCCTTTAATCCCAGCACTTGGGAGGCAGAGGCAGGCAGATTTCTGAGTTCAAGGCCAGCCTGGTCTACAGAGTGAGTTTCAGGACAGCCGGAACTACACAGAGAAACCCTGTCTCAAAAAATCAAAAAAAAAAAAAAAAAAGAAAAAAAGAAAAATCTTTGCTTATGTTCTTAATTAATACCTTGGAATAGCATGCCCATGTTTAATCTTTTCAGTATATTTCTATGAATTTTGAGGAGGGGTTATAGGTAAATGAGGACAGTACCTTCTATAATGATGACCACTTTTCGATAGACAAACTATTCTAAAAAAATAACACTAATATATATTCATCTTTAAATTTTTAATTGGTTTTTCTTTAGGGAATCCACCAAAATGGAGGTTTCACTAAGGTATGGTTTGCTATGAAGACCTTCCTCACACCCAGCATCTTTATCATTATGGTATGGTATTGGAGGAGGATCACCATGATGTCCCGACCTCCAGTGCTTCTGGAAAAGTAAGAACTGATTCAGATCATGTTTTAAAAATGCTAGCTTCCCATAATCTGCCATGCTCCTATTTTGTGTGTAGCAGCCAATGTGTGACTTCAGTTGAAGAACTGATTAAGAATCATCTTATAATCTTTTTCTCCTTTCACATGTAAATCATTTGTAAGTCTTTAGATAGCTTGTCCCCACACTGCTGTCTTTGCTGTTCATTTCTATCTTCAGCTTTCAGATCTTTCTCTGTTCTACTCTCAACTGAATTCAAACCCTCCCCAACACTGGATAATGCTCCAATAAATATAGTCTTTTTTTCTTTCTCACATTGACAACTTCTTTTTGCTGTCTTATTTCCACAAATACTATATATACATATGCTATGCCATGAAAAGATTCTCTTTTTCTATTTCCTTCAAAAATCAGCAGACGACCAGGTGGTGGTGGCGCACACCTGTAATCCCAGCACTCTGGGAGGCAGAGGCAGGCGGATTTCTGAGTTCAAGGCCAGCCTGGTCTACAGAGTGAGTTCCAGGACAGCCAGGGCTATACAGAGAGACCTTGCCTTGAAAAACCAAATCCAAAAAAAAAATCAGCAGACCATTTTCTACTTTTTACAAGAATCCTTTCCTCAAAAACTTGCCCAATATCTGCTTCAATTATCTTTGACCTCCACTGTGTCATTTCACAGGCTCATGAATCACATCCACAGTCCAAATTTAATGGTGGGTTTCTAGTCTTTACCTTCCTTGACCCATAAGCAGCATTCTAGATAGTTAATTATCTCCTTTCCTTCACATAGCCTTTTGCTTTCTTTCCCCCTTTATTTTTGTTTGTTATTCTTTTCTGATCATCACCTAGTCTCCATTACTGTTTTCCTTATATTTCTAGCCTCTTACACTGTTGAGCCATAGCAAAGATTTTGGACTTCCCTTGTTTATTAGTTCTGCTTATTCCAAGGTAATCTCTGGAAGTTAAAAATTATGTACTGTATGATAATTCATATTTTGCATATTTATTCTTAGCCTCTCCCAACTCCCAAACTCCAAACAAGCATCCTAGCTATTCTTCTCTTTCATTGAAAAAAATGTAATATATAGAGAATACTTGATTTCTTTCTACTGCCACCTTTGGCTCTCCTAAGTTTTCCCATATTAGTGAAAAGAAACGCCTCTCTTTTACTTGCTGGACTGGAAAGAAGGAAGCTACCCAGTCAGTATTCTACTTGTTATTCACACCTCCATCCCATCTCCAGGAAGTCTTACTGTCTCCACTGCTACCACCCTAATCTGATCACTCACATCATTGATCATCTGAGTTATTAGAAGCAACCACCCAACTGTTCCTTTTCCTTGCACTGTTTTCTTCACTACAATTTATTCATCCAAAGGCTCTGTGCCTCCCTTTAAGTGTCGATAAGATCATTCCACTCCTCTGCTGAAAGTGTTCCACTAACTTTGCCTTGTCATATATATTCCACTGGATTTTATCTCCTGTTCTCTTCAGCACCTGTGAAGGTGCTCAAAAACTTCCATTCTATGCTTTCATCCCAGGGTCTTTGAACTTGTTCTTGTTGTCTCTAATAGTACTTCCCAGCTATCTTAATACCTTGTTTACTCCTTTCCTTCAAGCCCTGTTTTAATGTTTCTCATTGCAGTGTTTTTTCCCCTATTCACCCTATGTGAAATCACTCTTCATTCTTTCTCTTGCTTTATCTTTCCTTATAACATTAAAGTTACTATTTATTGAGTGAATAAATGGTGTGATTCTATTACTTAAATTCTTTTAAGATTAACTTTAAGTAAGTTTCATAATGATTTCATGCATCTTTTATTGTTGTGTTCTCATGTCCTATCATTTCCTAAAATGTTGTGCATGTAGATCTGTAAATATTCCTGCTTCTTTCAAGCCTCTCTGCATCAATGTAGACTCTGCTCTCCACCATATTTCACCTTTAGTTCCTCAATTCTTTGTGCACTTAGTTTCTGTCTCTCTTTTTTTTCCAATAAATTCAGTTCCCTAAGTGGAAACATTGGCCCTTCTCATATATGAATCTTTAGTCTTAACAGTATTCTTGGTATATGGTTTATGCCTTATAAGAGTATATGTGTTGTGGATATGAAAAATAGTTAAATAAAATAAAGAGCTGTTAATAGTGTAGAGGAAAAAAACAAAATAAGTAGGCAATTAAATTTATGTGTAGTTGATATTTATTATTGAAACAAATATACATACATAATTAAGAACCATCAAGAATATCATAGTGACTAATGGTGATTGGATCAGTAATATTATGAAAAGATAAGAGGGTATAGTTATCAAGCATATCTATTTAAGGCAATAGAGTATGTATCTCTCAGGGGCCTCCATTTAGTTATACAGGAGGTAGTGTGACATTATCTTTCTGCAGTGAAAACTTGGACATTTGGCATTTCAGGGTATAAACTTACCATGAATGCTAAGAAATTGATCAATTGGCTAAACTCTAAATAAATAACATCTCAGTTCTCAAAATTGGCTTCAGAGTTTTAAAGTCTGCCATCCAGAGTAACCTGGCTCTTCTGGTTATTTTCCCACCATCAGAGTCATCTTTGCCCTTGGGATTTCCATGACCTTTATCAATATCCCTGTGGAATGGTTTTCCATTGGATTTGACTGGACCTGGATGCTATTATTTGGTGACATCCGACAGGGCATCTTCTATGCAATGCTTCTTTCCTTCTGGATCATCTTCTGTGGCGAGCACATGATGGTGAGAACTCCTGAGGGAGGAATATCTTTCTGTCCATAGGTGCTCTGAGAAGGTCACTGAATTGAAGCCTACTAGCTTCTGCCTCTCTTCAGCTGTGGGAAGGTCAAAGAAATTTTCACTAGTAACTTGCTGAGAGTTTTGACATAAGTGCCCCCTAATCTCAAGCTCCTTGCTTGTGAAATGTAGTTGAAAGTCTTAATATATAGGGGGTTTTGTTTAACTTTAGAAAAAAAATGTAATAATGTAATGAAAGAAAAACATACAAAGTAAAGTCCTTTGACTTCCCTCTGCTTTCCCTGGCCTTAAGAACAGGCTAAGCATGAAGGAATGTGGTCTTGGAATTTTCCAGCCAGTAGCTTGACCAAATGACCTAGTGACCCCCATTACCCAAGAATACTGACCTCTTTGCATGTCATCAAATTCTATTTTAAGATAGGCTGAGTTACAATAATAAAAATAATAGCCGGGCATGGTGGCGCACGCCTTTAATCCCAGCACTTGGGAGGCAGAGGCAGGCGGATTTCTGAGTTCGAGGCCAGCCTGGTCTACAGAGTGAGTTCCAGGACAGCCAGGACTATACAGAGAAACCCTGTCTTGAAAAACCAGATAACCAAAAAAAAAAAAAAAAAAAGAGTGATGTCATCCTTACATTGTGGCTAAGATGCAGTTATATCAGCAAGAATTTGTTTTCATGTTAAGCTTCAGAGAAGGAGCTTTAGGGTTGTTTTTTTTTATTTAAATTACACTTTATTTATTTGTTTGTGTGTGTGTGTGTGTGTGTGTGTGTGTGTGTGTGTATCAAGGGTCAGTATCCTGGAGTTCTTTCCTTCTACTGTGTAGGTCCCAGGGATTGAACTCATTGTCAGAACTGGTTGTAACTGCTTTGACCCACTGAGCCAACTTTCTGCTACAGGGGCTATTTTTCAGTTCTATTATGATCTGATAATTAAAGCCAAGTCTCCAAAGCTAGTTTCCCATGCAGGAGAACAGTGTAGGAAGAGAAGAATTTACCCACAGCAAAATTCCATCTAAGAGGATCTTGTAACATGAAGGATCCTCCAGCAGAAATGCCCTGGAAATGAGATATGGACACCAGGGCCCTAACCAGGGTGATTTTCCAGAATAAGATGGTATAAGCTACCATCTCTGCCTGGAAGCTGATACTTTTTTTCACAGCCCATCAAAAGGAATACTTCATGTTAATCTGTTGGCAAAATCAGAAGGCTTATACAGGAGGACTTTGAGTTTCAGACTAACCTGAGCTATATCCCAAGACACTCTGGAAATAGATGGTGGAGGTAGAAAAGTGTGCCTTGTGGTGATAAAGATAAGGAAATAAACTTGATACAATGAAGTACCTTAATGTTTTATTTCCTAGAGATCATTTCACCTTCATAAATAGAAGTTATTAGTTAAACAACAATTTATTTTGTGAGCCAAAATTTTCCTTAAGAACATTCTCTGTTATCCTGCAGTGCCATGTTCTTTCTTATTGACAGCCCCAGTGAATGGACTTTGTAATGAATGTTCTTCCTCACATGAACACTTTATCTGACATGAGAGCTTTATCTCTTTTGTTTCTAATGCTGTGGCTTATCTAGCATACAATAGGTGATTAGCTGAATCACCTATGGAATATTTCTGCTCTTCTTCAATTTGGTTTTTTTTAGGATCAACATGAACGGAATCACATTGCAGGGTATTGGAAACAAGTTGGACCAATTGCTGTTGGCTCTTTCTGCCTCTTCATATTTGATATGTGTGAGAGGTGAGCAGATACCAGAGTTACTCCAGGATGAAACGTACCTCTCTATATCTACTTCTATCTTTCTAGGAAGAATTTTGAAATAAGCATGGCAGTTGGGGATCCATGGGATGGAATACTGGAGAGGTCAATATCCTCAAATGAAGTCTGGGACTAATTTCAAAGGTTTAGACCTTTATATATGCAAAGTGCTTGGCCTCTTCATATTCTAAAGCTCTGCATCCCCTTATACTCTCTGAAGTTTATTTTCTAAATATAGTACACTCACACCCCTACCACACTCACCGTTTCTCACTTCATTGTTGCAATGCTAAGAGAAGCTCTGTTCTGCCTTTGTGTTATCTCTTCATCTTGTTTGTTTTTGTTTTTATAGAGGAGTGCAACTCACAAATCCTTTCTACAGTATCTGGACTACAGATGTTGGAACAGAACTGGCTGTATCCTTCCACAACAGATTCAAGGCTTCATTTTTCTCTCCCTATCTGCTTGGTCCCCATGATCATTTTCTGTGGCTCTGCTGATACTCTATATGAGCTCAGCCAGGGCTTTGATCCTCAGAATAATAGTAACATTTAGAAATAAATAATGAAAAAAATTACTATGTTTTCAGGCTGTGAAAGCACCCAAAGTATAAGCTTGCAGGCTTTGAGATTCAGTTCAAAGTTTCCGGTCTTAAGTATACCCTAAATCATCTATTCTATAATGTGCAGAAGCTTCCTCTTGAGCTTTGGAGGCACCTTCTCACTCCTGTGGGAGAGCTAAAACAGAGGTCACCTGTGTGGGAGAGTTCTTCTGTAGAAACCTTGGGACCAAAGTCAACACTGTGAAAGGCTTCTGTGGAAAAATGGCAATCTGAGGTCACTTGTATGCAGGGCTTCCATGGGAAAGTCAGACCTATGTGTAGAGCTTTAGTGACTTCACTGGGTAATCACCTTTAGTTTCTGAGGCTCTGTGGGAATGAGACTAATGTAATTAATTCTTGAGTGATGCTGAGACTTCTGGTTGGTCCACATAATCCCCCTCTGCATAACTTCTGTGAAGAAAAAAAAAATGAGTTAACTTATCTCTTTAAAGATTCTGGTATTAAAGTCTAATATTCTAAACACATGTTTAATATTCTAAAAGAAGAAACCTCTTCCCTGGAGTGAGGGGGTGTTGTGCTCTTCCTTAATAGCTAATGCCATGATATCTACTCCTGAATATATGTTGTCTAATGGTAATATTTATGTCAGTTTCTTAGTGTCACAGAATTTTGTGAGCAAACAAAATACATACTATCCATATCTTTAAGATGAAAGCATTTAACTTTACCACCCACAATGGTAACTGAACTTGAAGAACAATTACAATGTCTAGTTTACCACTTTCATTTTTTATATAGGATGAAGGGCAAGAGGAGCAAATAAAATTTCAAGTCTTGCAGCAAATAACCATCTTCTCTTTATTCCAGGGTGCTGTTGGTCATAAGAAAGAAGGAAAATTGCATTAAATATACTACTTAATGAAAGATGGATATAGAGTTAACACCTTTCAAAATATTGAGAAAATATAAGCAATTTTGGATACAGTTGAATAGAGAGTAGCTGCAGTCTGGTTGTCTGCTATTCCTGATAATTCGCATTCTCTCCTATATCTTGCTGATTCTCCCAGTATGTGTTCTAGTGGCAAGTCTCAAATTTTCCTCAGTGGGTATACTATCTTGATCCACAATCCATGCCTTTACTCTATGTCCTTCCATCCTCTGCCAGACCCTCTTGCCTTTGTTGCTGAACCTGCTCCCCCAAGGTAGCTCACTCTTGTATTATAAAAGTCCAAACATAGCACAGTGGTTTCCAAACATGTTTACTCTTGTTTCCTGATACTAAGAAGTATGATTAGTTTTTGTAGGATGGAACTCAAGCATCTTTATTTGAACTTTTTCAGTAATTTAAAAACTACTTCCACTTTTAGTAACCTGTATCCACTATACTAGTGCTTTTCAATTTATGACAAATTTGAATCTCTTCAAAACATACTTGAAAGACAGGTTCTGCTTCACTAGCTTTAAGAGGAACCCAATTACATTTGTGAAAATAGACTACAGTTTTTGTCTTTTTCTTGACTTAGAAAAGTTTGAATGTTCCATTCTATGAAATTTTTTTCAGAAAACACCAATCAGTGGCATCAGACTACCAGACTTTAGCAGTAGTCCCTTCCTCAAAACCTCTTGAACATTTGCAGACAAAGTTGAATGTCACCAACACAGCTGATAAGAGTGCTGTGCCCTCTTAGCACATGTTCTTGGTAAATTTAACCTTTCCTTTACTGTATATTTGTAGATGGCTTTCATCATTGTGGCAGGTATCTGCCTCTGCCTCTACTTCCTGTTTCTGTGCTTTATGGTATTTCAGGTATTTAGAAACATCAGTGGGAAACAGTCTAGTCTCCCAGCGATGAGCAAAGTCCGGAGACTGCACTATGAGGTAAGCACCTATCTTGACTTATTCTAGAGCTAATGCTCACGAGCTCCAACTTTCCAGACTTGAAAAAAATCAATAACTGATTTCTGTTGTTTGGGGGTGGGGTGTGTGTGGGTGTGTGTGATGTATGTGTGTGGGTGTGCATGTCACAGCACAAGTGTAAAGGTCAAATGGCAGTTGTGTGGATTCAGCTCTCTACTTATGGATTCAAGGGATTAAATTATTAAATTCAGGTTGCTAAGTATGAGTGGCAAATACCTTTATCCTCTGACACATGCTTCCCAGACTTAGTAGTTCACATTCTCTAAAATAGCCAGTAGCCACTTGTGTAGAGTTCAATAATCTGCTTATAGGCCATATTCCTGTTCAAGATAAACACCTAGCCTCCTCCAATGTCTAATACAGGTAACATATTGATTAGATTTATTGTTTAAATAGCTTGCTATGTAAAAAAGAGGAAAACTGCAGGATCATGGGGTTCTGCATAGCCAATCTGCACAGAAGATACCCTAATCAGTAGACACCACTCCTGAATTTTTTTTGGGGGGGGAGGGGAGGGGGAACTAAAATTACTTTCTCAGGTTTGTATGTTTTCAGAGCTTCAGTGACAGATGGGAAAATTCAACCAAATTGGTTTCACTTTTACTAATATGCACCCCATATACAACTGGAGAAGAATTTTATTACAACTGTAGGAAACTAGTATTTGGTAACTTTGAACCCTCATGGGCAATTCTATAACCTGTTTATAGGGAAATTGACAGCCTCATGAATGTAATTTCCTAGGCTCCAGCATCACTGTTTCATGAGAGATTAAAAACAGAAAGTATTTTGTTCAAAAATTTCTTCAGTTACATTCACCTCTGCAAAAAGGGTATTACTATGTGAAATCATTTTACTACCATTTTTAGATATTTGGTTTTTCAGATTTATATGAATATATATATTCGTATAAATATATAATATATTATATATGAATATATGTATGTGTGTATATATATACACACATACATATTATATATATATATATATATATATATATATATATATATATATATATATGAAGAGAAAGAGAAGGAGAATGAAAATGTATTAAAACACTCTTCCTATCTTTCCTAATAGGGTCTGATTTTCAGGTTCAAGTTCCTCATGCTTATTACCTTGGCTTGTGCTGCCATGACTGTTATCTTCTTCATCGTTAGTCAGGTGAGTGGAACCTATTTAAGGCTTCTCAAGAGACTGTGGCTGGAGAGGTTCCTTTCTATAGCACAGGAAATTTTGCAGAGCTACTGAGGACAAAAGTAGAGAGGCTTATTTTGTTTAGTTAACCAAGCCTTATTTGTTTAGACAATTCTAACATGGGACTTTCCATAGGCTGGTAGCATAGCCTGGCTTTCCCCTTCCAGCTCTGCCTTGTAGAAAAGTTATTAAATAAAACCTATAGCCATATGGAAGGGACATTTCACTTAAAAGAGTAAAAATTTCAATCTCTGTGGCAAAAACTGACATGCATGTGGTTAAGTTGGTTTTAGGTCTTTACCTAGCATTAATAAAGGTCTTTTTTTGACAGGTTTTTAGCCATTCTGCGTGGTAATTACATTGCCACCCAAACATGAACATAACTCAAAAGTCTCATTGATAGAATCTTACCTTTACATTGACTACTTCTAAAACTTAAATTATGATGTACTTTAAAATCTCAGTAATGATTATAATTTTTAAATATTGATTATCATACACATATTAGTCAGTTGTGCTTCACAAAGTTCTTCTGAGGTAAGTAAGGTAGGGACTACTAGCCATGGTTGGGGAAAATATTAACTCCCATGGCTTCTGGGTGTTAATATACTCTGTTTTCCAGAAAGGTAGTAGTTTTAATAGTGTTTAATAGTTATTTAACATTTCTTGGGTTTAATCTTTTTAAAATATGTAATAGTACCATATATAGAAGTAATATTGTCAAGTATTTAGAGTCCCTGGCATGTCATAAGCATGAACAGCTACACTAGTAACTTCCCAAAATGCATATAAGTTGGATACTAGAACTCAATCATTCTGGATCTTTTGCTGGGTTTCTATCATTGCTATATTTGGGCAGCATGGAGCAGCATTCTGGAAAAGCCATAAGAGAAGACTGCGTCATCTTTTCATCTGCTAGCAATTTCCCTTTAGTCCATGAACTCTATATGGATTCTTTTGGCAATCTAGAAAAACTATGGTTCACTTCTTAGAATGCTTCTAAATAAGGAAAATAAAATATTTTAGATTTCAAAGAGAATCATATATACATGCATTCAAATGTATATATATATATATATATATGTATACACATATGTATATATTTATACACATTACTGATAACTTATACTTATTACAAAACTGTCCTCAGCACCTAATTGGTATACACATATGATTCGTGGGTAATGCTAATATCATCAAGATTTGTTTTGGGCATTCATAACTAAAGGAAGTACCAACTTCAATTAGAAAATGAAAATAAAGATACTTTTATTTCTGCTCAGTTCTGATCCCTTTAATTCCACACAAGGGAACTACAAGTTTGAGCCTCCTCTGTTGGCTATATAGACTAGGCTGTATTGAGTTTCTGGCTCTATTCAAGGTTGACTACATGTATAAATAAATAAAACAACATACCTACATTTATTTACACAGTATTTACTCTTTCTTCTTTGACTTGTAATAGGAGTGAATTTGTATCAGTTTACTTCACTCCAAATGCAGTAAAGCTGTTGCTAATAGTGAATGAATTTTTCAAAAATCTTTAGAGTGTGTGTGTGTGTGTGTGTGTGTGTGCGCGCGCGCGCGCACACACACACACACACACACACACACGTATGGGACACATGTGTGAGGAGTCAGTTTTCTCCTTCTACCTTGTGAATCCTAGGGATACAGCTCAGATCATCAGCTTCAGTAACAAATATCTTTTATCAGCTGAGCTATTTCTTTGGCTAACTGAGAGATTAATTTAGTTAACCCATATTCAAGCAGAGAGATTGGGTTGGGTTTCACTCCACTTTTAGCAAGTTTCCTCATGTCACCATCATGTTTCCTGGTTCCTCCAACCACTTAGCAATATGCTGTTCTTAAACAGCCTACTGAGTTCCCTGGCTTTGAGAACAGGAATCTCTCATTCAGAAGTGGAGTCTTCAGTAAGATGTACCATGCTCTCTGGGAAGTGAACAGGAAGGGCACTTCCATTCCTTAGGCCTGCCTCTGCCCTTTTACAAAACTGGAGTCTTCACATAGCCACTTTAAGGCCACTACCTTTTCCACCGACTTAATTCTGCAGAAATTCTTTCACCTGAATTCTAAAGGGATTAATCCTTAAAAGGACTGTGCCTTGCTGGAATTTAATCTTGTACATGTTTAACTGTTGCACATTTTAAAATGATGGAAACTATCTTACAACAGAATTTGCAGCTTTTCTTTGGAGAGAAAGATTAATTTACCATTGCTTCAGTATTGGGCTCTAGCCTGCTTTTATATTAGCTGCAATAGTCAGGTAGGTGGATTTCAAATCTAAGGGGATATGATGTCTTTGAATTCCATTAGTACCACACATTCCTCCTGCTGCTTTTTCTTTTTTTCGTCTCTTAAAAAGGTTTATTTATAGATAGCTAAAACATCTTCCTACATAACTGTGTCCTGGGTACTGTTAATATAGTCATCAGAGGATTTATTTTCTAATATCATTTTGGAATGTCAGAGCAATGAGCTTACTTGAAAGAAAATCTATTGAGTAACTTTTTGAAATGGATCTCAGCCTTAGGTAAAAGGTATGTTTTTAAAACTCCCGTTATACTTGTTGGGAGAGCTTCCATTTACACCCCATGAAATATATGTGGGGAATCTTGCCAGGATATTGAAACTCTGAGGCCAGGAATGAAAGGCATATAGGAAACTGTTGGAATGTGGTGACCTTAGACTTTGTAGCTGGGGCTGGGATTCAGTCTTTAATGCCTGCTATTTTAATGGTCTGAGTCAGAGCAATGAAGAAATGCTATTCTAGAGTCTAGTCTTTCAGCCCCTTTCTTTCTAGAAGAGAGAAGTGTTCAGTTTAGAAGTGGTGTTGGCAAAGAACAGAAGTACAGTGCAGGAGAGATGTACAGAGACCTTCACTGAAGAAGCTCCCAGAGGACTGATATGTAGGTCAATACATGTAATAAACACCCAGAAAGCCTGTTCCCAAATTCTTTTTTGGCTTACACGAATATAAGCAAATGTTTCCTGTAAGAGAGCCTATGTTGGGAGTTTGGAAATCTTGTTAGTAGATTACTGGTTGTCAAAACTACTGTGTATAATGGGATTTGACCTCACTTGGCTGTAGGGTATAAATGAGCCCCTATATAGAAGAGAGTTGTTGGAATATAAAAGCAGGAAAAAGGAAGAGTGTGTAGAAGGTAACATGGTTGATATTGTAAATACTTGAGTTTTCTCTTTGAAAGTTAAAATAGGAAATAGCTATCCCTATAACTTACCATTGTATGAATTTGGATCTACAAGGCCTGCTCTGTTGAGGTTGCTCATTTTGGTTTATGTTAGTGGGAATGTGCTCAGAGTTCAGCGTGTCTAAAGCATGAGTAATTGAGAAAATAGAGAGGGAAATGCAAGCCAGTTTCTTAAATCTGCATGATTTATGTAGTTTACCTCTCTGCCCACCAGAAAATAAGCATTTACAGATATGTCTATAGGTATTTAACTAAGTGTATGCTAAGCCATGTGTAGATTCTAGAACCAATAGAAGAGGGAAAGTTGGCACAGAAAGCTCAGCTGCGGGTGCAGACTACTGGCCGGGACCAGCTCTCTGAGCAGACTAGCAGCGAGGGGCCACCGGGCCGCCTCGGGGCACAGCTCGGAACTCTAGCAGCTGGAGTCAGGGGCCTGGACTCAGAGCGAGCATAGCCCAGCACAGACAACGCAGCCAGAAGGGAGCAGCAGAGCCAGGTACCAGCAGCTCAGCCAAGGTCACGCGGTGCCTTCAGCTGGGGCAGCCATCTTGCCCCAGACCCCCGCGCGCAAACAGCGGGCACACTGGACGCAGTGAGCGGCTGCAATCAGGTGCGTGGCCAGAGTTATAGCTTAGCTTAGCTCTGCAGGAGATCTGGGCACAGAAAGCTCAGCTACAGGTGCAGACTACCGGCCGGGACCAGCTCTCTGAGCGGGAACTCTAGCAGCTGGAGTCAGGGGCCTGGACTCAGAGCGAGCATAGTCCAGCACAGACAAGCTGCCAGAAGGGATCTGTCTCCTGGGGACAGGCGTGCTGTGCTTTCAGCAGGGCGCCATCTACAATAAGACCAACTAACGCCAGAGATAAAGAGATGGCAAAAGGCAAACATAGGAACGTTATTAACAGAAATCAAGGCAATATGGCACCATCTGAACCCAATTCGCCAACCACAGCAAGTCCAGGATACCCCAGCACACCAGAAAAACAAGAGTTAGATATAAAAGCACAGGTCATGATGCTCCTAGAGGAACACAAAAAAGACATAAACAAATCTCTTAAAGAAATGCAGGGGAACATCAATAGGGTAGAAGCTCTTACAATCCAAACACAAAAAACACTTAAAGAACTCCAGGAGAATATGGGCCATCAGACAGAAACCAATAAAGAGGAAATGAGAAAATCAGTTAAAGAAATGCAGGAGAACTTGAAACAACAGGCAGAAGTCATGAAAGAGGGAGCACAAAAATATATTAAAGAATTACATGAAAACACAAACAAACAAATGATGGAACTGAGCAAAACCATCCAAGATCTGAACACAGAGGTAGAAACAACTAAGAAATCACAAAAGGAGGCAACCTTGGAGATAGAAAACCTTGGGAAGAAATCAGGGGTCGTAGATGCAAACATAAACAACAGAATACAAGAGATAGAAATAAGAATCTCTGATGCTGAAGATAACATAGTAACCATTGACTCCACAGTCAAAGAAAACGCAAAATCCAAAAGGCTTGTAACCCAAAACATCCAGGAAATCCAGGACACAATGAGAAGACCAAACCTAAGGATTATAGGGATAGATGAGAGTGAAGATCTACAACTTAAAGGGCCAGCAAATATCTTTAACAAAATTATGGAAGAAAACTTTCCTAACTTAAAGAGAGAGATGTCCATGAATATACAAGAAGCCTACAGAACTCCAAACAGACTGGACCAGAACAGAAACACCTCCCGTCACATAATAATCAAAACCCAAAATGTACTAAACAAAGAAAGAATATTAAAGGCAGTAAGAGAAAAGGCCCAAGTAACATATAAAGGAAGACCTATCAGAATCACACCAGACTTCTCTCCAGAAACCATGAAAGCTAGAAGATCCTGGGCAGACCTCATGCAGACCCTAAGAGAAAACAAATGTCAGCCAAGACTACTATACCCAGCAAAACTCTCAATCAACATAGATGGAGAAATCAAAATATTCCATGACAGGACCAAATTTACACAATATCTTTCCACTAACCCAGCTCTACAAAGGATAATAGGAGGAAAACTCCAACACAAGGAAGGAAATGGCACCCAAGAAAAAGCAAGACAGTAAACTTCTTCCATCAAACGAAAAGGAAGATAACTACACAAAAACAAAAATAACATCAAAAATGTCAGGAAGTAATAATCTCTATTCCTTAATATCTCTTAACATCAATGGACTCAACTCCCCAATAAAAAGACATAGACTAACAGACTGGATACGGAAACAGGACCCTACATTTTGCTGCTTACAGGAAACACACCTCAGAGTCAAAGACAAACACTACCTTAGAGTAAAAGGATGGAAGACAATTTTGCAAGCAAATGGTCACAGGAAGCAAGCTGGAGTAGCCATTTTAATATCAGATAAAATTGACTTTCAACCCAAAGTCATCAAAAGAGACACAGAAGGTCACTTCCTGCTAGTCAAAGGAAGAATCCACCAAGAGGAACTCACAATTCTAAACATCTACGCTCCAAATGTAAGGGCACCCTCATTTGTAAAAGAAACCTTACTAAAGCTCAAAGCACACATTGCACCTAACACAATGATTGTGGGGGACCTCAATACTCCACTATCTACAGTGGACCGACCAGGAAAACAGAAACTAAACAGAGACACGGAGAAACTCATTGAAACTTTGGAGCAATTGGATTTAACAGATATATATAGAACATTTCACCCTAAAGCAAAAGACTATACCTTTTTCTCAGCCCCTCATGGTACCGTCTCCAAAATCGACCATAAAATTGGACACAAGACAGATCTCAACAAATATAAAAAGATTGAACTAATCCCATGCCTCTTATCAGATCACCATGGACTAAGAGTGGTCTTCAATAGCAACAAAAACAACAGAAAATCCCCATACGCGTGGAGGCTGAACAATATTCTACTCAATGATACCTTAGTCCAGGAAGAAATAAAGAAAGAAATCAAAGAATCTTAGAATTTAATGAAAATGAAGGCACAACATACCCAAATCTATGGGACACAATGAAAGCAGTGCTTAGAGGAAAACTCATAGCCCTGAGTGTCTCCAAAAAGAAACAGGAGAGAGCATATACTAGCAACTTAATGGCGCACTTGAAAGCTCTGGAACAAAAAGAAGCAATTTCACCCAGGAGGAGTAGAAGACAGGAAATCATCAAACTCAGGGCTGAAATCAATCAAGTTGAAACAAAGAGAACCATACAAAGAATCAACAAAACCAGGAGCTGGTTCTTTGAGAAGATCAACAAGATAGATAAACCCCTAGCCAGACTTACTAAAGGGCACAGAGACAGTATTCAAATTAACAAAATTAGAAATGAAAAGGGAGATATAACAACAGAAACTGAGGATATTCAAAAAATCATCAGATCCTACTACAAAAACTTATACTCAACACAACTGGAGAATCTGGAGGAAATGGACAATTTCCTCGACAGTTACCAAATACCAAAATTAAACCAGGATCAAATAGATCGTCTAAACAGACCGATAACCCCCAAAGAAATAGAAGGGGTCATAGACAGTCTTCCAACCAAAAAGAGCACAGGACCAGACGGTTTTAGTGCAGAATTCTATCAGACCTTCAAAGAAGTCCTGATACCGATACTCTTCAAATTATTCCACAAAATAGAAACAGAAGGAACACTACCCAACTCATTCTATGAAGCCACAATTACCCTGATACCAAAACCACACAAAGATCCAACTAAGAAAGAGAACTATAGGCCAATTTCTCATATGAATATCGATGCAAAAATACTAAACAAAATACTTGCCAACCGAATCCAAGAACACATCAAAACGATCATTCGCCATGATCAAGTTGGCTTCATCCCAGGGATGCAGGGATGGTTCAATATACAGAAATCCATCAACATAATCCACTACATAAACAAACTCAAAGAAAAAAACCACATGGTCATCTCATTGGATGCTGAAAAAGCATTTGACAAAATTCAGCATCCTTTCATGCTAAAGGTCCTAGAAAGAACAGAAATTCAAGGCCCATATCTAAACATAGTAAAAGCAATATACAGCAGACCAGTAGCCAACATCAAGGTAAACAGAGAAAAACTCGAAGCAATCCCTCTAAAATCAGGGACTAGACAAGGCTGTTCCCTCTCGCCATATCTCTTCAATATAGTACTTGAGGTACTAGCTAGAGCAATTCGACAACAGAGGGAAGTCAAAGGGATACAAATCGGAAAGGAAGAAGTCAAACTATCACTATTTGCAGATGATATGATAGTTTACTTAAGTGACCCAAAAACCTCCACCAGAGAACTCCTGCAACTGATAAACAACTTCAGCAAAGTGGCTGGCTATAAAATCAACTCAAGTAAATCAGTAGCCTTCCTATACGCGAAGGATAAGCAGGCCGAGAAAGAAATTAGGGAAATGACACCCTTCACAATAGCCACAAATGATATAAAGTATCTTGGAGTGACGCTAACCAAACATGTGAAAGATTTATACGACAAAAACTTCAGGTCTCTGAAGAGGGAAATTGAAGAAGACATCAGAAAATGGGAAAATCTTCCATGCTCGTGGGTTGGCAGGACTAATATAGTCAAAATGGCAATCTTGCCCAAAGCAATATACAGATTCAATGCAATTCCCATCAAAATCCCAACTCAGTTCTTCATAGAGCTAGAAAGAGCAATTCTCAAATTCATCTGGAATAACAAAAAACCCAGGATAGCTAAAACTATCATCAACAGCAAAAGAACTTCTGGGGGAATCAATATCCCGGACCTCAAGCAATATTACAGAGCAGTGGTATTAAAAACTGCATGGTATTGGTTCAGTGACAGGGAAGCAGATCAATGGAATAGGATCGAAGACCCAGAATTGAACCCACACATCTATGGCCAATTGATCTTCGACAAAGGAGCTGAAAACATCCAGTGGAAAAAAGATAGCCTTTTCAACAGATGGTGCTGGCTCAACTGGAGGTCAACATGCAGAAGAATGAGAATTGATCCACTCTTATCTCCTTGCACTAAGCTCAACTCCAAGTGGATCAAAGACCTCCACATAAAACCAGACACACTAAAACTAATAGAAAAGAAACTGGGGAAGACCCTTTAGGACATTGGCTCAGGGGAAAAATTCCTGAACAGAACACCAATTGCTTATGCTCTAAGAGCAAGAATAGACAAATGGGACCTCATAAAACTACAAAGTTTCTGTAAGGCAAAAGACACTGTCAAAAGGATAAATCGGCAACCAACAAATTGGGAAAAAATCTTCACCAACCCCACATCCGACAGAGGGCTAATCTCCAATGTATACAAAGAACTCAAGAGGTTAGACCCCAGAAAACCAAATAACCCTATCCAAAAATGAGGTACAGAGCTAAACAGAGACTTTTCACCTGAAGAAATTCGGATGGCTGAGAAACACCTTAAAAAATGTTCAACATCACTAGTCATTAGGGAAATGCAAATTAAAACAACCCTGAGATTTCACCTCACACCAGTCAGAATGGCTAAGATTAAAAGCTCAGAAGACATCGGGTGTTGGCGAGGATGTGGAGAAAGAGGAACACTCCTCCACTGCTGGTGGGAATGCAAGCTGGTACAACCACTCTGGAAATCAGTATGGCGGTTCCTCAGAAAACTGGGCGTGATACTTCCGGAGGACCCAGCCATACCACTCCTGGGAATATACCCAGAAGATTCACCAGCATGCAATAAGGATACATGCTCCACTATGTTCATAGCAGCCTTATATATAATAGCCAGAAGCTGGAAAGAACCCAGATGTCCCTCAACAGAGGAATGGATACAAAAAATGTGGTATATATACACAATGGAGTACTATTCAGCCATTAGAAACAATGAATTCATGAAATTCTTAGAGAAATGGATGGAGCTGGAGAACATCATACTAAGTGAGGTGACCCAGTCTCAAAAGAATACCCATGGTATACAGTCACTGATAAGTGGATATTAGCCTAGAAGCTTGGAACACCAAAGACACAAATCACATATCAAGTGATGTCTCACAAGAAGAAAGGAGTGGACACTGGTGCTAGAATGGACCAAAACATCATTGTGGGAGAGTACAAGAACAGTAAAGTGGGAGGGGGTGGATGCGGGAGCAGGGGGAGGGAAAATGACATGTGGGACCTTTGGGGGTGGGGAACCAGAAAAAGGGAAATGAATTGTAAATATAGAATATATACAAGAAAAAAAAGAAAAAGAAAAAGAAGAGGGAAAGTTTTCTTATTTTCTTAGACAGGTTTAGCTCTTATGTATTCTTTATCATCGTGTATAATTTATAAAATTATATATGCATTATATTATAGAAGAGGATCATGAAAGAGATGTTCTCTATATAATATATAATCATATATTATTTATCATACATTGTATATTACTGTGTTTAGGATATGCAGAGTATGTATGGTTATATTGCCCCACCCACCCATCCCCATATTTGAACACATAGACTTGTGTGTATATACTGATTAAACAATGGCCACTGGGCCAGGCGGTGGTGGCGTACGCCTTTAATCCCAGCACTTGGGAGGCAGAGGAAGGCGGATCTCTGAGTTCGAGGCCAGCCTGGTCTACAGAGCTAGTTCCAGGACAGCCAGGGCTACACAGAGAAACCCTGTCTCGAAAAAAAAAATGGCCACTGAAGTATGCTTCCATGGTAATTGTTGAATCTGCTTCTTTTAGAAACCAACCTTGCTTAAGATAATGTCTTATCCTTGTGTTGTACAGTCACTAAGAAGATCTTCTGGAGTTGGACCCATGACTATGATTTTCTAGTTGAGCACTCTTGGACAAGATACTACACCTTTGTGCACTTCTGTTTATCCATAAATTGGATAAAAAATACTGTCTCCTGTATTGGTTGTTTTTCTATTGCTTTGTTAAGATACCATGACAAAGGCAATTTTTAGATGAAACAATTTATTGGGAGGTTGATAGTTTCAGAGGATGAGTCCATGGTCAACATGGCAGGGACCATGGCAACAAGCAGGAAAGCACAGCACTAGAATAGTAGCTGAGAGGTTACATCCTGACCCACAAGAATGAGGCAGAGAGGGAGATAAGTGGGCGTAGTATGAGCTTTTGAAACCTCCAACCACTTGTGACACTCCACCCAACAAAGCCATGCCTCCTAACCCTTCCTAAACATTTCTACCAACTAGGGACCAAGCATTCAAACATATGAGCCTATAGGGACCATTCTCATTCAAACCACTGCACCTTTCTACCTCATAGAATAGTATAGATACTAATGTAATGTATACTTATCACATATTTGACTTTTCTTCTCAATTTTACATAAAAATTATTGTTGTTCTTCTTTCACCTCTCTCCCTTTTCTTTTTTCTTTCCCTCCATCTCTTTCCTTCTTAATCATCTAGTAATGCTGTCTTTGATAAGATCCCCTATAACTGCTGACCCAGGACCTGTATCTCCCAGGAATAAATCTAGTGTTCTCCCCAACACCTTGCATAGTGGTATTTCCCACCAACTAATGGTATTGCCCTCTCTGGTTCTCCCCTCACCTGGACTTCATTAGCCTCTTCTTCTGAAAAAAAAAATTGTTTTACTCTGAGACTCTCCTAACTTCAAAGTCCAAGTTATTATGGTAGTCCCTGTACACCCACTGCAAGACCTTGTTCCTCTCATGTCTGAATACAAATTAAGAATGTTCATTTCCCTCACACAAAGCTAACAAACATGACCTTTAGAGCTCAGATATCCTGAAATACAGTAGCCTCACCACTCAAAGCCTGTTTTTATTCTCTAAACAGGTTGTTAAAGACTCAAGGTCTATCTCAGCTAATTCTCACAGTCTATGATGTGGCCATCCTCTACCTTGTTTCAGTTGCCTAACTCATTAGTCTCTTCCACTATGAGAGGTATCTACATCCATTAGAACTTCTCTTCAGTCATTGTTCACCCTGCTGAATTCCTGTGTTCAGTTCTAGCTCTCCTTTCTATTTCCTTATGTTCCTACAGGCATTCTTATAACATTTCTGTACTATCAGATATTGAATACTGTTAAGTACCAGGCCTCCTAATTTTCTGTCTCCTTGTTTCCACAGATATTCTTTTTTTTATTTTGTTTTGTTTTGTTTTTTGTTTTTCAAGACAGGGTTTCTCTGTATAGCCTTGGCTGTCCTGGAACTCACTCTGTAGACCAGGCTGGCCTCGAACTCAGAAATCCACCTGCCTCTGCCTCCCGAGTGCTGGGATTATAGGCGTGTGCCATCACGCCCGGCTTCCACAGATATTCTTTTTGTTTGTTTGTTTGTTTGTTTGTTTGTTTGTTTTTTGGGTTTTGTTTTGGTTTTTTTGAGATAGGATTTCTCTGTGTAGCCCTGGCTGTCCTGGAACTCATTCTGTAAACCAGGCTGGCCTCGTACTTAGAAATCCACCTGTCTCTGCCTCCCAAGTGCTGGGATTAAAGGCGTGGGCCACCACTGCTCAGCTCCACAGATATTCTTATAATACCTCTGTAACAACAGGTATCAGTTGAATATTGTACCAGACCTACAGACATTTACTTAGATGAGCCAATCATGCCAATCCTAGGAAGAAGTAATCCATCAAATATATCAGTTCTATGGAATGAGGAAAGTTCAAGAAGCTTCAACCTCAGACAAAGAACCACAGATAACTAAGCAATGCTGAAAGCAGAAGAAATAGTCTTCCCCATGGAAGAGCTGACTAATCAGTTACCTGATATCAAATGGTCAACCCAGAAAACATATACATACAAATAACATTGATTATAAGACCACGTTGATGTGTTTATACATTTAGTTACGCATGTACACACACACACATTTAAATGAAAAAGAGGCTGTAAATTTGAAAGAAAGTAGGTATGGGACAGTACATAGGAAAGTTTGGAAGAAGGTAAAAGGAAGAGGAAAATAATGTAAGTATGTTATAATCTCAAAAATTAAAAATTCTAACACAAATATTCAGAGAAATTGAAAATATGTAAATTAAATTAAAATATAAATTATGAATTTTCTCAGCTTATGCTCAAAAATACATGCCATTCTTATATGCCACTTCCTTAGTTGAAGACCCATTGTCCCAACAGAGTGGAAAAGCTGCTTTGTTCTGTCTTGCTTATATCTTAATGAGCTCAGCCTCCCCTGCTAATTGGACTAGACCAGAAGCATAGATTTCTGCAATTATCTTAAAGCTTCTTTTCCCCTACTGTTATATTCATTGAGCATCAGTCTATATTCCACATGATACAATTTTTATGAAATGGGCACTATCTGTATTTTAATGTTAGAGTGACATTGGAGACATTGCTAAGAAATCATAAATAGCTTCAATGCTGACACATGACCTAAAAAAAGTAATGGTTACAAACTCTATATTTGTCAGAACCACAACCTGGACATTTCATAAAATATTATTTTCCAAATTAAAGTAAACTCCAAAATGAGTTTATGGTAGTAGTTTGTTTTATGAGTCACGAACATTAAAACTTATACACCACAAGGGATAAATTAGCAATGGTAAGTTTATAATTGGATTTCCTGGTTCCCTGACACTCCAGGTTTTTCAGAACAAAAATATATAGTTAATACCTTACTAGGCTTAGGGACTCTTGGAGAGTCCTGAAGAAACACAGATCCACTATTGCCTAAATAGGAGCCAAGCACAACTTTTTTATTAAAGTCATTAACATTTAGATCCATTCTGCCATCTTGAGATTTAAAATTATAACCCAGACTCATTTAGCTGTCAGAAAAGCACATACCCAGTACACATTTCATCCACATTTAAATTTTCCTATAGCAAGCAGAAGTGTTCACAATCATTTCAGTGATCCTACTGCTTGTACAAATTATTAGTCATTCAACTCAACAGCTCAGTAGCAATTCTTAGTATAAATTGTATATCTTCAGAACACTCTGAAAACAATTACTAATTCGTTTTCTCAAACAGAAGCAGTTTCTGAACATCTCTTGCAAAAATGGAACGTATATGGAACTTTCCTAATTACTTTTATGAGTAGCTTAGCTAGAATGATATTTCATAAATAAATATGATGTATTGTTACTGTCCCCACATAATTTCTAGATCTATGACCCTTCAAGTTTTTAAGAAAACTAAATTCCAAAGACTTCATTGTTTCTTCATTGAGTAAATGTGCATTATTTGTTTACTGCATACACATGGAACATCAAGCACTAAAGATGTTACAGTTGCAGCAAGCAAACTATAGATCATTTTGCTTCAGGGAGCTTTTGTTTAGATATGAAGAAAGCAAAGAAGAAATTGTAGCTGTGGATGGAGGCAAATTCTTTAAAGAATATTTAGACTTAAGTTTCTAAAAAGAGATACTCTCAAAGTTATTCTTTCTTTTTTCTTCCTCTTTTTTTCCCTTGAGGCAGGTTTTCATTTTGTAGCTCTGGCTGTCCTGGAACTCACTCTGTAGACCAGGCTAGCCTCAAACTCAGAAATTCACCTACCTCAGCCTCCCAAGTGTTGGGATTATGAGCCACTACTGCCTAGCTCAAAGTTATTCTAATATATAGTCAAAACAAGAAATCACTGTTTTTGCATCTGACACTAGTAAATCTTCAGGAGACCATAATTTACATGGATTTTATTCACATTAAAGTGTGGAGTTTTTAGGGCCCTTAACTTTTCCATTTGATGAAGATACTTGGCCTTCATGTTGATTGATTCCTATATTGGTATTGTGCTTTTCTGTTTCACTTTAATACCTTCTTTTTTATCTATAGGTGACAGAAGGTCATTGGAAATGGGGTGGTGTCACAGTACAAGTGAGCAGTGCTTTCTTCACTGGAATCTATGGGATGTGGAACCTGTACGTCTTTGCTTTAATGTTCTTGTATGCACCATCCCATAAGAACTATGGGGAAGACCAGTCTAATGGTGAGTCTCTGTCTTTTCATTGCAGATTTATTCAGTATAGAGTAGACTTGTCTGCAAGATTTAAGACAGCTAAAATCCTGCATTCATCAGTTAAAGTTTCTCCCAGATGTCTTTTTATTACTACCAGTGTAACTGGGGGAATTCAGGAGCCATAAAACAAAAAATCAGCACAAATTAGATAGCACTTGAATATTGATTTTTTAAATCTCTAAAATATATTGAAAATGTTTCACTATTATAAAATATGTTCCAGTTAAAATAGTAAATAATAAAATTTGTTTTTCTCATTTTTACTTGAGCAAAAATTACTATATGAAAGTATGCCACATTTATTCTTCCAATACTGGCAGTTAAATACTGAGGTACTGAGTAAAGGTGCCTGTGATTCTTGGTTCTCTTTATAAGTTTTGCTCTGTGTGTGTGCGCACACACACACACACACACACACACACACACACACGCTGGGATCCATTTAGGATTCATGTATGCTTAGCAGGTATTCTCCCATTGATCTATAGTTCCATTTTTTCAAGAGTTTTTTTTTCCAAATCATGCTTCTGTTTTCAGATAATCCTGTCTCCTAGTGCTGAGAATACCACCTTTTCCTACCTTATAATCACAGAAACCTAAGACATTAATCCAAAAACTAATTGCAGTTAGGCACTCTGGTCATGTCAGAGGAAAAAGAACCACCTCTGCACTAGGCATCACAAAGAGAAATGATTATCCTGCCCAATGCTGTTCATATGTAACAGATGGCCAATGAAAAACTTTTAATAGCTATTCTTTTGTTTTACCTCCAGTCTTACTCTTTTTTATCTTTTTTATACCTGCTTTCCCCTAACTACATCCTCATTGTGTAACATAAGACATATTTTCTGAAATTAGTCCTAGTATGTAATATCTAACTTGGTACAGAGATGAACACTATGATATTGCCTTGCATTAAAATTTGGCCTCTCTTTTAAGTACTCAGTGTGTGTGTATAGTGAATGAGTGGATTCTGTTTTCATTAGAGCCTGCTGAAACTCCTCTTTGGAGCACAGTCTATATATTGCCTCCTCATAGAAAACATTATTTCTGTGTGCTGGTGGTAGGTTTTAATAGTTAGGTAAGTTTGAGCCAGGTTGATAAACATCAATAAAGTCTCACTGCAAGTCATCTTAATACCTTTAGTAACTAATATTTATTGGTGTTAGAGATGACTCAAATGCAGAAGGGGCTTGCCATATAAGAACAAGTACCTGAATGGGAGTCATCAGCACCCACTTGGTATGGTGTCTGTAACCCAGACAATGGAGTAAGGAATGTTGGGGAGGAAACAAAGACAAGCAGATTCTTGGCTCTTGCTGGTCACTAAGACTAAAACAAAGACTTGCAAGTTCATTGAGAAATGCTGCTTCAAAAAATAAGTTGAGAAGCAGTTGAAAAAGATACCTGACATCTCCCAAATGTATACATACATATATCCATGCACCTTATACATATGCACAAACAAATATGTACACATACATACTACAAATTATTTGTCTTAGAAGAATTTGGAGTAAAGAGTTTCTTGAGGTTTTAAATTGTATCAATTTTCTTGGATGTGGAACTAGCCTCCTAGGGAACAGATCTGAGGGAATATGGTTGAACTTTTTATGGTATAGATTCGGGATGTGATCTATCCTATGCCTCCTCTCTCCTGATGGAATCTTGGTTCTTTAAGAGCAAGACTAATTCTGGATTTTGTTTTTTGTTGTTTTTCTCTTTTGGAGATAACATTTCACTGTGTAACAAAAACATGAAATTCACTAATCTTAGTGCTGATAATAGAGGCACATGATGGTGATGATTCACTAAAAATAAGAAAATGGAAATGAGGATAAGCCAGGAGAGCTGACTGCAGTGCCCAGGGCAAAGACTGTGCAGTCCCACTATCATTTGTTTTCATACTGCACTGTTGCTTCTTTAGGGAAGCATCCTAGACAGAAGCCTTGTCTTCCTTCTTATATTTTTGACTTCTTTGAAATGAAGAGCTCTTGTCATTATATTTTTAATCTATCTCTGACTGAGTCTTAAGTGAGTCAGTTTATCCACTTTCCCACCTTTCTAGGGTTTTTTAGACCTAGGCATCCATTAGTTTCTGTTCCACTGCTAGTTAGTTCATTACTATATTTAGCATAGTGGAACGTAAAGCTTTTTTTTTTTTTTTTTTTGGTTTTTCAAGACAGGGTTTCAAGTTTTCTGGCCCTGAACTCAGAAATTCACCTGCCTCTGCCTCCCAAGTGCTGGGATTACAGGCATGCACCACCACGCCTGGCTACATGAAGCTTTTTAAACAGCCATTCTCCATATGGCATCATAATGGGACTGTGGATTATGAAAAAGAACATTTGTTTTATTTCATGCTGGACTTTAACAGAAACTGCATGGCCTTCAGCTTGACTTGAATTTGAGGTGTTTTTGTTGATATTGTTTTTGTTTTTGTCTTTCAAGAAAATAGCAAATAAAACAATTGCTATGTTTCCTAGATGTAATATATATATATATATATATATATATATATATATATATATACATACATACTAGCTGTATGGGGGAGGGGGCAGCTCCAGCGTAGTCTTTTTTTTTTTTCTTTTTCTTTTTTTTTTCTTTTTATTTTCTATATTCTATGTTTACATTCCAAAGGCTTTCCCCTTTCCCAGTTCCCCCCCTCCCTATGTCCCATAATTCCTCTCCCCCCCCAACTATTCCCCAATCATTCCCCCTCCCCCCACGGTTTCTCTACAAAACTGGATCCAATCTTTCCAGGCCCAGGGTCCTCTCCTTTCTTCTTGGGAATCATTTGACTTGCTAATTGTGCCTTGAGTATTTAGGGCTTCTGGGCTCATTAATATCCACTTATCAGTGATTGCATTTCATGTGTATTCTTTTGTGATTGGGTTAACTCACTTAGGATGATATTTTCCAGGTCTAACCATTTACCTACAAATTGCATGAGTTCATTATTTTTAATTGCTGAGTAGTACTCCATTGTATAAATATACCACATTTTCTGTATCCATTCCTCCTTTGAGGGATATTTGGGCTCCTTCCAATTTCTGGCTATTATAAACAAGGCTGCTATAAACATAGTGGAGCATGTGCCTTTATTGTATGCAGGGGAATCCTCTGGGTATATGCCCAGGAGTGGTATGCCAGGGTCCTCTGGAAGGGACATGCCCAATTTTCTGAGGAACCGCCACACTGATTTCCAGAGTGGTTTTACCATTTTGCAATCCCACCAACAGTGGAGGAGTGTTCCTCTTTCTCCACATCCTCGCCAGCACTTGTTCTCTCTTGAGTTTTTAATCTTAGCCATTCTGACTGGTGTGAAGTGGAATCTCAGGGTTGTTTTGATTTGCATTTCCCTGATGACTAATGATGTTGAACATCTCTTAAGGTGTTTCTCGGCCATCCGAATTTCTTCTGGTGAAAATTCTTTGTTTAGCTCTGTACCCCATTTTTTGATAGGGTTATTTGGTTCTTTGGGGTCTAACTTCTTGAGTTCTTTGTATATATTGGATATTAGCCCTCTGTCGGATGTGGGGTTGGTGAAGATCTTTTCCCACTTTGTTGGTTGTTGTTTTGTCCTTCTGACAGTGTCCTTTGCCTTGCAGAAACTTTGTAATTTTATGAGGTCCCATTTGTCAATTCTTGATCTTAGTGCATAAGCTATTGGTGTTCTGTTCAGGAACTTTCCCCCTGTGCCTATGTCCTCCAGGGTCTTCCCAAGTTTCTTTTCTAATAGTTTCAGTGTGTCTGGTTTTATGTGGAGGTCCTTGATCCACTTGGAGTTGATCTTAGTGCAAAGAGATAAGAGTGGGTCAATTCGCATTCTTCTGCATGTTGACCTCCAGTTGAACCAGCACTATTTGTTGAAGAGGCTATCTTTATTCCACTGGATGGTTGTGGCTCCTTTATCAAAGATCAAGTGACCATAAGTCTGTGGGTTAATTTCTGGGTCTTCAATCCTATTCCATTGATCCACTTGCCTGTTGCTGTACCAATACCATGCAGTTTTTAACACAATTGCTCTGTAGTACTGTTTAAGGTCAGGGATATTGATTCCCCCAGAAGTCCTTTTATTGTTGAGAATAGTTTTAGCTATCCTGGGTTTTTTGTTGCTCCAGATGAATTTGAGAATTGCTCTTTCTAGATCTATAAAGAATTGAGTTGGGATTTTGATGGGGATTGCATTGAATCTGTATATTGCTTTTGGCAAGATGGCCATTTTTACTATATTGATCCTGCCAATCCAGGAGCAAGAAATATTTTTCCATCTTCTGAGGTCTTCTTCGATTTCTTTCTTCAAGGACTTGAAGTTCCTGTCATACAGATCTTTCGCTTGTTTGGTTAGAGTTACGCCAAGGTACTTTATGTTGTTTGTGGCTATTGTGAAGGGTGTTATTTCCCTAACTTCTTTCTCAGCCTGCTTGTCCTTTGAGTACAAGAAGGCTACTGATTTGCTTGAGTTAATTTTATAACCAGCCACTTTGCTGAAGTTGTTTATCAGCTGTAGAAGTTCTCTGGTGGAGTTTTTTGGGTCACTTAAGTAAACTATCATATCATCTGCAAATAATGATAGTTTGACTTCTTCCTTTCCAATTTGTATCCCTTTGACTTCCTTATGTTGTCTAATTGCTCTTGCTAGAACTTCAAGTACTATATTGAAAAGATATGGAGAGAGAGGGCAGCCTTGTCTAGTCCCTGATTTTAGTGGGATTGCTTCAAGTTTCTCTCCATTTATTTTGATGTTGGCTACTGGTTTGCTGTAGATTGCTTTAAAAATATGGAACACTTCACGAATTTGCGTGTCATCCTTGCGCAGGGGCCATGCTAATCTTCTCTGTATCGTTCCAATTTTAGTATATGTGCTGCCGAAGCGAGCACTCCAGCGTAGTCTTATATATATACTAGCTGTATGGGGGAGGGGGCAGCTCCAGCATAGTCTTCTCTTTGTTCTCTGTTCCGCTTGAGACAGTGGAGGGGGGAGACTTTGTCTTAGGAGACACATAGGTTTGCTGTATAATAATAATAAAAAGTTTATTTATCCAAGTCTGAATTACTTTGCCTCTGTAGCTGACCTGCCTTCTGTGTTCCTCTGGGGCCAGAAACTTCAGTCTCTGGCATTTAGTACCTCATCCTAAAACAGCAGGAGATTAAGCAATGTAGACTTTGTTCTATCTCCACAGGAATTGCAGGGCTCTAAATTTCAGCCTGCTAGTTGAAGTCCCAGGAAGAAAAAGGGACACACTGAAATGTACTTTTGACATTTATTATTAAATTCTAAGAGTATCCTATGATATTTCTTTTAGAAAAAGGGGATAGGGATGAGGGGAACAAGAAGGATTTTGAGAGAGAGAGAGAGAGAGAGAGAGAGAGAGAGAGAGAGAGAGAGAGAGAGAGCTCCTCTCTGTATCCTCAGCACTTACACATCTTTCAGAATACATGATCACATTGTAAAAAATTCATCAGAAATTTACACACAAATAAGTCATAAATCAAATAAGTTTACAACAGAGAAAGATTACATGCATATCCACTAGGAGTAATTATCTAGCTAAAGATTCATTATCTGTACTCCACAGGTTCATGGAGAGTTACAAATGGTAACTAAGTTATTGGTTAAGTTTTGTATAGATAAATCCAGTCAATATTTTATCTTCATTCCTGGCACCCATAATAATTCCTAAGTTCCCTTTGGTTAATGGTTTTACCACCTCTGGGAATGTGTTCTGAGTAGTAGAAACAATTAACTGGTAACACTTAGAGACTGACAGAGTTCTCATTGCAGTTTTGACTCTAAGAAAGGACCTAATAAGCCAGGCGGTGGTGGTGCACGCCTTTAATCCCAGCACTTGGGAGGCAGAGGCAGGCGGATTTCTGAGTTCGAGGGCAGCCTGGTCTACAGAGTGAGTTCCAAGACAGCCAGGACTACACAGAGAAACCCTGTCTCGAAAAACCAAAAAAAAAAAAAAAAAAAAAAAGAAGAAAGAAAGAAAAGAAAAAAAAAAAAAAAAGAAAGGACCTAGTAGCAGTCCCACTATAAAAGAACTTAATAAATACTGAAATAATTTTAGGAATTCTTAAAGGATCATCATTAAGAATTAAGTCATCTATTTGTCTATATAGCATCACTACAAGACAGTACATCTTGTACAATTTCCTTGACAGATACCAAATACCAAAGTTAAATCATGACAGCGCCTGCGCTGCTACAGTACCAAGTATCAGGCATAGGCCTAGGGGATTGACAGAAGACACAAACTCAGGTCATTCAGTAAGGAGAATGCTGAAGCTTTACTGAGGGACCAGAAATTTATATTTGAGGCTGGGTGAAAAACAACAGTAAAAAACAATCATAGCTATTGGTCAGGCACCTGGAAAGTCCCTACCACACCAAACAGAAAAAGAGAAATCAAGCTGAGCCTCAGGATGTTTCACTCTCAGGAAACCTGTGCAAATATCTGAGCAGAGGGCATTGTGCTAAGCTCACAATGCCCAATAAAATCAGGATCAGATAGACCATCCAAACAGTCCCATAACCCCTAAAGAAATGGAAGCAGTCATTGAAAGTCACCCAAAGAAAAAAAGCACAGGCCAGATGATTTTAGTGCAGAATTCTATCAGTACTTCAAAGAAGACCTAACACCAATACTCTTCAAACTATTCCATAAAATAGAAGCAGAGGGAACACTACCCAACTTGTTCTATGAAGCCACAATTACACTGATACAAAACTGCACAAAGATCCAACAAAGAGAACTTCAGACCAATTTCCTTTATGAATATCGATGCAAAAATACTCAATAAAATTCTTGCCAACCGAATCCAAGACAAAATGATCATTCACCATGATCAAGTAGGCTTCATTCCAGGGATGCAGGGATGGTTCAATATATGGAAATCCATCAGTGTAATCCACTACATAAACAAACTCATAGAAAAAAACACATAGTCATTAGATGCTGAAAAAGCACTTGACAAAATTCAGCATCCTTTCATGTTAAAAGGAATTGGAAAGATCAGGAATTCAAGGCCATACCTAAACATAGTAAAAGCAATATTCAGAAAGCCAGTAGCCAACATCAAACTAAATGGAAAGAAACTTGAAACAATCCCACTAAAATCAGGTACTAGACAAGGATGCCTTCTCTCTCCATATTTATTCAGTATAGTACTTGAAGTTCTAGCTAGAGCAATTTGACAACAAAAGGAGGTCAAAGGGATACAATTTGGAAAGGAAGAAGTCAAATTATCACTATTTGCAGATGATATGATAGTATACTTAAGTGACACAAAAGCTCTACCAGAGAACTTCTACAGCTGATAAACAACTTCAGCAAAGTGGCCAGATATAAAATTAACTCAAAAAAATCAGTAGCCTTCCTATACACAAAGGATAAATAGGCTGAGAAAGAAATTAGGGAAACAACACCCTTCACAATAGTCACAAGCAATACAATATCTTGGTGTGACTCTAACCAAATAAGTGAAAGATCTGTATGACAAGAACTTCAAGTCTCTGAAGAAAGAAAACGAAGAAGACCTCAGAAGATGGAAAGATCTCCCATGCTCGTGAATTGGCAGGATTACTATATTAAAAATGACCATCTTGCCAAAAGCAATATACAGATTCAATGCAATCCCATCAAAATACCAACTCAATTCTTCATAGAGTTAGAAAGAGCAATTCTCAAATTCATCTGGAATAACAAAAAACTCAGGATAGCTAAAACTATTCTCAACAGTAAAAGAACTTCTGGGGGAATCAGTAATCCAGAACTCAAGCAATACTACAGAGCAATAGTGTTAAAAACTGCATGGTATTGGTACAGTGACAGGCAGGTAGATCAATGGAATAGAATTGAAGACCCAGAAATGAATCCACACACCTATCATTACATGATCTTTGACAAAGGAGCTAAAACCATCCAGTGGAAAAAAGATAGCCTTTTCAACAAATGGTGTTGGTTCAACTGTTGGCTGGCATGCAGAAGAATGCAAATTGATCCATTCTTATCTCCTTGTACTAAACTCAAGTCCAAGTGGATCAAGGACCTCCACATAAAACCAGACACACTGAAACTAATAGAAAAGAAACTGGGGAAGAGCCTTGAGAACATGAGCACAGGGGAAATTTTCCTGAACAGAACACCAATAGCTTATACTCTAAAATCAATAATCACAAATAGAGCCTCATAAAATTACAAAGTTTCTCTAAGGCAAAGGACACTGTCAATAGGACAAAATGGCAACCAACAAATTGGGAAAAGATCTTCACCAACCCTACAACTGACAGAGGGCTAATATCCAATATATACAAAGAACTCAAGAAGTTAGACTCCAGAGAGCCAAATAACTCTATTGAAAAATGGGGTACAGCGCTAAACAAAGAATTTTCACCTAAGGAATATCAAATGGCTGAGAAGCACCTAAAGAAATGTTCAGCCGGGCGTGGTGGCTCATGCCTGTGATCCCAGCACTTGGGAGGCAGAGGCAGGCGGATTTCTGAGTTCAAGGCCAGCCTGGTCTACAGAGTGAGTTCCAGGACAGCCAGGACTACACAGAAAAACCCTGTCTCAAAAAAAAAAAAAAAAGAAAAAAGAAAAGAAAAGGAAAGAAAGAAAGAAATGTTCAACATCTTTAGTCATCAGGGAAATGCAAATCAAAACAACCCTGAGATTTCACCTCATACCAGTCAGAATGGCTAAGATCAAAAACTCAGGAGACAGCAAGTGCTGGCAAGGATGTTGAGAAAGAAGAATACTCCTCCACTGCTGGTGTGATTGCAACTGGAAATCAATCTGGCAGTTCCTCAGAAAACTGGGCATGATACTACTGGAGGACCATGTTATACCACTCCTGGGCATATACCCAGAGGATTCCCCAACATGTAATAAGGACACATGTTCCACTATGTTCATAGCAGCCCTATTTATAATAGCCAGAAGCTGGAAAGAACCCAGATGTCCCTCAATGGAGGAATGGATACAGAAAATGTGGTGTATTTACACAATGGAATACTACTCAGCTATTAAAAATAATGAATTCATTAAATTCTTAGGCAAATTAGTGTAACTGGAAAATATCATCCTAAGTATGGTAACCCAATCACAAAAGAACACATATGGTATGCACTCACTGGTAAGTGAATATTAGGCCAGAAGCTTGGAATACTCACATACCAAATGATGCCCAAGAAGGAGGAAGAACAAAGGATTGATACTCTGGTCCTTCTTAGAAGGAGGAACAAAATACCCACAGAAGGAGATACAGAGACAAAGTGTGGAGCAGAGTCTGAGGGAAAGACCTTCCAGGGACTATCCCACTACTGATTCATCCCATATACAGTTACAAAACCCAGACACTCCACAAGTGCTTGCTGACCAGAGCCAGATATAGCTGTCATCTGGGAAGCTCCATTAGTGCATGACAAATACAGAGGGGGACACTGTCAGCCAGCCATTGAACTGAACACAGGGTCCCCATTGGGGGAGCTAGAGAAAGGACCCATGGAGCTGAAGGGGTTTGCAGCACCATAGGAGGAACAACATTATGAGCCACTCAGTACTCCCAGAGCTCCCAAGGACAAAAACATCAACCAGATAGTACACATGGTGTTACCCATAGCTCCAGAGGCATAGGCATCAGAGGGTGGCCTTGTTGGACATCAAATGGAGGAGAGGCCCCTGGTCATGGAAAGGCTTGATGCAGCAGTGTAGGGGAATACCAGGACATGGAAGTGGGAGGGGGTTGATTGGGGAACAGGTGGAGGGGAGATGGCTTATGTGACTTTTGGGGAAGGGGAAGCAGGAAAGGGGAAATCATTTGAAATGTAAACAAAGACTATATCTAATAAAAAGAAAAAAGAAAAAAAAAATTTTTAATCAAAAAAAAAGAATTAGGTCATCTATTTGTCTATATAGCATCACTACAAGACAGTACATCTTCGTAGTTCTTCAGAGATCTGTTCAAAAAGGTGGGCTAATACTTAGTGATTTTCATATATGCTTAGTAATAATAGCAAAAGCATATTGATAGCAGGAACCTTTCCTAAAATGATTTTCTCATGGGCCTTGCCTATCTGTTTTGGACCATTTCAGGAAGCTTATCTGCTAGTTATTAGTTTATCCTATGATTGCTCCTGACAGCTAACAAGTTGTAGTTATTGAGCATTGACCACACAAACTCTTCTGGATTTTGTTGGCAAATCTACTAGTCCTCTGCATTCCTTTTATCTATTTTAAACAAGCTCTTCAACTTCCATACTGACAGATTCTGTGGCTCTTTCTTATGCTAGCACTGTCACTGTGGCAACTCAGGGGTAATGTTTGTCAGAGCACTACTGGGCATGTGAAGCTCCAGAGCCATTGCTAGCTATGGAGCCAGGCCATTCTCATCAGAACTTCTTACTTTGTACAATGACTTTGTGTAAGATAGATTGATTGATCGATAATGACACAGAAAGTCAAATCCCAGTCTACAATAGTAGAACATATCCTCATATTTCTTCCTAAATATCTGTTTAGAACATGCATGCCCTTTTTATTGTAACTATGACTGTTATGTGCCACTGTCAGTTGTGTTCAAATTTTAGAGATGATAAATATCTTAATATTTCCTTGTAGGGAACTTTATGCTAATCATAAACATAGAAGTCAAACAGTTCAACAGTTCTTTGCATATTGTGACTCCACAGTAGCTCTTAAGCCCTTGCAACTTGTACCCACTATTCTGTGTGGCATCATAACTTCACTCAGTTGTAAAAGGATCTTTCTCTTGGGTTTTCTTTTTTCATATTTTTTTTATTTATATTACATCCTAATCACAATCCCCTTTCCTCCTCTCCTCTCATTCTTGTGTTTGTAAATCCATCTCCCCATTAACTCCCCTCTCTGAGGAGAAGAGGAACCTACCCTTGGGTACCACCCTCTCTGGCTCACACAATTCTATCCCCCACTCTTCTACCAGACTCCCCTAGCTCCATTAGATGTTTGGCTCTGGATTTCTGCATCTGCTTCCATCCACTGCTGGGAGAAGTCTCTCAGGAGACAATTATGCTAGGTTCCTGTCTGTAAGCATAGCAGAGTATCATTAATAGTGTCAGGGGTTGGCTCTCTCTCACGGGATGGGTTTCAATTTAGGACAGCCATTAGTTGACCATTCTCTCACTCTTTGTTCCATCTTTATCCCTGTGAAGTTTGTAGGCAAGAAAAATTTTGAATTGAAGATTTTTATAGGTGGGTTGATATCCCCTCCTTCCACTGGAAGACCTGCCTGGCTACAGGAGGTGACCACTTCAGTCTCTATATCCCCCACTGGTAGGAATCTCAGTTAGGGCCACCCCATAACCTCCCCCATGCCCCCAATTTCCATTCTCACTTCCTGCCCTCTCCCACACCCCAAACACCTGATTGCCATCCCCATACCCCTCCTCACCCCTTCTCCCACCGAGTTCCCTCTCTCCATCCACCTCTGATGACTAATTTGTTTCCCATTCGGAGTGTCATTCACACATCTTCCCTTGGTCTCTCCTTATTACCCAGTTTCTTTGAGTCTGTGGACTCATGCATGCATGCATGGTTTTGATGTACTTTATGTCTAATGTCAGATTATAAGTGCATACATGCCACATGTGTCTTTTTGGGTCTGTGTTACCTCACTCAGGATGATATTCTCAAGTTCTATCCATTTGCTTTCAAATTTCATGATGTCTTTGCTTTTAATAGCTGAATAGTAATCCATTGTGTAGATGCACCACATTTTCTTCTAATCACCTTCATTCTTTTATCTTTTTTTTTTTCGAGATAGGGTTTCTCTGTGTAGCCCTGGCTGTCCTGGAACTTATTCTGTAGACCAGGCTGGCCTCGAACTCAGAAATACGCCTGCCTCTGCCTCCCAAGTGCTGGGATTAAAGGTGTGTGCCACCACACCTGGCTCATTCTTTTATCTTTATCTTTTTCTTTCCCTTTTTACCTCTCATCTTCCAGCATACCACATAGTAGTATGAAACTTTATGCAAGATCCCAAAGCTTCTTGAAAAGGCCTAATTTGAAATATTCCAGAAAAAATGCAAACTAAGTCAGGAAGATGCACTGTACTTTTAAATTCCTTCAATAACTGAATGGCATTTATTCTTCACAGCCTTTCTATTTCTTTTCCTTTTTCTGGAGTGTCGTTCTTAAGCTGGCTTAACAAATAGATCTAGGCTCTATAAACCCTGGTCTACCAAAGCTATCTTCACCCAGAAGGGATCCTTAACCTGATGCATACCTGCTTTTCCAGTGGAGGGTTTGTCCCTAAACTCCAGGAAAGAATGCCAGTGCCAGGATGCTAAGCCTAGGAGCCAGGGTAGGCGAATAGTGATGAATAATTGAATAGTATTACTACATGGAAGATATCATTCTGTATATTTGATTTATTTCAATTTTTTTTAAAAACCTACTGTTCATTATTTTATTTTTAAACATAATCATCACCACCATCATAATACCATTCCAAAATCTAAGATAAACAGAAAGCTAATAATAATTTACATTAACTCAATTTAGATTTACAAATATAGTAGTTTTTCATTTTTTTATTTTTTTATTTTTTTAGATTTATTTATTTATTATATATAAGTACACTGTAGCTATCTTCAGACACCAGAAGAAGGCATCAGATCTCTTTACAGATGGTTGTGAGCCACCATGTGGGTGCTGGGATTTGAACTCATGACCTTCAGAAGAGCAGTCAGTGCTCTTACCTGCTGAGCCATCTCTCCAGCCCCAGTATTGTTTTTCCTATTCTGCTCTGAAACACAAATTTGCTTTATAAAGAATTATCACTTAAAATTTAGTTTCCAAGGTCAATAGGAAAAAGGCTGGTATAGGACAAAGAAAAAATACACAGTGTATGATAGAGTCATTTAAGACTTTGTGGAGAAAGCCAAGTGTGGTGGTACACACTTTTAATCTCAGCACTCAGGAGGCATAGGCAGACCATCTCTTATAGTAAGGCCAGTCTGGTCTACAGAGCTCATTCCAGGACAGGCAGCACTACACAGAAAATCCTGACTTAGAAAACTAGATAGATAGATGATAGATAGATAGATAGATAGATAGATAGATAGATAGATAGATAAAAAGAAGAAGACTATGTGGAGAAAACACAGGCTTTGAAAACAGTCACAGACAGCTCAGGATCATTGTTCCAGCACAGACTGTATTTGACCTTGAGAAACAAATATGAGCTCACAGTATAGCAATTCTCTGATAGTAGCTCTTGAGTAATAGTGTGTTATTTGGCCTTGGTGATTACAAGGTTGTAACTATGGGGTTCCTTTTAATATTAGAAGACCTTTGTTTTCACAAAGAATCTATGAAGCATTCAGAATGTCCACAGAAGTTTCTCTTCTTTTTACCAAAATGGCTATAATCACATATAAGATGAATGTTGCCAGTCTTAGCAGTCTGCATCCTGTGGATGGCTTTCTCACACCCAGAACATATAACAACTCTCTCTCTATAATGGCATTTTAGGCCATTAGAACTGTGCAGCACCACACCCCTGTGATGATACATCAGAAGTATACATCCTCTGCCAGTGTCCATAGAGATCATCTGGGAACAAAAAGGCCATATTGTTTCAAAAAAAGAAAATCTTAATGTTGGACAATCTTAACCAAAGATGAACTTATGTGGTAGTAGCTAAAGAGAGAGAGTTGTTATATTTGGAAGGTCTCTTAACTCCTCATCTACTCCCAATAATGTTTTCAGAGGGCTTCCTTTTGTGTTGGATGGGAAGAAATTTTGAGTACCCAGAAGCCATGTCTAACTAACAGATGGACTAACTAACCTCTAGACTAACAGATGGACAAAATTTTGGCAGAAGTAGGGATTAATTGGATTTAGAGCCAAATCAAGGAATCTTTACTCCCCCTCTATCACTGGTATTTTTCAAATCCTATCCCCTAAGGGGAAAAAGTTGACCTACAAGATGCAAGAAGCATAGATTTTGGTTCACAGATTTTAACTCTCTTAGTCTTTAGCTAACATATCAGGTAAATGACAGTATCCTCCCATCTTACAAGGAAATACAGAGTATACTAACCTTCAACAATATACACTGAAAATATACACAGATAACAGCTCCCTTGTCAGTGCTTTGATTTGTATGCTAAAAGCATACCATATAGTAAAAGAAAATTAATATTCTAAAAGTCTTTCCACATTATTAGATGTGTATATTTATAGCTATAGTACATTGCATTGAATTTCATACTTGACTGGTGGTCTTGTTGGCTTCTAGAAACTGTAAAATTGAAAAAAGGGATGCTGTGCTGGAGAGATGGGCTCAGAAGTTAAGAGCACTGGCTGCTCTTCCAGAGGTCCTGAGTTCAATTACCAGCAACCACATGGTGGCTCACAACCATCTGTAATGGGATCTGATGCCCTCTTCTGGTGGGTCTGAAGACAGCAAGAGTGTTTTCATTAACATAAAATAAACAACCAAATAAGTATATAAATCTTTTTTAAAAAGAAAAAAGATAGCCGGGCAGTGGTGGCGCACGCCTGTAATTCCAGCACTTGGGAGGCAAAGGCAGGCGTATTTCTGAGTTCGAGGCCAGCCTGGTCTACAGAGTGAGTTCCAGGACAGCCGGAACTACACAGAGAAACCCTGTGATGCTGCCAGGTGGCTCTATGCCCAGGATAGTATCCAAGGGACATTCATAGTTTCCTTAATGTTCCAGTTCCCTCTCTGCCCCTAACCCTAACCCAGAGTTTAACTATATGCTTTAAACTAAGAAAAGTTTTAGTTCTTAGAAATACTGTAGTTGTGTAACACGAAAATCGCACACACATACATATGCACACTCCCATACACATGCACACATTTTATGTTCTATTTTCCTATACTCCTATCTACAAATATGTGTACCTCTCACAGTTAAACTGAGCATTGATTTTGGGTGTTTTCTACTCTCATCTCACTAATTTGCTAATTCATTCATATATAATATTTGAATATTCACTAGCATACTCTTATTTTGTTCACCATTATTTTTCCTGCTAATTTAGGAAAGGCTATATTATTCCATTTTAGGCAAAGAACTTTGTGTTCTGATGATGAATTCTATTCCTTGATGCATGTTGAGTTTTAAGGGGCAGAAGAAAACTTGGTGTACATTTTTGGTTCTTTATTTCTGAAGAAAGTTCCTAACTGCTTTTAGTAAATTAGATAGAGGAGCTTGCCCTAGTATGTAGTTAGGGTAGACAGGTCTTGTTTGTAAGAGATATAGTCATTGTATATGTTATCATTAGCTCCTATGTGCCTATTCATCCCTGCACATCTACTCTAGGTATCTTTTACTGACTTAGCCCACTGCATTGGCCACAGATGCAGCTTGCAAGGCCACACTGCTATGCTATTATGTACCTGTTTCTCTACAGAAGTGGGATTGGTTCCCTTGCTTTTCTTCTGAGGCTCTTTTTCTACTTAGCTTGTATGATCATAGTTGATTGAACATTTGCCTCTCTTATGCAGACTAAATAAGATTGGATAATAAGTATTTATAATAGCATTAAGTACAAGATAAGCTTTCATTAAATGTTAATAATACTGTGAATGATATCAGCAGTTATTTAACTCATACATCATAAATGACCTGTCTGTGTACCAAAAGAGATTTTTAAAAGTATATATAACAAATTCTAAGCAAAAATGTTGAGCCAGCCTATCAGGATAGAATGTGAGATGCTTGTCCTTCATCCTTGAACACATATAACACTAAACGCCTTGTTTCAGGTGACCTGGGTGTCCACAGCGGGGAAGAACTGCAGCTTACTACCACAATCACCCATGTAGATGGACCAACTGAGATCTACAAGTTGACCCGTAAAGAAGCACAGGAATAAGAGGCTATGGTATGGCACTGGGCTGGAATTGTCTCTCTATCCAGCCTCTTCCTCTGGAGTAGAGATCCTACTATACAGAGCTCAGTGAAAACGGAATGCCTAGTGCTTCTTAGGTATAGTTTCTTAGAACAACAGCTGGACATTTGTCAGATGACCTCCATTGGTGGCTGTTACAAGAGTTGCCACTACTATATAGCATATATTAACAAAAACTAATATGACACATTTTCTGTGATCATTGTTAATTAGTGACATAGCAGCATCTGTAGCAGGTGGGTTAGTAACCCTCACATAGAGGGGTATACTCCTTGGGATGGTTTGGGTCAATAGGGGTTATATTGTGTAGATTATGACTTTTTTTTCTGCTTTAAATTCTAGGACATGTTTAAACGTTCTTTGCAGTCCAACATTTGCTGATGTCATAGTCTTTCCATTATCCTCCATGGGCACTTTTTTTGTGTGTATTATATCACCAAGTAGCCAACTGAGTTATTTAAGTTGTCAGTACAAATATGTCAACTTTTTAAAAAATGCATTACTATAAAATAACCAAACTTCATGAGAAATTCTATCTTACCAGAGGCATTTTAGCTTTGAAACCAAATCTGTGTATTTGATATTAATCTGTCTGTTGGATGTGAATTTTGAGAAATATTTGCTAAACTATCCAAATAGGATTTCTGGTATTAAATGGCCTTTGGTTCCTAAAAGCTTTTTTAACTTCTTGCATAAAATGTGTTTTCTTTTGATAAGATGCTTCAAACAACCTCCCAAACTGTAAATCCAATCATTTGAGTAAAATGGATGTAAACATGCACTCCTTCCTTCCCCAACAGTTCTCAGGCATACAGATTCAAATCTGCTTGGATCTCAGAGTACCCAGCTGCTGGCAGAAATAGATAGCTTGAGTATTTCTGGAAGTGAAGCAATATCTTCTGTATCACGTATTAAGCCATTCTAGGCCAGCTAGTAATGCTCATATACATGAGAAATCAGATGCTTTAGACACTCATACATAGCTCTCATTCCCATACCCCCTAATAGCCTATGACATTGTTTTTTGTTTGTTTACTTTTTATTTTATTTGTGCTTTTTTTATGCTAAAGAAGCCACATGGCATAGCAGATAAAATCCTGAATTTAAGTCTGTTTTCTATCAAAGGTTTATCATGCTCTAGTTGTGTGACCTTGTTCAAGTTATCTAACATAACTATTCCCTAACCTACAAGCTAGCATTCATAAAGTTTAACTGTGTTCAGGGTCACAATGAAAAAAATAATTAATGTACATGGAAATGCTTTATCAGTTATACATCCATATAAATTAATTTTGCAGTCAAAAAATGTCATGAGACTCTCATTTTTTAGGTACTGCTGATTGAAACAAAGTTTTTTGGTATATTCTATTTAATTGAACTACCTGGCTAATCCTATCCTGTGTTTTGACTAACTTGGGCCAGAACCATGGTAAACAGTGACAGAAAAAGCACCGTTGTCTTTATGCCTTTTTCTAAACTGGTGAATGTTAGATAGGTATGCAATCCATTGTACCCAACATCCACTTACTAAACTGCCACCTGAGTATAAAGAAGCAAGTGCAGCCTGTGCCTCTGTTTCTATTAGACAAAATAAATTTCAAGCACTACAGTTATCTCCCCTTCTAGAAAATGGAGTGAGGTGTCTCTGTTCTTTGGGGTTGGTTAGTAGTCTGAGAGTGCATTAAAGGAGTATTATTTTCCCAGGACCAAATGATAGAGAGTAAAGTCTTAGAAAAGCCATAGTGGCTATGTAATTTATAGGAGGTTTGGGTAAAGTTAGGTGCCGAGACTAGATGGTTTGTAGAAAGACACAAAATGAGTCTCTGTGCCCTTGGAGCCAGAATAAACATGGTTTCAATGTCATAGTAAGAGTTGCCACACTGCCTTAAATTTTATACAAAGTGATATGGTTAGATTTACCTCTGAAACAAGGAAGGGGTTGATGGATCCAGCAATGAGCTCATTGAGCCAGTCAGCAGCAAAGGATGAGGAGAAGGGTGGATTATTTTGGAGATAAAACAGAGTAGGCATGGTTTGAATGTTATGAATGTGAGCTTCATAAAGAGTCAGAGAGCAGAGTCAAATTTCAGACCCTTGCTGAGAAGTGGACTAGCAGGTCCCTGGCTCAAGTAAAGATTCCTGAATGAAATGTCAATATGTCCATAAATAGAAGAAGCCAAGATTAGCTCAAAAAAAGGACTTTCCTAGAATAGTTTATGGTTCCCTTGAAAAGTTATATTACCCCAGAAAGAATGAGCTTGGGTATAGCTCTAATAGGACTCAACTTCAGGAGCTCATGTTTACCCCGAGTTTCATTTACAAGTTTCTCTCATCAAATCTAGAGACAATATGTCCTAGTGGCAATCCAATTACACAGTGTGTTACGTGAAGCAGCATGACCTTGTGAATAGCAATCACTCTTCAAAGGAAGGGGAGCACTTTGAGCTGAGCAAATCTTTGAAAAACATCTAACATGATGGGGATGAAGAAGAATTCATATTTATTTAGACTTAGTTTAGCCTTAGACTTACTATTACTTACTGGAAGGAACAATGAACAGAGTGTTGATGGCAGACTTTGCCACCAACAATTCTCATCAAGAATGAGAACTATGACTGGGCAGAACATCAAAGCACCAATAATGTGTGGCCAGATCTGGCCACATTCAATATGAGAGAAAAATGAGAAAGGTTAAGAAATAACATGTGGTTTTCAAAGAAGTCAAAAGTCAAAGTAATACAAACAAAGCAGAACCAGGTTGAGGCCCAGAAGCTCTGTATAAGTGACTGGAGCATAATGGGTGTAGTTTGGGTTATATGTGACGTTCATATGTATCAGGGTAAAAGTTGAACAAAGAGGCAGAGCAGAGTCAATGGATGGACATGCTGGTCAACAAGGAGAAAGATGGTTGCTCTGAGTGGAGCCAGAATAAAGGCACTGAATTTGAAATCTGAGACCAGGCATTAAGGAAAGACAAGGATATGATGAAACAACACCCAAAGAATACCAGTGATTGGGATCTAAAAACAAGCTGAGGACTTAACTCTGAAGGATTGAAGTGCAATTTCATTGCTCACAGTAGAGAAATACTCAGTGGACAGTGGAGGAGAAAATTGAAGTCCAAAGGAGAAATTTTGCAACCCTGGGAGGGCCACCAAGAAAGCCTAGCCAGCTCCAGTCTGTGAAAAGTATCCGAGAAATGTCTCCAAAAGAGAGAATAAAACTATTAGAGATTATCAGATCTGTGGAAAAAATAGCTACAAGAACCACATCACTACTAATATAAACCTTATAAAATCTAAAGGTTATTTCAGAAAAATTACAATTATCTGCCTATAAAATGAAATTCATCAATATATTCAACAAACACATAGAAATAAAATCACTCTCATGTGTCTACCATATTCAGGTTTTTTTTTTTTAATGTATGTTATGTCTATATTTTCCCCTTTGAGGAAGAAAATATTCATCAAAATGAAGTGAGTAGTTCCACCCATGACTCTCTTGTGTTCTTTATCATTTCTCAGAACTGAGAAAATTCATTCTAACAATTCTAGTGCCTGAGTTAAAGCCATACAGAGCATGTGCAATGGACTTTGGAAACTGAATTCCCAGTGTAACATACAGAGTGAAGCATGCAATTGTCCTTTAGCTTGGCCATTCTAGACACTTCCTCCTGTCAGATGATCACTGAGGCTAACAGAGGAAATAGAAAGATTTGTGTATGGATGCTGAGAAATAGGTACTACGTAAAGAGATCTTATACACTGCTACCTCATAAGTAGCTATTTTAGTGTAGGATTTTGATCAGGGAAGGTGAGTGAGTGTGTGAGTGAGTAAGTGAGCAAGTGGGCAAGGGAGCGGGTGGACGAGTGAGCATATTTTTCTGATTCTTGTCTCACTCTGAATGATACATGGGCCAGTGTTCTCCAGAAATGCCTTCTTGATTTGGGTTTACTTTCTTCCTGCAGGCAAATGATCCTCAGGGCAAGTAATGAAGCCAAGTTGCTGGTGCATGCTGACTCTCATGAATATGCGTTCATTTCTTTATCTCCCAGGATCATTTTTATCCTGACACATTTACAAGAACATTTCTGATTTGTATAAATTTACTTTTACCATGTATTAGTTACTTTTATATTTCTGTGATAAAACACCATGAGAAATACAATTTTTAGAAGGAAAGTATTACTTGGGTTTATTTTTTGTGGTGGGGAGGTGGGGAGGTGGGGAGACATATTAGCAATATGCAGGCATGATGGCAGGAACAGAAAAGTGAGGACTCACATCTCAACCACAAGCACAAAGAAAAGAGAGAAAAGTGGAAGTAGGATACGGTTTTAAACTCTCAAAACTGGGCTTCAGAGAAATACTAACTCAGCATAACTTTACCTTATAATGCTTCCCAAGCAGATACACTAACTATATTCAAATATCATTTCTCATGTAAACCACTGCATTATCTCTTCTGAGAACTGAGAGATTTCTTGGTTTGTACTACATCAATAGCCCCTTTTCTGCTGACATCAGGATTCTTCCAGGGATGTTTAAACTATTATGTGTAAAGAGTTTTCTCTTTTCTCACCAGTGCACTTACTCTTAGTTAAGAATGTCCATTAGTGTTGTATCAGATCATTCCTTTCTAACTTTCCATTTTTATACTAACTGTCTCTTCCCATAGCTCCATGTTCACTCCTTCATAGTCTAGAGTTTTCCCTATTATTGCTGATTATCTTCATTTTTGTTTTTCATCCTCCCAAAATACTGCACTAAGATGCAATAAGAATAAAGCAGTGTTCTGACTGGAATGGATTAATGTGAAAATGACCCTTCTTGTACGTGGTGGTTTGAGTTTGCCTCCATAGACTCCTTGCCAATAGGAACTTTCATTATTAGGAGGTATGGCCTTATTAGAGGAAGTATGTCTCTGTGGAAAGGGTTTTAGGGCTTATATGTTCAAGCTACTTCCAGTGTAGTTCACAGTTGCTTCTGCTGCCTGTGGATCAAGTTGTATAACTCTCAGCTCCTTATCCAGTACCGTGTCTGCCTTCATGCCTCCATGACAATACTTGATTAAACCTCTGAAATTGTAAGCTGGCCCCAATTAAATGGTTTCCTTTGTAAGAATTGGCATGGTCATCCTTTCTCTTCAAAGCATAAGACACTGTACTATGGACCAATACTTAGAAAATAGTACTACATTTTTTATTATTTCTTGTGTCTTTATGACCATACCATCACTAACACACTTAGACATTTAAATATTGTCAATATTGTGTATTCAGCAATATTTTTCATCCCTTTTTCACTTCTATAAGACACAATCTCACACTGCAGCCTATTATTTACAGGAATCCTAGTTTTTAGCTTCTTAAACAAGTGCTACATATGAGCCACCATGCCTGGCTTTTTTATCTCAATTTTAGAAATTTACACTTGTCCCTTTACTTTTCTCACACACAAAATCAATGAGGAGAATGTATCTTTAGCTTTTAAATAAATTTTTTCCTGTAATTTGTTAACTTTCTTTTTAAGTACAAGATGCTTTCAGTCATATATATGATTATTTACTTATTCATTGCCAGAAAGTCTCCCTTTTTCCTGTACCTTTGCTATGTCTAGTTCTGTCCTGTACAAACATACAAAACTTAAAAAAAAAAAAAAAAGGATAAATGAACTGGTTATGAGTGCTTACTGTTCTTCCAGAGGACCCAAGATTGTTCTTAGCTCCCATGTTTGTTAAGTAGCTCACAACAGTATACAACTCCAGCTCTGGGAGATCCAATGCCATCCACCAACACACTGCATGTACACACTTATACATACTACCCTTCCCACATATATAATTAAAATTCAAAATTATTTTTGAAAAGAATGTCACCACATATGCCTTACTGTTTATTAATTTTCCTCTAATATTACCTGCTCATAGTCAGTGGTCACATTTTTCAAGCTATGATGTGATAACATGAGGCATACAAGAACAAGACAATTGAAAAAAAAAGGTGGAACTACAAAGGACATGTCAGAATTTGAAGTATTCTGTCATATCAATAGAGAGAACTAAAAAGAGTGTTCTGAGTGCAACTCAGGCTACATTAGAATTACCAGCCTTTTCTTCACTTCCACATAAACTGCAAGCAATTTCCCGTGCTACGCCCCGCACCCCCGCCCAAAAATAAGAAACCAAAAAAAAGAAGAAAAGAAGGAAAGAAAAGAAAGAAAGAAAGAGAGAGAGAGAGAGAGAGAGAGAGAGAGAAAGGAAAGAAAGAAAGAAAGAAAGAAAGAAAGAAAGAAAGAAAGAAAGAAAGAAAGAAAGAGAAAAGAAAAGAATGACAACTGTCCATGGAATTTGTTGAAATTAGTTATTCCTGCAATTTCTGCATTTGAATGAATCTGGGACTGGCCTCCAGCACGTCATGGCATTTCCAAGGTGAAATCTGTAACCCCTTTCTAAAAGTCAAACAGAAGATGGGTTGGGATTAGGGGTTAGGCTGAGAGTGAGGGTGGGGGGCGGGGACTGGGGCTGGGGCTGGGGCTGAGGTTAAGGTTGGGGTTTAGGGTGAGAACGAGGGTGAGGGCGGGAAGGGAGCAGGGCTGCAGACCGGGCTGGGGCTGGGGT